>JASDDO010000029.1:422443289-423051336 GCA_030015575.1 Agapanthus africanus
ATCTCTCTCTTTTCAAACCCCCCCAAACCCAAATTTAAGATAATGCGGATTTGGACTAGTCCACGCCCTACGGGCGACGACATAACTCAGTCTCCGTAAACAATCCACGGGCAATAAAACAAACACCCACGACACGAAGTGACCATCTGGAGAAGGAGAAAGTTGTTACCGCAATGCGGTAGCATAATTAACTGCAGGGGCTTGCGCCTGCAGGGAAGAGCGTCCCCACAATCAAAAACCCCTCAAACGAGGGGGAATCTGACGAAGTCTGCTACATCGGTCGAATCCGTTTAAACCTTCGATATATGGTGCCATAAATCAACTTGGCATCTTCGGAGAGATGGACGGATAGCACCAATTAGCATCTGCCCCGAACCTAACGCCTCAGACGTCCCGACGTCCCGGCCGCCGTTCGGAGGGGAACAGATTCTGGCACGCCCGGTGGGACCTTTTCCTCTTTCCACTCCATACTTCGTGTGTCGTGATTCGCGAACCAAACGCGGTTCGCTAATAGTTGCCCTCGGGTTTCAAGGTACTGAGAATTGGCATCTCGCTTATTGCAGAAAAACAAAGGATCGATGGCTTCCACCCCTGCGAAATCCTCCAACTGCTCAGACGGCAATTGCAGCCGACGCTCTGCCTCGCCAGGAGGTATAGCCTATGGACCCCAAGCTGCTTCGCTATTCACAATGCCAGTGGAACAGGTCACTCGCGCCACCACAGGATTGTTCTTTGGGACTATGATCCCGCCGACAAACTTTACCGCTCCAGTGCTGACAAAGGAAACTCTCGGGAAGTCAGTCTTTGATCGTCTTACCCCTGCCGCGGCTCCTCTCAACGAGTCGCCCAACGTCGATGCCTCGGTCTTCTCTAGACTGGGCCAGGAATCCTACGAGCTCATCACGGGGCCTACAATCTCAGAGAAGGCTGCTTTTAAGAAGATGGCCGTTCCCGTTCCCGAAATCGCCAAGGCAACCTCTCCAGCCAAAAAGTCAGTCTTTACAAGATTGACGGCTCCGGCCTTTGCTCCCGCTTCCCAGAGGACATCGGTCTTCGATAGGCTAACGCCAACAACAACCCCCCATCCACACAGGGGGCAAGAAGGAACCATTCTTACTGCTGACCCAACGCCACCCGCTCGACGCGCTCGACGTCGCCATTGGCGCCGGGTAAGGAAGGCTGGGGGCAACTCTCCCTCCGGGCTGACTCCAGCGGCCCCGGTGGCAGAGGTCAATGCTGCTGTTTCAACTCGGAACAGCTTTGAAATGCTAAATAAGGTGCGAAGGAATTCCCCCACGGCAGTACTGAAGAGGTCTCCTCCCTCATTGAAAAAGGTTGAGGAAACAAAACCCGAACAGCCCCGATCTCCTCAACGGCTGTCTTCCAAAATCTATAAGGCTTGGCGGCAGGCCCGAGACTCGATCATCGATCCAAACTTCTCCCGCCAGCACAAGAAGCTGAAAATCCAACCTGAAGCCAGTCACCAAGCTAAGCCCCAAAAAGCCGGTGATCAACTGACTCACAAAAGGAGGAGGCCAAAGAGGACCTCACAGCAAGTAGCGACGACTGAAAGCACTAAACCCAGACGCCCTGAGTCTGGGGGCATGGTGGTGCACACTGTCTACATGGCCTTTGGGAAAGAGGAAAGCCGCACTTCCACGGGCCACCGACCCCTAACCCGATCCGTGACGAAAGCCCAGGAGCAGCAACAAAAGCTTCAAGAAATGATGAATGCTATGGCCGCGCTCACCGGACCAAAAGAAAACCCAGAAACGTCCTCAGACGCACGCCGGGAGGAAGAAACAGACGCTGAATTCCTTCGCCGGACACTGGAGAGAAGGGACAAAGAGGCCGCTGAACAAGCATCCAACATACAACGGATGGGCCTTCTCTTTCAAGACGTGATAGGAATGATGATCCAGCAGGACTCACCCGCCGAGGATCCCCCGATCGTTCTTGAAGACGACCGAGGAGAAACGTCAAATCCACCACCAGCCCTTTCAATGGCCAAGGAGGAGGCAATCTCTAAGGCTGACTTAGCTGACTACATAGCCCAGCAAATCCGAGTTCATCATGCGACTGAGGCAGCTGGTCAAGTCGTGAAAACGGGGCGGCCGTATCCGAGCTGGTACGATCAAATCAAATACCCGCAAGGCTATACGATACCGAAATTCCATGTGTATAAAGGGACCGGCAATCCCCATCAACATGTTGCCCAGTTCCGGGCCCTCTGCGGTAACACCGGCGGTGACGATAAATTGTTGCTTCGCCAGTTCGTGGGCAGCTTATCAGAAACAGCGTTCGAATGGTATTCAGAACTCCCGAACGATTCCATTAAAACGTTCGCTGAAATGGAGTTGTTGTTCACTCAGCGATTTGCAAGTGCCAGCGAACGCACTCCAATAACCGCACTTATTAACGCCAGGGTAAAGCCGGGCGAAACCTGGGTCCAGTACGCTATACGCTGGCGGAACTTGTGGTCGAGATGTGAGCAACGCATCGAGGAAGCACCTGCGGTGGGCATGTTCGTGGGAACCCTAGACCCCCACGCAACTATCTCCCAGTTCATGATGTTCTTTAAGCCAACCACATTCCAGGCTTTAATCGATAAGTTGGCTCAGATGGACCAGATGGGTCATAGACCATCTCCCCCGAAATCGGAACCGCGGAATGACAAGGGTAAAGGAAGGGCAACCTTCGTCGCGAACGCCCAACAGCAACCTAACGTCCCGAAATCGGCGGATCAACTGGAGGAAAGACGCCGGTACTATAATGAGAAAATGAAGCGTCCCTACTCGTTCCCGCGAGACAAGACGAAGCGGTTATTCGAGCTGGCGATACGCAACAGGCTTATAAACCTACCAAATCCAAGGCGACCGCCGCAACCCACCGAGGTGAATGACTCCAACTACTGCCCTTACCATCAAACGGTAGGCCATCCGATTGAAGATTGCTTCGTTTTCAAAGGATGGATTGAAGACCAATACCTCCAGGGGAAGTTTGTACTGTCCGAAAAGTGGAAGGTGAACCCACCACAGCTGCATGCTCCTAGGAAAGCGGATACACCGGGGGCAACATGTTCTTTTATTGAAGAAGCTCCATGGGAGGTCGTGCTATCAACTAAAACCAAAAGAATGCTGAAAGACCTTCATGCGTGCCCTGCGATCGAATGGAAGGACCCTCTTGAACCTCAAATTATCAAAGGAATGTTGAAGCCCCGCCCAATTATAAAGACTAACGATAAGAGCCCAAATACTCACGTCCAACCGTCAAAATCTTCGAAGAAAAAGAAGAAGAAATCCAAGAAGTCCGTGAAGCTTGGAAACGAGCACACGAACTTACAGAAGCAAATCGACGCGCTGGAAGAATACAATCAAAAGGCGCGAACTCCTGTCACACTGCAAGAGTTCCTCAACCATATCTTTCAAGAGGAAGATGAGGGAGAGAGCTCGTCGGATGAATCCGAAGGATATGTGGCGAGTTGTAACGTAATCTCCCACTCGTTTACCGATGATGGGAAAACTCCCGGCACTAAGAAGATGGAGGCAGAGCCTGTACCAGAGCGTCCATGGCCAACAGACGAAATGATCGACGCTTTTCTAGACGAGATTCGTCTAAAATGTAAAGCGGACCAGGAGCGTGAAATGACCACGTCGGAAAGAGCCAAATGCGGGCGACTGAACGGAAGAGTTGAACTACCTCCGCCAGAGCGAAAAGTATCCGAGGTAGACAAGAAGATATTCAAGACGAAAAAAAGGTTTGCCAAAGCCATGTCAATGGGGATGAAGCTACCGCCCTCGGAAGGAAACGCACACGATGGGGTAGAGACGCACCCTGACTATTGCACATATCATCGGAAAATCTCACATCCCACAGAGGAGTGCGACGCCTTTAAGATATGGTGGCAAGGATATGTTGTTCGTCAGCAACATTTTAAGCGCATGAAACGCAAGATCCGTCGGGAGCGAAGAAGCACTGTCAATGGGCACAACATAACGACTGGCAACTGTTGCATGGTTAACGCCAGGGAGTCACAAGTTCTCACCTTTGGGAGCGACTCTGATGAAGAAATGGCTCTGGGCCCTCTCTTTAAAGAATCTTTCTCGGGGAAGGAGGAGGAATCGGAGATCTGCGAGAACATCCAGCTGCGCAATCGCACGCTCCCAGAAAAGAATCTCGGGCCCGTCGGCCGAAAAGATAAGGGAAAGGAAAAGGTCATTGAAGATATCACTCTAGATGACCAGGTCATAAAAGAGCTAACTACCAAAAACCCTCCCAAAAAGGGTAAGGTAGACTATAACATCCTCGCGCACCTAAGGAAGCTACCTTCTCAGCTTAGCATTCTTGATGCCCTCCTATTATCGAAAGAAGCGCGAGACTCACTAATTAAGGCATTACAAGAACCCGAGCAATTCCAAGCCTTCCTCGCCACTGAAAGGATGAAGGATGAACTGGAGGAAGTGCATACGGCCGATGTCACTTTCGGTGATGAGGACCTCCTTCTCGGGACGTGCGACCACAACCGCCCCCTATATGTCTCTGGATACTGCCATGACATCAAGATAGGCAAGATCCTGGTGGATAATGGATCCTCCGTTAACCTCCTTAATGTTCGGGTGTTGAAGGAAATCTGCATGAGTGTGCAACACCTCGCTCGTGACAAAATTACTATCTCCGGTTTCGACTCTCAATCGTCACGGACTCTCGGATCTGTAATACTGACGTTACGCTTCGGACTTCTCGTCACAGACATCAAATTCCATGTCATTGACGCCAAGACCTGCTACAACGCCTTGCTCGGTCGTCCTTGGCTACACGAGTACAACATCATCCCTTCTACGCAACATCAGTGTATGAAGTACTTCAAGGATGGTTTCGAGTACACCGTAACAGGCGAGTTGAACCCGTTTTCTGTAAACGAAGTTCGCAAATACGAAGACGCGAAATACTTTTTGCCAGATTTCGAAGATACAGAAAGGTGTCGCGACCCAGAGGACAAAGCCGCCGCCACCATTCCCGTTTTTGGGAGCGATACTGAAGAAGAGGAAGAAATAGTGTATACAGGGCCATCCCAACGCAACAACCTGGGGGCGCCCACCCCCATACCGGTCTTCGGGAGTGATTCGGAGGACGAGGTTAACGCCGTATTCTCCAGTCGGCTGTCAATACAGGCACCCCTTTGCGAGGACCATAGTCTGCAAATCACCATGGTACCGCAAGAACACTATAAGGATCTCGACGCGCTTCAAGCTCACAGCGTGCAAGACCTGCAAACATTTTACGTCCCTCCCAGACGAAGGGGTGAGAAGGTGATCCTATTCTACCAATCCTCAGAGTCGAAGGTGGAGAAAGAGATCTGGCACGGCGCGGATGTTATACTTGACAGGCTCCAACCCATCCGTCTGCCTAGATACTATACAAATGGATTGAAGAAGTTATTGAAGCGCCAAGGAGTACCTTTAAGACAGACGGTGCGGCAGGCTCGGTTCTATAACAGGATTTGGGATGTCCCCGGGACTCAGCGCAAATTGCCCAATGGGAAAATAGAAACACTTGGGCTTGGGTACGCGAGAACCGGAAAACGAGGGCGAACCCACAGCAGCTACGCTATATTTACCTTTGATGAAGAAGAGGACGCCCTGTCAGGAGAGGCCGACCCCTCATCAAAACTAGACCCCGCGATCGAAGCGCCAAGTCCGTCGTTTGAAGAGCGAATGGGCAAGCCTATCAGGAAGGTGGGTCAGAAAGCTCGGGAAGACCACAACCGCGAAATGGCCATCTACGAGAAGGCCAGGACGCAACGTCTATCTCAACGTGCTACAAAAGACAAACACGCTTATCCTCGTCAATCCGTTGTACGAAAGGCCCGACGCAGAGACGGAAATAAATCAAGAAGCGGCTCGGGCTTGTCCCTCATGA
This sequence comes from Agapanthus africanus, assembly GCA_030015575.1. Lineage (NCBI taxonomy): Eukaryota > Viridiplantae > Streptophyta > Magnoliopsida > Asparagales > Amaryllidaceae > Agapanthus > Agapanthus africanus. The sequence goes on from JASDDO010000029.1 coordinate 422,449,209, forward strand.
AGAAGATGAGTCGAGCGTACTCCTTCTCCCGAGACAAGACGGAGAGGCTGCTCGACCTCGCTATAAAACATCAAATGATCACGCTTCCAGAGTCTAGACATCCTGAGCAAGCTAGCAAGGTCTCTTATCCGAGTTATTGCTCTTATCACCGAGCCATAGGACATCCTACCGAAGACTGCTTCACCTTTAAGAACTGGGTCGAGGACCAGTACCGACGGGGCAGATTCGCTTTATCCGACGGTTGGAAAGTGACGCCGCCGCAAAAGCACGAGCCCAAAACCACAAGAGCAGAACCGGATCCGCCTCAGTCTTGGGAGCGAGTTCGCACCTGTTATATGATTACGATATTAAAAGAAGAGCCCGAGAACGAAGATGACCTTCCCCGGTGCTTCGAGAACAGCGATGATGAGTTGATCTCAGAATTCCCGCCCGCTCTGAAAGAACTGGAAGACGGTATACATACTACAGCAGATAACCTCAAGAAGATCGAGCTGGGATCGGCAGACGACCCGCGGCCGACATTTGTCAGCGAGCTGTTATCCGAGGAAAAGGTGGCCGCGTTAAAGAACGTGCTCCTACGGCATAAAGACTGCTTCGCGTGGAACTACTCCGAGATGCCAGCATTGGATCCGGAGATTGCGGTGCATAGATTAGCAATATCCCCGGATATCAAGCCAGTCAAGCAGGCGCCAAGGAGGATGCGACTTGAGCTGGAGATGAGCATCAACGCCGAAGTCAAGAAGTTGATCGATTCCGGATTTATCCAAGAAGTCCAATACCCCGACTGGATCGCCAATATCGTCCCGGTAATGAAGAAGAATGGAACGGTGCGCATATGCGTGGATTTCAGGGATCTCAATAAAGCATGCCCAAAGGACGATTTCCCGGTGCCGGTAACCGAGCTAATGATAGATAACACATCCACTCACGAGGTCTTCTCCTTTATGGATGGTTCATCAGGATACAATCAGATAAAGATGCATCCCGAAGACCAGAAGCACACCGCTTTCCGGACTCCTTTGGGCATATTCTGCTACAAGGTTATGCCCTTTGGTCTAAAGAACGCTGGCGCCACCTATCAAAGGGCCATGACAAAAATCTTCGACGATCTCATACACGACATCGTCGAATGCTATATCGATGACCTCGTAGTGAAGAGCATGTCATACGAAGAGCATTTAAAGCATCTCGAAACCGTATTTCAACGCCTTCGGCAATATAATTTAAAAATGAATCCCCTCAAATGCGCGTTTGGAGTCTCCTCGGGCAAATTTCTGGGATTCATCGTTCGACACAGAGGTATTGAAATAGATCCGTCAAAGATTAAAGCGATCATGGAAATGCCTCCGCCAAAAACCCTCAAGCAGTTGCGGTCTCTCCAAGGGAAGCTCGCATACATCCGGCGGTTTATCGCTAATCTTTCGGGCAAATGCCGTCCTTACAGCCACCTGATGAAAAAGGGAACCCCTTTCGTTTGGAATCACAAATGTCAAGGTGCACTAGACGAGATCAAACAATACTTGCAAAATCCGCCGGTGTTGGCTGCCCCAGTGAAAGGAAAGCCTCTCATTCTTTACACGGCCGCCCTTGAAGGTTCTTTGGGCGCATTATGGGCACAGGAGAATGATCAGGGGAAAGAAAGAGCACTTTACTACTTAAGTCGAGTGCTGCTGGGGGCAGAAAGCAATTACTCGCCCATCGAAAAACATTGCTTGGCATTAATCTTTGCAATAACGAAGCTCAGGCACTATGCGTTGGCACATGAAGTCCGCCTCATTTCGAAGGTGGACCCCCTTAAATACCTGATGTCAAAGGCTATATTGACGGGAAGACTCGCTAAATGGGCCTTGCTCTTGATGGAGTTCTCGATAACATATCAACCCCTCAAGGCAGTGAAGGGCCAGGCCATTGCCGACTTCCTCACCGAGCACCCGATACCGACCAACTCTCCTCTGAACTGTGATTTGCCGGATGAGCATGCATTTGATGCAATTGGCGGTGGAAGCACACGATGGGAACTCTATTTTGATGGAGCGTCCTCCATAAAGAAACAGAAACAGGGTAGCCCGATCATCAAATCGGGGATAGGCCTTATCTTTGCAACTCCACAAGGAGGAATAATGCGCTTCGCCTTCTCCTTAACGGAGTCAAGGACAAACAATGAAGCCGAATACGAAGCTCTGATAGCAGGCCTCGAAATCGCCATCAACATGGGAATTGAAGACCTCCTCATATACGGAGATTCTCAGCTGGTCATTGGCCAAGTAAATGGTGACTACCAAACGTGCAAACCAGAATTGGTGAAGTACGGCGAAAAGGTGCAACAACTGTTGGCCCAGATCCCCTTCTATATTCTAGAGAACATACCGCGCGCAGAGAACAGCAAAGCAGACGCATTGGCCAAACTCGCTAAAGAACTGGCCGACGAGAACCTCGATGACGTCAGAATCATAGTACAAAGCCGTCGAGTGCTCGCCCCGGCAGAAATACCTCCGGAATTATATAAAGAAAAGGGAGCGATTGAGCAAGCGACCCTACAAATAAAAGACCGTGAGAAGGCTGAGGACTGGAGGGAAGTCTTCATAGACTACTTTAAGTCCCACCGAATGCCCAAAGAGGCGTCCTCAAGACATCAGCTCATGAAACGAGCTTTATCTTTCGCTTTCGTCAACGATATTCTATACAAGAGATCGTTTGATTCTCTATGGCTGAGATGCTTAGGACCTGACGAAGCAGAAAGAGTCATTCAGGAAGTTCACGACGGGCTTTGCGGTTCTCATCAAGCGGGCCCAAAGATGAAGTTAAAAATTAAACGGATGGGTTACTACTGGCCCACGATGATCCAGGACTGCCTCGAGTATGCGAAGCAATGCCACTCATGCCAGATCCATGGACTTCATCCACCAACATCCGAATCCACTACACCCAACGGTGGCCAGCTGGCCATTCGAAATGTGGGGGACTGACATAGTCGGCCCCATTGAGCCAGCATCATCCCGGGGACACCGCTTTATCCTGGCGACAACTGATTACTTCTCCAAATGGGCAGAAGCAGTACCACTGAAGGAAGTGAAGACGGAGAATATCCTCCATTTCTTCAAGACGCAAGTCATCTATCGGTTCGGAACTCCACGACGGATTATCTCCGATAATGGGCCGGCCTACCGAAGCCATAAGATTAGCCGCTTCGCACAGCAGCACAATATAGACTGGAGATATTCTTCAGTTTACAACCCACGAGCTAACGGTCTAGCCGAGGCTTTCAATAAGACCTTGACGAAGATCATAAAAAAGACCGTCTCCAGGAATAAGAGGGACTGGCACGAAAGGCTGCAAGAAGCCCTTTGGGCTTATCGAACTACATTCAAGACGGCCACGAACACAACACCGTACGCGTTGGTATTTGGGACGGAAGCAGTTCTCCCCCTTGAGATAGAGTTACCCTCTCTACGAGTAGCAGTCTACCACGAGCTGACGAACGAAGAAAATGCTCACCTTCGGCTTGAGGAGCTTGACGCCCTCGATGAAACCCGGCTCATAGCGCAACAACATCTAGAAGCCTACAAAGCAAAGATGACGCGCTCTTACGAAAGATTGACCAGGCCGAGGACATTCCGCCCAGGCGAACTCGTACTAGTGGTCAAAAGACCTATGATCCCCAATCGCGCCAAGCGGGAAAAATTTGAGCCAAACTATGAAGGCCCGTACATCATAGACAAGGTCTACCAGGGTGGAGCCTACCTACTCATGGACATGCACGGTGAAAGGCCTTTCAGGCCAGTAAACGGCCGCTTCTTGAAGAAATACCATGCTTAATAAGCTGCAGCCTAGGTCAATGATGGATGACGACGACTATGTCCGCTCGCTATCTTCCTAAGCTCAGACTTTACAAGCAGCAGCCGGCCTTCCTATATCGACGGACCGAAACGTCCTTAAACTATCGTCGGACCGAAACGTCCTTAAACTATCGTCGGACCGAAACGTCCTTAAACTAACAGCGGACCGAAACGTCCTTAAACTATCGACGGACCGAAACGTCCCTAAACTACCACCGCAACGTCCTTAGGTTGACGAGATGGATAAATAAAAAAAAATGATAAAAAAAAACAAAAAAAAACGGTATGTCCATAAGCAAAATGGGCACGGATGAAAACCCGAAAAGGGCTCCGTGAGTAAAAACAGCAGGGCTGCCGGCAAGTGTTCGTGAAAACCCGAAAGGGCGCGACCTTGTAAAAAAAAAAGAGAAGAGTAAAAATGATATAAATAAAAAAAAACGGTATGTCCATAAGCAAAATGGGCACGGATGAAAACCCGAAAGGGCTCCGTGAGTAAAAACAGCAGGACTACCGGCGAGTGTTTGTGAAAACCCGAAAGGGCGCAACCTCGTTAAAGGACACTTACAGAGTCCTCTCGACCCTGTAAGGAGAAACCACCTGCGTGAGATCCTTACGACTCACAAAGGAGCAGCACACTTAGGGATCCTCACGATTCCTGAGGAGAAAATACACTTACGAGATCCTCACGACTCGTAAGGAGAATTCTCTTATGGGACCCTCACGGCTCATGAGATTTGAAAGTCTTAAGTTACAGAAACCTGAACCTGTTCTTAAGCAAATCCCCCACAACCTCCGATATTGCCCTACAAGAGGCTCAATACTGACCCTTGTATACAATCCACGGGCGCGAATAAACATTTCCCCAGCAAAGTCCAACCCTTGTAGGTCCTCTCGACCCATAAGGAGAAAACCCTCTTGTAGGATCCTTACGACTTACAGAGGAACATACACTTAGGAATCCTCACGATCCCTAAGGAGAAAATACACCTGCAAGATCCTCACGACCGGTAGGGAGAAAAACTCTTTACGAAACCCTTACGGCTCATGAAGTCAAAAGCCTTGGTCGACAGGACCCTTAACCCTGTTTGCTGAGCCACCTTTGTTCGTCATCGACAAAAGCAAATGATGATTCGCTCCTGGCAACGTTCCAGTTGTAGCGGTGTTGATGCCGAAATCGGTGTCCAAAATCCGAGCTTGCGGCGAAAAAGCTAGCAAGCCACACATGCCTACGAAATAGCCGAAATGATGGGGCAACTTGCAATAAAAAGCAGCAAGTAAAAATGTATGCATGAAAAATAGCCGAAATGATGGGGCAACTCGCAATAAAAAAGCAGCGAGTAAAAATAAAACAAATAGCCGAAATGATTGGGCACCGCGAAAAATAGCCGAAATGATTGGGCAATCGCGACCTTCGCGATATAAAAAGCTGAAATGATAGAGCATCGCGGAAAGAATAAAAGAAATGATGGAAAAATGAAACCTTTTTGCCCTACAGGTGATACTACAACAATCCCTGTACACAATCCAGGGGCGCAAACAAAGAAGGAGTCGTACTCCTTCCCCCAGGTTTCACCAAAGAAGAAGAAGCCAAATCTCGACGGGCCAAAGGAGACCTGGAGATCGTCTCAACACTCGTCTCGTAACAACGGACATGACTTCAAACAAAACAGAGCAGCGGCAGCTCCCAGTTCCATGGCTCGGTGGTATACATATCGCCAACAGTCAAGCCTCCATCCCGCGAAATGCGGATACAATCAGTATAAAATTCCTGGTTACATGGAACGCGGATAATGTCACTCTTTGACCCCGCGGAAAACGTCCAGAGCGGATCCTGGTCCTCGCAGAGCATGGCAGTGAACCCGTGCGAAGCATCCAGAGCGGAGCCTAGTCCTCGCCTAACGCGGCAGTGAACCCGTGTGAAGCATCTAGTGCAAACTTCCTGGTTACGTGGAACGCGGATAACGTCACTCTTTGACCCCGTGGAAAACGTCCAGAGCGGATCCTGGTCCTCGCAGAGCATGGCAGTGAACCCGTGCGAAGCATCCAGAGCGGAGCCTAGTCCTCGCCCAACGCGGCAGTGAACCCGTGTGAAGCATCTAGTGCAAACTTCCTGGTTACGTGGAACGCGGATAACGTCACTCTTTGACCCCGTGGAAAACGTCCAGAGCGGATCCTGGTCCTCGCAGAGCATGGCAGTGAACCCGTGCGAAGCATCCAGAGCGGAGCCTAGTCCTCGCCTAACGCGGCAGTGAACCCGTGTGAAGCATCTAGTGCAAACTTCCTGGTCACGTGGAACGCGGATAACGTCACTCTTTGACCCCGTGGAAAACGTCCAGAGCGGATCCTGGTCCTCGCAGAGCATGGCAGTGAACCCGTGCGAAGCATCCAGAGCGGAGCCTAGTCCTCGCCTAACGCGGCAGTGAACCCGTGTGAAGCATCTAGTGCAAACTTCCTGGTTACGTGGAACACGGATAACGTCACTCTTTGACCCCGTGGAAAACGTCCAGAGCGGATCCTGGTCCTCGCAGAGCATGGCAGTGAACCCGTGCGAAGCATCCAGAGCGGAGCCTAGTCCTCGCCTAACGCGGCAGTGAACCCGTGTGAAGCATCTAGTGCAAACTTCCTGGTCACGTGGAACGCGGATAACGTCACTCTTTGACCCCGTGGAAAACGTCCAGAGCGGATCCTGGTCCTCGCAGAGCATGGCAGTGAACCCGTGCGAAGCATCCAGAGCGGAGCCTAGTCCTCGCCTAACGCGGCAGTGAACCCGTGTGAAGCATCTAGTGCAAACTTCCTGGTTACGTGGAACGCGGATAACGTCACTCTTTGACCCCGTGGAAAACGTCCAGAGCGGATCCTGGTCCTCGCAGAGCATGGCAGTGAACCCGTGCGAAGCATCCAGAGCGGAGCCTAGTCCTCGCCTAACGCGGCAGTGAACCCGTGTGAAGCATCTAGTGCAAACTTCCTGGTCACGTGGAACGCGGATAACGTCACTCTTTGACCCCGTGGAAAACGTCCAGAGCGGATCCTGGTCCTCGCAGAGCATGGCAGTGAACCCGTGCGAAGCATCCAGAGCGGAGCCTAGTCCTCGCCTAACGCGGCAGTGAACCCGTGTGAAGCATCTAGTGCAAACTTCCTGGTTACGTGGAACGCGGATAACGTCACTCTTTGACCCCGTGGAAAACGTCCAGAGCGGATCCTGGTCCTCGCAGAGCATGGCAGTGAAATCCAATGACGCATTGGAATTAGGTTAGGGAAATGAAACGTCCCCATCAAGCAGATCCCTGCATACGCAACACGTGAGCACTAGCCTTTGATGGAAAATGAGGCGGCACTGCAAAGGCACAACAGAGAACTAAGCTCTGAGAACGAGAATCAAATTCTTAAAAGAAAGGTTTGAAAGGAAGGACATGAAAAAGTGAAGGCGCTTCTAAAAGGACGTTTCGTCTACCCTACTCCCCCAAAGCAGGTCCAGCAAGGTGACAGCGTTGCACTCACGTGCTGACACGTGAGAACAACGCTGTGGGGGCATTTGTTTCCTGATTTAAAATCAGGAAAGCTTCTGGGAAAAGCTTCAAAAAGGGGTCACGTGTTGGCACGTGACACCTAAAAACATCAGCAAGGCAAGTTCAGTTTCCTGACTACGCTGAAGAAAAGGGGGCTTCAGAAAGAGTCACGTGCTCCCACGTGACCAGGGTCACGTGGCGACACGTGACATTTAAACGCAAGCGTCAAAGGCACACAAGTTCTCTGATCAAGTCAAGAAAAGGCTTCAGAAGAGGTCACGTGTTCCCACGTGACCAGGGTCACGTGTTGGCACGTGACGTTCAAAGCAGCAAACTCGCTCTCCAATTGAACCAAAGAAAGAAGCGCCAGACAGGGGTCGCGTGCTCACACGTGACCGGGCGTCACGTGGTAGCACGTGATGGCTACAACAGCAACCGGAAGATAGCGCAGAAAGGAAGAGGATTCTTTATTCCAAAGGGGGTCACGTGTCTACACGTGACCATAGATCACGTGGTCACATGTGACCGGCTTTCAAAGCCCATATTTTTTTAACGACAGAATTAAATTCTGAAGGAAATTCGAATCTTTCCAAAGGAAAGTAATTATTTGGGACCAATCAAATTAAAGATTCAGAGATGATTAAATATCATCTATCTATGGAAAATCTCGGGTTTGGAAAGATTTCCCCCTTAAATCTAACCAAAATAACAAAGGAGAATCTCTGGATTCAAGATCCAATGGTGAATAAAATTCACCTGATAATCCAAAGGCCCAAAATGAATAATGGACGCAAATCAAATCTCAATGAAGATTCGTCAAAGACTGATTGATTCGGCTGCTTCTCCTATAAATAGGAGCCAAAAGACACAGAGATATACATACGGAGAGAAGAAAAGAGAAAAGGAGAAGAGCTTTGATACTTGAAAAAGACTCAGATCTTCTGAAAAAACCCTAGGTAAGAAAGGGAAAGCCTTTTGGAAAGAAAAAGAATTTAATTCTCAACAGAGTTTAACTCTGAGGCATAAAACGAGAGAGCATATCTCCTCCCTCTTTGATAGAGGATCTGCAAAGTGCACATCTCCCCTTAAGGTTGAGAATTTAATTCTCAATGGGTCGAGATCCTGCCATGCAGATCCAAAACATAGAGAAGGAATGCAAGTATGAGAATTTAACTCTCATAGAACTATAGGAATTTAATTCCTCCAAAGTAAAGTTAGGGTTCGACCCTGTATTATGGGAATTTAATTCCTTCAAAACAAAAAGAAACAGGGTTGAACCCTAATCAAGAACATAGTTTTGTCGAAACAGTGGGAATTTAATTCCTTTAATCATAATCCTCAGAAAAGGGGAGTTTAATTCCTTAAAAGCTTTTAGGGTTTAACCCTATTCGGTTCTTCGCATAAACAAGGAATTTAATTCCCACAGAAAACTCAGATTTAAACTCTGTTCCAGAATATAAGCCTTCAAAAGGAAATAGGAATTTAATTCCTCTGAAATTAAAAGTTCGAGGAATTTAATTCCTGAAAGAGGAGCAACAGATCCTCCAAAAAACAGCATTGAGGCAGGGTCACGTGTCACCACGTGACCCCCCCAAAAGCCCTACAGAAAGCCCCTTTGAGGCAGCACCCCACGTGACACACGTGACTTTCAGCAGGAGCCTTAACACATAGGCATTTGAATGCCCGTCACGTGCTAACACGTGACGCTATCAAAGACACAGTAATTTCGGCAGAATCATTGAAGGGAAGGCACTCTCACGTGGGGCCACGTGACCGTTCTTGCTGTAGTGTTTGACACTAAGTTAAAACTCTCGAATCCAGTATTGAAGTGCTATCGGGCCTTAGTGTTCAACACTAATTAAAGAATTTTGTTCGTAGTGTTCAATATTAATTGTTTTAATATTCGGCACTAATTTAAGATCCCCATTGCCAGTGTTTAACACTGAGCTGTTTTAGTGCTTATGATCATTTCAAGGCCTTGTTGCTGGTGTTTAACACCCATTATTCTTCTAGTGTTAAACACTAACTTGTCAAACTCATTCCCAGTGTTCAACACTGATTGCTTTGAAGTGTTTAACACTAGTCTATAGCCCAATTGGCTAAAGGGATGGAGGCAAAGCTTCTCCCTCGATGGACTCACAAGGAATCAATATTCCAGACATGATGGGACTTAGCCCAAGCTGGCCATAAGTCCTCAATTCGTGACTAATTGGGCCAATGGGCTCATAACATGATTAATCAGTCCTGACCTCAAATTGGGCCAGGGGCTGCTCAAGCCACTCCGGTTCTAGGGTACATCTCTTCACTCCTTTGATACTTGGTATTGTAATCCCTCAATGTCTTCAAAGAGGTGACGGGTCCCGACGACCACCCATGATATGGACTGTGGGGTCCTTAAACTCATACAAATTCCTGGTCACGTGGAATACGGATAATGTCACTCTTTGACCCCGTGGGAAACGTCCAGAGCGGATCCTGGTCCTCGCAGAGCACGGCAGTGAACCCGTGTGAAGCATCCAGAGCGGAGCCTGGTCCTCGCTAAGCACGGCAGTGAACCCGTGTGAAGCATCCAGAGCACATACCGGACTGTGGGGTCCTTAAACCCATGGACTACGACGTCCTTAACCTTGACCGAGATGTCTTAAAACTACCCACGGACCGCAATGTCCTTAAACTACCCACGGACCGCAATGTCCTTAAACTACCCACGGACCGCAATGTCCTTAAACTACCCACGGACCGCGATGTCCCTAAAACTAGAACAATAGAGCCCTTTCTTATGCTCTTTTGTTGGACCTAAACGGCCCCGTCTAAGTTGATCTTAGCCTTGGAGATGGTTAACGCGTCCTTAGACCCTCAAACATACTGGACTACGAATCCCCCGAATTAACTCCGGCTCAAGGGTACATCTCTGAACTCCTCTGGCATCTGTCGTTGTAATCCTTCAACGTCGTCAGAGAGGTGATGGGTCCCGACAGCCATACAGACGATGGACCACTATGTCCCTAAACTGGAACATTAGAGTCCAAACACTCTTTTGTCGGATCTAAACGATCCCGTTAAGTTGATCTTAGTCACAAAGTTAGACTAACGTATCCTTAACAAACGTTTGAGTTGATCTTAGCCTCGAGTAGGGCTGACGTATCCTCAAACCAAACCCCCCCAAACCCAAATTTAAGATAATGCGGATTTGGACTAGTCCACGCCCTACGGGCGACGACATAACTCAGTCTCCGTAAACAATCCACGGGCAATAAAACAAACACCCACGACACGAAGTGACCATCTGGAGAAGGAGAAAGTTGTTACCGCAATGCGGTAGCGTAATTAACTGCAGGGGCTTGCGCCTGCAGGGAAGAGCGTCCCCACAATCAAAAACCCCTCAAACGAGGGGGAATCTGACGAAGTCTGCTACATCGGTCGCATCCGTTTAAACCTTCGATATATGGTGCCATAAATCAACTTGGCATCTTCGGAGAGATGGACGGATAGCACCAATTAGCATCTGCCCCGAACCTAACGCCTCAGACGTCCCGACGTCCCGGCCGCCGTTCGGAGGGGAACAAACCTTCTCGTTTTATCTCGGGGAAACGAGTAAGAACGTCCCATCCTATCCTCAAGGGGTACGTACGGGAGCATATTATTTTGACGAACGACCAGCTTTGGGTTGTTCGGCTGTTGCTGAGCATTAGCGACAATGATCGCTTTCCCCTTTCCCTTCTCATTTCGGGAGTCCGGCTTTGGAAGAGGAGGTTTATGGCCCATTTGATCCATTTGCGCCAGCTTATCAATTAGTGCCTGGAAGGTGGTCGGCTTGAAGAACATCATGAATTGTGAGATGGTTGCTTGCGGATCGAGGGTTCCCACAAACGTTCCCACCGCAGGAGCTTCTTCTATACGCTGCTCGCATTTTGACCATAAATTACGCCACCGTATAGCATATTGGACCCATGTTTCGCCCGGCTTCACCCTGGCATTAATCAATGCTGTTATCGGGGTACGCTCGCTAGCACTTACGAAACGTTGGGTAAACAGCAGTTCCATCTCAGCAAAGGTCTTGATAGAGTCGTTCGGGAGCTCAGAATACCACTCGAACGCCGTATCTGACAAGCTACCAAAGAACTGACGGAGCAACAATTTATCATCCCCGCTGGTGTTGCCGCAAAGCGACATGAACTGAGCAACATGCTGGTGGGGATTGCCAGTCCCCTTATATACAAGGAATTTTGGTATCGTATAACCTGGCGGGTACTTGATCTGGTCGTACCAGCCCGGATACGGTCGCCCTGTTTTTACGACCTGACCGGCTGCTTCTGTCGCTTGATGGACCCGGATCTGCTGAGCTATATATTCATCCAGGTCGGCTTTAGGGATTGCCTCCTTTTTAGCTGTTGACAGAGTCGGAGGAGGATTCGACGTTTCTTCCCTATCATCTTCAAGGATGATCGGGGGATCTTCAGCGGGTGGATCCTGTTGAATCATCATGCCCACCATGTCCTGGAACAGGAGGGCCATTTTCTTTATGCTGGCCGCTTATTCTGCGGCCTCTTTATCCTTCTTCTCGAGGACTCTGCGTAAGAAGTCAGCGTCGGTTTCTTGTTCATGCCGCTGTTCTGATGATACTTCCGAGCTTTCTTTTGGCTCGGTAAGCGCAGCCATCGCAGTCATCATTTCCTGAAGCTTCTGTTGCTGCTTCTGGGTTTTTGTCATGGATCGGGTGAGCGGTCGGTGACCCGTCGAAACGCGGCTTTCCTCCTTTCCGGAAGCCATATAAATAGCGTGCACCACCGTGCCCCCAGACTTGGGGCGTTTGTGTTCAGCGCTTTTACACTTCACCATGTTCACAGGGGCTTTTTGCGGCCTCTTTTTCCTTTGAGTAATTGACGTCGAGGGAGCCGTCACAGTGGGGACCCAGCCAGCTGTCGCCTTTTGTGGCTTGACATGACGGTTTTCTTCTCGCTGAACCTTTATCTTTTTTTGTCGGCGGGAGTAATCTTGATCAATCACCGGCTCTTGGACCTGTCGCCAGACTTTGTAAATTTTGGAGGACAGCCGCTGAGGGGGCTGCTCCAGCTTCTTCTCTGTATCATTCTCCATGGATGGAGGAGTTCTTTTTAGCACGGCAGTCGGAGAGTTCTTGCGAACCTTCCTAAGTGGTTTGAAGCTGTTCTCAGTTGGAACAATGACATCAACTTTCACCATTAGAGCTGGCGGAGTTAGCTCAGAGGGGGAGTTGCCCCCAGCCTTCCTTACTCGACACCAGTAGAGACGTCGAGCACGTCGTGCGGATGGAGTTGATTGAGCCGTAAGGGTGACCTCCTCATGCCCCTTGTGTTGGTCAGAATCCGCTGGTATCAGCCTTTCAAAGACCGACGTCCGTTGAATGGGGATGGCCAACCTATCAAAAGCAGACTTCCGAGTAGGGAAAGCAACCTTGGTGATTTCACCGAGAACGGGAGTAGGGATGGCTATCCGCTTCGGAATAACGCCTTCTGGTATTGCAAGCTTCTTCATGGGCCCGTTGGAGCTCTGGCCTAATCTGTTAAAAACTGAGGTATTGGAGTTAGGCGACCCGTTGAGAGGGACCGTGAAAGTGGTAAGTCGATCAAAGACCGACTTTTTTGGGGCTTCTTGCAACGTCATTGGGGCATTGAAGCTCATCGGTGGGAGCATAGTCCCGAAGAATAGCCCAGTGGTGGCTTGAGTTACCTGCTCTACTGGCATTTTTAAAAAGGAGGCCGCTTGGGGCCCATAAGTCACTCCTCCAGCAGGGACGGAGCGAGAGTTGCAGCTGCATGTAGTGCATTTGGAAGCCATTGGTCTTCTGTTTTCTACACGGAGCAAGACACCAAATCTAAGTACCTCGAATCCACAGGCAACCACAGCAAACCACGATTTGTTCGCGAACACGACACACGAAGTGTGGAGTGGAAAAAGGAAAAGGTTCCACCGGGCGTGCCAGAATCTGTTCCCCTCCGAATGGCGGCGGAGACGACGTGAGGGACGTCTTGCCTGAGATTCGGGGCAGATGCTATTTGGTTTTATCCGTTTACCTCTCTGAAGATGCCAAGTTGATTTATGGTACCGTGTATCGGAGATTTAGAAGGATACGGCCGATGTAGCAGATTTCGTCAGATTCCCCCTCACTAGAGGGGTTTTTGATTGTGAGGACGCTCTTCCCTGTAGGCGCAAGCCCCTGCAGTAAATTACGCTACCGCATCGCGGTAGCCACTTTCTCCTTCTCCAGAATTTCACTTCGTGTCATGTGTGTTTGTTTTGTTTGTGGTTGCCCGTGGATTGACTGAGTAATGCCGTCGCCCGTAGGACGTGGATTAGTCTAAATCCGTATTTACTTAAATTTGGGTTTGGTATTTTTAGTTTAAGGATACGTTAGCCATATTGAGGCTAAGATCAACTTAAACGTTCGTTAAGGATACGTTAATCCTGTTTGGGACTAAGATCAACTTAACGTGGTGATCCGTTTAATATATAGCCGTCGGGACTCGCCACCTCTCTGACGTCGTTGAAGGATTACAACGATAGGTGTCAGAGGAGTTCAGAGATGTACCCTTGAACCAAAGTCAATTTAGAGTTTTATAGTACATTTGAATGTTTAAGAATACGTTAGCCGTGTTTGGGGCTAAGATCAACTTAAACGGGATCATTTGGATCCGGCAAAAGAGCATTTGGAGGCTCTATTGTTCCAGTTTAGGGACGTGGTGGTCCATGTTCCAGTTTAGGGACGTGTTGGTCCATCGCCAGTTTGGGGACGTGGTGGTCCATGTTCCAGTTTAGGGACGTGGTGGTCCATTATTAGTTTAGGGACGTTTCGGTCCAATATTAGTTTAAGGACGTCTCGGTCCAACATTAGTTTAAGGACGTCTCGGTCCGATATTAGTTTAAGAACGTCTCGGTCCAACATTAGTTTTAAGGACGTGTCGGTCCGATATTAGTTTAAAGACGTCTTGGTCCAACATTAGTTTAAGGACGTCTCGGTCCGATATTAGTTTAAGGACGTCTCGGTCCAACATTAGTTTAAGGACGTTTCGGTCCACGAGTTTAAGGACCCCGCAGTCCATATTCATGTGTGGTCGTTGGGACCCGTCACCTCTCTGACGACGTTGAAGAATTAGAACGACAGGTGTCAGAGGGGTTCGGAGATGTACCTTCGAACCGGAGGTAAATTGATTTAGGGAGCATCCGTGCTCAGTCAATTTAATTTGAGGACTTATGGCCATGATTGGGCTAAGTCCAATTTCAATATTCTTTTGTTTTTTGGCCTATTAGACCTGTGCTAGGGCTTTGCCCCTTCACTGCATTATTTTTCTTTGTTTTGGTTGGGCTCTACCCTTTTATAAATGATGCAGAGCGTCTATTTTGTTTGAGCTCTGCCCTTTTTAAAATGCATAGCATTTTTTATTAGGCCTGTTAGGCCTTTTAATTGGGCTCTGTCCCTTTTCTTAATAATGCAGAGCATTAAATAGTCTGACAGTGCCCTACATGGCTTGTCAGGCGCTTTGCGCAAATTAAAGAGCGCAAGCGCACGTGTCACGCTCTGATGAGCGCAAGCGCAACAGCGCAGTGCGCTGCGTCAGTGCGCTGCGCTGTTGCACTGCTGACACATGGCACTTCCTGGCGGCTTGCGCAATAGTGCAGTTTTGGCAAGTGCTGGGCACTGTTCTTATTCTTTTGGATCAATTTTAGATCAAAGAAAACAAGTTTTTTCTTGTTTTCAAAGAACCAGTGGTTCATAAAAAGTGCAAGGCACTGTTATTATTTATTTTTCTTTTTTCTTGAAGATCATTGATCTTGTTCTTAGATCAATGATCTGTTTTTTAAGAGAATTTTCTCTTTTTCTAAAGGTTTTTACCTTTTTCTCTTGTTCTTGAGAAATTCTCTCTAATTCTTCAAAGTTCTCTCTGTTTGAAGTTCTCACAAAATGTTGATGCCTTTGAATTGAGGTCTAGGGTCCTTTTTATAGTGCCCATAAATTAGTTAAATTTGTTAAAGAGATCTTTCTCTGAGTGATTTGGGGAATTTTCCCCACCGTTGGATCTTTGATCCAAAGGCCTCTGTTTTACAGAAGAAAATCTTCTTGTTTTAACAAGAACAGAAAAGATCTCCTTAAAATTCTAATTCTGTTTGGCGTAAACGTCCCAGCGCTTGACACGTGTCGCGCAGCGCAGCTGTGCTTGCGCAAATGCGCAGACATGTGTCGTCCAGCGTAGCGTTTGCGCAGCTGTGCTTGCGCCACTGCGCAGACACGTGTCGTGCAGCGCAGTGCTTGCGCAGCTGTGCTTGCGCAACTGCGCAGACACGTGTCGCGCAGCGCAGCGCTTGTGCAGCTGAAGCGTCACTTCTTTTACTTTTTATTTTAAAAGAGCCTTGCTCTGATTGGACGCACTGCCTCGGCCGCTATGCTGACGCATCAACTTCTCAAACGTGGCATCCTGCGCACGGGACTTGAAGCGTTGCTTTATTTATTAAAGTTTAAATTTTCAAAGTAGAGCTTTGCTCTAATTGGGGGAAGATGAAGCGTTGCTTAATTTCCCGCTTTGGAATTTGAACAGAGCTTTGCTCTGATTGGGGTAAACAGTGTTGCCTCTGAGTTCTTTTTTGCGGATCTTCACAGGGGTCACGTGGGGACACGTGACCCTGGTTATTACCTGTTTGAAGATCTCTTTATCTTTTTAAGAATTAAATTCTTCATAGGGTTAAACCCTAGCTATAACTTGGGAGGAATTAAATTCCTATTTTCTTTGGAAGAATTATATTCTTAGGTAGGGTTAAACCAGATTTTCCTTTTGGGGAATTAAATTCCCATATATGTAAAGAAACAAGTTCTGGCATAGGGTGAAACCCTAATTTCATTTTAAGAGGAATTACATTCCTGCAAGCTTGAGAGAATTAAATTCTCAATTAGGGTTAAACCCTAGTTCTGTCCTTCTTGAAGGAATTAAATTCCTATAATTTTAAAGAATTGATTTCTCATATAGGGTTAAACCCTAGTTTTATCTTGGAGGAATTAAATTCCTATAACTTTAGGAGAATTAAATTCTCCAATCTCAATTCTTCCTCTAAGTTTTAGATCTGCATGGCAGGATCTCGACCAGATGAGAATTAAATTCTTAACCTATGGGGAGATGTACACTTTGCAGATCTTCAACCAGAGAAAGAACTAAGTTCTTTGCAAAAGAGTTAAACTCTTAGATCTTTGAGAATTAAATTCTCTTTTTTCTGAAGTTTTGATCCTCTTTCTTTTTCTCACCTAGGGTTTTCTTTCCGAATTTTCAAAATGCTAAAATTCTCTTCAAAGTTTTCTCTCCAAAATTCTGTCTCCTCCTCCTCTTAATTTCTCCTTTCTCGACTCCTATTTATAGGAGGAGAAAAAGAATCAATTTGTATAGTAAATCTCTCGCTGAAAAATTTGATTTGTTTTCATCATTAGTCTGAGCCTTTAGATTACTAGATGAATTTTATTCACCGTTGGATGTTTTAATCCAAAAATATTCTATTTGTTATTTCGGTGAGATTTAGTGGAAATCTTTCCTTATCCAAGATTTTTCCATAAATTGGTGATATTTAATCACCCTTGAATTCTTAATCCAACGGTTCCTCATAATTCTTCTCCATTTTAGAAAGATTTAAATGATCTTTTTTAGAATTTAATTCTGTTAAACCGTAAGGCTTTTAAACCCAGTCACGTGTTGACACGTGACCCCCGGTCACGTGTGAGCACGTGACCCCTCCGAATGGACTCCTCTTCTGTGCTCTGTTTTGCGCCGCTGCTTTAACCATCACGTGCCGACACGTGACCATTGGTCACGTGTGAGCACGTGATGTCACTTTTTAAGTTTTTTTTCCTAATTTTTAATCATATATATATATATATATATATATATATATATATATATAATGTGCAATGATGATAAACATGAAGCAGTAAATATAGAACAATGACGCGAGTATGAAATAACCGGTACATGTAATAATAAAGCAAGTGTATCAGATCGGTAATCAATGCAATGTTCATGTCACTAAAGCTATTCGTCTCTAAGTCTCACTGTTCATGTCGCTAAACCTATCTTCAGTCCAAGTGTGAGCGTCAACCACCGCAGGAGTATCCCCAATCCAAGGGTAGGCCTCAGGGGTAAGGGAACACGGGCCCGAACCACGCTCGCTAATAATCAGTAATACCATTCATACGACTCCCGAAATCGCTATATATGCCGACAGGGGACTCGTGAGATTCCGTTGATCGAACTCACACTCAAACTACCCCACACCCCGTAGTCTATATCAAACACCGACCATGAATCCAAATTCTAGTTGCTCCATGACAAGTCTATGCGAGAACTGGAGACAATGTCTCCATCAAGCATGTCTCGACTGGTATCCTAGATAAATGGACAGTGTTCGATGTCTTACTTATGACACTAATATAAGTGCTTCCATAACCGTCCCATACCAGTTATAATTACACTTATATATGCCCCATAGACGTCAACAATGCAATAATTAACCGGTTCGGCTGATAGTGTACAAGTACGTGTCACTTCACTTATTCAATCACGCTTTTACACTAACGTACTTGCCACAATCCAATCAGTAATATTTATCATTTGGTAATGTAATACGGTCACTGGGATACCAATGTATATAGCCCCTATTCAATGCGGGTATGATCGCCACATGATATGATAAGAATGCAATTAATTATGATATGAATAAACATATAGTAGCCAGTGTCATACAACTTGCAAAATTTACTATGAATCATACGTATAGAAATAAGCAAAACAATATAAAAAGGGTAGGTAGGGTATTTAATTATATGTACATAAAAATTGGTTTCGTGTCAATCGGATTTCAGGTTTGCTAGTTATGATCATTTCATTTTAAGTGTTTACTACTGGAAATCCAATTTCTGAACTGGAAGTCCGTTTCGCAACACGTTTTACTCCCTGTTGGGGGCATAATTAGGCGACGCTGCTGTTCAACTAATTGTAGGGGTATGAGTTAACTTTAAATAACAGGGGACAGATCAAAAATAGTCATTTTGGTTTAGAAGTTATGATCAGATTACCGATGAAGGGTGCAAGCTGAAATGACAGAAATCTGCCATACATGTCAGCCGTTTAACATATGATTTAAATACCAAATGATACTAGAATTTGGTGAAAGCAGTACCATTGGAAAGCTAAAACAATTGTATACGCAGAGGTAATCGGCTCCACACACTATCACAATTAAACAACAAGGTTTCAGGGGTATAAATGCAAGTCAAGGGTAAGTTCCTGCTCTGGACTGCGGTCCAAGGTCAGTTAAGTTCTTTGTTTTCGATATTTAGACGATACATCTGACAATAAACTCCTATGTCGTGTTAAATATTATGCAGTACCCTTCACAACAAACCCAGGCACGCTGCAATCGGATTTTCCTGGAATTAATTATAAAGTTAACGGTATCAAGTGTTCGGTAAAACGCAAGTTTCGGTATTAAAATTAGGGCGTCACTTATGTGTGAATATGATATCGATTTGCCACCAAATTTGTACATAGAGTTTGTTAACAGTGTTAGGGTCTAAATATCATGAGTTCTACCATATGGGATTTAGCTATCGTTTATAGTTCACATCAAACACTTAGGGTAGCATCGGGTAAACGATCGAAACACTAGTTTTTTTTAACCAATTGAATTTAAATATTACTCATATAGCTTCAATGTAATACTAACGCGGTAAAAAGCCCTAATCAAGCTCCAATCAATGAAATCGCAATGTGGTCCACTATGCAGTTTCAACGATGGTTACGATCCATATATATATATATATATATATATATATATATATATATATAGACACACACACACACACACACACACACACACACACATCAAGTTATTATGAAATTGCTTCTACTCATATTTAAAATAGCATGATAAACAAGTGAAGGATTTCACTTGCCATGTTGATGATATCACGAAGTTGATGGATCGGTCAGACGCTGCAATGCCACGTCACGGATGCGAAAACGGTCGTTGCGACAAAACCGAAGTTCGCGAGCCTTGGAATCGCAGTGGCGTGGCCTCGAATTCTTTCTTTTGATTGGCTACAGCTTGCACAGATACTTGAAGGCTCCGAGTTCGCAGAGATGAGGTCGTCGATGATGGAGTGGTCGTCGCACAGTTCTGGGTCGTGGCCGGAGTAGGTGGAGGGAGAAAGGGGAGCTCGAGTACGGGGCTTGGAGATTGGTGACGAGCTGCGGCTGTTGGCAACGTGGAGATGGTCATGCGGGTGCTCAGGTGGTGCTGGGGTGAGCCGACGACGATGGTGGTGGTCGGTGCCCGTGGCGGCGAGTGTGATCACGAGGTCGAAGATGCGAGTTGTCAATGCAGAACGATGGCGATGGAGGCTCGCGGTTGGGTTCGGCAGCGGGCAATGGTCGATGGTGTGAAGAAGTGGGTCGCTGAAGGTCTTCATGGTGGTTTAGGGGATCTCCAGCGACGAGGTCAGAGATGCTGCAGACGACAGCGAGGTAAGGAAACGCGTCGGCGGTGAGGGGAAGTATTATGGGTTGTGGCCGCGGAGTCAGGAAAGAGAGAGAGAGAGAGAGAGAGAGAGAGAGATAGAGGCTCGGATTTGTGGGTGGGGCTAGGCGAGGAGACGCGGAGGTCGGGGGATCTTGGTGGGCTCGAGCTCGTCAGCGGAGGTAAGGAGCTCAAGAAGTAGGGCTTCACGAGTGAAGAGATGGAGAGGAGCGAAAGGAGAGGGGTTGGTTGTGAGGAGAGATAGAGGAAGGTGAGGCGAGCAAGGGGATTGAAGGCGGTTGCAAGGATCTCGGGGGAGCGCGAGGGAGGGGGAAGACGTGGGGGAAAACGTGGAGACGAGGACGAAGTCGCGGGAAGTAGTGGGTGAGGATTCAGGGAGGAGATCTCGCGGGGACGCCGGTGTAGTGGGCGCGGTCGTCGTGGCCATTTGGGAGCGGGTTTCGCGGGAGTGGGGCTCGTTACGCGGAGGAGAAGAAAAGAGCGCGAAGGAGAAAAGAAGAGGAGAAGAAGAAGAAGGGAGTGGGGGTGTAACGGGTCGGGTCGGGTTCGAGTCTGGGGTAAGGTTAGGGAATGGGCTTGGGTTTGTTGGCCTTAGGGTTAGGGTTAGGGAAAAAATTAGAAATTAGAAAGAATTGGATAAAATTTAATTAGGAGATTAAAATAAGGGTGGCAAAATAATTAGGAAAAATAGGATTTAATGGAAAATGAATTAGGAGAAATATAGGGAAAATATTTGGAAAAATATAGGAAATAAAGTTTTTAAAAAAACATATATAGAATTTATATGTATAAGATACCGGGTATTAGACATGGAAATCGGTAAAATATAATTATCGTTGTTTTCTCTAGTTTTCAATACTTTGCATTCAATATCCTATTAAAATAAGAAACTTTTCATAATATATTATTTGCTCAACCTTTTGAAATATTGTATGTTGTAGCCCTAGAAAATCGTTGAAATTATCTTTATTTTCTATTTTCTTGTGTTTCTTATCTTTCATATCCTATAACCCTTGAAATTAGAGTAAATTGACAGTGTTTCTGTTTTTCTTAAATCATAGTATCATATTACATGTGATAGCACAAGAAAATCGATGAAAATTTTCAATTTTTTACTCGAGTTTTTGAATATTGTGCATACTATATCTTATTTAAATTGGGGAATAATTAATATTATATATTCTCAAGTTTTAGACATTACACATTCTATACCCCATAAAAATATTCATCACAATTTTATATTCTCTCGATTTTGTGATATTTCGTATGCTATAACCCATGGAATTAGAGAAGATTTGCAAAATTCCTATTTATTTTAATTTATCGATATTTTAAGCACATAAATCGGTTAAATTTCACAAATTTTGGTTTTCTTGATTTTTCAATATTTCGCATGCTGTATAGAACATTAAAATTAGAAAAATTCACAAAATGTTATTTTCTACTGTTTGATATAATTTGCGTGCTTATATATCATAATTTTCTATTTCTCCATCTTGTGATATTAAACATGCTGTCAGCCATGACCACAATTAGATTGCGTGTAGGTAAAATAGAATAGGATGCTCTGCAGGTGTTTGTTTGTTTGTTTTGGGGTGTCTAAAAAAGGTTGCTTTACTTAATTTGCTGGATTAAGGAACGAATTAATATAAGCTCCTTAAATTAAGGAAGGAATTAATATAAGCCACTGATTGTGAAGGTGATCCAACTACTGCAGAGAATAACCCAACCCAGAATATGAACCGTAAAAGAAAATGGCATCCATACTCGACATCAAGCTTCATAGGGGGATTTGACCTGATCCACATCCATAAAATTTCATAAAATTATGAAATATTCGTAATATTTTATTTTCCAAGCTATGGATAGTTATAAGCTATAGTCAATAAAAATCAATAAATTATCTTAATTTTCTATTTTCTCGATTTGCTATAATTTTAGATGTTGTAACTCATGATACAAGTGAAGAAATATAATTTTAGATGTTGTAACTCATGATACAAGTGAAGAAATATAATTTTAGATGTTGTAACTCATGATACAAGTGAAGAAATATAATTTTTTTTCTTTATAAAACTATCCGCCTTTCATGTGCTATAGCACACGAAAATCAGTAAAATTTCACAATTTTTTTATTTCTCGTGTTTTTCAACATTTTGCTTGCTATTTCAACATTTTGCTTGGTACAGTCGGAAAAAAGTTCAAAGCTTGCTATTTTCTTGATTTTTGGATATTTTGCATGCTATACATCCAAGATTAGAAATAGACCATTAGAATAGCCAAAACCAACTTCTCGTGTCATTTTATAAACATAGCAAAATAAATTTGAACTATCTTCTCATAACTAAAAAATTTCCATTCAAGATACAAGTACAGAATCTAATAAACTTTGCATAGGACAGCCGATCCATTAACCTTTATGCCGCTAACTAAGTGAAAACAATTTTACAGACGAACAAATGATGAGGCTTAGTGAAATCATGGTAACAAATAAAACTCATAAATATCTGATAACAAGAAAGCTATATAGTTTAGCTTTTTTTATTTTTATTTCTCGCTCTTTTTAGATCCGAGCCAGTTTGGATTCGATCCATGGATGCCCAAAATTGATGATCTTATAGAGTTAATCTCGCACAAAGGCGCCAATATGCTCCTGGATGAAAAAGGGATCTCTCAAACACCCAAATATCTTTTACCAGTATCTGCAGAAAATAGCCGAGTTATACTTTCAAAAGCAGCTGGAAAATATAATAAATTACATAACACACAGGTGAATTTGATGGAGGAACATGGGTTATAACTTGATGAATAAATAACTGACTTATTATAAAGTAAATGTATTCATAGCATGGATTCTATTTTCTAAAAGGTACATTCGGATGCAGATGTGATTGGTTACTGATGTTTTGTTGGGCTCTTTTGCTTACTACTACGTATAAAAAATGGTTTACACACACACACACAACTCTTCTTACAAACCACTACTCTATATCTATTGGGTAAAAATTTGCCACCGATGAAGGGTTGACATTGACAATTGGTCATAAAACTTTGTCAAATCTTTTCTAGAGCCTTGCTCCAAAGTACTCCCAAATTTAATGGACAAAACGCTCAATGATGACCATGCCGATATCTTAAATCAAATAAATTGCACATATCATAATTAAAAAGATAATTAACATTAATCATTTGTTCTAAATCTAAATCATATACCTCTTTTGATTTGTCTCCAGATACAACAGCACCTCTTGAATCATATGCTTCAAACTTCTGCAAGAACCAAAAGGTTTTAAGAAATTTAATTATAATGCAATCAATCAATTGACTATTTTTGGTGACTGCATATAGAAACTGAAGGAAGTAACTAAAAACAGAGAGCAACAGAATGAATAAACTGTGTAGCACCAACCAAAGCTTTTATTAATGGAGGTCAATGGCATTCTTGTAAGGGATTAGTAGTGGACGCAAGGAAACGAACAAAATTATAAAACCTGGCTTGGTAACAAGGTTTCAGAAACCACAATTTCATTTCAAGTTAAAACAAAACCGCAGTTCGCAACCATTCAAGTCGCGGTTTTGTAAAAACGGAGTTCCGCAAAGTTTAGGGTCATTTGGCAATAGTTTTGAAACCAAGGTTTCATATTACTTAATTTTCTTAAACAATAAACTGGCATAATTTCTAATTAACACCTCCTTTTATTATGAAAAAAAAAATCATAGTAAATAATAAATTTATATGTTACTTTCAATCATATCCTCATCTTGATCAAATTGAGACGACAAATTTAGAGGATATGAATAAATATTATTTCTTCAATTCTTTGTGGTATCTATTTGGTGGGTCGAGACAACGAAATCATTGATAACTCTTTAGGTTTAAACAAAAGAAAAAAATCACAAAATAAATGAGATCATAGATCTGGGTGAGAGACAGAGAGAGGGGGGGGAGGATCTAACGAGGGAAGAAAAAAGATTAGAATTATCTAGAGAGAGATCTTTTGAAGGGAAGGGTTAGAGAGAGAGTGGGGGAGTGAGTGGGAGAGAAAGGACGCAAAAAACAAGACACGGAACAATATTTTTCAGAATGCAGGAGAGAGGGAAGTTAGCTCGAAACTTTTCGAAAGTCTAGTCTTTGTGTAGTTTAGAAAATTGGGGTTTCGAGCCCTCGAAACCTTTTGAAACCGTGATTTAGGAAACTCCATTTTTGTTGCCAAACAGGCCTCATTTACAAATTTTGGAATTTAGCTTCGAAACCACATGAAACCATGGTTCCGGAGACCATAGCCAAATGAGGCCTAAATGGTTTTGTGACATTAAATTTGGACATATGGAGCTAAAAAGACACTCTTTACTACCACAAAGCAAAGTTATCTCTCTCGCTCTCTGTTTGCATCAATTCCTAAAGGGAATCAACAACAACAACAACAACAACAACAACTGAACCTTTTATCCCAAACATATGGGGTAGGCTACATGAACCAACATGAGAATCACGCCGGGTCCAGCACATGAATCCTCTGCCTCCACTAACTCCTATCGAACAATATACTTTCATTGAGTCTTTTGGCAACAATTTCGTTTCGTATCACCTTCATCCATGTTTTCTTCGGTCTCCCTTTTGCCCTTTTGCCATTGCCCATATCGAGAGTATCTATTCGTCGGACCGGTGCTTCCATAGGTCTGCGTCGTACATGACCGAACCATCTTAGTCGGTTTTCCCGCATCTTCTCCTCCACAGGTGCGACACTAACTTTTGTACGAATATCCTCATTTTGCACCTTATCTTTTCTAGTGTAACCGCACATCCAACAAAGCATGCGCATCTCCGCTACATGCATCTTCTGTGTATGATGCTTCTTAGGAGCCCAGCATTTTGTACCATATAATAAGGCAGGCCGAATAGCGCTCCGATAAAACTTCCCTTTCAATTTTAACGGAAAGTTACGATCACACAAAATCCATGTTGCACTCCTCCATTTCAACCAACCAGCTTGGATCCTTTGATTATCACTATCGATCTCCCCATTCTTTTGGATGATGGAACCTAGATATCTAAACTGGTCCCTCGGTGATATCTCTTGCCCTTCCAATATTATACCAATCTGGTTTTGACTTCTCTGGTTACTAAATTTGCAATGCATATATGCTGTCTTAGACCTGCTCAATCTGAATCCCCGAGATTCCAATGTTTGCCTCCATAATTCCAATTTGGTATTAACCCCTGCTTTCGTCTCATTTACTAGAACAATATCATCAACGAATAGCATACACCAAGGTAACTCATCTTGGATAGTTCTAATAAGCTCATCCATCACGATGGTAAACAGAAATGTACTTAATGCAGATCCTTGATGTAAACCAATAGTAATCGAAAAATCACTCGTTAAGCCGCCGCAAGTTCTGACATTTGCCACTACTCCATCGTACATATCCTTGATTATGTCAATATACTTGACAGACACCCCCTTCTTCATCATTGTCCCACATAATACCTCTCTAGCTACCTTATCATACGCTTTTTCTAAATCAATAAAAATCATATGCAAATCTCTTCTCTTCTCTCGAAAACGCTCGACAAATTGACGAAGCAAATGAATGGCCCCTGTCGTTGATCATCCAGGCATGAACCCAAAACCCACCATTGCCGGTCCCAAGTCCGGATGAGAAAGGGTGAGGGTTGTGGTAAGCTTGTGACAGCCAACGTAAAACTTTGTCACATTCTATGACATGAACCATAATTCCTAAAGGGAATCATTTTGAATAATGTCGGCAGCATGTGGGGCCAAGTATTTATGACGAGATGTTATATCAAAGTACTAGGAAGTAGGTAGATAATCCCAAAATTGATCCTAATCCAATCCCAATGTACTTACTGGACTTTTCCACCTAACGAGATAGAGGTTCCTGTATAGATAAAACGAAGTCAGGCAGGTGATAAAATTGAGCCAAACCTAACTAATTGGTGACTAATGACGCGAATGGCTCATTTGAACCCCTTCAACTAAAACGTCAGAACTCATTTCCTGCTGTTTAAGAACAGTGATTCAGGTTAGATTACATAATATAAACTTTAGATAGGTTTTGAATTGACAACTAATTCAACTACAGAATAGATGCGATGTCACTTGCTTTCTATAATCTTTTAATTTTTATAGGTGTTACATGGCATGGCCATAAATAACTGTAAGATGCAAAGTGATAGCAGCAAGTTCAGTCTTAAAAAATAGATGGCCTATATCTCCATATCACATAAGGTTATTCAACAATTAATCCATCAGTCCAGTTATTTTGAACTTTCGTACTAAAAATAAAGATTATATACTGAAATGTCAAGAATGTATTCAACATATGATTCTAAATGTCGAACGCCCTATTGGCAACAATAACATGTAAAGTATGCAACACAAGTTCACATTCACATCATCATCATCATCATCATCATCGGAAAGAGTACGTATAGTCAACTATAGAACTACAAAACAGACTGATGAAGGACAAAGTGAACTTACCTGCTTAGTAAGAAATTCAATTGTAAGCTGTATGAAAGCTTTGTCCAGATCATTTTTATCTATCGCAATCTGCAGGAGAAACATATGTTTGCTGAGAAACAAAAAGCTAAAGGAAGACATCGATACACATAACTTCATGAGTGCATGCATTACAATGCATAAACAATAGCATTTAAGGCATGATTGTACAAAAGGAACCTATCATAGACATACAGTTGGTCACTATTCACTAGATTTGACTTTAAATACAAAAATGTTAAAACTCCCTTTCCTATATGTGATAAAATGCAAAAACTTTCATATGATGAGGGGGCAGGTGCTACTATAACCTTGCGGTAAAGCCTTAAACAGTTGAGCAAGGGGTGTTCAAACCATGCTTGCATTAAGCAATGGCCTATTATTTTTTTTAAAAACCAAAAAGATGGAAGAGTTGGTAAAGCGTACGGATAGTGACAAGGTCTCAAGTTTGAGGAACGTTGAAGGGAAAATAAGGGGGATCAATTCACCCCAACTGCATTCTCCCAAAAAAAAAGGTAAATCGCTGTACTTTGTTTTTGCGAATGCGCGTGCCACTATAACTGGGTGGTAAAGCCTTCTTGCATTTGAGCTTGAAGTTTGGAGTTCAAACCCTGCTGACATCATGTTACGGCCTAACAAAAGGGAAATAATCGAAAGGATGGTTGAAGGTTTGAATACCTTCCTAAATATTGTCAATTTGTCGGCGAAGATAATATGGAAGAACCTCCTTCAACGCAAGAACTCGACTTTATCTCACTGATTTCTGAGCAGTTTTTGTTTTTGTTCTTTTTGTTTATATTGCATAGTTAAATGAAGAGCTAAATTCAATGGAAATCAAGGGGCTCTCTGGTATTCAAACAAGAATATGGGATGTTTATTTCCATGTTGCTGGAAAGCAATATGATAGAAGAATGGTAATGCAGTAAAGCCAGTTTGAATGAGACTGTTGAATTATGCACATGCAGTTGAAACAAAAGCAGTATTGTTGTTTTGTTTGATAAGTCGAAAAATACAATATCAAGTTTTTACTACTCTTATAAAATGGATGCAAATAAAGTCGCTGACTTTCTGTTGAATACGGTGGTAATAAACCTCCCACTATTGGGCAATACATTTATAGCATGAAAAATTTAGGACCCTCATGTATCAACTAACCAAATCAATGATTTAAATACCAGTTCCATTATTAAAGAGAGCAAATAATTTGATAATGATGTTAAACTACAGTAGTACAGTGAATATGTGACCGCTAAAAACATTATATTACATACAACAAAAATTAAAAATGTAGCGGCATTGTTATAAAATGCATTTTATGCAACCATATGCACCTACATATGCATTGTGCGTACTTGCGGCAAACTGCATAGCCAATTATACAAACAAAACTCATTTTCAAAGCTAAAAACATCCATTATGCATTTTATTTTGTGTTGAGTACGTTCTTGGCTATACTTGTGCCTTAGAATTAAACATAATTCATATAGCAAATACATCATCTTTTCCCTTTGTTTAGACTTCTACATAGTCTATAAGAATTTTGAGGATGCCAACGAATCATTTAGGATTATGACAAGCCCTTCTATTGTCATAGTTTTCTAAAACAAGAATTTGGCACTTATTTGAGGTTGGCGTCAGGTCGACAGAAAGTCGTAAAACTTTGTCAAAAATTTACCGGAGCTTTACTTCATAGCCGACCTCATTTGGATGGGAAAAAGCTTAGTTGTTGTTGTTGATGATGATGATGATTAAGGTTGAAACGTTGAGTAATGATCAAGTACCATATTGGACCTACTATAAAACCAATCAAACTTGTATGAACCCTCATTTTTTAAAACTTGTTTCTCTTCGTCGCCTCATCTAAGGTATAATTGTTTTCTTAGATGTGTGTGCTTTATCGATGTATATCAATTTTCATTATCTTAGACAATAAAATATTAAGTTTTTCTTAATTTCTACCTTCATTCCCTTCCTTCCCTTCATATCTTTCCTTTTGTCTTTGTTGATATGTATGGATTAAAATAGTCCCACATTGGAAAAAACTACGAGGTATATGGATATAAGATATAAGAGAGGCCAAACCTCAACAAGCCTTAAGTCTTATTGTTGGAACTCACTTATATCAAAAGCCCGTATACACTCAAAAATAAAATATATATAATCGCCCCTCATTCTTTATATATATATCATAGCACCAAAAAAAGTGCATCAGGACCTCAACAATATTCTCTGAGAGAAGTAGGCTACAAGTTAAAAAAAAAGTGCCTCTGAGAGACATAGCTCTACAAGTGTTGTGCAATCCATATGACAACCACACCAAAAAATGTGGTGGTTGCATGTGAAGGGGAGTGTTGAGATGTGTGGATTAAAGTAGACCCATATTGGAAAAACTATGAGAGGTACATGGGTATAAGATCAATAATCTTGTGTAGTGGTTTGTTGATCATGATAATAGTAGTACTAACAATATGACATGTTAAAGTTGAGGAGAGGCAAGTATTTTTAGTGCAACTATTAACTGGGTGAAGGCGCCGGCACCAACTAAGGTTGAAAAAATGCATATTTTTTAACTGTCAGAAAAGATTGAAGGTAAAAATGCAAGCTGCAACATTTCATCCAAAAAAAAAATAAAGAAGAGGGAAAAAATAAAAAAAAAGCACCCATCACAGGCACAGTAAGCCCAGGGAACCAATAAGGGTCAACCCCACCTGCTGAACATTTAACGATACACAGCCATTAGAGGGAGAGAGGAAAAAATAACTCCTATGTGCAAGTTGCAATCTGAATAGTAGTGAAGCATATTTGATGTAAAAAGCCTTTAATTTGTGTGTACAAAATGTTGAGCATGTTCTTGTGAGGCATCTAGCTGCCTGCCTTTAAACAGAAGAACAGAACCAGTAAAATCAGAGGAAAAGTATATTACCATTCGAGCCCGCAGTGTCCGAATACTAACTACTGGATCGACCAACTCCCAGTGAACACGGCTCCACATAGATTCTCTCCGTTTCAGCTCATTCTTTAGGGTCTTCAAATAGAAGGAAAAAATGTTAGTTAAAAACAACATGACAAATAATGCAGCCTTGGCATCCAACATCTGCTTGCGTGGAAAGTCATCTTCATCATCTTAAGCCTTTTCCCCATAAAGATGGGGTAGGCTATGAAGCATGCTAGCGTGAAAAGAATTAAGGGAATATATGGTAGTGAAGGGATCTTACAGAATACATCTTCTCCGTAGCCGCTTTCCTTAAAGCTGTGGTATCCCCATCTGCCATAAGAGTGTTTATCTTGAACAAGGTCGCGACGAGTGAGCCAACACAATGCATCATGGAACCATTAGGACATTTAAGATTATATGGACACCATTATACAAGGAACATAAAAAAGTAAAAGAGTGAATTGCAAAGCCAAAATTTTTGGCATGCTCCTGGTTCTTGAGAATGTCTGCTGAAGTTCAATGTGAAGATTTTAGGAATATAGACAGAAAATTAGTAGCTATGAACAGCATTCGCAAATAATGATCAATCACTAGTAAATGCATCATAAAACGCATTAAGTTAAATGCATCATAAAATGCATCAAGTTATAAATATATCGGTAGTTACATGCATGCATGCATCTCTCTCTCTCTCTCTGTGTGTGTGTGTGTGTGTGTGTGTGTGTGTGTGTCTGCGCGCGCGCGCGCATGAGCGTGAGGGACAAAATATGAAGTGGCGACAAAGGAAATCTCAAAGCTAACTCTTCCCCCTTTTTGGGATGAGTTATTAGTAATAATATTTCAGCATACCTCCTTGTACAGTCGTATTGCATGTTGATAGAAGAGTTTTTTCGAATATCCAGTTGATTTCCTCAGCCTATTAATGGCATATGCACTTTTCATCTGTAGGACAGGAACCAAATATGTAATCAGACACTTGATTGGAAATGTTAAGAAAAAAGGCAAGCTTTGGTGCTTGTGCAGCTACCCATCCATAGATCATGCATATGTAAAAAATCAATTAATCAATAACGCAGAGGATGCATGTATATAACCTTCGCCATCTACTGTTTGTTTTGCCCAGTATAGATTTGTTCATAAGTATTCACCTGCCTAGGCCTATCTGTTTTCTTCACGAGAATAACCTACTCCTGTTATTGTTTTAAATTGTCCAGCCAAGTTCTGTAAAACAAACATCAACTGATGTTTATACCACCCTTCTATGCATGTAAGAATTCATTTGGTGCTAGTTTTATAAGCGTGCATAACTGTAGCTAATAACCAAACCAGAGAATATATATTTCCAACTCTTCCCTTCTCTTTTATGAGATTGGATACGGCTTCCTAATTTCCCACTCATGGTTACTGAAACAATTTTTCTTACCTAGCTGCGCTTCTAAATACTAAGACGTCCTCAAAGAAGACACATGGACAAACTATAAAATTGACAAATAGTGATACCACTATTCATTATAATTCTATGGATAAAGTCAAATATTTTGTTTAGTGTATATTAAAAGATTAATGAGAACACTATTGAATTTTCATTACTGAATATTTGCTTGCTATTTCCCAATGTAGCATCAAATTATGAAAGCCCACCTATCTCCCAACAGAAGCCAGTATTCAAGGCTTCAAGCTTTAGTTTTCAATGTACCCCAAACTCCTCATTTCGATAAATGCAAGCATGCGATTTTACCTACAAATAACACATGCAACACAAGCCTCCTGTTAGCAGGTCACTCTTTGTTCACTGATAACTGTTTAGCATTTGGAAAGATTATGTATTCTTGACTATAGGTGTGTGACTTAGAATATGACAATACTCCCTAACCTGGCACAACTAAATCTGCACTATGGAGAGAGAAGCTTAAAGATTATTCCTTTTCTCCGAGACTCCAACATCACGTGAGATCAGGGACAACTGAGAAAAAAAGTTAATTTCCAGATTGATCCAACTCATCTGGTGAAATGAACATGAATTCTTGCATGTTGCTACTGTTATCTTATTATTTTTGCTAATCCTCATCCAGTTTGGAGGCATCGAATGTTATATATCATGTTTTTACTCAAAGCATGACTAGTTGAAGCATTGCATAATTGCTATATTACTCAAATGAGCTGATGAGTGACATATATAAGACCAGGAATTGCATAGAAAAAAATAACTGTGATTCCACTTTGGCATAAAAAAACTTGAAAGATTAGATATAAACTCACTGAATAAAAGAGCCGACATGTATTCAATAACATATTGAAAAGGAGACTGTGTGTGTGTGTGGATCAGAAACATGAATAATAAGTTCAACACTTATTCCATATTATAGTAAGGAAAAAAGTAAATAAATTTGCGGGTGTTGTGCTTAAATGTCTTATTTTTTCACTACATGATCCAAGCCATTAAAAGGAGAATAAAAAAGAAGGGTTGTGTTAGGAAGCTGATAGCCAACGTAAAATATAGTCTGAACTTTATAAATGAATCCTAAAGAAATTTTATTAGGGATCCCTGCTGCGACACATTACAGTTACCACCCTGGTGCAATGACAAGTAAGCAAGGATGGTTTGTTAGGGCGTCCCCTGAAAGCAAGTTGCATCCCCACCACCTCGAGACAAGTGGGGCAAGGGCAGGATAGGAATGGGGCGATGAGTAAGGATAGGAATAGACTAGATGCGATTAGATTAGAAAATATAAAGAATATTTTTCATGAGTACGATTAGGTTAGTTACATAGAAAATAACGGTTACAGGAAAGTTGATGAGAGTCGGTAGATATAAGGAGTCGAAGAAAAAATAGTATCATTTGTTTGCAAGAAACTAAATGGATGGGCAAAAAAATTAAGGTGGTAAAAAATATTGGATATTGTTGAGAATGTGGTTAACATAGTCCAACATCGGAAATATTATGTAATGCATATGAGTATAAGATATAAGTTGGAATAAACCTCCATAAGACTTGAGTTTTTTAGATGGAGTCTCACTATATTAAAAGCTCATGTGTATCTATGTGGACCCACGTGTTATGGATAAACCTCCATAAGACTTGAGTCTTTTGGATGGAGTTCCACTATATTAAAAGCCCATGTTTATCCATGTGTGGGCCCAAACCGAGTTTTACATGGTATATGAGCTTGGGTGTTTGTTTATCCATGTTGAACATGAGATTTGATCCCTCGCACGTGAAGTCATCTTTATCCATGTGTGTTGCATGTGAGGGGGAGTATTAAGAATGGGGTTAACATAGTCCCACATCGGGAAAATTGTGGAATATATATGGGTATAAGATATAAGTTGGGATAAACCTCCATAAGCCTTGAGTGTTTTGGATGAAGTCCCACTATATTAAAGCTTATTTGTATCTATGTGTAGGTCTACATGTAGTGGGCCTAAACCAAGTTTTACGGATATAAAATATGGTACACAGGAAAAGATAAGAATAAAAATGGGATAGGCATACTAGTGGATAAAACGTTGAAACATAGAATGGTTTGATGTAAAAAGAATTTTAGATGGAATAATATTATATAAATTTGTATTAAGAGAAGGTACTTAATATCATTTGTGCTTATGCATCTCAGATAGGTTTATCGAAGAGCACTAAACGAAATTTTGGAAAAAGATCGATGAATCTAGGATATCCCGGCCAAAGTTGTCAAATCGTGATTCAAATTGTATATCATTTTTCTATCGTATCGAATATCGTATCTAATCGCATATCGTAAGATACGATAGTAACTTGTGCCAAAACCAAGCAATTAAACATATAATTATGTATTTCATAACCATATGATTAAATGAACAATATAGAACAATATATTGAAAAAATATAATGTTTAGTTTACTCGCAGTCGCACAACACAATAAATATTTACATATGTGCAAGCACAATATATATTAATCACCAAAAGTCATGTGAACAATCATAATAAATAAGTTGATTAAGTAAAATAACATTATATAATCTATAATATAAACCACATAACATAAAAATTAAAATAAGTTTCATAATATTAACATTTTCTAACCAATTTCACAAACTATAAAGCATAAGGTTCAATTTGCTAACTAAATTCACCAATAATAAACCACAAGCTACAAAAAAATCAAAAGGTAACAAAAGAATGCAAGAGTCGAAGGCGAGGCCGAGAGGAAGGAGTCGAAGGCGAGGCTGGGAGAGAGGAGTCGACAGCAAGCCGAGCACGAGACGAGTCCAAGTCGAGGCAACCACGAGAACGAGGAATAGTTGGAGGCGAGGACGAGAGAGCTTTGACAGCTAGGCGAGGCGAGGAGGAGAGAGCTTCGACGGCTAGGCAAGGCGAGACGGAGTCGAAAGCAAGGCAAGGATGAAGTTCTGAGTCAAAAGCAAGGCTTCGAAGGGAGTCGAAGGAATTTGGAAGCGACTTGAAAATTAGGGTTTTTTTGAGAGATAAATTAGGTATATGTTTGGATCTTTAAACCCAAATAATTCAGACCCGACCCGTTAAGCTTATATCCGACCCATTAAACTGAATCGTACCATATATTGAATCACATGAATCGTACAATTCAAATCGTGAATCGTACGTCTCGATGAGTAAAGCAATATATCTATACGATTCGGAGCCTTTTTTATATGAATCGTACGATTCGCAGAGTAAAGCGATATATCTATACGATTCAGAGCCTTTTTATATGAATCGCATGATTCATATTGTAGGGTGTTTTTCGTCACCCCATTAAGATGGGAATACGCGCGCGCTGGTCAGGCGCACTACAGATTCCCCTTGTTTAGGGTAGGCCAGGGTTTAATGATTGTGGGGATCCGAATCTCCGGCAACCGCGGACTAAGCTGCCGTTAATTACCCATCGCCTTTGGAGCGAGAGAACCTCCGATTGACGGGTTAAACTGTTCATGCGAACTCAATGTGCAGTGTACGTGTGTTTTGTTTTGAAAGGGGTTTTTGGGTATATCGGAGGCCACGCAGAGTTTTTACGGGGGTCCCGCTACCCGGATAGCGGGTTGGGGGTCTAGAGGGCTAGCAGCCCCCTTGCGGGGTACGGGGCAGCGCCCCGTTAGAAATTTTTTTCTAACAAGGACAGTGTCGTGGTGTGTGTACATATGTACGCATATGTATATAAAAAAAAGGAGGGGAAAAGACATCCAAAGGATGCGTGGGGCCAGCGCCTTGAGCGCTCTGCGCTCGAGCGCTTAGGCGCAAGCGCGCCACGTGTCGGCACGTGGGCACTCTGCGCTCGAGCGCTGGGCGCTTGAGCTCAAGCGCGCCACGTGTCGGCACGTGGGCGCTCTGCGCTTGAGCGCTGACGAAAAAATGGGTTTTTAGTCCCAGAAACAGAAGCTATGCTTCAGAAAGGAAATATTTATTATATATATGTATATATATGGAGTTAAACTCCTAAGATGTTTTGAAACTGATTAAGGGGGTTCTTCTTCCTCCTGTCGTTTGGCCGGATCTTGAAGATCAAGAGATGTGAGATCCAAAAATTTCTTCTTTTTGAGATCTAATGACAGATCCCGGTTCCCCTTGGTGGGTTTTATGGTGAAAAAGTGCTTAGTTTTGGAAAAGAAAGAGTAAAACTCTTGATTTAATTCAAAAGAAATGAGAAGGTTTAAAATCTTGGAGAAAGAGCAGAAGGCACAAAGAACCCTAGTTTTTGAGGGAATGAAAAAGTGTTTTTTTATTCATCATCATGTTGCCTTATATAGGCTTACATATTTACATATAACCCCTTAGGCTTTGCAAAATGGCATTTTGCCTATCACATGGCTCATGTGCCTTTTTATTTTGCACATAAGCCGTGGGCTTACATAAATTTGGTTTTATGCCCATTTTGCATACATTCATACACAAAAATTACATAAAAATTATTTGTTACATGATTTTTGTTGTTGGCATGGGGAGGCTGGACGCGGGCTCGACTTGAGTATGGACCCGCTTGACCTGGGCTTGGGCTCACCTAGCTTGGGGGTTGACCTTGACTTTGACTCGGTCAACCGGGGTGTAAATTTTTACCCCAACACATATCGTGAATCGTGTGATTATAACAATGATCCCGGCAAATTAGAAGTTATTTATAGGAGGAGATTTAAATTGTCATGTCTATAAAGATGCTGGTGGATATGAAAACGTGCATGGACGGCATAGGTATGGGGTAAAGAACGATATGGGAGATGAAATTGGATTTTGCAGTGTCATACGATCTTATAATAGCAAATACACTTCTTACGAAGAGAGATGAGCATTTGATATCATTTAAAAGTGGATTAAACAATAGTTAGATGGATTCTTTTCTTATTAAAAAATAGATAAATTAAATTGTAAAAACTATAAAATCATTCCATCTTAGCGTTTAATCAGCCAAAATAAATTGATGATATAAGATATTTGTATTATGTGTAAAAGAAATACTAAATCGATAGTTGATCTAGAACAAGATGGCGGAATTTAAGAAAATGAGAATTTGATTTAATTTAAGGTTTAAATACAACAAACTCTCTTATGGTTTCAGCCAGTGGTGGATAACCATCCTATACTTTAAAAAAAGTAGATAACTATCATATTTAACGGCGTCCCGTTAGTATTAACGGTCCACATCATCACCATGTCAGCACTAGCTGCCACATCCTCACAAAATCCAATCATTCCCAATATACCTTCATCTTCATCAATCCCCTTCCACCGCCATCATCATCGGTCTCTTCCTCGACATCCCACGCCGCCTCCCCCACCACCATCATTGTTAACCCATCTACCACCCCTTCCTTAATCTCTCCTAAAATCACCGATACAATCACCTCCACCTCCACCTTCACCATCAATCCCTCCATCATCCTTTCCTCAACCTCCTTCAAAATCGTCGCTGCCACCACCTCCACCTCCACCACCACTCACCGCTGCCACCTCCACCACCATTACCATCAACCCCTTCCTCGACTCGACCTCCCTTAAAATCACCGCTACCACCGTCTCCATCATCATCCTCTCCATCACTCATGACCTCCCTCAAAATCGTCGCTAGCACCGCCTCCGTCATCATCATCCTCCTCTCCATCACCTCCTTTCTCGACTTTCCCTAAAATCACCGCCATCCCCTTTCACCACCATCTCCATCACCATCATTATCATCCTCCCATCCAACATCCCATTCATCAACATCATCATCACCTTCTTAGTTTTTAAAAAATTTATTGTTTTCTCAAGAAAAATTACCGAGGGTAAAATTGTCTTTTTACACAAGGATTAACGGTGCTGACTTCAATCCGTTAAATAGGATAGTTATCTGCAATTTATAAAATATAGGGTAGTTATCTGCCAGAGGCTGAAACCATAAGAGATTTTGTTGCATTTAAGCATTTATTTTAACATAGAATGATAAATGAAGGTAATTAGAATCCTAAAGATGAGACTAGCCTTATAGGAAAAATATGACTAGTTGGATTAAAAAGCAGCTGAAGAAAATTTATGTGAATCTAAAGGTAATAAAGTTTCTAATAAAGAGTGTTGGTTATGGAATGAAGAGCTTCAGAATATAATTGACATGAAAAGAGAATCCTATAAAATTGGCAAAAATGTAAAAGCTTTAAGAAATATAAAGTAGCAATAAAGAAGCTAAATGGAAATTAGTGAAACTAAATCTACAGAAAATGATAATTTTATTTAAAAAAAACTAGAAATAAAGAAAGTGTATGTGTGTGTAAAAGCTGGCTAAGATGAGAGAAAAGAAGAGTAAAGACCTAGGTAATATTAAGTGTATTAAGGATGAAGATAAAAGAGTATTAGTTAAAGGCAATGAAATTAATGCAAGATAGAGAAATTATTTCTATAAACTGTTTAATGAAAATAATAATCACGATCTTATGATAGAAACAAACAATTCAAGCAATACTAAGGAAAAATGTATCGTCGTAAAATTAGTTTACCGAAATAACACTTTAAAAAAGATGAAAATAGGAAAAACGCCTGAAGATATTCTTATTGAAGTTTGCAAATGTTTAGGAGATACAAGTCTAATGTGGTTAACTAAGTTATTTGATAAAATTATAAATATAAAGAAAATGTCCGATGAATGAATGTCAAACATTTTGATGCTTATTTATCAGAATAAATGGGGTATGCTTGTTCAAATCATCGTGGTTAAGATTATGTGTCATACAATGAAACAATTGGAGAAAGTAATCGAACATAGATTAAGAAAAGAAATATTCATAACTGAAAATCAATTTGATTTTATGTCAGGAAATTTTACTATGGAAGAGATTTATTTATTAAGACGGTTGATGGAGAAAATATTAAGGAAAAAAGAAATTTAGATATGATTTTCATTGATTTAGAAAAGGCTTATGATAGGGACCCTAAAAAGATAATATGGTGGGCTTTAAAAAGAAACCAATGTCTCATAAGTATATTGATGTGATCAAAGATATATGTATGATTGAGCAACTACAAGAGTAAGGATGATTAGAGGAGACAACTATTTCCTATTATCATGGGTTTACACCAAGGATCAATATAAGCCCGTATCTTTCTGCATTAGTTATTGATGATAAGATGAACTTAATAAATATATTCAGGATGACATGCCATGGTATGTATTGTTTACTGCTGATATTGTTTTAGTTATGAATCTAAATAAAAGACAATTTCTAAAATAAAAAAGTGGAGAGAGATCAAAGATCTAAAGGATGTAGAATTAGCATAACTAACACTGAATATATGGAATGTAATTTCGGCAAAACGGGAAAAAATAGACGCATGTTGCATGATACAAAAAGCCTTCATCCCAAAATTTATGGTCACCTACATAAATTCTTTTTTTCTTCCATTCTGCTCTGTTAAGGACCGGCTCCTCCGTTAAATTAAAAATTTACTTGATAACCGACTAAGTTTTACGTTGGCCTTCAGTAAACTGATGGCCATGGAATATCTAGGAATAACCATTTACTTAGGATTTATAATTAACCATGATGGGAAGATTGACGAGAATGTGGCTTATAAGGTCAATACTAGATGATTGAAATGGAGAAGTGTTTACCGAGTGCCATGTGATTGTACGATACCTTTGAAATTGAAAGAAATATTTCACAAGATGACGATAAGGTCGACACTTCTTTATGGTTTAGGATGTTAGGCAATTAAGAAACGTGTCTAAATGAATGGTTGAAATGAGAATGTTAAGCTGAACAAGTGATAATACACTAAAAGTTACGATAAGAAATGAGCCTATTCGTAACAAATTAGAGGTAGTTTCCATAGAGTATAAGATGAGAGCGAACCGATTGAGATAGGTTGGTCATGTGCAACGGCGACCAATCGGTGCCCTGGTTAGAAGTGACAAAATTGTAGTTGACGGTGCAGATAAGGGCAGACCTAAACGAATATGGATATAGCCAATTAAGGACGATATATTAATTGTAATTTGTAAATTTAACCAAGGATACGGTCAGAGGAATTGAAGAGAAGCGTTCATATAGCCGACCCCAAAATTTTGGGATGATGACTTGTAGTAGTTAGGAAAAAGTAAACAATGACATAAATAAGATCACATCAAGCTGCTATATGTGATGGATGAGGAAGAAAAAAACATTTAACTATCTTCACCAAGAAAAATTACATATAAAAACCTGCAATCTTGAAGGAGTAATCTTGAATCAGCATGCAAATAAGAATACCTCCAGAATGACATCCTCTTTTGTTCTTCTCCAACCACTTGGAGTAAACCATCTGAGTTGAAATGCCACAAGACCAGTTGATCATAAATTTGAAAAGGAAGCAAAAAAGAAGGAAAGAGTAACACACTGATAAAAGATTATTACAGTCCAAATTATGACTCGTAGACGATGTTCTGAAAAAGGCTTTTTGTTGCAGACAAATTTATACTAAGAAACTTGTGTACCCAAATACCTACTTTGTTTTTTAGAATATGCTCTTATGCATATGTTTGTTCAAGAGACTGAAAAACTATGAGGTTTTCAAGCCATGCTATCATGCTATGCCAAGCACCATATAACAAAGGCATGTAGTGGTAAATGCCCAAATCAACATGCATTTCATGTAAATGGCAACAATTGTAAATGAGTGAACATAAACTACATATCATACCCAAAACAAAAAAAAACAAAAAAATCTGATATCCAGCAAGACATACATACTAAACAATCTAGTATAGAGCAATACTTAGATCCAAATGCAGAAATCTCTAATTAACGAGAAATGTTAATTAGAAGTAGAATTTCTAACGTTTTCAGAATTTTCAGCAAAGGGTTTGCTTCTTTGGAGAGAAACTAAAATATATTAAAAGTTAATTTGTAAAGGTACATAACGAAGGAAACTATAGATGAGAGCTACCGTTGCCAGAAAGGGATAGGTTCCCGCCGTTCATACGGCTCATAGACAATTCCAGGGCTAACCATTGCCACTTTCAAGGAAACCTGCACATGTGGGAAATATATCAAACAATGTCCTTAGTTACTTATGATAACGAACACAAAGATATCACCATTGCACAGACTATTTAGAAAGACAAACAAAAAATCATGAGCTGGAAAAAAAAAACTTTTCCCAATTCCTAACAATAGTTGAACATGTACAACATATACATGCACTTTCAATTAGCGCATGGTCATTATCTCCACCAGCTAACTTAAAAAACATTGCAGTGTCTGCACTTATGTACATAACATCTAGTTTTGTCTAAACATGGAGTGTAACCAGAATGGACATAATGTGATACAAACTGATCGAAAGACTAAATATGCCTTGTCCCTTGTGTCATATAAGCTATAGGGTAATTAATAGCAATATGTAAAGGTTGACAGAGGATTATTGTATTATCTATCGCAGTCATAAGGTATTCACGAAACTTAGCAATCAAATCAAAACCAGCAGAATCATATTGCTCAATTTGAGCTTGAGGAGGAGGTATAAGAAAATTTGCATTTCAATTCACGATTTCCAAAAATTGGACGCATATACCTTAAGAAAATATCACTAATTTAGAGTAGATAAAAATGAAGCGATGAACAAAAATTGTTTGGAAGAATAGAATGCACGCTGTAACGTGTATGTCTTCCTAGCAAACAAAACTAGATTACCACAAATACTAATTACATTGTGAGGAGCATGACAGAAGAGAGTGAATGGCCATTCAAGAAGCCATGATGAATAAGATGCTTGGGTTCGATGGGGTTAAGGACCAAAAAAGTATTGGAAATTAAATATATCTTGCTGGAATTGTGTAAGAAAAACAGTCAAAAACATGATATCAACAGATGGCGCAAAGTGTACTCAAGATTGATAGGAATGGGCAATTTACCAAATATATGAACGAAAAGCTAGATATATTTTCTACAAAATATTTGCCAAGATGTTACTCATAATCTCGAAAGAGTCTGCATCTAAAACATTTGGTGCATGGTTGGGATGTGTATGCTTGTCAATGTATGTGTGTGTGACCTCGGATATGTTCAACCCAGAACCAAAAAATGCTTAGCACTATCACTAGCTTGCATGGCTGGAATGTGTATGCTTGTCAATGTATATGTGTGTGGGCTCTGATAAGTTCAGCCCAGAACCAGAAATTATTAGCACCATTACTCGTGTGCATGGCCACAACACAACAGCTCAAATGTATAGCTTTCTGGATTGTACTGAGACCTGGGAAAGTGAAGGATCCCGCCAATCAATTTCTATTCTAAGTTTAGAATCAGCCATTACAGAACACACAGATGAGGGGGTTTATTTCCGATTAGTTTTAAAATCAATATTACGTAACATTGTCAGGATCCATGATCTGTTTCCTTCTTATTCTTTTTTCCATAATAAATGTATGGGATCAAAAAATTAGTTCGCCAAGCCTCTAAATTCACACCAAACTTCGTTTTGGATTGAGTGATATGAAGTCAATAATAAATCCATGAAAAAAGAGAATAAAAAAGGCATCAATGCAACACCTGCCGTGCTCCACGCTGCAAATTTGCCATAGATGTGGACATCATTCTAACTTTTGTTGAATTGATTCCTACCTCAGAAACCTGATTTTAACCAAAGATAAGTTAGAAAGAAGCACAGTGCTACGAATTTATAAAGCAAAAAAGGAAACTTTTCTGTTTTACCAAAGATTGTGATTTCGACTCGATGATATTCTGATCAAGAACGCTGCTGATCGTGCAAGAGCACGTCACAATACTTCGATGCCTGATTGCTGATGGAAAAATTGTGCTTTTTTTAATCAGGATTTGCATCTTCTTGAAATCAATCGACAAGTTGAGAGCGTTTACCTCCAATTTCTACCGTAGAATAAATCTGATAACTTCGACAACTGAATAGAAAAAGAAAAACAAAGAAAAAAAATGAGAAATTGGCGTTGGCGTTGAGAAATGAGAAGAATTAAAGGAGAGAGAAGTACGTCGAAGGGAGCTGAGGAGACTGCCACGATCGATGAAGGCGACGCATCAATTGGAATCGAGCTGAAGCCATTGTTTGTGGATCTTGGATCGCTGCGCAAAGGGGAACGAGGAGCCCTAAAACCCTAGAAATGAGAATGAGGTTTAAGTTTAATTTCCTTTCCTTTTATTTTCCTAAAACACCCCTGGTAAAATTTTATCACAATCTTCCCTGCAAACAACTTTTAATGTAAATAAGAAAACAATAATAATTTGGCAGTCAAATAATATTTTTTGCACTCATGATTTACCCTTGGGTGTGATTGAAAGATTGCAAATGTATAGCACTGTTTTAAGTCATCCGCATCGGGTAATCATCAAAATTCATAACCTTATCCAACATATAAGCCTCCAACTTTGCCAGCAAGTACGAAAAGATAATATTGCTAGGTTCAAGTTTTCCTCACCCATTTTTGTACCCACCCTTCTCATCGAGGGGTTCTCTTATGCCGCGCTTGCAAATGCAATGCATTCAGGGCGGAGTGTGTGGTATCTATCTACTTTTTTTTCTCTCCTTTCTTTCTATCTTTTTCGCATCTTTGTAGAAGGCCTGGTAGAAGGCCAGAAAAGGGGTTGTGGGAACTCCGCTTTTGTAATGGTTTTGTTGTTTTTTTAATAAGAGTTGTTGGGATGAGTTTCCTATTAAAACCCTACTATTTCCTTCAAAAAAAAGTATGAAAAGATAATAAAATTTGGTTTATACAGTCTCTTCAAGAAATATCATCCAATAAATAACAACTGGATATACTTTATGCTGCTATCTACTAACAACGATACAGTTACAGATGAGACAACACCGTCAAAATAATACGGAAACATAACAAATACAATGATAATAAACATTTATTAAAACAAAAGCATAACTTCCCTAGCTACAACATTTTCCTTGCACTCCACAATATTTCATTTCCCTTCCAAGACATTCTAAGCGTGCATCAAAAGCATAAAAAGGTTGCATACTCCCCAAACTTTAAAAAATACTTGGTATATATTCTTCTATAAATAACCAAATACTTTGGTATCCTTTTACAAAATAACCCACAAAAAATTCACAGGTCCCAAATCTCTCATCTCTTTAAACAGCATCGATAGGGGACGATATTTAATCTACATTCGATCTTCAACCACCCCCCCCCCCCCCCCCCGGAACCCACCTTCCTCTCTCTCTCTCACTCTCTCAAACCCTAACCCTAACCCTAACCCTAGTTTTTTTCCGATGAATTTCTTCAAATCGGTGTTCGCCGCCGATCTCCAGCCCTCAGATCCTTCCGATCCCCCCCGCGACCGCGACGAAGGCCAGCACGAGGCGCAGCAACAGGAGGAGGAAGAAGAGGAGGAGGAGGAAGAAGAAGAAGACGACGAAGTTGCGGAACAAGGAGGCGGCGGCGGAG
Source organism: Agapanthus africanus (assembly GCA_030015575.1). Lineage (NCBI taxonomy): Eukaryota > Viridiplantae > Streptophyta > Magnoliopsida > Asparagales > Amaryllidaceae > Agapanthus > Agapanthus africanus. The sequence continues at coordinate 422,492,429 of JASDDO010000029.1, forward strand.
GAGCGTGGAACTTCGGCGGGCTCATAAAGACGATAGCTTCGCGATCTGAGTCGGTGATCCAAACCTACCGCCGAGATCTCGAGGAGTTCAGCACTGGATTGAAGAAGGAGACGACGGTGCTCAAGGAGGTCGCCACCCGCGCCGTCCGGGACCTCCCTGGATCTCTCGAGGTCGGCGCTTCGGTTGCTCAAGAGTCGCTCGAGTCGGTCGGCCAAGCAATCGACGAATTCGGCGGATCGGTGTGGCGAGGGACCACGGAGATCATCTCACATGGTAAAGAAGCTCTTTTGAACATGGATTCCGATTCGAGCTCCCCGGATTTGGAATCGAATGCTCAGGTGTATGGCGGTTCCTCCTCGAAGAGGTATAGTAGGTTTGAGGTCCATGTCCTCGCGATCCAGAACGATGCGAATACGTTCGTTGAGGAGCCTGAAGATGGTGAGGATTTTGAGAAGTGGAGGTCCGGATTCGAGGTTGAGGAGATGGAGGAGGAGATTGAGGGGCTGTTGTATGAGAATGGGAATTTGGAGGGGTTTTATGAGAAGTTCGTGCCGGATGTTGTGGATCGAGAGAGCTTTTGGAGCCGGTACTTTTACAGGGTTTATAAGTTGAAGCAGGCGGAGGATGCGAGGGTGAAGTTGGTGAAGAGAGCGATTTCAGGGGAAGAGGAGGAATTGAGCTGGGGGGTCGATGACGACGATGACGAGAAAGAAGAAACCGAAGTGGAAATTAAAGAAGTTGAAGAAGAGAAGAAGGAAGAAACGGAAAAGGCTATTGAGAAAGAAATTGTTGAGACATCAGTGTCTCATGAGGAGAGGATACCGGTAGAAGAGGAAGCAAAAGAAGAAGTTGTTGAGGCCTTAGAGAAACCTGAGGAGAAAGAAGAGGAGGAGGAGGTAAAGAAGGAAGTTGTAGAAAGCTCTCAAGTCGAGAATGTGGAAGCGGAAGAGAAAGTTAAATCCAGTGGAGACGAAGATTCAATCGCGAAAAGAGAGGATAAAACTCTTTTAGAACCAAAATCCGAGAATGGAGAATCGGGCAAGGATAGCGATTTTAGTGTGATTTCGAGGCAGCCATCGATGCAAGAAGAGGAAGATCTTGAATGGGACGAGATTGAGGATCTTGGGGAACACGATGATAAGAAAGTGAGTGGAGCTAGCCGGAGTCCGAAACAAGTGGACTTACGGAAGAGGCTGAGCGTTGCTGAAGATGACGAGGATCTGAGTTGGGATATTGAAGATGATGAATGACGAGCCCGCATGGTTGATGTGACGGTATAAAAATGATGGCTTTATCCGATTCAGTGTATTCCTTTATCATTATTTTGCGTTTCTTTTACAAGTGTGTCAATAATTCGATGCTTAATTTATGCTATATGCTATTTATTTTCATGTGAATATTATTTGTAGCCTTGATATTATTAAAAGTTGGAAGTAGTTCATTGTTTGTTGCCTACTTTCGATTGGATTTATATTGTTCATAGTCCTTACACCGAATCGTTGGTTCAGAATAATATTTTGCATGTTCACGGCTCTTAGGTACTAGTTTCACTGCCTGGTTGCAATATGCCTTCCCTTTTAACATATTTGTATGTTACATGAAATCTTCGACATTGCGAAGTCCAGATAGCATGGTTAAATGGATAATACACCGAGCAGGAAAGCAGGTAATTTTCTTTAAACGTGGGTTTGAGTTTACAGCTTTTTTTTAGTTTTCAAAGGATAATATATATTGCTCTAAATGTGTTCAGATCTTGTGGTGTATATATGTCACGTCCCGCTTTTCAAAATACGGAATACGAGGGGCAGACAAGGCCAGTCATGCTCTTACGGTCAAGAAAATGTCCTGCCGTAGTCACACTTCGGTTTCTAGTTTTTCATGGTAAACAGTAAATGATGCGCAGGTAATGAGAAATGCAGTAACTGAATGAAACAATGTAAAGAACTGACCTGAGGGGGAACAAACGAATGTACGAATGTAACTCTGAATAGCAAGTCAGGGTGTCTGTGATACACGTCTAGTTCTGGTCCAGGCTAAATCTTCTCCTCACACTGAGCATGCATAGTCAGGTCGTCAGAGTGACACAATAGCAGTATAATATATAAATTCATGTGATAATTCTAACGGTGATAATAGATATATATAGCAGTAAATCAATGATGGTATAGGTATGAACATGCAGTAATCAATGCAGCGGAAGAGTAAAAGCAGTAGAATGATATGCCACGTATATTAACTTAGTAAGTATGTATATCAATGCCAGTATCCCTATCAGTCTCTAAGTCTCACTGTACAGGTCACTAAGCCTATCGTCAGTCCAAGTGTGAGAGTCAACCACTCGCGAGTGTCCTCCACCCAAGGGTAGAACCCAAAGGCAAGGGACCACGGGCCCAACATATATATCACGGTAATAATCACATACCCTGTAAATCTCCATATATCTCCCTAAATATATAAGCCGGCATGGGACTCCCGAGATTCTGTTGAACTCACACTTAAACTACCCCACACCCCGTGGTCTATATCAAACGCTAACCATAACCCTAAATACCAATCGGTCGGTGACAAGTCTGTGCGAGAACTGGAGGCAGGACCTCCATCAAGCACGTCCCGACTAATACCAAAGATAAATGGCAGTGTCTGGTGCCTTATCTGTGACATCTGTGCAAGAGCTTCCATAAGTGTCCCATACCACTTATAATCACACGTACACGCGTCCCACAGACGTCAACAATGCAATAGAATAATAGGGTCACCGATTGTATACAAGTACATATCACTTTCACTTATTCACTGATACACGAACACTGACGTATTTGCCACAATCATCACTAATACCTAACACTGGGTAATGCACGTTATCACTAGGTTATCAATACAGTGACATGTGTATGATATGATGCGTGAACAGTATATAAAGCATGTTTAGGATGTCCTGAATCAATAACCTACCACTTGCATAATTTATCATAAATCATACGGTTGCAATTTAGTGAGACGATGGACAGGTAATAATTAGTATGTTCAGTTGTCTATCCATCGAATTTAGTTTCACGCCAATCGGGTTTCAGGATCACTAATTATAGCAATTTCATTTTAAGCGTTCACGGCTGGACATCTGGTTTCAGAATCAAAAATCCGTTTCGCAACGCATTTTAATCCCAGTTGGGATCAGGTTTTAGCAACGCTATAGTTGAATGAAATCTAGGGTTTTCAGTAAGGTCTTCAACGCAACAGACGGATCTTCAATCGCGTCTGTACGTCAAGAGATATACACTGTTTAATACTAGTACGTCAATTATGGTTCTGTTCTGGACTGGTATACGTCTACATCTATTAAATTACAGATTAAATATCAAACGATAACGAAATAGGATGAAACCACTTGCGTTTTCTAGCTAACAGATTTACCTATAATAACCAGTAGAGTTCCGCAACCTACGAGTTAAGGAAATCTTGTGGTACCCATTACGGAACAGCAAGCAACAATTGGAGTCGCTCTGGACTGCAGTCCAGAGTCGCACTCCGATCCAAATATCGTCACAGTATAAGTACAGGAATATCTGGAAACTAGTATAGGGTTAAAGTTCGTCGAGTTAGCTTCAATTTGAGCCCTCGAACGCATCATTCCATTACGTATATAATTTATGGTGATTTTAACGATTTTCAGGTACAATAAAATTCCAGTTTTTCTAGTAAACTTGGGGGTAGTCGTTTTAGTCGTTAACGGTCATAATATCCAACGAAATTCATACACTAGGTTCATCATTACACGGGCCAAGACAGTCAATCTGGTTCCGTCAAATTAGACAAGTAATTCATTGGGATCACGCATTAAACAGTTGCATCGTATAATTTATCGAGGATATTTAGTATAGAATTTATAAAATTATAGTTCGTAACTAATACCAATTAGCATGTAGCAAGTATAAAACTTGCCTGGAGGCGCACGGCAGCGAAGTACAGTACGGGCGCGCAACGAACTAGCACTGCGACGGCAACGGCTCCGGGTGAGCTCGGGTCTGTTCTCGGCCAGTGGGGGCTCGGGGCGTCGTCGGGGTGTCTGCAATGGTCGAAGCTCTTGATGGCGGGGCTGCAGTGGGTTGGGTGGCCGGTGATGGATCGGCAACGGTTGTGGTGAGAAGAGGGATCAAGAGAGAGAGAGTAGAGGAAGAGAGAGAGAGAGTGAAAGAGAGATAGAGAAACAGAGAAATTGAGGGGGAGAGAGAGTGAGAAGGAGAGAGGTGGAGAGTTAGAGGGAGAAAGAATGAGAGGGAGGGAGTGAGTGAGAAAGAGAGAGACACAGAGAGGGAGAGACAAAGAGAGAGAGAACCAGAGAGAGAGAGAGAGGGGAGGCACAGAGAGAGAGAGGGTATAGAGAGAGAGTGTGTGTGTGTGTGAAGGGGAGACAGTGAGAAAGAGAGGGGGGGTGAGGGAGTGAGGGAGAGAGATAGTTGTAGAGCGAGAGAGAGTGAGATGATGGCGACGATGATGCGGGAAGTCGACGGGATGCAGGTGTGTCGACGACGAGACGAGAAGCTCACCGGTCGTCGGCGTAGGGGAGGTCGAGCTTGGGTGCAGGGGTTCGAGCTTGGCTGTGGGTTTAGGGGTATTGGGTGATGGTGGCAGGGAAGAGTGAGGGAAGGTGGTGAGGAGATAAGGGCGGTGATGAGGGTCCAACGAGGTGGCCGGCGGAGTGGGGTGATAGCGACGGAGGAGGCGTGGGTGTGGCTCGAGAAAGAGAGAACGGGAGTGGGAAGAAGAGTGAGGGGAGTAGACGTGGGGGAGAGAAGGAATTATGAGAGGAGAGAGAGGCGCGCGCCGTGGGGGTAACGGTGCTGCGACGTGGGTGCGAGCGCGGGCGGAGGAGGCGGCGTGGGTTACGGCGAAGGAAGGGGTCACGAGCGAGGGAAAAAATTTAGCCGTTGGAGAAGAAGGAGTGGCGAAGCGGGCCGGGTCGGGTTAGAGGCGCGGGCTGGAGAGAGTTGGGCCGGGCCAAAGATTTAAAAAAAAACAAAACAATAAATAAGAAGAGGGGGCCGGGCTGAAGAAGTGGGCTGGGGGAAAATTGAATGAATTAATTAAATAAAGGGGTGGGCTTGAGGGTAAAGAAAATATAGGATATAAAAGAATAGGGTTTGGGTTTTTTTTTCTCATTGATAAAGGAAAAATGAGGTTTAGAAAGAAATAATTTTATAAATAAAATTATAAACAAAATAAATAAATTTATAAATAAAAATAAATAGAATTCTAGAATAACAAAATACAGGTTTTGGTATAAAAGGGCTGGTTATTACATCATACCACCCTTACAAAAATTTCGTCCTCGAAATTTAAAATAAACGATAAATAATACAAATATAGGCGAAAGCTATTATATTGCAACTAACACATAAAGTTTTACTTGAAATAGGCGGATGAAGAAATTTGAAGGTTTATATATGAAAGAACATCATACAAAAATATAGGTTAAATAAGTATAAGACAAGAACAACTACAAAGGCAACCTATGAGAATAGCAATAACAATAATAATGAATAATGATATTCGAGGCGTACTCGATAAAATCGAAACTCAAATATGTGCATGTAAATATATCAAAGGTAGCACTGCAAACATAATAAGTATAAGGCACAATTATTTATAATAGTAAACGTAGTCACAATACCCGAAGTAAAGTAGCGACAACAAAATAGTGAAAGATTTGTCGGTAGGTTAACACATTTTAGGACGAGGTATCGATCAAATAGTTTTAAAATAACTTAGGAAACTCATATAGTAAAAATAAGAAACATGGAACAAAATATGCGCAGTGTAAGGTTGCGCTACTGAAAATAATGGAAAAGCTAGTAGTGAAGTACTTGAAATGCGTAAAACGGGAATAGTCGATAGAACACACTCTTCGATAAATAAAAAATAATGAAAACTAAATTTTCGAGTAATAATGCCCCTATATATATAGTTAGGGTAATAGAGAAAACATAAATATACATAGGACAACTAGGGTAAGGGGTTACAATGAAGTGTGGCTCGTACCAAAGGTCGGAGTGTGACGGATTTAGGTTGAAGATCAAAGAGATTAGGGTCTGGTCAGTACAGGAAATAAGAATGAGTAACAAAGGGATACAAAAGGAAAAGTGTGGGGGAATCAACAGTCGGTACATCACACGAATCAAAATTTGAAGGGTTAACGAACTCGGAAATCACTAAAATTTCTCCTCCCAGGAGGATCTCAAACGAGGCACTGACAGAGGATGAAGGGTGGACCTCTAAACGATCGGGTGTGGTACTGATTAATCTCAGTGAGGGTCGAATCAGCACAAGGTGTAGGTGTGGACAGTAAGGGTCTCAGGAGGAAAAACGGTAAAGGGAAAATCGAAGCATCGAGTGAACCGGTAAATAAAAGATTTGCGAACTCAGAAGATTTATTTCATTTCAAAAGATTTTAAACAAAGCATTCTTAAAGACGAAAAGTGGCCCTAAACTATACACAGTTTTATTTGGCCAGAAAGACAACATCAACAAGAAATCCCGTCAGTCGCGGTTGTGGAGATTCAGCAGGTTGCGGTAGGCTCGAGCACTCAGGTAGGGGCGTTCATTTCCATAGCGCCTCGCAGGTATCGCTATTGGGAGTTCTTCCACCGCAGGGTCTTGATCTTCTGGTCCTTCTTCCTCGGATGGAGCTTCTTCATCGAGGTCCGATTCCATGTGATTCTCTTCTTCTGGATTCTCTTCCATGGGATTTTCCTCCACTGGATTTTCTTCTATCGGTTCTTCCTCGGGGTCTTCCTCTGTCGGGTTCTCTTCAGGGTCTCCTCTTTCTTCATCGGAATCAGCTATCATGTTAAACTCTGGGGCGGCTGCTCCTTCGTCTTCGGAATCGCTGTTTTCGCCAATGACCTGGGGACCGTTGATCTCATCGTCAGAACTCATCAGCGTGTAGTCTAGCGAAATGCATGACTGTGCATCCTCATCTAGATGCGGTGCTGCTCCAGGGTGGGCCATGGCCTGAAAAGAAAAAGTCATGATTAGACAGTGGAATACATCAAGAAAATAGCTCATGGTACGAAGTATAGGAAAATATGTGGTGGCAGGTGTTGGGGTAAAAATTTACACCCCGGTTGACCGAGTCAAAGTCAAGGTCAACCCCAAGCCAGGTGGGCCCAAGCCAAGGTCAAGTGGGCCCATGCCCAGGTCGAGTCCGAAACATGAAGCGGCCGACCCTCCCCATGCCAAAATGAAATCATGTAATAAATAGTTTTTATGTAATTTTTTATACATGAATTTATGCAAAATGGGCATAAAGCCAATATTTTGTAAGCCCATTGTTCCCCTCCGAACGGCGGCCGAGACGTCATGTCCGTACCTGAGGTTCGGGACAGATGCTATTTGGTTTTATCCGTCTATCTCTCCGAAGATGCCAAGTTGACTTATGGCACCGTGTATCGGAGGTTTAGGCGGATGCGGCCGATGTAGCAGACTTCGTCAGATTCTCCCTCAGGGTGAGGGGTTTTTGATTGTGGGGACGCTCTTCCCTGCAGGCGCAAGCCCCTGCAGTTAATTACGCTATCGCGTTGCGATAACAACTTTCTCCTTCTCCAGAATTTCACTTCGTGTCGTGTATGTTTATTTTATTTGTGGTTGCCCGTGGATTGTATACGGAGACTTAGTGATGTCGTCGCCCGTAGGACGTGGATTAGTCCAAATCCGTGTTTGCTTCGATTTGGGTTTGGTGTTTTCAGTTTAAGGATGCATTAGTCGCGTTGCGGCTAAGATCAGCTTAAACGTTCGTCAAGGATACGTTAGTCCTGTTTTGGACTAAGATCGACTTGACGTAGTGATTGATTTAATTATCTGGCCGTCGGGACTCATCACCTCTCTGACGTCGTTGAGGGATTACAACGACAGGCGTCAGAGGAGTTCAGAGATGTACCCTTGAACCAAAGTTGATTTGGGGTTTTATTGTTTATTTAAATATCTAAGGACACATTAGCCGTAGCTGGGGCTAAGATCAACTTAGACGGGACCGTTTAGATCCGACAAGAGAGCATTTGGGCTCTATTGTGCCAGTTTAAAGACATGGCGGTCCATTGCCAGTTTTAGGGACGTGGTGGTCCATTATTATTTTAGGGACATTTCGGTCCGTCGCCAGTTTAAGGACGTAGTGGTCCATATTCCAGTTTAGAGACGTAGTGGTCCATCGCCAGTTTAGGGACGTGGTGGTCCGATATTAGTTTAGGGACGTTTCGGTCCGATTTTAGTTTAGGGACGTTTCGGTCCGATTTTAGTTTAGGGACGTTTCGGTCCGATTTTTATAAATGGTTGTTGAGACCCGTCACCTCTTTGACATCGTTGAGGAATTACAACGAGGGATGTCAAAGGAGTTCGGAGATGTACCCTCGAACCGGTCGTGAATTGGTTTAGGAGAGCCATTTTGCTCAATCAATTTAATTTTAAGGACTTACAGCCAGGATTGGGTTAAGTCCAATTTTCATTTTAGGCTTTACCTGACTGAAAGAATCAATCCAAATAGGTCTCTGCCTCTTTATTATTCTTGCAGTTTGATTTGGGCCAGGCCCTCAAGAATTTCCAAACAGGGCTCTGCCCTTTTCATGATTTGTGATTTGATTTGGGCCAGGCCCTCAAGAAGTTTCCAAACAGGGCTCTGCCCTTTTATTATTTTTTTGTGATTTGATTTGGGCCAGGCCCTCAAGAATTTTCCAAATAGGGCTCTGCCCTTTTATTATTTTTGTGATTTGGTTTGGGCCAGGCCCTTTTAAATAATGAGTTGCAGGAACTCAAGAATTTTCAGATTGAAGAACAAAAGTGCATAGCACTTTTGATCTAAATTTGGATCAAAAGAAAACAAGTTTTTCTTCTTGTTTTCTTTTCACAGAACCAAGGGTTCATATCAAGTGCAAGGCACTATTTATCTTTTTTTTTTTATTATTCCCTTTTTAATCTTCTGTTCTTCAGAAATTTCACCTTTACCTTTTTTTTGTGTTCTTGATTAATCTTCAAGAGTTCTCTTTTTTTTTTAGCAGTTGATGATGCCTTTGAATGAGGTCTGGGGTCTTATTTATAGTGCTCACAAATTTGTTGGATTTGTTAACAAAATCTTTCCTGAATGATTTTGGGAATTTTCCCACCATTGGATCTTTGATCCAAAGGCAGAAGAAAATCTTCTGGTTTTAGAAAGAACAGAAAAGATTTCATCAAATTTTCATTCTGTTTCTGCGCAACTCACCAGCGCGTGACACGTGTCGCGCAGTCGTGCGCTTGCGCAGTTGCGATTGCGCAGCTGCGCAGCCACGTGTCGCGCATCCGTGCGCTTGCGCAGTTAAGTCTTACTTATGTTTTTAAAGAGCCTTGCTCTGATTAGACGTACTGCCTTGGGCGTTACGCTGCCGAATCAGCTTCCGCCATGTGGCAAATTGCGCGCTGCGCACGGGAACCGAAGCGTTGCTTCGAATTTTGAATTTTCAAAATTCAAGTAGAGCCTTGCTCTGATTAGACGCACCGCCTTGGGCGTTGTGTTGCCGTGTCAACTTCTGACACGTGGCACATTGCGCACAGCGCAAAGAATCTGAAGCGTTGCTTCATTTATTAAAGTTTAAATTTTCAAAGCAGAGCTTTGCTCTGATTGGGGGAAGATGAAACGTTGCTTCTTCTCCCGCCTTGGAACTTAAACAGAGCTTTGCTCTGATTGGGGTAAACAGATGCCCCCCCACCGCTGCGCTTACGTGGCCTCCAAACGCAAGCGCAACGGTGGCAGAATTCGAACCATCGCAGCACCTTTTGGCAGTTGAAGAGGCAATTGATGCCTATAAATAGGGCCTTTGGCCCTCAAAAATTCTTTACCACTTCAAGAATTTGAGTTTTAGAGCGTTGCTCTTGCTTAAGAACTTCCAGAGCCTTGCTCTTGTAATTTCCCTAAGGACTTCCAAGTTCTAGTTTTAGAATCACTCTAGGTAAGATTAATTAAATTAAATTAATTTAAATTTAATTAACAGAGCCTTGCTCTTATAGACCTTTGATCTAAAGGAAAATCCTTTTGGGGTTCCACCAAATAGAGCTTTGCTCTCAGGAATCTGTTTCAGGGTTTCTCAACCCATGAACAGAAACTTGCACCTTCGGCAAAACACAGATTTCTTTGATCTAAAAGAACTCTTTTAAGAGTGTTTCATTGATCTTAGAGTTTGAAGATGACATTTTATTCCTCAGCGCGTTATATCGTTTCACCTAATCGGTCTTTCTGATAATTCTGTTGATTCTCTTTCACAGGAACAATGAATGCCCACATGTATGCTCTCAACGAGATCATCTGTTATGAAGACATCCGTCGACTTGGCCGCACTCAAAATCGGGAGTTCACAAACGAGGAGTGTGCCGAAATAATGAGTCGCTTCGACGCGTACAATGGCCCACTGCTTCCCCGGCGTTCCTCTCTCCTCAAGCTTATAGTAGGAGCCATCTGGGAGGCGCTCCCCCTCTTCTGTTCCGGCGTGCCGCTTAGGGCGTTGGATGCTGCTGAGGACAAGGTGCACTCGGTGTACCTGTTGAATTTTATCTCAAAGAGGCGACGAGACAGCCTTATCGATCTCCTGCATGAGGTCTTTCAACAGTCCGCCATACTCGCCACTTATCGAAGGGTGGAAGACATCAGGGGGGACCCTGACGCTTGTGCTCGCGAAAGAAAGCACACCAGGATGGTCCGCGAGGCCTGGAAAGTCATAGATAGGGTAGCTTTCGAGTTCCTCAATCCATGCCCTGGGTTCGAGGTCATTCCGTTGTAATAACATTTTTAATTTATCGCTTTAATGATTGTAAGAACTTTGGGCGATATTAATGAAAATTTTTGTCTTTCTGGTCTTGTCTTATCTTTTGCTATGAATCTTTCACATGACTGAACGTGTCTCATATGCTTGAGCAAGTGTAAATCATATGCCCTTCTTTTTTGTTGCTTTTCTTCTTTTTCGGCATGTCGTCACGATTAGCCGGTAGTAGAGTAAGCTTCTTGATTTCTTCGAGATATAACGATGGCTTAGGCCGCAGGTTCAGATCTGCTGCCTAAGACTTTTCAACTCCATGAGCCGTGAGGGTCTCATAGAGACTTTTCTCCCTACGGATCGAGAGGATCTCGTAGGTGGATTTTCTCCTTAGGAGTCGTGAGGATTCCCAAGTGTGGTTTTCTCTCATAAGTCGAAAGGATCTTATGAGAGAATTTCTCCCTCTTACGAGTCGAGAGGGCTCGTAAGCGGTTGTTTCCCTCTTTGTCGAGAATCGACTTCAGAGAGTGAGACCCGTGAATAGTATGCAAGAGACCATTTAGGATTGACTTGTAGGGTCCCATTGCCCTCTTACGAGTCGAGAGGGCTCGTAAGCGGTTGTTTCCCTCTTTGTCGAAAATCGACTTTAGAGAGTGAGACCCGTGGATAGTATGCAAGAGACCATTTAGGATTGACTTGCAGGGTCCCATTGTTTCAGGAAGCAAGTTTTTGAATCCTTACTGCCCGAGATGTGAGTCAAAGAAGCTCTCGTCACGGAGTGTTTGTATCCGTGAGTTGAGAAGTTTTGCGAGGGATTATTTGTTTCCCAAGCGCCAAGGATTATTTGTGTCCTTGGGATTTGAAACGAGTCGATAGTTCCCACGGAGGCGCTGGTGGCTCTGCGAGTAGACGCGGATCAGAAGGCTCTCGTCAAGGAGTGTTTGTATCCGTGAGTTGAGAAGTTTTGCAAGGGATTATTTGTTTCCCAAGCGCCAAGGATTATTTGTGTCCTTGGGGTTTGAAACGAGTCGATGGTTCCCACAGAGGCGCTGGTGGCTCTGCGAGTCGACGCGGATCAGAAGGCTCTCGTCAAGGAGTGTTTGTATCCGTGAGTTGAGAAGTTTTGCGAGGGATTATTTGTTTCCCAAGCGCCAAGGATTATTTGTGTCCTTGGAGTTTGAAACGAGTCGATGGTCCCCACGGAGGCGCTGGTGGCTCTGCGAGTCGACGCGGATCAGAAGGCTCTCGTCAAGGAGTGTTTGTATCCGTGAGTTGAGAAGTTTTGCGAGGGATTATTTGTTTCCCAAGCACCAAGGATTATTTGTGTCCTTGGGGTTTGAAACGAGTCGATGGTTCCCACGGAGGCGCTGGTGGCTCTGCGAGTCGACGCGGATCAGAAGGCTCTCGTCAAGGAGTGTTTGTATCCGTGAGTTGAGAAGTTTTGCGAGGGATTATTTGTTTCCCAAGCGCCAAGGATTATTTGTGTCCTTGGGATTTGAAACGAGTCGATGGTTCCCACGGAGGCGCTGGTGGCTCTGCGAGTCGACGCGGATCAGAGGGCTCTCGTCAAGGAGTGTTTGTATCCGTGAGTTGAGAAGTTTTGCGAGGGATTATTTGTTTCCCAAGCGCCAAGGATTATTTGTGTCCTTGGGGTTTGAAACGAGTCGATGATTCCCACGGAGGCGCTGGTGGCTCTGCGAGTCGACGCGGATCAGAAGACTCTCGTCAAGGAGTGTTTGTATCCGTGAGTTGAGAAGTTTTGCGAGGGATTATTTGTTTCCCAAGCGCCAAGGATTATTTGTGTCCTTGGGATTTGAAACGAGTCGATGGTTCCCACGGAGGCGCTGGTGGCTCTGCGAGTCGACGCGGATCAGAAGGCTCTCGTCAAGGAGTGTTTGTATCCGTGAGTTGAGAAGTTTTGCGAGGGATTATTTGTTTCCCAAGCGCCAAGGATTATTTGTGTCCTTGGGGTTTGAAACGAGTCGATGGTTCCCACGGAGGCGCTGGTGGCTCTGCGAGTCGACGCGGATCAGAAGGCTCTCGTCAAGGAGTGTTTGTATCCGTGAGTTGAGAAGTTTTGCGAGGGATTATTTGTTTCCCAAGCGCCAAGGATTATTTGTGTCCTTGGGATTTGAAACGAGTCGATGATTCCCACGGAGGCGCTGGTGGCTCTGCGAGTCGACACGGATCAGAAGGCTCTCGTCAAGGAGTGTTTGTATCCGTGAGTTGAGAAGTTTTGCGAGGGATCATTTGTTTCCCAAGCGCCAAGGATTATTTGTGTCCTTGGGGTTTGAAACGAGTCGATGGTTCCCACGGAGGCGCTGGTGGCTCTGCGAATCGACGCGGATCAGAAGGCTCTCGTCAAGGAGTGTTTGTATCCGTGAGTTGAGAAGTTTTTGTCGAAGTCATTGGCTTCTTCGGTTGAAATGGACCGTTGAGGTTTGGCTTCGTCGTTTGACGGAATCCGCTGGGGAAGTATGGTTCCTTCTTTGTTTACGCCCTTGGATTGTATACAGGGATCGATGTGACCTCGACTGTAGGGCCAAAGTTTTATCATTTCTTCTTTTTATTTTATTTTATTTCCGCGATGCTCTATCATTTCAGCTTTTATATCGCGAAGGTCGCGATTGCCCAATCATTTCGGCTATTTTCCGCGGTGCCCAATCATTTCGGCTATTTATTTTATCTTTACTCGTTGTTTTTTATTACGAGTTGCCCAATCATTTCGGCTATTTTACATGCATCCATTTTACTTGCTGCTTTTTATTGCAAGATGCCCTATCATTTCGGCTATTTTGTATGCATGAGCGGCCTACTGGCTTTCGCCGTAAACCTGAAATTGGACACCGATTTCGGCATCAGCACCGCTGCAACTGGGATATTGCCAGGAGCGAATCATCATTTGCCTCTGTCGTTGTCAAACAAAGGAGGCTTAGCGACCAGGGTTAAGGTCCTGTCGACTAAGGCTTTTGATTTCATGAGCCGTAAGGGTCTCACAAAGCTATTTCTCCCTACAAGTCGTGAGGATCTTATAGGTGTATTTTCTCCTTAGGAATCGTGAGGGTTCCTAAGTGTTTTGTTCCTCTGTAAGTCGTAAGGATCCTACAGGAGGGTTTTCTCCTTATAAGTCGAGAGGACTTACAAGTGTTGTTTGTTGTACAAGCATATCCCTAGTCACGGATGAGACTTTGTTAGGGACATATTTATTCGTGCCCGTGGATTGTATACAAGGGTCAATATGAGCCGCTTGTAGGGCAACATTGGAAGTTTGTGGGGGTTTGCTTAAGCACAGGTTTAGGTCTCTGTGACTTAAGGCTTTCAAATCTTATGAGCCGTGAGGGTCCCATAAGAGAGTTCTCCTTACGAGTCGTGAGGATCTCGCAAGCGTATTTTCACCTTAGGAATCGTGGGGATCCCTAAGTGTGTTGCTCCCTCGTGAGTCGTAAGGATCTCACGCGGGTGGTTTCTCCTTACAGGGTCGAGAGGACCCTATAAGTGTCTTTTAACGAGGTTGCGCCCTTTCGGGTTTTCACAAACACTCGCCGGTAGTCCTGCTGTTTTTACTCACGGAGCCCTTTCGGGTTTTTCATCCGTGCCCTTTTTGCTTATGGACATACCGTTTTTTTTTGTTTTTTTTTTTAACCCTTTGTTATTGAGATCCTTTCACCCTTTGTTATTGAGATCCTGACTTTTCAACTCCCCATATTAATAATAATTACGATATTTATAACAAGTATATATGGTTTTACCAAATCCCACTCCATATATCATATGGTGTTAGCAGCATACTCATTGGTAATACCTTGCATTGCTGAACCAAGCCACCAGAGTTCGAATCCCATACCCCACATACTTTTGTGCACTTGATTGTATCATGTTTGATAATACATGGAAATCTTTCTTCCTTTTTTTTACAAGGTCGCGCCCTTCCAGGTTTTCACGAACACTCGCCGGTAGCCCTGCTGTTTTTACTCACGGAGCCCTTTCGGGTTTTCATCCGTGCCCTTTTTGCTTATGGACATACCGTTTTTTTTTTATTTTATTTTTATATATTTTTTTTATCTCGTCAGCCTAGAGGTGCTGCGGTAGTAGTTTAAAGACGTCTCGGTCTGCTATTAGTTTAAGGACATTTCGGTCCATCGTTGAGAGGGCTGGCTACTGCTTATAAAGCTTGGGCTTAGGAAGACAGCGAGCGGACATAGTCGTCGTCATCTGCCATTGACCTAGGCTGTGGCTCATTAAGCGTAGTATTTCTTTAAGAAGCGACCGTTTATTGGTCTGAAAGGCCTTTCACCGTGCATGTCCATGAGTAGATAGGCCCCACCCTGGTAGACCTTATCAATGATGTACGGTCCTTCATAGTTTGGCTCAAACTTTCCCCGCTTGGCGCGATTGGGGATCATGGGCCTTTTGACCACTAGCACGAGTTCGCCTTGATGGAATGTCCTCGGTCGGGTCAATCTTTCGTATGAGCGTGTCATCTTTGCTTTATAAGCCTCCAGATTTTGTTGCGCTATGAGCCGTGTTTCTTCAAGGGCATCAAGCTCCTCAAGCCGGAGGTGAGCATTTTCTTCATCTGTCAGCTCGTAGTGAACTGCTACTCATAAAGAGGGTAATTCTATTTCGAGAGGGAGTACTGCTTCCGTCCCAAATACCAACGCGTATGGCGTTGTGTTTGTGGCCGTTTTAAATGTAGTTCGATACGCCCAAAGAGCCTCTTGCAATCTTTCGTGCCAATCTTTCTTATTTCGTGACACTGTTTTCTTCATGATCTTCGTCAAGGTCTTGTTGAAGGCCTCAGCTAGACCGTTAGCTCGCGGATTATAAACTGAGGAATATCTCCAGTCTATATTATGCTGTTGCGCGAAGCGACTGATTTTGTGGCTTCTGTAGGCTGGCCCGTTATCGGAGATGATCCGTCGCGGAGTTCCAAACCGATATATGACATGCGTCTTGAAGAAATGGAGGATGTTCTTCGTTTTTACTTCCCTCAATGGTATCGCCTCTGCCCATTTGGAGAAGTAATCAGTCGTCGCCAGGATGAAACGATGTCCCTTTGATGATGCTGGTTCGATGGGGCCGACTATGTCAGTTCCCCACATTTCGAATGGCCAACTAGCTACTGTTTGGTGTAGCGGATTTGGATGTTGATGGATGAACTTCCCATGAATTTGGCATGAGTGGCATTGCTTCGCATACTCGATGCAGTTCTGAATCATCGTGGGCCAGTAGTAGCCCATCCGTTTTATTTTCAGCTTCATCTTAGGGCCTGCCTGATGAGAACCGCAGATTCCGTCATGAACTTCCCGAACGACTCTTTCTGCTTCGTCTGGTCCTAAGCATCTCAGCCACAGAGAATCGAATGACCTCTTGTATAGAGTATCATTGACGAAGGCGAAAGACAGAGCTCGTTTTGTGAGCTGATGTCTTGCGGACTCATCTTCAGGCATTTGGTGGGACTTGAAGTAGTCTATAAGGACTTCCCTCCAATCCTCGACTTTCTCGTGGTCTTTTATTTGTAAGGTTGTTCGTTCAGTCACCCCCTTCTCTTCGGGTGATTCCGAAGGTATTTCTGCGGGGGCGAGCACTCGACGGCTTTGTATCACGATTCTAACGTCATCAAGGTTCTCGTCAGCCAGTTCTTTAGCAAGTTTGGCTAGTGCGTCCGCTTTGCTGTTTTCCGCGCGCGGTATACTTTCCAATGTGTAGGAGGGAAATTGGGTTAGCAGTTGCTGCACTTTTTCACCGTATTTTACCAATTCCGGTTTGCATGTTTGGTAATCGCCGTTCACTTGACTGACGACCAGTTGGGAGTCCCCATATATGAGGAGGCTCTCAATTCCCATATCGATGGCGATCTCGAGGCCTGCTATCAAAGCCTCATATTCAGCTTCATTATTCGTTCTCGGCTCTGTCAAGGAGAAAGCGAAGCGCATTATCCCTCCTTGTGGAGTCACGAAGATGAGTCTCACCCCCGATTTGATCATTGGCGTACTTTGTTTGTGCTTTTTCATGGAAGATGCTCCATCGAAATAAAGCTCCCAACGGGTATCACCACTGTCGATTGTGTCAAACGCATGTCTGTCTGGCAAATCGCAATTTAAAGGAGAATCGGCAGGTATGGGATGCTCAGCAAGGAAGTCGGCGATGGCCTGGTCTTTTACTGCCCTGAGAGGTTGATATGTTATCGAAAATTCCATCAAGAGCAGGGCCCATTTAGCGAGTCGTCCTGTCAATATGGCTTTTGACATTAGATATTTGAGAGGGTCCACTTTTGAAATAAGACGGACCTCGTGTGCCAACGCATAGTGCCTAAGCTTTGTTATTGCGAAGATCAACGCCAGGCAGTGTTTTTCAATGGGAGAGTAGTTGCTTTCTGCCCCCAGTAGAACTCGACTTAAGTAGTAGAGTGCCCTCTCTTTCCCTTGATCGTTCTCTTGTGCCCATAATGCGCCTAAGGAACCTTCGAGGGCGGTTGTATAAAGAATGAGAGGCTTTCCCTTAACCGGAGCAGCCAACACTGGCGGATTCTGCAGGTATTGCTTGATCTCATCCAGTGCGCCTTGGCATTTTTGATCCCAAACGAATGGGGTTCCCTTCTTCATCAGGTGACTATAGGGACGGCACTTTCCTGAAAGGTTGGCTATAAATCGCCGTATGTATGCGAGTTTCCCTTGGAGGGACCGCAGCTGTTTGAGAGTCCTCGGCGGAGTCATTTCCATGATCGCTTTAATCTTTGACGGATCTATTTCAATACCTCGGTGCCGAACAACGAATCCCAGGAATTTGCCCGAGGAAACCCCGAACGCACATTTAAGAGGATTCATCTTCAAGTTGTATTGCCGAAGGCGTTGAAACACGGTCCTCAAATGCTCGAGGTGTTCTTCGTATGATTTGCTCTTAACCACAAGATCGTCGATATAGCATTCGACGATTTCGTGTATAAGGTCGTCGAAGATCTTCGTCATGGCCCTCTGATAAGTAGCACCGGCGTTCTTCAAACCGAAGGGCATCACTTTATAACAAAATATACCAAGGGGAGTCCTGAAGGCTGTGTGCTTCTGGTCTTCTGGATGCATTTTTATTTGGTTATACCCTGACGAGCCGTCCATGAAGGAGAAAACCTCATGAGTGGATGTATTGTCTATCATTAGCTCGGTGACTGGCACTGGGAAATCATCCTTCGGGCAAGCTTTATTAAGATCCCGGAAGTCTACGCATACGCGCACTGTCCCATTTTTCTTCATCACTGGGACGATGTTGGCGATCCATTCAGGGTATTGAACTTCCTGGATGAAGCCAGAGTCTATCAGCTTTTTGACTTCGGCGTTGATGCTCATCTCAAGCTCGAGTCGCATTCTTCTTGGCGCTTGTTTGACTGGCTTGATGTCTGGGGATATCGCCAATTTGTGTTCAGCAATTTCTGGATCTAGTCCCGGCATTTCGGAATAATTCCACGCGAAGCAATCTTTGTGCTGTAGAAGCACATCCTTTAACGCGGCTACCCTTTCTTCAGATAGCAGCTCGCTGATGAATGTCGGTCGCGGGTCATTTGCCGTCCCCAACTCAATTTTCTTGAGATTGTCTGCAGTGGTATGGATTCCATCCTCCAGTTCTTTCGGAGCTGGGGGAAATTCTGAGATTATCTCATCGCTGCCGCTTTCAAAGCACCAAGGGAAGTTGTTCATGTCCTCGGACCCTTCTTTTAATATTGTTATCACATGGCAGGTGCGAGTTTTCTGCCAATCCCAATGCGGGGTTGGTTTTATTCTTGTGTTTTTGGGTTCGTGCTTTTGCGGCGGCGCTACCTTCCAACTGTCAGACAATGCGAATTTGCCAAGCTGATATTGGTCCTCAACCCAATTCTTAAAGGTGAAGCAATCTTCGAGCGAATGCCCTACTACTCGATGGTAAAAGCAATACTTTGGGTTGGAGACTTCACCTGCTCGCTCAGGGTGTTTAGACTCTGGCAGAGTAAGCATTTGATGTTTTAGAGCAAGATCGAGTATTTTCCTTGTTTTGTTCTGAGGAAATGAGTATGCTCGACCCATTTTCCTCATGATGGCTAGGTCAATAACGCTCGACTCTCGGATGCGTGGCTTCTTAACTTTGCTTTGTGGTTGTCGAGTGCTTTTCTTGCCTTTCGACTTGTTTTTGCTTTCGCGTCGAACCTTTTTAATAGCAGGTTGGCATGGAGCGGCATTTTCATCCTTCATCGCCTGTTGAAGGAGGCGCTGTGTCTTGGCTTTCTCATAGATTGCCATTTCACGATCATGATCATCTCGGGCCTTTTGACTGGCATCCCTTGTAGGTTTGCTCATTTGGCCTTCAGACGATGGGTCGGGAGGTCTTGCATCAGGAACTTTTGCTGATTCAGGATTAGCGTCTTCCCATTGAGCGTCCGCTTCTTCATCAAAGTCATACATGGTATAGCAGCTGTTTATTAGTTCCCGTTTCTTTGAGCGAACATACCCGAGCCCTTTTGTTTCTGTTCTCCCGTTAGGCAGTTTGCATTGAGTCCCGGGAACGTTCCAGACCTTGTCATAGAATTTGGCTTTTCTAGCGGTCTGCGTGAAGGACATCCCTTGGCGTTTCAGCAGTTTCTTCAAACCTTTGGTATAATATCTGGGAAGACGGATAAGTTGGAGCCTGTCGAGCGTGGGATCCGCGCCGTGCCAAATTTCTTTTTCCACCTTGTTTTCTTCAGAACGGTAGAATAGGATTGCCTTCTCGCCTTTTCGTCCGGGAGGGATATAGAATGTCTGCAATTCTTCTACGCTGTTGGTGTCGAGTGCATCCAATTCTTTGTAATGTTGAAGCGGCACCATGGTTATCTGTAGACTTCGCTCTTCATCGGCAGAAGCCCGTATTGAAGGCCGAGCGGGGAATACAGCATGAACTTCATCTTCTGAATCACTGCCGAAGATTAATGAAGGAATGGATGGTCCTGGTCTGGTGGACTGGGACGGGCCTGAATAAATTATCTCCTCCTCCTCTTCGGTGTCACTGCCGAAGACAGGGATGGTGGCGTTAGTTTTGTTCTCCGGTTTGTGACACCTTTCCGTGTCTTCGAAACTCGGCAAGAAGTATTTGGCATCTTCATATTTGCGAACTTCGTTTACGGAAAACGGATTCAACTCTCCTGCCACAGTGTACTCGAGGCCATCCCTAGAATACTTCATGCACTGATGCTGTGTAGAAGGGATGATATTGTATTCGTGTAGCCATGGTCGGCCGAGTAGAGCATTGTAGCACGTCTTGGCGTCTATAACATGGAATTTGATATCTGTGACGAGCAGCCCGAAGCGCAGCGTCAGTATCACAGATCCAAGGGTTTTTGACGATTGGGAGTCGAAACCGGAGATGGTGATTTTGTCTCGGGCGAGGTGTTGGACACTCATTCAAATCTCCTTTAACACTCGCACATTGAGTAAATTAACGGACGATCCGTTATCGACCAAGATTTTACCTATCTTTATGTCATGGCAGTATCCTGAGACATAAAGGGGGCGATTGTGTTCACACGTCCCGAGGAGGAGGTCTTCATCACCAAAAGCAACGTCGGCTGTATGCACCTCTTCCAATTCATCCTTCATCTTCTGTTCGGCTAAGAAGGCTTGGAACTGGTCCGGATCTTGTAGCGCCTTAATCAACGAGTCCCTGGCTTCCTTTGATAGTAACAAGGCATCAAGGATGCTGAGCTGAGAGGGTAACTTCCTCAGATGCGCCAGAACGTTGTAATCCACCTTATTTCTTTTCGGCGGATTTTCGGCGTTTAGCTCTTCCAGAACTTGGTCATCTAAGACGATGTCTTCAGAGGCCTTTTCTTTCCCTTTATCTTTTCTATTCGAGGGTCCGAGGTTCTTTTCAGGCAGTGTTCGATTCCGCAGTCGGATATTTTTGCAAACCACTGGCTCCTCTTCTTTTCCCGAAGTTGACTCTTTAAAGAGAGGGGCAAGTTCTAGCTCCTCATCAGAGTCGCTCCCAAATGTAGGCACTTGTGACCCGGTAGTATTAATCATGTGACAACTGCCGGTAGTTCTTTCAAACTCTTTGGTCGTGTTTCTTTGCTCCCGACGAATTTTACGCTTTTCCCGTTTAAAGCGTTGTCGATTGGCGACGTATCCTTGCCACCATCCATTGAAAGCTTTGCAATCTTGGGTGGAATGCGAGACCTTCTGATGATATAAGCAATAAGAGGGGTGCATTTCTACCACGCCAGTAACTTTTTCTTTTGAGGGTGGTAGCTTCATGCCCATCGATATGGCCTTAGCAAACCTCTTTTTTATCTTGAACTGGCCTTTGTCAGCGGTGGAGGCATTTTGCTCCAGCGGGGTCATCTGAGCTCCTTCCTCAAGTCGCTGGCGCTTGGCCTTCTCGAATATAGCCGTTTCGCGTTCCTGATCAGCTTTACTTTTCAATCGGGCTTTATTAAGAAACGCGCCGATCATTTCAACTGATAACTCCGGAACCCTTGACTCATTATTTGCCCCCAGCGTTTCAGTACCAGAAGTCCCTTCATCGTTCGTGGTCACATGGGAGATCATATGACAGCTCGCCACATATTCCTCGGATTCATCCGGTGAACTTTCTCCCTCGTCTTCTTTTTGAAAGACGTGATCAAGGAAATCTTGGAGCGTGATGGGAGTCCGCGCCTTTTGGTTGTACTCATCCAGTGCGTCGATTTGCTTCTGTAAGTCCGTGCGCTTGTCGCCAGGCTTCACGGGCTTCTTAGATTTCTTCTTCTTCTTTTTCGAAGATTTTGACGGCTGGCTATGAGCGCTTGAACTACCACCATCGGTCCTCTGAGTCGGACGTGGCTTCAACATCCCCTCAATAACCTGCGGTTCTAAGGGGTTCCTCCAGTTGACCGCTGGACAGGCCTGAAGATCATTTAACATTCTCCTCGTTTTGGCTGATAATACAACCTCCCAAGGAGTTTCTTCAATGACGGAGCATGTTGCCCCCGGCGTATTCGTTCCCTTATAGGTGTGGGGCTGCGGAGGGTTCACCTTCCATTTGTCAGATAGCGCAAATTTGCCCTGACGGTACTGATTCTCCAGCCAATTTTTGAAGACGTAACAGTCTTCGATTGGATGTCCTAGCACTCTATGATAAGGGCAGTAGTTAGAATCGTTGACGTCACTTGGTTGCGACGGGCGTTTTGGATCTGGCAGATTTATGAGCCTGTTGCGTAATGCCAGCTCGAATAGCCACCTTGTTTTATCACGGGGGAAGGAGTAAGCACGTCCCATCCTGTCCTCAAGGGGTACGTATGGGCGCGTGTTGTTTGGACGAGCAACCGGTTTTGAGTCGTTCGGTTGTTGCTGAGCATTAGCGACGATGATCGCTTTTCCCTTTCCTTTATCGTTTCGGGAGTCCGGCTTCGGGAGAGGGGGTTTATGGCCCATCTGGTCCATCTGCGCCAATTTGTCGATCAAAGCCTGGAAGGAAGTCGGCTTAAAGAACATCATAAACTGTGAAATAGTTGCTTGTGGATCAAGGGTTCCAACAAACATTCCCACCGCAGGGGCTTCTTCTATGCGCTGTTCACACTTAGACCATAGATTACGCCACCGTATCGCGTACTGAACCCACGTCTCGCCGGGTTTTACCCTGGCATTAATCAGCGCCGTCATCGGGGTACGCTCGCTGGCACTTGCAAAACGTTGGGTGAAGAGCAGCTCCATCTCCGCAAAGGTTTTAATAGAGTCGTTGGGAAGCTCGGAATACCATTCGAAAGCCGTATCTGATAGGCTTCCAACAAACTGGCGCAGCAAAAGCTTGTCGTCGCCGCCGGTGTTACCACAAAGTGCCCTGAACTGGGCAACATGTTGATGGGGATTGCCAGTCCCTTTATAGACGTGAAACTTAGGAATTGTGTAACCTGGCGGGTACTTGATTTGGTCATACCAGCCCGGATATGGTCGCCCCGTTTTTACAACGTGGCCGGCTGCTTCGGCCGCGTGATGAACCTTTATCTGCTGGGCTATATATTCGTCCAGATCAGTTTTAGAGATTGTATCCTCTCTAGCCGTTGATAGAACGGGCTGAGGGTTTGATGTTTCTCCCTTATCATCCCCAAGGACGATCGGGGGTTCTTCAGTCGGGGGATCTGGTTGTATCATCATCCCTATCATGTCCTGGAAGAGGAGGCCCATACGCTGTATATTGGCTGCTTGTTCAGCAGCCTCTTTGTCTCTCTTTTCCAGTACTCGGCGGAGGAACTCGGCGTCGGTTTCTTCCTCTTGACGTTCATCTAAGGACGTCTCAGGATTCTCTTTTGGCCCCGTGAGTGCAGCCATTGTAGTCATTATCTCCTGGAGCTTTTGTTGTTGCTCCTGGGCCTTGGTCACTGACCGGGTGAGCGGTCGGTGACCCGTGGAAGTACGACTTTCTTCCTTTCCCGAAGCCATATAGACTGTATGAACTGTTATGCCCCCTGACTTGGGGCGTTTAGGTTCATCGCTTTTAGACTTTGTCAATGTCATGGGAGCTTTCTCTGGCCTCTTCCTTTTATGGACCATTGAGGTGGAAGGAGCCGTTGGAGCGGGCATCCTGGCATTTGTTGCCCCCTGTTGTTTAACGGGGAGGTTCTTGTCTTTTTCCGCCTTTGCCCTTTTCTGGCGACGGAAGTGGTCTGAGTCAATCACGGAGTCTTGAACCCTCCGCCAAACTTTATAAATCTTCGACGACAGCCGTTGAGAGGGTTGTTCCTGTTTTGCCTCCGGAGCTTTCTCCACAGGCGGAGGAGATCTTTTCAATATGGCAATCGGAGAGTTCTTTTTCACTTTCCTCAGCAATTCAAAGCTGTTCCCAGTTGGAACAGCAACGTTGACCTCCACCACTGGAGCAGGTGGGGTTAGCCCCGAGGGGGAGTTGCCCCCTGCTTTCCTTACCCGCTGCCAATGGCGACGTCGCGCACGACGAGCCGTTGGGATCGGCTCGGAAACCGAGATAGTTTCTTGTTGCCCCCTGTTTGAGTGTGGGGTAACTGCTGATGTCAGCCTATCGAAGACTGATGCCTTCTGACCAGCTGGGGGAGGAGTAGGAACCGTCAATCTTGTGAAGACCGACTCTCTGATGGGAGAAGCCGCTTTAACGACTTCCGAAGCAGCGGCCGTTGCCCTCTTTGGGACAGCCACTTTATAGTTCTGGCCCAGCCTGGTGAAAACGGCGGCTGTCGGTTTAGTAGTGGGAGACCCGTTGACAGGGGTCGGGGCAGCAGTGAGCCGGTCGAACACCGACTTCTTGTTCGCTTCTGGTGCAGAGATCGGCACAGAGAAGTTTGTAGGTGGGACCATGGTCCCGAAGAACAGGCCGGTGGTGGCCTGGGTCACCTGGTCTACCGGCAGAGTCAGGAAGGAAGCCGCTTGGGGCCCATATGCTACACCTCTCGGTGAGGTGGA
This sequence comes from Agapanthus africanus, assembly GCA_030015575.1. Classification (NCBI taxonomy): domain Eukaryota; kingdom Viridiplantae; phylum Streptophyta; class Magnoliopsida; order Asparagales; family Amaryllidaceae; genus Agapanthus; species Agapanthus africanus. Next base: position 422,516,607 of record JASDDO010000029.1, read on the forward strand.
ACGTCCGCTGCTATGGTATTTCGAGCAGTTGGTGCAGTTGGTGGCCATTGAATCTTGAGTTCTGCGCCAGACAAAAGACCAAATCTTAGCAACTTGAAATCTGAGGACAACCATTTAACAAACCGCGATAGGTTCGCGAAGACGACACACGAAGTGTGGAGTGGAAAGAGGAAAAGGTCCCACCGGGCGTGCCAGAATCTGTTCCCCTCCGAACGGCGGCCGAGACGTCATGTCCGTACCTGAGGTTCGGGGCAGATGCTATTTGGTTTTATCCGTCTATCTCTCCGAAGATGCCAAGTTGACTTATGGCACCGTGTATCGGAGGTTTAGGCGGATGCGGCCGATGTAGCAGACTTCGTCAGATTCTCCCTCAGGGTGAGGGGTTTTTGATTGTGGGGACGCTCTTCCCTGCAGGCACAAGCCCCTGCAGTTAATTACGCTATCGCGTTGCGATAACAACTTTCTCCTTCTCCAGAATTTCACTTCGTGTCGTGTATGTTTATTTTATTTATGGTTGCCCGTGGATTGTATACGGAGACTTAGTGATGTCGTCGCCCGTAGGACGTGGATTAGTCCAAATCCGTGTTTGCTTCGATTTGGGTTTGGTGTTTTCAATTTAAGGATGCATTAGTCGCGTTGCGGCTAAGATCAGCTTAAACGTTCGTCAAGGATACGTTAGTCCTGTTTTGGACTAAGATCGACTTGACGTAGTGATTGATTTAATTATCTGGCCGTCGGGACTCGTCACCTCTCTGACGTCGTTGAGGGATTACAACGACAGGCGTCAGAGGAGTTCAGAGATGTACCCTTGAACCAAAGTTGATTTGGGGTTTTATTGTTTATTTAAATATCTAAGGACACATTAGCCGTAGCTGGGGCTAAGATCAACTTAGACGGGACCGTTTAGATCCGACAAGAGAGCATTTGGGCTCTATTGTGCCAGTTTAAAGACGTGGCGGTCCATTGCCAGTTTTAGGGACGTGGTGGTCCATTATTATTTTAGGGACGTTTCGGTCCGTCGCCAGTTTAAGGACGTAGTGGTCCATATTCCAGTTTAGAGACGTAGTGGTCCATCGTCAGTTTAGGGACGTGGTGGTCCGATATTAGTTTAGGGACGTTTCGGTCCGATTTTAGTTTAGGGACGTTTCGGTCCGATTTTAGTTTAGGGACGTTTCGGTCCGATTTTTATAAATGGTTGTTGAGACCCGTCACCTCTTTGACGTCGTTGAGGAATTACAACGAGGGATGTCAAAGGAGTTCGGAGATGTACCCTCGAACCGGTCGTGAATTGGTTTAGGAGAGCCATTTTGCTCAATCAATTTAATTTTAAGGACTTACAGCCAGGATTGGGTTAAGTCCAATTTTCATTTTAGGCTTTACCTGAATGAAAGAATCAATCCAAATAGGTCTCTGCCTCTTTATTATTCTTGCAGTTTGATTTGGGCCAGGCCCTCAAGAATTTCCAAACAGGGCTCTGCCCTTTTCATGATTTGTGATTTGATTTGGGCCAGGCCCTCAAGAAGTTTCCAAACAGGGCTCTGCCCTTTTATTATTTTTTTGTGATTTGATTTGGGCCAGGCCCTCAAGAATTTTCCAAATAGGGCTCTGCCCTTTTATTATTTTTGTGATTTGGTTTGGGCCAGGCCCTTTTAAATAATGAGTTGCAGGAACTCAAGAATTTTCAGATTGAAGAACAAAAGTGCATAGCACTTTTGATCTAAATTTGGATCAAAAGAAAACAAGTTTTTCTTCTTGTTTTCTTTTCACAGAACCAAGGGTTCATATCAAGTGCAAGGCACTATTTATCTTTTTTTTTTATATTATTCCCTTTTTAATCTTCTGTTCTTCAGAAATTTCACCTTTACCTTTTTTTTGTGTTCTTGATTAATCTTCAAGAGTTCTCTTTTTTTTTTTAGCAGTTGTTGATGCCTTTGAATGAGGTCTGGGGTCTTATTTATAGTGCTCACAAATTTGTTGGATTTGTTAACAAAATCTTTCCTGAATGATTTTGGGAATTTTCCCACCATTGGATCTTTGATCCAAAGGCAGAAGAAAATCTTCTGGTTTTAGAAAGAACAGAAAAGATTTCATCAAATTTTCATTCTGTTTCTGCGCAACTCACCAGCGCGTGACACGTGTCGCGCATCCGTGCGCTTGCGCAGTTGCGATTGCGCAGCTGCGCAGCCACGTGTCGCGCATCCGTGCGCTTGCGCAGTTAAGTCTTACTTATGTTTTTAAAGAGCCTTGCTCTGATTAGACATACTGCCTTGTGCGTTACGCTGCCGAATCAGCTTCCGCCATGTGGCAAATTGCGCGCTGCGCACGGGAACCGAAGCGTTGCTTCGAATTTTGAATTTTCAAAATTCAAGTAGAGCCTTGCTCTGATTAGACGCACCGCCTTGGGCGTTGTGTTGCCGTGTCAACTTCTGACACGTGGCACATTGCGCACAGCGCAAAGAATCTGAAGCGTTGCTTCATTTATTAAAGTTTAAATTTTCAAAGCAGAGCTTTGCTCTGATTCGGGGAAGATGAAGCGTTGCTTCTTCTCCTGCCTTGGAACTTAAACAGAGCTTTGCTCTGATTGGGGTAAACACCCATGGCTTATGTGCAAAAATGAAATGGCACATGAGCCATGGGATAGGCAAAATGCCATTTTGTGAAGCCCAAGGGGCTATATGTAAATATGTAAGCCTATAAAAGGCAACATGATGATGAATAAAGGACACTTTTCATTCTCTCCACAAAAAATTTTAGATCTGAGATCTTTTGTGCCTCCTGCTCCTTCTCCAAGGTTCTAAACCTTCTCATTTCTTTGAATTAAATCAAGAGTTTTACTTTTTCTTTTCAAAAACTAAGAAGTCTTCCACCACAAAACCCACAAAGGGGAACTTGGATCTACCATTAGATCTCAGAAAGGAGAGATTTTTAGATCTCACATCTCTTGATCATCAAGATCCAGCCAACAGAGGAGTGTTTACCCCAATCAGAGCAAAGCTATGTTCAAATTCCAAGGCGGGAGAAGAAGCAACGCTTCATCTTCCCCCAATCAGAAATAAAGCTTTGCTTTGAAAATTTAAACTTTAATTTCGAAGCAACGCTTCAGATCCCGTGCGCTGCGCGCAACGCGCCACGTGTCAGAAGTTGACACGGCAGCACAACGCCCAAGGCAGTGCGTCCAATCAGAGCAAGGCTCTTTAAAAAGCAAAAGCAACGCTCAGTTGCGCAAGCGCTGCGCTGCGCGACACGTGTCTGCGCAGGTGCGCAAACACAACTGCGCAAGCGCACCGCTGCGCGACACGTGTCTGCGCAGTTGCGCAAGCGCACCGCAGCGCGCCACGTGTCTGCGCAGTTGCGCAAGCACAACTGCGCAAGCGCACCGCTGCGCGACACGTGTCTGCGCAGTTGCACAAACACTGTTGCGCAAGCGCACTGCAGCGCGACACGTGTCTGCGCAGTTGCGCAAGCACAACTGCGCAAATGCACCGTTGAGCGACACGTGTCTGCGCAGTTGCGCAAGCTCAGCTGCGCAAGCGCTTCACTGCGCGACACGTGTCTGCGCAGTTGCGCAAGCACAGCTGCGCAAGCGCTTCACTGCGCGACACGTGTCACGCGCTGGTGAGTTGCGCAACAACAGAATGAAGATTTAAGGAAATTTTTTCTGTTCTTGTTAAAACAAGAAGATTTCTTCTGTAAAACAGGGGCCTTCGGATCAAAGATCCAACGGTGGGGAAAATTCCCCAAATCACTCAGAAAAGATCTTTTTAACAAATTTAACTAATTTTGGAGCACTATAAAAAGGACCCCAGACCCCATTTCAAAGATATAGACAATTTGGATTAAAAAAAAAGAAAGAAGAGAACTCTTGAGAACTCCTTGAGAACACAAAAAAGAAGGTAAAAACCTTTAAAAGAAGAGAGAATTCTCTTAGAAATAGATCATTGATCTAAGAAAAAGATCAATGATCTTCAACAAATAAATAAAAATAATAAAAAATAGTGCCTTGCACTTGCTATGAACCTTTGGTTCTCTGAAACAAAGAAAAACTTGTTTTTCTTTGATCCAAATCAGGGGATAAAAAGTGCTCTGCACTTCTGTTCTTGAATCTAAAAGATTCTTGGTGCTTTGCACAAATGCAATGCATTACTTGAAGGGCCAGGCCCAAATTAAAAAGACCTAGCAGGCCAAAATAAGTTGCAAAGCAATAAAAAGGGCAGAGCCCAAATGAAATTGATGCTTTGCATCATTTATAAAGGGCAGAGCCCAAAACAAATTGATGCTCTGCATCTTTTTTGGGCAAAGCCCAAATAAAAATAAAAATAAATGCAATGCAAAAGCAAATAAATGTTGGACATTTTCAACTGGACTTAGCCCAATCATGGCCATAAGTCCTTAAATTAAATTGACTGAGCAAAATGGCTCTCCTAAATCAATCTACATCCGGTTCGAGGGTACATCTCCGAACTCCTTTGACATCCATCGTTGTAATTCCTCAACGACGTCAAAGAGGTGACGGGTCCCAACGACCACACACCCATATGGACTGCGGGGTCCTTAAACTCGTGGACCGAAACTTCCTTAAACTAATACTGGACCGAAACGTCCCTAAACTAACATTGGACCGAAACGTCCTTAAACTAATATTGGACCGAAACGTCCCTAAACTAACATTGGATCGAAACGTCCCTAAACTAATATCGGACCACCACGTCCTTAAACTGGAATATGGACCACCACGTCCCTAAACTGGCGATGGACCACCACGTCCCTAAATTGGAAAACGGACCACCACGTCCCTAAACTGGAACAATAGAGCCTCCAAATGCTCTTTTGCCGGATCTAAACGGTCCCGTTTAAGTCGATCTTAGCCCCAAATACGGCTAACGTATCCTTAGACATTTAAATGAATGATAAAACTCCAAATCAACTTTGGTTCAAGGGTACATCTCTGAACTCCTCTGACACCTGTCGTTGTAATCCTTCAACGACGTCAGAGAGGTGACGAGTCCCGACGGCCAGATATTAAATCGATCATCACGTCAAGTTGATCTTAGTCCAAAACAGGACTAACGTATCCTCGACGAACGTTTAAGTTGATCTTAGCCGCAACGCGACTAATGCATCCTTAAACTAAAAACACCAAACCCAAATCTAAGTAAATACGGATTTGGACTAATCCACGTCCTACGGGCGACGGCATTACTCAGTCTCCGTATACAATCCACGGGCAACCACAAATAAAACAAACACACACGACACGAAGTGAAATTCTGGAGAAGGAGAAAGTTGTTACCGCGATGCGTTAGCGTAATTAACTGCAGGGGCTTGCGCCTGCAGGGAAGAGCGTCCCCACAATCAAAAACCCCTCACCCTGAGGGGGAATCTGACGCAGTCTGCTACATCGGCCGCATCCGTTTAAACCTCCGATACACGGTGCCATAAATCAACTTGGCATCTTCGGAGAGATAGACGGATAAAACCAAATAGCATCTGCCCCGAACCTCAGGCACAGACGCGAAGTCTAGGCCGCCGTTCGGAGGGGAACAGATTCTGGCATGCCCGGTGGGACATTTTCCTCTTTCCACTCCACACTTCGTGTGTCGTTTTCGCGAACCAATCGCGGTTTGTTAAATGGTTGCCTTCGGATTTCAAGTTGCTAAGATTTGGCCTTTTGTCTGGCGCAGAACTCAAGCATCCATGGATTCTAACTGCACCAAATGCGCGAAGTACCACTGCAACGGACGCTCCACCTCACCGAGAGGTGTAACATATGGGCCCCAAGCGGCCTCTTTCCTCGCTCTGCCGGTTGAACAGGTGACCCAGGCCACCACTGGCCTGTTTTTCGGGACCATGGTCCCACCTACAAGCTTCTCTATGCCGACACCTGCACCGGAAGTGAACAAGAAGTCGGTGTTCGACCGGCTCACTGCTACCACGACCCCTGTCAACGGGTCGTCCGCTACCAAACCGACAGCCTCTGTTTTCACCAGGCTGAATCAGAACTCTAAATTGGCTATCCCAAAGAGGGCAACGGCCGCTGTTTCGGAAGTCGTTAAGGCGGCTTCTCCCGCCAAAGAGTCAGTCTTTTCAAGACTGACGACTCCTGCTCCTACCCCTGCTCGAGGATCCGTCTTCGACAGGTTGAATATCATCCCTCAAAGGACAACCTCAGTCTTTGAGAGGTTAACACCAGCGGCACCCTGTTCAGACAGGGGGCAAAAAGAAGTCATCTCTATCTCTGAGCCGATCCCAACGGCTCGTCGTGCTCGACGTCGACATTGGCAACGAGTGAGGAAGGCAGGGGGCAACTCCCCCTCAGGGCTAACCCCACCTGCTCCAGTGGTGGAGGTCAACGCTGCTGTTCCAACTGGGAACAGCTTTGAATTGCTGAGGAAGGTGAGAAAGCAGGAACAGCCCCCTCAACGGCTGTCGTCAAAAATTTATAAAGTTTGGCGGAGGGTTCAAGACTCCGTGATTGACCCAGACCACTTTCATCGCCAGAAAAAGGCAAAGGTGGAAAAGGACAAAAACCGCCCCATTAAACAGCAGGGGGCAACAATTGCTAGGATGCCCACTTCAACGGCTCCTTCAACCTCAATGGTCCACAAAAGAAAAAGGCCAGAGAAAGCTCCCGTGACACTGGCAAAGTTTAAAAGCGGTGAACCTAAACGCCCCAAGTCAGGGGGCATAACAGTTCATACGGTTTATGTGGCTTCTGGAAAGGAAGAAAGCCGCACTTCTACGGGTCACCGACCGCTCACCCGATCAGTGACCAAGGCTCAGGAGCAGCAACAGAAGCTCCAGGAAATGATGAACGCTATGGCCGCACTTACAGGGCCGAAAGAAACCCCGGAAACATCCTCAGAAGAACGTCAAGAACAAGAAACGGACGCCGAATTCCTTCGGCGCGTACTAGAGAAGAAAGACAAAGAAGCTGCGGAGCAGGCATCCAACATAAAGAAAATGGCCCTCCTGTTCCAGGATATGGTGGGTATGATGATTCAACAAGATCCACCTGCTGAAGATCCCCCGATCATTCTTGAAGACGATAGGGGAGAGACATCAAATCCTCAGCCCGTTCTATCAACGGCTGAAGAGGATACAATCTCTAAAACTGATCTGGACGAATACATAGCCCAGCAAATAAGGGTTCATCATGCGGCCGAGGCAGCCGGCCATGTCGTAAAAACGGAGCGGCCGTATCCGGGCTGGTATGACCAAATCAAGTACCCGCCGGGTTACACAATTCCCAAGTTCCATGTCTACAAGGGGACCGGCAATCCCCATCAGCATGTTGCCCAGTTCAGGGCGCTTTGCGGTAACACCGGCGGTGATGACAAGCTCTTGCTCCGCCAGTTCGTTGGAAGTCTATCAGATACGGCGTTCGAGTGGTACTCTGAACTCCCTAATGATTCTATTAAAACCTTCGCGGAAATGGAGCTGCTGTTTACCCAACGTTTTGCAAGTGCCAGTGAACGTACCCCGATGACGGCACTGATTAACGCTGGGGTAAAACCCGGCGAGACATGGGTTCTGTACGCTATACGGTGGCGTAATCTATGGTCGAAGTGTGAACAGCGCATAGAAGAAGCCCCTGTGGTGGGAATGTTTGTTGGAACCCTTGATCCACAAGCAACCATTTCACAGTTTATGATGTTCTTCAAGCCGACTTCCTTCCAGGCTTTGATTGACAAACTCGCGCAGATGGACCAGATGGGCCATAAACCCCCTCTCCCAAAGCCAGACTTCCGAAATGACAAAGGAAAGGGAAAAGCGATCGTTGTCGCTAATGCTTAACAACAACCGAGCGACTCGAAGCCGGTTGCTCGTCCAAACAATATGCGCCCGTACGTACCCCTTGAGGATAGAATGGGACGCTCTTATTCCTTCCCCCGCGATAAAACGAGGAGGCTATTCGAGCTGGCGTTGCGCAACAGACTCATAAATCTGCCAGATCCAAAACGCCCGTTGCAACCAAGTGACGTCAACGAGCCTAATTACTGCCCTTATCATCGAGTGCTAGGACATCCGATCGAAGACTGTTACGTTTTCAAAAATTGGCTTGAAAACCAGTACTGACAGGGCAAGTTCGCGTTATCTGACAAATGGAAGGTGAATCCTCCGCAGCCCCACACCGCTAAGAGGACAAATACGCCGGGGGCAACATGCTCCGTCATTGAAGAAGCTCCTTGGGAGGTTGTATTATCAGCCAAAATGAGGAGAATGCTAAATGATCTTCGGACGTATCCAGCGATCAAGTGGAAGAGCCCGTTAAAACCACAGGTCGTTGAGGGGATGTTGAAGCCACGTCCAACTTCAAAGGCCAATGATGGGGGTTCAAGGGGTTCAAGCACTAGCGGCCAGTCGTCAAAGTCTTCGAAAAAGAAAAAGAAGTCCAAGAAGCCCGTAGAGCCTGGCGATAAGCGCACGAACTTGCAAAAGCAAATTGACGCGCTGGAAGAATATAACCAAAAAGCGCGGACTCCCATCACGCTCCAAGAGTTCCTCAATCACGTCTTTCAAGAGAAAGATGAAGGAGAAAGTTCATCAGATGAATCCAAGGAAAATGTGGCGAGCTGTCATATGATCTCCCATTCGATCACGAACGATGAAGAGGCTTTTGGCACTAGAACGCTGGGGGCAGATACCGAATCAAGAATTCCGGAGCTATCAGTCGAAATGATTGAAGCGTTCCTTGACGAAGCTCGACTAAAAAGTAAAGCTGATCGAGAACGCGAAATGGCTATATTTGAAAGGGTCAAACGCCGGCGACTTAATGAAAGAGCTGAGATAATCCCGCTGGAGCGAAATGCCTCCGCCGTTGACAAAAGCCAATTCAAGATGAAGAAAAAGTTTGCTAAGGCCATATCAATGGGCATGAAGCTACCACCCTCTGAAGGAAACATCACCGGTGAATCGGAAATGCACCCATCCTATTGCTTGTACCACCAGAAGGTGTCGCATCCCACTAAAGAGTGTAAAGCTTTCGATAAGTGGTAGCAAGGATATGTTACTCACCGGCAACAGTTTAAGCGGGAAAAGCGCAAAGCCCGCCGAGAGCAGAACGGAACGATCAAAGTGCTTGATAAAACTAGCGGCGATTGTTGCATGATTGACACCGGAGGATCACAAGTACCTATATTTGGGAGCGATTCTGATGAGGAGCTAGAGCTTGGCTCCCTCTTTAAGGAATCCACTTCGGGAAAAGAAGAAGAACCAAAGGCTTGCGAGAATATACAGCTACGCAACCGGACGTTACCCGAAAAGAATCTCGGACCCTTAAACAAGAAAGACAAAGGGAAAGAGAAGGTCTCTGAAGATATCGCCTTGGATGACCGAGTTGTGGAAGAGTTAACCGCCAAGAACCCGCCAAAGAGGAATAAAGTGGATTACAATGTCTTGACGCATCTGAGAAAGTTACCCTCATAACTCAGCGTTCTCGATGCCCTGTTGCTATCAAAAGAGGCGAGGGATTCTTTGATTAAAGCCTTACAAGAGCCGGACCAGTTCCAAGCCTTCCTGGCCGAAGAAAAGATGAAGGATGAGTTGGAAGAGGTGCACACGGCCGACGTTGCTTTTGGCGATGAAGACCTTCTCCTCGGGACGTGTGAACACAATCGTCCCCTTTATGTCTCAGGATATTGCCACGACATAAAGATAGGTAAAATCTTGGTCGATAACGGATCGTCTGTTAATTTACTCAATGTGCGGGTGTTAAAAGAAATTTGCACGAGTGTCCAACACCTCGCCCGAGACAAGATCACCATCTCCGGGTTCGACTCCCAATCATCGAAAACCCTTGGATCTGTGATATTGACGTTACGCTTCGGGTTGCTCGTCACAGATATCAAATTCCATGTCATAGATGCCAAGACGTGCTACAACGCTCTGCTCGGTCGACCATGGTTACACGAGTACAATATCATCCCTTCTACACAGCATCAGTGTATGAAATATTGTAGGGATGGTCTCGAGTACACTGTGGCAGGAGAGTTAAATCCGTTTTCCGTGAACGAAGTTCGCAAGTATGAAGATGCCAAGTACTTCTTACCGAGTTTCGAAGATACGGAAAGGTGTCACAAGCCGGAGAACAAAACTAACGCCACCATCCCTGTCTTCGGCAGTGACACCGAGGAGGAGGAGGATATAATTTATTTAGGACCATCCCAACCCATCAGGCCAGGACCATCCGTTCCTTCATTGATCTTCGGCAGTGATTCGGAGGATGAAGTTCATGCTGTATTCCCCGCTCGGCCTTCAATACGGGTTTCCGCTGATGAAGAGCGAAGTCTGCAGATAACCATGGTGCCGCTTGAACATTACAAAGAACTGGATGCACTCGACACCAACAGCGTAGAAGAATTGCAGACATTTTATATCCCTCCCGGACGAAAGGGCGAGAAGGCAATCTTATTCCACCGTTCTGAAGAAAACAAGGTAGAAAAAGAAGTTTGGCATGGCGCGGATCCCACGCTCGACAGGCTTCAGCCTATCCGTCTTCCCAGATATTATACCGAAGGTTTTAAGAAACTGCTGAAACGCCAAGGGATATCCTTCACACAGACCGTTAGAAAGGCCAAATTCTATGACAAGGTCTGGAACGTTCCCGGGACTCAACGCAAACTGCCTAACGGGAAAATGGAAACAAAAGGGCTTGGGTACATCCGGTCAAAGAAACGAGAGCTAGTAAACAGCTGTTACGTCATGTATGACTTCGATGAAGAGGCGGACGCTCAATGGGAGGACGCTAACCCTAAGCCAATAAAAGTTCCCGATGAAAAATTGCCCGGTCCATCAGTTGAAGAACAAATGGACAGGCTTGTAAGGGAAGCTGGTCAAAAAGCCCGAGATGATCACAACTGCGAGACGGCCATCTATGAGAAAGCCAAGACGCAACGCCTTCTCCAACAAGCCGTGAAGGATGAAAATGCCGCTCCTTGTCAACCTGCTACAAAAAAGGTTCGACGCGAAATCAAAAACAAGTCGAAAGGCAAAAAAGGCGCTCAAAAACCACAAAGCAGAGCTAAGAAACCACACATCCGAGAGTCGAGCGTTATTGACCTAGCCCTCATGAAGAAAATGGGTCGAGCATACTCATTCCCTCGGAACAAAACAAGGAAAATACTTGATCTTGCTCTAAGACATCAAATGCTTACACTGCCAGAGTCTAAACACCCTGAGCAAGCAGGCGAAGTCTCCAACCCAAATTATTGCTCTTACCATCGAATAGTAGGGCATCCGCTTGAAGATTGCTTCACCTTTAAGAATTGGGTTGAGGACCAATATCAGCTTGGCAAATTCGCGTTGTCTGACAATTGGAGGGTAGCGCCGCCACAAAAGCACGAACCCGAAAACACAAGAACAGAACTAACTCCGTATTGGGATTGGCAGAAAATTCGCACTTGTTACGTGATAACGATATTAAAAGAAGAATCCGAGGACATGAACAGCCTTCCCTGGTGCTTCGAAAACAGCAATGATGGGGTGATCTCAGAATTTCCCCCAGCTCCGAAAGAACTGGAGGATGGAATACATACAACTGCAGATAACCTCAAGAAAGTTGAGTTGGGGACGGTAAACGATCCGCGACCGACATTTGTCAGTGAGCTGCTGTCTGAAGAGAGGATGACTGCGTTAAAGGACGTCCTCGTACAGCATAAAGATTGCTTCGCATGGAACTATTCCGAAATGCCGGGACTAGATTCAGAAATTGCTGTGCACAAATTGGCGATATCCCTGGACGTCAAGCCAGTCAAACAGGAGCCGAGAAGAATGCGGCTCGAGCTTGAAATGAGCATCAACGCCGAAGTCAAAAAGCTGATAGACTCCGGCTTTATCCATGAAGTTCAATACCCTGAATGGATCGCTAACATCGTCCCGGTGATGAAGAAAAATGGGACGGTGCGCATATGCGTGGATTTTCGGGATCTTAATAAAGCCTGCCCGAAAGATGATTTCCCAGTGCCAGTCACCAAACTGATGATAGACAACACATCCACTCATGAGGTTTTCTCCTTCATGGATGGCTCATCAGGGTATAATCAGATAAAGATGCATCCCGAAGACCAGAAGCACACCGCCTTCAGGACCCCTCTAGGTATATTCTGTTATAAAGTGATGCCCTTCGGATTAAAGAACGCCGGTGCCACTTACCAAAGGGCCATGACGAAGATCTTCGACGACCTTATACACGAAATCGTCGAATGCTATATCGACGATCTCGTGGTTAAAAACAAATCATACGAGAAACATCTCGAGCATCTAAAGACCGTATTTCAACGCCTTCGGCAATACAACTTGAAAATGAATCCGCTCAAGTGCGCATTTGGAGTTTCCTCAGGCAAATTCCTGGGATTCGTTGTTCGACACCGAGGTATTGAAATAGATCCATCAAAAATCAAAGCGATCATGGAAATGCCTCCACCGAGAACTCTCAAATAGCTGCGGTCTCTCCAAGGGAAGCTCGCATACATATGGCGATTTATAGCCAACCTTTCAGGAAAGTGCCGTCCTTACAGTCACCTGATGAAGAAGGGAACCCCGTTCGTCTGGGATCAAAAATGCCAAAGCGCACTAGACGAGATCAAGCAATACCTGCAGAACCCGCCGGTGTTGGCCGCTCCGGTCAAGGGAAAACCTCTCATTCTTTATACAACCGCCCTCGAAGGTTCCTTAGGCGCATTATGGGCACAAGAGAATGATCAGGGGAAAGAAAGAGCACTCTACTACTTAAGTCGAGTTCTACTGGGGGCAGAAATCAACTACTCCCCCATTGAAAAGCACTGCCTGGCATTGATCTTCGCAATAACAAAGCTTAGACATTACGCATTAGCACATGAAGTCCGTCTTATTTCAAAAGTGGACCCTCTCAAATATCTAATGTCAAAAGCCATATTGACAGGGCGACTCGCTAAATGGGCCCTGCTCTTGATGGAATTTTCGATAACATATCAACCTCTCAGGGCAGTAAAAGGCCAGGCCATCGCCGACTTCCTTGCTGAGCATCCCATACCTGCCGATTCTCCTTTAAATTGCGATTTGCCAGACCGACATGCGTTTGACGCAATCGACAGTGGTGATACCCGTTGGGAGCTTTATTTCGATGGAGCATCTTCCATGAAAAAGCACAAACAAAGTATGCCAATGATCAAATCGGGGGTAGGACTCATCTTTGTGACCCCACAAGGAGGAATAATGCGCTTCGCCTTCTCCTTAACAGAGCCGAGAACGAATAATGAAGCTGAATATGAAGCTTTGATAGCAGGCCTCGAGATCGCCATTGACATAGGAATTGAAAGCCTCCTCATATATGGGGACTCTCAGCTAGTCGTCAGTCAAGTGAACGGCGATTACCAAACATGCAAACCGGAATTGGTAAAATACGGTGAAAAAGTGCAACAACTGCTAACCCAAATCCCTTCCTATACTTTGGAGAGCATACCGCGCGCGGAAAACAGCAAAGTGGACGCACTAGCCAAACTTGCTAAAGAACTGGCTGACGATAACCTCGATGACGTTAGAATCGTGGTACAAAGCCGTCGAGTGCTCGCCCCGGCAAAAATATCTCCGGAATCACCCGAAGAGAGGGGAATGACTGAACAAACGACCTTACAGATAAAAGACCCAGAGAAGGTTGAGGATTGGAGGGAAGTTTTTATAGACTACTTCAAGCTCCACCAAATGCCCGAAGAAGCGTCCGCAAGACATCAGCTCGTGAAACGAGCTCTGTCTTTCGCCTTCGTCAATGATACTCTATACAAGAGGTCATTCGATTCTCTGTGGCTGCGATGCTTAGGACCTGACGAAGCAAAGAAAGTCATTCAAGAAGTTCATGAAGGGATATGTGGTTCCCATCAAGCGGGCCCAAACATGAAGTTGAAAATCAAACGGATGGGCTACTACTGGCCCACGATGATACACGACTGCCTTGAATATGCGAGGCGATGTCACTCGTGCCAAATTCATGGGGACTTCATCCATCAGCATCCCAATCCACTGCATCCAACAGTGGCTAGCTGGCCATTCAAAATGTGGGGAACTGACATAGTTGGCCCCATCGAACCAGCATCGTCCAAGGGACATCGTTTCATCTTGGCGACGACTGATTACTTCTCCAAGTGGGCAGAGGCGGTACCGTTGAGGGAAGTGAAGACGGAGAATATCCTCCATTTCTTCAAAATGCATGTCATATACCGGTTTGGAACCCCGAGAAGGATCATCTCTGATAATGGGCCAGCCTACCGAAGTCATAAAATTAGCCGCTTCGCACAGCAGCACAATATAGACTGGAGATACTCCTCAGTCTATAATCCGCGGGCTAACGGTCTCGCCGAGGCCTTCAACAAGACCTTGACGAAAATTATAAAGAAAACGGTGTCCCGAAACAAGAGGGACTGGCATGAGAGGTTGCAAGAGGCTCTTTGGGCGTATCGAACCACGTTCAAGACGGCCACGAACACGACGCCCTACGCGTTAGTATTCGGCACGGAAGCGGTACTACCCCTTGAAATAGAATTACCCTCTTTGCGAGTAGCAATTCACTACGAGCTGACGGATGAAGAAAATGCTCACCTCCGGTTTGAGGAGCTTGACGCCCTTGATGAAACCCGGCTCATAGCACAGCAAAATCTGGAAGCTTATAAAGCAAAGATGACGCGCTCATATGAAAGATTGATCCGGCCGAGGACATTCCGCCAAGGCGAACTTGTGTTAGTGGTCAAAAGGCCTATGATCCCCAATCGCGCCAAGCGAGGAAAATTCGAGCCAAACTATGAAGGCCCGTACATCATAGATAAAGTTTACCAGGGTGGGGCCTATCTACTCATGGACATGCACGGTGAAAGGCCTTTCAGGCCAATAAACGGTCGCTTCCTAAAGAAATACTATGCTTAATGAGCCACAGCCTAGGTCAATGATAGATGACGACGACTATGTCCGCTCGCTATCTTCCTAAGCTCAAGCTTTATAAAAAGTAGCCGACCTTCTCCATGACGGACCGAAACGTCCTTAAACTAACGATGGACCGAAATGTCCTTAAACTAATATCAGACCGAAACGTCTTTAAACTACTACCACAGCATCCTTAGGCTGACGAGATGAGTAAAAAAAAATTAAAAAAAATTAAAAAAAAACGGTATGTCCATAAGCAAAAAGGGTACGGATGAAAACCCGAAAGGGCTCCGTGAGTAAAAACAGCAGGGCTACCGGCGAGTGTTTGTGAAAACCTGAAAGGGCGCAACCTCGTTAAGAAACACTTATAGGGTCCTCTCGACCCTGTAAGGAGAAACCACCCGCGTGAGATCCTTACGACTTACAAGGGAACAACACACTTAGGAATCCCCACGATTCCTAAGGAGAAAATACACTTGCGAGATCCTCACGACTCGCAAGGAGAACTCTCTTATGGGACCCTCACGGCTCGTAAGATTTGAAAGTCTTAAGCTACAGAGACCTAAACCTGTGTTTAAGCAATTCTCACAACTTTCGACATTGCCCTACAAGTGACTCAGCATTGACCCTTGTATACAATCCACGGGCGCGAATAAACATTTCCCTAACCAAGGTCCATCCGTGACTGGGGATATGTTCGCATAACCCTTGTAAATCCCCTCGATTCACAAAGAGAAAACCCTCCTGTAAGATCCTTACGACTTACAGAGGAACAAAACACTTAGGAACCCTCACGATTCCTAAGGAGAAAATACACCTATAAGATCCTCGCGACTTGTAGGGAGAAATAGCTTTGTGAGACCCTTACGGCTCATGAAGTCAAAAGCCTTAGCCGACAGGACCTTAACCCTGGTCGCTAAGCCTCCTTTGTCCGACAACGACAGAGGCAAATGATGATTCGCTCCTGGCAATATCCCAGTTGTAGCGGTGCTGATGCCGAAATCGGTGTCCAATTTCAGGTTTACAGCGAAAAGCCAGTAGGCCGCACATGCATACGAAATAGCCGAAATGATGGGGCGACTTGCAATGAAAAAAGCAGCAAGTAAAAATATATGCATGAAGAAATAGCCGAAATGATTGGGCAACTCGCAATAAAAAGCAGCGGGTAAAAATAAAATAAAAAGCCGAAATGATTGGGCACCGCGAAAAAATGATTGGGCACCGCGAAAAATAGCCGAAATGATTGGGCAATCGCGACCTTCGCGATATCAAAGTTGAAATGATAGAGCATCGCGGAAATAAAACAAAAAAAAATAATGATGAAGATAAAATTTTGGCCCTACAGTTAAGATCACATCGATTCCTGTATACAATCCAAGGACGTAAACAAAGTGGGAACCATACTCTTCCAACAAACTCCTCGACTCACGGATACAAACACTCCTTGATGAGAGCTTCCTGATCCGCGTCGACCCGCAGAGCCACCAGAGCCCCCGTGGGAACCCTCGACTCGTTTCAAACCCCAAGGAAACAAATAATCCTTGGCGCTTGGGAAACAAATAATCCCGGCAAACTCCTCGACTCACGGATACAAACACTCCTTGACGAGAGCTTCCTGATCCGTGTCGACCCGCAGAGCCACCAGAGCCCCCGTGGGAACCCTCGACTCGTTTCAAACCCCAAGGAAACAAATAATCCTTGGCGCTTGGGAAACAAATAATCCCGGCAAACTCCTCGACTCACGGATACAAACACTCCTTGACGAGAGCTTCCTGATCCGCGTCGACCCGCAGAGCCACCAGAGCCCCCGTGGGAACCCTCGACTCGTTTCAAACCCCAAGGAAACAAATAATCCTTGGCGCTTGGGAAACAAATAATCCCAGCAAACTCCTCGACTCACAGATACAAACACTCCTTGACGAGAGCTTCCTGATCCGCGTCGACCCGCAGAGCCACCAGAGCCCCCGTGGGAACCCTCGACTCGTTTCAAACCCCAAGGAAACAAATAATCCTTGGCGCTTGGGAAACAAATAATCCCAGCAAACTCCTCGACTCACGGATACAAACACTCCTTGACGAGAGCTTCCTGATCCGCGTCGACCCGCAGAGCCACCAGAGCCCCCGTGGGAACCCTCGACTCGTTTCAAACCCCAAGGAAACAAATAATCCTTGGCGCTTGGGAAACAAATAATCCCAGCAAACTCCTCGACTCACGGATACAAACACTCCTTGACGAGAGCTTCCTGATCCGCGTCGACCCGCAGAGCCACCAGAGCCCCCGTGGGAACCCTCGACTCGTTTCAAACCCCAAGGAAACAAATAATCCTTGGCGCTTGGGAAACAAATAATCCCAGCAAACTCCTCGACTCACGGATACAAACACTCCTTGACGAGAGCTTCCTGATCCGCGTCGACCCGCAGAGCTACCAGAGCCCCCGTGGGAACCCTCGACTCGTTTCAAACCCTAAGGAAACAAATAATCCTTGGCGCTTGGGAAACAAATAATCCCAGCAAACTCCTCGACTCACGGATACAAACACTCCTTGACGAGAGCTTCCTGATCCGCGTCGACCCGCAGAGCCACCAGAGCCCCCGTGGGAACCCTCGACTCGTTTCAAACCCCAAGGAAACAAATAATCCTTGGCGCTTGGGAAATAAATAATCCCAGCAAACTCCTCGACTCACGGATACAAACACTCCTTGACGAGAGCTTCCTGATCCGCGTCGACCCGCAGAGCCACCAGAGCCCCGGTGGGAACCCTCGACTCGTTTCAAACCCCAAGGAAACAAATAATCCTTGGCGCTTGGGAAACAAATAATCCCAGCAAACTCCTCGACTCACGGATACAAACACTCCTTGACGAGAGCTTCCTGATCCGTGTCGACCCGCAGAGCTACCAGAGCCCCCGTGGGAACCCTCGACTCGTTTCAAACCCCAAGGAAACAAATAATCCTTGGCGCTTGGGAAACAAATAATCCCTAGCAAACTCCTCGACTCACGGATACAAACACTCCGTGACGAAAGCTTCCTAACTCATGTCAACTATTCCGCTACAACTGCAAACAGATCCCCGATTCGTCTCAATTTGTAAGAAGAAGTCTCAGACAGCAAGGATTGAAAAGCTTGCTTTTTTAGCAATGGGGCCCTACAAGTCAATCCAAACTGGTCTCTTGCATACTATTCACGGGTCTCACTCTCCGAAGTCGAATTTCGACGAGGAGGGAAACAACCACTTACGAATCCTCTCGACTCGTAAGAGGGAAAATTCTCTTATAGGATCCTTACGACTTAGAAGAGAAAACCACGCTTAGGAATCCTCACGATTCCTAAGGAGAAAATCCACCTATGAGATCCTCTCGATCCGTAGGGAGAAAAGCTTCTATGAGACCCTCACGGCTCATAGAATTGAAAAGTCTTAGGCAGCAGATCTGAACCTGCGGCCTAAGCCATCGCCATTTCCTAAAGAAGTCGAAATACTCATTTTAGACATCCATCAGCCATGGTTATTAAGACAGCCTGCTGACATTAAAAGAAAGAAGATGACAGAAAGAATATCTGGTTTACATTTGATCTGGCATGCGTGACGCGTTCATTTATGCATGGACAGAAGACTCAGGACGAGAAATAAGACAAACTGAAAGAAAAAGGGGGAGGGTTTCCATTCATACCGCTAAAATTTTTTTACAAGCATAAGAATAATGAATAAGAAACATTATTCAAATTATTACAACGGTATAACCTCAGATCCGGGGCACGGATTGAGGAAATCAAAAGTAAGGCCATCCAGAGTTCTTCTGGCATTTCTAATTATTCTTATGCGTAGTCTTTCGCGCTCCTCTGTATCAAGATCATCGGCGAGCCCTCCTGGCCTTTGATAAGCAGCAACTATCGTCGTCTGCTGGAAGACTTGGTGTAGGATGTCAACGAGGTTGTTTCGCCGTTTCTTCGAAATCAGCCCCGTCAGGTATACCGAATGCACCTTGTCTTCGGCATCATCTAGCGCATTGAGCGGTAAGGCCTCGTGAAGACCTGGGAGTGCTCTCCATATTGCCCCCAGCACGACTTTCAAGAGGGCCGAACGACGAGGTAGCAGCCAGCCACCGCTGGCATTCCGGCGACCCATGACCTCTGCACATTGAGCGTCCGTAAACTCCTGGTTCTGTTGACGGCCCTGTACACGGATATCCTCATAAGTGATGAACTCGTGCAAGCTGTATAGACGCACCGCCATAATACCTGAAGAAAATAATACAGGGATATTAACAAACAAGAAAATACAGAAAGTTAAAAGTTAAACTCCTCGAGAGCAATGCTCTGCAGACAGGAGCGACACCAGTCAAAATCAGTTATGAGGAGAATTTGAGGAAAATTCCCTGAGAATATTGAGAGCTCCGCTCTGGAAAAAAAATGATATAATAATAATAATATTCTCAAGTGCCATATAATTTGGGAGGAGCAAAGCTCCATTAATTAAGAAGATATAAGAAAAAATCTTTTATAGAGCAAAGCTCTATTAATGGAACCCTAATAGGATTCTCCTGAGTTCTCTTTGGACCTCTTTAGAGCAAAGCTCTGCTAAATGAAACCCTAAATGGGTTTTCTTTAGATCAGGGATCTATGGAGAGCAAGGCTCTATTAAACAGCTTTAATTTAATTTTATTTTATTTTATTTTTACCTATGATGGTTATGAACTCTGGAGTTCTTGGAAAAAATCAAGAGCAAGGCTCTGAAAATTCTTAAGCAAGAGCAAGGCTCTGAGTCAAAATTCTTGAAGTGGTAAAGAATTTTTTGAGGACCAGAGGTCCTATTTATAGGCATCAATCGCCTCTTCAATTGCCAAAAGGTGCCGCGACGGTTCGGATTCTGCCACCGTTGCGCTTGCGTTTGGAGGCCACGTAAGCGCAGCGGTGGGGGGGCATTTGTTTACCCCAATCAGAGCAAAGCTATGTTCAAATTCCAAGGCGGGAGAAGAAGCAACGCTTCATCTTCCCCCAATCAGAAATAAAGCTTTGCTTTGAAAATTTAAACTTTAATTTCGAAGCAACGCTTCAGATCCCATGCGCTGCGCGCAACGCGCCACGTGTCAGAAGTTGACACGGCAGCACAACGCCCAAGACAGTGCGTCCAATCAGAGCAAGGCTCTTTAAAAAGCAAAAGCAACGCTCAGTTGCGCAAGCACTGCGCTGCGTGACACGTGTCTGCGCAGTTGCGCAAACACAACTGCGCAAGCGCACCGCTGAGCGACACGTGTCTGCGCAGTTGCGCAAACGCTGTTGCGCAAGTGCACCACAGCGCGACACGTGTCTGCACAGTTGCGCAAGCACAACTGCGCAAATGCACCGTTGAGCGACACGTGTCTGCGCAGTTGCGCAAGCTCAGTTGCACAAGCGCTTCACTGCGCGACACGTGTCTGCGCAGTTGCGCAAGCACAGCTGCGCAAGCGCCTTACTGCGCGACACGTGTCACGCGCTGGTGAGTTGCGCAACAACAGAATGAAGATTTAAGGAAATTTTTTCTGTTCTTGTTAAAACAAGAAGATTTCTTCTGTAAAACAGGGGCCTTCGGATCAAAGATCCAACGGTGGGGAAAATTCCCCAAATCACTCAGAAAAGATCTTTTTAACAAATTTAACTAATTTTGGAGCACTATAAAAAGGACCCCAGACCCCATTTCAAAGATATAGACAATTTGGATTAAAAAAAAAGAAAGAAGAGAACTCTTGAGAACTCCTTGAGAACACAAAAAAGAAGGTAAAAACCTTTAAAAGAAGAGAGAATTCTCTTAGAAATAGATCATTGATCTACGAAAAAGATCAATGATCTTCAACAAATAAATAAAAATAATAAAAATAGTGCCTTGCACTTGCTATGAACCTTTGGTTCTCTGAAACAAAGAAAAACTTGTTTTTCTTTGATCCAAATCAGGGGATAAAAAGTGCTCTGCACTTCTGTTCTTGAATCTAAAAGATTCTTGGTGCTTTGCACAAATGCAATGCATTACTTGAAGGGCCAGGCCCAAATTAAAAAGACCTAGCAGGCCAAAATAAGTTGCAAAGCAATAAAAAGGGCAGAGCCCAAATGAAATTGATGCTTTGCATCATTTATAAAGGGCAGAGCCCAAAACAAATTGATGCTCTGCATCTTTTTTGGGCAAAGCCCAAATAAAAATAAAAATAAATGCAATGCAAAAGCAAATAAATGTTGGACATTTTCAACTGGACTTAGCCCAATCATGGCCATAAGTCCTTAAATTAAATTGACTGAGCAAAATGGCTCTCCTAAATCAATCTACATCCGGTTCGAGGGTACATCTCCGAACTCCTTTGACATCCATCGTTGTAATTCCTCAACGACGTCAAAGAGGTGACGGGTCCCAACGACCACACACCCATATGGACTGCGGGGTCCTTAAACTCGTGGACCGAAACGTCCTTAAACTAATACTGGACCGAAACGTCCTTAAACTAATATTGGACCGAAACGTCCCTAAACTAACATTGGACCGAAACGTCCTTAAACTAATATTGGACCGAAACGTCCCTAAACTAACATTGGACCGAAACGTCCTTAAACTAATATCGGACCACCACGTCCTTAAACTGGAATATGGACCACCACGTCCCTAAACTGGCGATGGACCACCACGTCCCTAAATTGGAAAACGGACCACCACGTCCCTAAACTGGAACAATATAGCCTTCAAATGCTCTTTTGCCGGATCTAAACGGTCCCGTTTAAGTCGATCTTAGCCCCAAATACGGCTAACGTATCCTTAGACATTTAAATGAATGATAAAACTCCAAATCAACTTTGGTTCAAGGGTACATCTCTGAACTCCTCTGACACCTGTCGTTATAATCCTTCAACGACGTCAGAGAGGTGACGAGTCCCGACGGCCAGATATTAAATCGATCATCACGTCAAGTTGATCTTAGTCCAAAACAGGACTAACGTATCCTCGACGAACGTTTAAGTTGATCTTAGCCGCAACGCGACTAATGCATCCTTAAACTAAAAACACCAAACCCAAATCTAAGTAAATACGGATTTGGACTAATCCACGTCCTACGGGCGACGGCATTACTCAGTCTCCGTATACAATCCACGGGCAACCACAAATAAAACAAACACACATGACACGAAGTGAAATTCTGGAGAAGGAGAAAGTTGTTACCGCGATGCGGTAGCGTAATTAACTGCAGGGGCTTGCGCCTGCAGGGAAGAGCGTCCCCACAATCAAAAACCCCACCCTGAGGGGGAATCTGACGAAGTCTGCTACATCGGCCGCATCCGTCTAAACCTCCGATACACGGTGCCATAAATCAACTTGGCATCTTCGGAGAGATAGACGGATAAAACCAAATAGCATCTGCCCCGAACCTCAGGCACAGACGCGAAGTCTAGGCCGCCGTTCGAAGGGGAACAAGGAGAAAGAAGAAGACCCCCTTTCATCAACCAAAACATTTCAGGAGTTTAACTCCATATATTTACATAGATATATATATATATAATAAATATTTCCTTTCTGAAGCGTAGCTTCTGGTTCTGGGACTAAAAGCCCCTTTATCTCGCCAGCGCCCAGCGCTTGAGCGCAAAGCGCCCACATGCCGACACGTGGCGCGCTTGCGTTCAGGCGCACTGCGCTCGAGCGCAAAACGCCCACGCACCGACACGTGGCGCGCTTGCGCTCAGGCGCAGTGCGCTCGAGCGCAAAGCGCCCACGTGCCGACACGCGGCGCGCTTGTGCTCAGGCGCACTGCGCTCGAGCGCAAAGCGCCCGCGTGCGCTCAGGCGCACTGCGCTCGAGCGCAAAGCGCCCGCGTGCCAACACGCGGCGTGCTGCGCTCAGGCGCACTGCGCTCGAGCGCAAAGCGCCCGCGTGCCGACACGCGGCGCGCTTGCGCTCGGGCGTACTGCGCTCGAGCGCAAAGCGCCCGCGTGCCGACACGCGGCGCGCTTGCGCTCAGGCGTACTGCGCTCGAGCGCAAAGCGCCCACGTGCCGACACGCGGGCGCACTTGCGCTCAAGCGCAAAACGGCCACGTGCTGACACGTGGCGCGCTTGCGCCTGAGCGCACAGCACCTAAGCGCACAGCGCTCAAGGCGCTGGCCCCACGCATCCCTTAGATGCCTTTTCCCCCTCTTTTTATGTACATACATATATATACATATGTATACATATTTACACACACATGTACCCCATGACACTGTCCCTGTTAGAAAAAAAATTTCTAACGGGGCGCTGCCCTGCACCCCGCAAGGGGGCTGCTAGCCCCCTTGACCCCCAGCCCGCTATCCGGGTAGCGGGACCCCCATAAAAACTTTGTGTGGCTCCCGATATATCCAAAACCCCCCTTTCAAAACACAACACACGTACACCGCACATTGAGTTCGCATGACCAGTTTAACCCGTTAATCGGAGGTTCCCTCGCCTCAAAGGCGAGGAGTAATTAACGGCAGCTTAGTCCGCGGCTGCCGGAGATTCGGATCCCCATAATCATTAAACCCCGGCCTACCCTAGGCAGGGGGAATCTGTTGTACGCCTGACAAGCGCGCGCGTATTCCCATCTCAATGGGGTGACGAAAAACACCCTACAGATTCTGGCACGCCCGGTGGGACCAATCTCTCCTCCCATATTTCGGGTTAAACGTTCATGCGAACTCAATCAATATACATATCTGTATTTATATTAAAATAATGCTCTTTCATGAAGGTTTTCAAGCAATCACCTCCAACAATGTCTCCAAGGACGATCTCAGCTCTCAACACGACTCCCGTCTCTTATACGATGAGGATAGATTCTAGGACGGTCCTCCCGGCCAGTCTCAGGCGACAATGGGAGGAGCCGCTGCTACCATTCGGCTCTATTATGTTCATACCAATTGGCGCCATCCCGGCTCCTCAAGCCCCGGTAGTAGACAAACCGGTCTCAAAAGGCAAGAGGCCAAATGTGGTGGTCGCGAGGGCACCTCAGCCCAAGCGCAAGTCCGTTTCCGAACGACTCTCCATGGCCCCAGCTGGGGGCAAGGCCATCAACACCAACAAAGCTACAACGCGTCCCGAGCTAGCTCCGACGGTGTCCTTGACCACTGCTCGATCGGGTGTCTTCTTTAAGCTCCCCTCTGATCAACTCACAATGGCTTCCCGGATAGCGAATGCCCGCCAAGCCTTCAAAATCGAGAAGCTGACGGAGAAAAGGCTCAGATATAGAGCTAACAAAAGGGCTAGGGCTCCTGCCAGGCTAAACCTCATGAGGTTCGAAGAACAGGGTTACCCCGCCGAAGATAAGGAAATGGCTGGGTATGTGGTCCACACTGTCTACACGGTGGGCACGCGCAGCAAGAGAAAGGACGGGACTACCACATCTCAAACCCAATCTGGCTTGAATGTGGTGGACGCTTCCCAAGAACAGCCGCCTTCGCTGGATGATGAAAACCCTCTCGATGAAGCTGGTAGGCAGAGAGAGCCCTCGATTCATGAAGAGTCAGGCTCGGAAAGCGAAGATAAGCCAACTTTCCGTCCTAAGACCGCAGAGCAACAACTTCTCCAAGAGCTCCGAAAACAGCTCAGAAGCAAAGACAAGAAGATGGCCAAGCTTTACTCAAAGATCGACGACTTGACAAATGTCGTCTTACGGCTTACGGCCCAACTTGCCTCTCAGCCGCCCAATCAAGCGCAGGGCTCTGCTCATGAACCGGGAAATGGTGTCCCGAGACAGCCGACGCCTACTCCCTCAAATCCAAAGGTGGGCGGACCGCATGAAAATCAGTCGCATCCCATCTCAGGAAACGTCTTGGCTACCGATGACAGTAGCCCGCTAACTCAAGATCAAATCATGGATTTGGTTGCCAACAAAGTCAAAACGTTGGTGGCCGAAACCGAAGCGCAAAAAGATATCAGCAGTAGTGGGAGACCATATCCTGCTCAGTATGATCTGGAAGAATTTCCTAGCGGCTATGTCATCCCTAAATTCGGAAGATTCGATGGGACGGGAAATGCGAATCAACACATCGCCCACTTCAAAGCCTCATGCGGGAACACTGGGGGCAACGATGCGCTTCTCCTCCGCCAGTTTGTTAATAGCTTGACTGATGTTGCTTTCGACTGGTACGCGAGCATACCGGATGGCTCCGTTACTACTTTCATCCAAATGGAATCTTTGTTTTGACAAAGGTTCATGAGCGTCAGCGATAAGATCACCATTGCCGAGCTCGTAAGGACCAGGCCTAAGAACAACGAAAGCTGCACGGATTTTATAACCCGATGGCGCAATCTCTCTGTCAAATGTGAACAGCCGATGGAGCAGGACCAATCTGTCAGTCTCCTTGTCGGAAATCTCAACAATTGGATGTCCCCGTTTCTATGCACCGCGGGTCTCAAAACATTCCAAGAGCTGACTAGGAAAGTTCAAATGCTGGAGCGCTCAAAGCAGGAATCCTCCTCGAATTCCCAAAATAACAATAGGTCCTGGAGAAACCGAAAGGACGATAATCGCAGAGGCGAAAACTCCGATGATTCTGAATCTTTCAACGCCTCGGCTAACCGAAATAAGCAAGGGATGAGCGGGCCTAGCGCCAACCAGTCTCGGAAGCCAATGTTCGGAGAGGGAGGAGAATCTCCACTGAAAGAGAAGCTGGATAAGGTCTATTCCTTCAGAAGGGACAAAATCCGTAAAATATTCAAAGACGCCCTGAAGAACAGTCTACAACTGCCAGAGTCAAAAATACCGCAGGAAGCGAATAGGACCGACGACCCCAAATACTGCCCCTATCACAGAGTGATAGGTCATGCCATTGAGGACTGCTTCGTCTTCAACGATTGGGTCGAAAAGCAATACAAGACAGGAGAGATAGAACTGTCCAAAGGCGTGTTAACAAACAGTCCAGCTGTGACCGCCAATTTCATACAAACGGAGACCGAAGTTCTTCGTGAAACTCATTCTTTCAGACATCTGCCTTTCTTTGAAAACAATCGACCACCACGTCATTAAACTGGAAACAATCGACCTCTAAGTCGTTAAACTGGGAATGTAAAAAAAATGTGTAAATAAGAAGAAAAAAAAAGGAATATGTAAATAAATGAATAAAAAGAAAAGCCGAAATGATGGGGCAACTCGCAATAAAAATCAGCGAGTAAAAATAAAAATAAAGCCGAAATGATGGGGCAACCGCGAATAAATAGCCGAAATGATAGGGCAATCGTGATCTTCGCGATAAGAAAAGCTGAAATGATAGAGCAATCGCGGTAAAAAAAAAGGCGAATGATGAGTCGCCCCTGGTACCATATTCCAGTGCAGCGATGCAGACGCCAACAAAAATTCAAATTTCCAAAATTCTCCCGGTCCTACGGTTAGACCCCGAATTGACTACCATATACAATCCACGGGCTTAAATAATTCACAGCATACCCATGCCCCACCGCAATCACCAGTTACGCGGCTGGTCTCCGCCTTTAGAATGATGCTCTATTGAGAAGACCCACTCATGTGTCCTCACGATACATGAGGAGAACAAACACCTGCGGGATCCTTACGACTCGTAGGGAGAAAATTCTTTATGGGACCCTCACGGCCCATAAAATTGAAAAGTCTTAGGGGATAGGGATCTAAACCTGTCTCCTAAGCCATCGCTCCCCAATCCCCAAGTGGCGAATGATGAGTCGCTCCTGGTACCATATTCCAGTGCAGCGATGCAGACGCCAACCAAATTCCAAAGTGGCGAATGATGAGTCGCTCCTGGTACCATATTCCAGTGCAGCGATGCAGACGCCAACCAAATTCCAAATCCCATATCCTAACGGCGAATGATGAGTCGCTCCTGGTACCATATTCCAGTGCAGCGATGCAGACGCCAATAAAGTCCCGAAATTTTTATGGCCCTACGGTCTGGATCATACATCCTGCAAAACCGTATACAATCCACGGGCGTAAAACGATCCCAATCTCTTCCAAGTCCTCCCGAGGCAAATGATGAGTTGCTCCTGGCATCATTCCAGTGCAGCAATGCAGACGCCAAACCAAAACCGAAATCCTCAAATCCACTCATTGCAAATGATGATTCGCTCCTGGTACCATATTCCAGTGTAGCGATGCTGATGCCAAACAAAAACCAATTCCCAAATCCTCTCATGACAAATGATGATTCGCCCCTGGTACCATATTCCAGTGTAGCGATGCTGATGTCAACCCAAATCAAATCAAACCAACAACCTCTACGGCGGAATCATGCTCCGTCCCAGAATTTACCCCGTGTTGAAATCATGTTTCGCTTCGGGATATCTACCTTCCCTGCCGGAATTATGCTCCACCTCAGAATCAAATCAACCAACAAGCTCTGCGTCGGAATCATGCTTCGTCTCAGAATATACACCCCGTGTCGAAATGATGCTTCGCCTCGGTGTATCTGCCTTCCCTGTCGGAATTATGCTTCGGCTCGGAATCAACCAACGACCTCCCCGTCGGAATTATACTTCGCCTCGGAATCAAGTCAACCAGCAAGCTCTGCGTCGGAATTATGCTTCGTCTCAGAATGCACCCCGTGTCGAAATCAATGCTTCGTCTCGGAATATCTGCCTTCCTTGTCGAAATTACGCTTCGCCTGGGAATCAACCTCTACATCGAAATTATGCTTCGGTCAAAATGTCTGCCACCCTTCGGAATGATGCTCCGACCCTTGGAATCATGTTCCGCTCTTCGGAATGATGTTCCGAATCCCGGAATTATGCTCCGCTCTTCGGAATGATGCTCCGAATCCTTGGAACCATGCTCCACTCTTCGGAATGATGCTCCGAATCCTTGGAACCATGCTCCACCCTTCGGAATGATGCTCCAAATCCTTGGAATTATGCTCCGCCCTTCAGAATGATGCTTCGATCCCTGGAATTATGCTCCGCAAATCGGAATGATGCTCCGATCCTTCGGAATGATGTTCTGACCCTGGAATTATGCTCCGCAAATCGAAATGATGCTCCGACCCTGGAATTATGCTCCGCAAATCGGAATGATGCTCCGATCCTTCGGAATGATGCTCCGACCTTAGAATTATGCTCCGCCCTTCGGAATGATACTCCGATCCCTGGAATTATGTTCCACAAATCGGAATGATGTCCGATCTTGGAATTATGCTCCGCCCTTCGGAATGATGCTCCGATCCCTGGAATTTTGCTCCGCAAATTGGAATGATGCTCCGATCCTTCGGAATGATGCTCCTACCCTGGAATTATGCTCCGCAAATCGAAATGATGCTCCGATCCTTCGGAATGATGCTCCGACCTTGGAATTATGCTCCGCCCTTCGGAATGATGCTCCGATCCCTGGAATTATGCTCCGCAAATCGGAATGATGCTCTGATCCCCTGGAATCATGCTCCGCTCATCGGGATAATGCTCCGATCCCTGGAACCATGCTCCGCCCATCAGAATGATGCTCCGATCCCTGGAATCATGCTCTGCATTTCGGAATCATGCTCCGATCCCCGGGAATCATGCCCCCCGAGGGATACTCCGACCCTGGAATTATGCTCCGCGAATCAAAATGATGCTCCGATCCCCGGGAATCATGCTCCCCGGGATGATTCTCCGCCCCCGGAATGATGTTCCACCTCGAAATTCAGATTCAAAATCCATCAATTTCATGCACACAACTCAAATGTGCGGTGTGCATTTATTGATGGGGGGCACTTTGTTGGGGTAAAAATTTACACCCCGGTTGACCGAGTCAAAGTCAAGGTCAACCCCAAGCCAGGTGGGCCCATGCCCAGGTCGAGTCCGAAACATGAAGCGGCCGACCCTCCCCATGCCAAAATGAAATCATGTAATAAATAGTTTTTATGTAATTTTTTATACATGAATGTATGCAAAATAGGCATAAATCCAATATTTTGTAAGCCCATGGCTTATGTGCAAAAATGAAATGGCACATGAGCCATGGGATAGGCAAAATGCCATTTTGTGAAACCCAAGAGGCTATATGTAAATATGTAAGCCTATAAAAGGCAACATGATGATGAATAAAGGACACTTTTCATTCTCTCCACAAAAAATTTTAGATCTGAGATCTTTTGTGCCTCCTGCTCCTTCTCCAAGGTTCTAAACCTTCTCATTTCTTTGAATTAAATCAAGAGTTTTACTCTTTCTTTTCAAAAACTAAGAAGTCTTCCACCACAAAACCCACAAAGGGGAACTTGGATCTACCATTAGATCTCAGAAAGGAGAGATTTTTAGATCTCACATCTCTTGATCATCAAGATCCAGCCAACAGAGGAGGAAGAAGAAGACCCCCTTTCATCAACCAAAATATTTCAGGAGTTTAACTCCATATATTTACATATATATATATATATATATATATATATATATATATATATATATATATATAATAAATATTTCCTTTCTGAAGCATAGCTTCTGGTTCTGAGACTAAAAGCCCCTTTATCTGGCCAGCGCCCAGCGCTCGAGCGCAAAGCGCCCACGTGCCGACACGTGGCGCGCTTGCGCTCAGGCGCACTGCGCTCGAGCGCAAAGTGCCCACGTGCCGACACGTGGCATGCTGTGCTCAGGCGCACTGCGCTCGGGCGCTTCACTGCGCTCGAGCGCAAAGCGCCCACGTGCCGACACGTGGCGTGCTGTGCTCAGGCGCACTGCGCTCGAGTGCAAAGCGCCCACGTGCCGACACGTGGCGCGCTTGCTCTCAGGCGCACTGCGCTCGAGCGCAAAGCCCCCGCGTGCCGACACGTGGCGCGCACTGCGCTCGAGCGCAAAGCGCCCGCGTGCCGACACATGGGGCGCTTGCGCTCAGGCGCACTGCGCTCGAGCGCAAAGCGCCCATGTGCCGACACGTGGGCACACTTGCGCTCAAGCGCAAAACGCCCATGTGCTGACACGTGGCGCGCTTGCGCCTGAGCGCACAGCACCTAAGCGCACAGCGCTCAAGGCGCTGGCCCCACGCATCCCATAGATGCCTTTTCCCCCTCTTTTTATGTACATACATATATATACATATGTATACATATTTACACACACATGTACCCCACGACACTGTCCCTGTTAGAAAAAAAATTTCTAATGGGGCGCTGCCCTGCACCCCGCAAGGGGCCTGCTAGCCCCCTTGACCCCCAGCCCGCTATCCGGGTAGCGGGACCCCAATAAAAACTCTGCGTGGCTCCCGATATATCCAAAATCCCCCTTTCAAAACACAATATACGTACACCACACATTGAGTTCGCATGACCAGTTTAACCCGTTAATCGGAGGTTCCCTCGCCCCAAAGGCGAGGGGTAATTAACGGCAGCTTAGTCCGCGGCTGCCGGAGATTCGGATCCCCACAATCATTAAACGCCGGCCTATCCTAGGCAGGGGGAATCTGTTGTACGCCTGACAAGCGCGCGCGTATTCCCATCTCAATGGGGTGATGAAAAACACCCTACAGCAGGAACTGAAAGATCAGGATTAAAATGCTGTGATAATGAATAGTATAAATAAGGAGAAAGTAAGAAAATGATACATGTATTACGATTCAAGTTTTATTGCATTCAATTGAAAGTTCAATGGATACAAGATTTCAAACAGAAAGGAATATTCATAAGAGGATGACAACATTATTACTGAAAGCAGAAAACATGAAAATTCTTCTTTGACTACTAGAACGTTGCATTCTCGTCACGTGAGTTGAATCCTGTGCTGGGTCCGCCTTATCCTCGATGTTTGAACTGCGCAATAATCCTCACTTGGCAGAAGTGGGGAGTGTGGACGGGTCTCCTCCTTGTAGTTCTTTCCTTTCTGGGCAATCGTTGATGAGATGTTTGTTGGACCCGCATATTAGACATTTTCCTTAGGCGCGGCGACAATCCCTCTGAAGATGTCCTGGCCTCTTACAATACCCACAACATGGGGTCTTCTGCTGCTTCTGTCGCGGGGAAACAAATTGGCGTTTCATCTTCTTCTCTTTTCCTTGTCTAACGTGGATCCCTTTATGATTGGAGACTCCCGCTGGTGCCTGATTCATCTGTCTTCTCAGTCCTTCAGCCAACAAGTCATTTGTTCGCTCCTGGGCTTCCTTTAGACCTTGCAGTACACTCAGAATCTCAATGGTCTGATTCTGGGGAGCGGATAAAGATGAAGAGTCGTTGGAAGACATGATCCTGAAACAACAATTTTGAGGATGATATAAGTCACAAGCTATACGAATCAAAATATAATATGGATAGGACAAAGATTTAAGAATATCAGAGGTGATGAATTTATTACAAGTGGAGAATCAACTGTATGACTTTATGTCACTTAAATAGAGTACGGTAGTGCAATTGCAACCACGTAGCCTTGTCAAATCATCCGAAACCCTAGCGAATGGATAGCTGAACACACGATGTGAATATGGATCAAGAATTGACAAGTTTACAACCTAGACCAAGGAATGTCTTAGATTGCCAAGCTATACACGGAAAACTGCAATCCCACTCGAAGCAAAACCTGGGATCTGATACCAACTAAACCATGTCACGCCCCGCTTCCCAAAATACGGAATACGAGGGGTAGACAAGGCCAGCCATGCTCCTACGGTCAAGGAAATGTCTTGCCGTAGTCACACTTCGGCTTCTAGTTTTTCATGGTAAACAGTAAATGATGCGCAGGTAATGAGAAATGCAGTAACTGAATGAAACAATGTAAAGAACTGACCTGAGGGGGAACAAACGAATGTAACTCTGAATAGCAAGTCAAGGT
The DNA here is from genome assembly GCA_030015575.1 of Agapanthus africanus. NCBI lineage: Eukaryota > Viridiplantae > Streptophyta > Magnoliopsida > Asparagales > Amaryllidaceae > Agapanthus > Agapanthus africanus. The sequence continues at coordinate 422,548,210 of JASDDO010000029.1, forward strand.
GTCTGTGATACACGTCTAGTTCTGGTCCAGGCTAAATCTTCTCCTCACACTGAGCATGCATACTCAGGTCGTCAGAGCGACACAATAGCAGTATAATATATAAATTCATGTGACAATTCTAACAGTGATAATAGATATATATAGCAGTAAATCAATGACGGTATAGGTATGAACATGCAGTAATCAATGCAGCGGAAGAGTAAAAGCAGTAGAATGATATGACACGTATGTTAACACAGTAAGTATGTATATCGATGCCAGTATCCCTATCAGTCTCTAAGTCTCACTGTACAGATCACTAAGCCTATCGTTAGTCCAAGTGTGAGAGTCAACCACTCGCGAGTGTCCTCCACCCAAGGGTAGAACCCAAGGACAAGGGACCACGGGCCCAACATGTATATCACGGTAATAATCACATACCCTGTAAATCTCCATATATCTCCCTAAATATATAAGCCGGCATGAGACTCCCGAGATTCTGTTGAACTCACACTTAAACTACCTCACACCCCGTGATCTACATCAAACGCTAACCATAAGCCTAAATACCAATCGGTCGGTGACAAGTGTACGCGAGAACTGGAGGCAGGACCTCCATCAAGTACGTCCCGACTAATACCTACGATAAATGGTAGTGTCTGGTGCCTTATCTGTGACGCCCGTACAAGAGCTTCCATAAGTATCCCATACCACTTATAGTCATATGTACACGCGTCCCACAGACGTCGACAATGCAATAGAATAATAGGGTCACTGATTGTGTACAAGTACATATCACTTTCACTTATTCACTGATACACGAACACTGACGTACTTGACATAATCATCACTAATACCTAACACTGGGTAATGCACGTTATCACTAGGTTATCAATACAGTGACATGTGTATGATATGATGTGTGAACAGTATATAAAGCATGTTTAGGATGTCCTGAATCAATAACCTACCACTTGCATAATTTATCATAAATCAAACGGTTACAATTTAGTGAGACAATGAACAGGTAATAATTAGTATGTTCAGTTGTCTATCCATCGAATTTAGTTTCACGCCAATCGGGTTCCAGGATCACTAATTATAGCCATTTCATTTTAAGCGTTCACGGCTGAACATCTGGTTTCAGAATCAGAAATCCGTTTCGCAAAGCATTTTAATCCCAGTTGAGATCAGGTTTTAGCGACGCTACAGTTGAATGAAATCTAGGGTTTTCAGTAAGGTCTTCAACGCAACAGACGGATCTTCAATCACGTCTGTACGTCAAGAGACATACAATGTTTAATACTAGTACGTCAATTCTGGTTCTGTTCTGGACTGGTATACGTCTACATCTATTAAATTACAGATTAAATATCAAACGATAACGAAATAGGATGAAACCACTTGCGTTTTCTAGCTAACAGATTTACCTATAATAAACAGTGGAGTTACGCAACCTACGAGTTAAGGAAATCTTGTGGTATCCATTACGGAACAGCAAGCAACAATTGGAGTCGCTCTGGACTGCAGTCCAGAGTCACACGCCGATCCAACTATCGTCACAGTATAAGTATAGGAATATCTGGAAACTAGTATAGGGTTAAAGTTCGTCGAGTTAGCTTCGATTTGAGCCCACGAACGCATCATTCCATTACGTATATAATTTATGGTGATTTTAACGGTTTTCAGGTACAATAAAATTCCAGTTTTTCTAGTAAACTTGGGGGTAGTCGTTTTAGTCGTTAACGGTCATAATATCCAACGAAATTCATACACTAGGTTCATCACTGCACGGGCCAAGACAGTCAATCTGGTTCCGTCAAATTAGACAAGTAATTTGATTGGGATCACGCATCAAACAGTTGCATCGTATAATTTATCGAGGATATTTAGTATAGAATTTATAAAATTATAGTTCGTAACTAATACCAATTAGCATATAGCAAGTATAAAACTTGCCTGGAGGCGCACGGCAGCGAAGTACAGTACGGACGCACGACGAACTAGCACTGCGACGGCAACGGCTCCGGGTGAGCTCGGGTCTGTTCTCGGCCAGTGGGGGCTCGGGGCGTCGTCGAGATGTCTGCGGTGGTCGAAGCTCTTGATGGCGGGGCTGCAGTGGGTTGGGTGGCCGGTGATGGGTCGGCAACGGTTGTGATGAGAAGAGGGATCAAGAGAGAGAGAGTAGAGGAAGAGAGAGAGAGTGAAAGAGAGATAGAGAAACAGAGAAATTGAGGGGGAGAGAGAGTGAGAAGGAGAGAGGTAGAGAGCTAGAGGGAGAAAGAATTAGAGGGAAGGAGTGAGTGAGAAAGAGAGAGACAAAGAGAGAGAGAGAACCAGAGAGAGAGAGAGGGGAGGCACAGAGAGAGAGTGTGTGTGTGAAGGAGAGACAGTGAGAAAGAGAGGGGGAGATCGGGAGTGAGGGAGAGAGATAGTTGTAGAGAGAGAGAGTGAGATGATGGCGACGATGATGCGGGAAGTCGACGGGATGCAGGTGTGTCGACGACGAGACGAGAAGCTCACCGGTCGTCGGCGTAGGGGAGGTCGAGCTCGGGTGCAGGGGTTCGAGCTTGGCTGTGGGTTTAGGGATATTGGGTGATGGTGGCATGGAAGAGTGAGGGAAGGTGGTGAGAAGATGAGGGCGGTGATGAGGGTCCAACGAGGTGGCCGGCGGAGTGGGGTGATGGCGACGGAGGAGGCGTGGGTGTGGCTCGAGAAAGAGAGAACGGGAGTGGGAAGAAGAGTGAGGGGAGTAGACGTGGGGGAGAGAAGGAATTATGAGAGGAGAGAGAGAGGCGCGCGCCGTGGGGGTAATGGTGCTGCGACGTGGGCTTGAGCGCGGGCGGAGGAGACGGCATGGGTTACGGCGAAGGAAGGGGTCGCGAGCGAGGGAAAAAATTTAGCCGTTGGAGAAGAGGGAGCGGCGAAGCGGGCCGGGCCGGGTTGGAGGCGCGTGCTGGAAGGAGCCGGGCCGGGCCAAAGATTTTAGAAAAAACAGAAAAATAAATAAGAAGAGGGGGTCGGGCTGAAGAAGTGGGCTAGGGGAAAATTGAATGAATTAATTAAATAAAGGGGTGGGCTTGGGGGTAAAGAAAATATAGGATATAAAAGAATAGGGTTTGGGTTTTTTTTTCTCATTGATAAAGGAAAAATGAGGTTTAGAAAGAAATAATTTTATAAATAAAATAAATAAAATTATATACAAAATAAATAAATTTATAAATAAAAATAAATAGCATTCTAGAGTAACAAAATACAGGTTTTGGTATAAAAGGGCTGGGTATTACAATATAGCTGTGGCCTTTGACCTGATTTTGTCATGTTAATTTTTGTATTTTGCTTTTACATCATGACATCAACATCATCATCATTATTTTCCACAATTCTAATGTTGATGTATGGTTATAGTTTCACTAGACTCTGTTTTTGAAAGCAGAGTGATACCTACAATTGATATATCCAATGATTATTCTATGCAAGCATAGATATAACTATTCAAGTTGAAAGTTCAATTTTCCTTGTTGAAATTGATCATTTGATAAACATTTCTAAAATTTACAACAAAGCTATGGAGTGTAGAATTGCAAGTAAAATGTAGGAGTTCGCTATGGCGATAACCGAGCAAAGGAAGAAATTCAATTGTTATCTAATGCATATGTGTTACCTAGCTTCGATGAGGATATCATGAGGATTGTATTGCTAATATATAGCTTCGATGAGGGTAAAATGAACCGGCTAGTCGAGACAAAGGCTAACAAATGTGTTGTTTAGTGGCAGGATTTAAATTAGGAGCAATGAGTCAGATGGGGATCGGGATTCATGCGGTTAAAAAGGATATGGTATATAGTAATTTAACATAGGAGGGAATAATATATAGATTCAGGCTACCCTAAATATTTGGAATAAAGATTATGTTGTTCTCGTCTTTTGTCACATTCTTTACCACTGTTTGTATACTTGCTATATCGTCATTGGTTCTCCTATTCTTGTGTCATTGATGTTCAAAGTTATAGGTTGTGTTGATTTCATGTCTTCACTTTCCTTGAATTGTTGCTCTATTCTGTAACTTGTTAATGTTTACAATTGATGAAGCATGTTAAAGTTATTAGAGCTTTAAGAAGTCCTTGCTTGGATATTTTTTATATTGTTTTAATGTCTTTTTAAATTTCCAGTCAGTATGTATGTTAAGATCAAGTAGAAATTTAGTGGAGTCATCAAAATTACAGAAAGCTTTTAACATGAAGTATAGATAAGACTTTGGATTTAAAAAGTTATGAGTTTTGTAGTACAAGTTTTTTAAGCGCGAATATGACACTACAATGGCGAAATGTCAAAGAGCGCTCTTGCAGATTCTCTTCATGTATAACTTACTGACTATGATATCCTAAAAATAAAGATTCTTCTCTACATTTAGATGGATATTACACAAAGTAGAAACTTCATTTATTAATATCATGGTAAGTTATACATGAAGAGGATATGTAGGGGTGCTCTTTGACATCTTGCCATTGAAGTTGCATATCCGCACCTGAGAAACTTGTACTGCAAACCTCATAACTTGTTAAATCTTGAGATCTCATATTTGCTTCATGTTATAAACCAATTTGGATAGGCTAGCATGGCACGGCCGAAACCAACTCAAGGTTCCGTACGAGGGCACATATCTAGCCTACGCATCCCTTAATTTTTAACCCTTGGTATTTTGGTGGTGAATTGATCAGCCAAGCCGATGCCACTTGTGCAAATCTTTGAAAGGGCGAGCTAAGAAAGGGTTGCCTAGTGCAGAATGTCGCAATTGAAAAGGGGGAAGCAAGCCTTTGTGAACTTGCCATTTAGGTATTGCTCAACACCTCCCACATTACATTCACAAGAGAATATTTCAGGATACTGATACCGTCATGTCCTCTTCTTGTAACAGATGCCATAACTAACATCAACATGAAACAGTAATTCAAATTTGCAAGACTAACGAGCAGCCAAGAGATGCCAATTTACATACACACCCTAAACCAAGCAAAACTCAAACCAAAGGTCCCTCCTTTCCACTTCCTCTAAGAAAATTCTCACAGGACGATGCCATGAGTTAGGGACTGAATATGCCAAGAAATGGAAGTCTCTGGGAATACAAAGGTGGCACAGAGGCAAGATCGGATTTGTGGCGGTGATTGAGGTGAGCTTTGATGCAAAGGGGTCCTTAGAGTCTATAGCTTCCATTGTCGGAGCTGCCGCTCCGTTGCCGTTGCTTCTAGGTGATGTTCTCTTTGGAGAGAGAGAGGAGTTGAAAACTCAAACTCACGCATCAGGTTCTCTATATTGTTGAATCTTTTATTTATTCTGATTTGAATAGTCGAAGTTCTACAATAACTACAATTGAAGTACCAATCTGGTTCTGATAGAATTTGTAACTTTACTTGTATCCAATTGGAGGCTTGAATGGAAAGGCATAAAACTGTTGGAACTAATATTAGTTGTTCTTCTTTTGTTATGGAAAAATGCATATTCATTTTTAATTTCTGGTGTATGAAATGCATTGTTTGCAGTTTATATCTCCTTTCCATAATAGTATTCCAATGGTTATTGTAATTGAATTAAATTCATGAGTAATATCAGTATGGTTGTGGTATGTCGACGATGAGTATTTATCGCCTAGTTACAGTTTGTGTTGACACAGGTTCTCATCTGTTTCAATCTTCTTGCCACCTCCTTATTCCTTTGCATCTTTGTTTTACTGTAAATCTGGACTTCCTGGTACGAATTCGAGAGCATCTAATTTCGGCCATGGAACATTAGGCTTGTGTTTGCTTTTTTAATATTGTATTCTCTCTTCCTTTTTCATCCAAGGTCTTTTATTCATAACATTATTCATATGCTTTATTGTTGCATAGTTATTATGTTTGAATATGCTTTAAATATCTAAACTGTGGTAATTTATTGCATTTGACTTTCATTTATGCTCAGAAAGATGTTATCTGAGCAAGGCAGTAAGATCTGCTTATGATAAGGTTCAAATGTTCTTAATTTTGGTTGCTATTATATACGCAGGAACATTGCCATGTACGTTGAGAATTTTGCATTCTGGAAATGGTGAGTAATGACGAAAATGAATCCTTCCGAAAACGATGCTGTCCCTAGACGAGCGAAGTTTCCTGGTCCATATTAACTCGAGGATTCCTTGACATATCTCATGCAAAGCAATAGGCACCCCGTCAGCTACGAGGCAATTTGTTGGTGCGAATAATTGTGACACATTGTTTTTCCCCGGGAGACGTGGCAGGGCTAGTTTCCAGTGGTTTGCATGCATGTTGGAGAGTAGTTTATACACCATGTCGCAAAAGTTAATGGATTGTTGTTCCTCCGGTGCACTGATGGTCACTGATTTGGGATGAATGCGATGGCAGTTCTGTTCCAGTCTTTGCATTGATAGCCACTGATTTTGGGATGAATGTGATTGCAGTTCTGTTCCAGTCTTTTTGCAGCTGCGGCGTTAGCTGGAAATATGTAACACTATGTTGATGCCGGTCTTGAATTATCGGCAACAAGGTTTGGAAAAATTCAGGTGTGTATCCGTCAAGTCCTGTTGCTTTGTTGTGTTATCACATGTTTCCTTCCTCCTGAAAAGCCGGGCATTCATTTTCGGCCATTGACGATAGTTAGTCCAATGCATCTTCATGTAGTGCTAGAAACCTCGAGAAGTAGAGAATTGTCAGAACTAATTCTATTCATTCTTCTCTTGTTACAGTCATTATTTGTTATTAGCCAATCCTGCAATAAGTATTGAATTAGCTCTTAAATGGCACATCTATCGATTCGAGCGAGGATAATGTATGAACAGGCAACTGAGGCTTTAGTTTGTAGAAACTAAAATCCTAACATTCAATTGAGAAGAAGATTGCCTCCTGTGTTCCACATGCAAATAAGTAATCATTGTTACAGTTTATAAGAAAGCAGAGCATTAAAGAACTAACAATCACAGTATACAACAACAAACCATATCAGGCAATGGCAGGTTCACAAGAATTTGGACGAAGGAACAAAAAACATTAGAACCTTCAAAGAAAACAAGATTCATGAGGCTCAGCTAAAAGCCGAAGCAGATTTTACAAAACCCAGTCCTCCATTTTGAGAGAAACCCTGATAATTTAAACCCGGCCCTAAAACCTTTTTAAACAAAATGCACAACAAACCAAGAACATCCATCATCTACAAAACAAAAACATCCACTATTCTCAGAAACTAATGCATCACTATGCCTTTCTCCATTTGCTTGATCTCTATAGTTCCTATAGAATAAATAACCTAAGATAAGTACTCAAATTCAAAGACAACCTTAAAAAAGAAGTCCGATCAGATTGCTTCAATAGGGGAAGGTAGCGAATGCATCCTCCTCTTCTGGATACGCGGGGGAAGATGCTTTATATACCTCTTGGGGCCCACATTCCACGGCAAGAACACCCCAGTCCCGCCGCCACGGCCATTTCTCTTGGCGGGGCCCATGATCATGGGCTTTGGCTGTGGGAACATGACCATGGGGGGCCGAAGAGCTAGGGCCCACGAGGGGACCATGTGTTGGGGACCATAGGTGATGGGACCTGTGCTTTGTGGAACCCCAGGTTGCCAGAGGGTCATGGCCGAAGATTGATCAAGTTGGTTGTTGATCGGACGAACCCTGATGAATGTGATAGTGACGCGCTTGTTGTCGGATGGGCATATCACGTGCCTTGCCATGTCAGCGCTGTTCCCGCGCATGACTAAGAGCGATCTGTTATATGTGGATAGTTATATTAGTCATACTAGTATCAGCATGTCTAAAAAAGGAGTATAGTTGAAACGAGAATGTTGTGTTAAGATGGATTAAGAAATGAGTGCATTCATATGAAATTGAAGGTAGTTCCTACAAAAGTCAAATGAGAGAAGTTAGGTTAAGAAATGAGCGTATTCATATGAAGTTGAAGGTAGTTCCTACAAAAGTCAAAATGAGAAGTGATTTGGGATGGTTGATATATGTGCAACGGTGGTTAAATGGAAGAATAAGATTCATGTCGCTAACACCAAAAGTTGGGGATATAGGCTTGCCATTGATGCTGTTGATACGAGCATTAACTTAATTTTTTTAAAATATATTTTAGTTAACAATGCATACCCTTCCTGAAGTGGGAGTGTGAGCGAGCCCTTGTAATTTCCATTGGGATCGCTTGCGAGCACACGCCCGAAAGCGAGTGTAGTTTCTGAGAGAACGAGAGTCGAGATTGGATTGTCTAGGTGTGGTGGTTTGAAGTAGGGTTGCGAGAACTCATCCTACATTTCAGCCAGGAGAAAAAAGTGAAACCTTTGCGCCATTATAGATTAGATTCAGAACTTAATGCTAAGGCAGAGACATGTGTACCTCATCGAAAAAGTTAATGATACAACTGTTTGGCCTTCTCCCTTCTGGGATTAATCGCCAGTGAACTAGGTGATCAACCACTGCTTCAAGAACTGGAGGAATCGGTTCGATGTTACCTGTGAAGTAGAAATAAGCACACGAGTCGAGCATCGCTACATGAACAAAGATAAATTCAAAGGTAGGTATGAGCGAATTACAAAACTTACTTGCTGAATCGTCTTTAGTCGGTTGAAAGAGCGGAACACCAAGCTGAATGATCTCTCTTTTGTTCCCTTTCATTTGCTTGTTGAAGTAAATGAATGTTTCGCCTAAATATAGTGATTACAGAGGGAATTAGTGTTAGTGTCGCATGGATATATCAACATTATAATCACGATCGGTACTTGATAAGGGCATTCTGTGTTTAATAGTAGACCTTCCGATGATACTAAACCAAAAAAAATAATAAACCGCAGCACATGAAATTCATAGCAACTGAAGAATGAACTATGACACAAACAACCGATACCAATAGGTGAAAACATTATGATACCAAACCTGAGAGATCTCCTCTATGTCCCGCAAGTCGCAGATTGCTTATGATCTCAGAAAGCTTCAAAAGCTCGGATTCAGTGAAGATATCCTCATAAACCTTCAGCCCTTTAACAACATTAACCTGATCACAAATTCCAAGGGCAAAACCCTAATAAGAGCAAAGCATTTGCAAATTATGAAAAGCGAAATAAAATGAAGAGCTACCGCTATTATTTCCTACAGAATCTCCCTATTATAGAAATTTTTGTAGCCGAATCATGTAGAGATAGAGCAACTCGCCATATGCCCTTTCATTTGCTCCCTCGCCGCGAAACCTTTGCGGGTCTTGATCTTTTCCGGCCTCCCTGAGCATTCCTCATGGTTGGTGCATATCATTGCATTCTCCAGTGTTGCACTTTGTTCTCCTAGAGACCCTATAAAGCCCCCCAAAAAAATATTCTCAGAGCTATCATTTAACCAATTTAAAAAATAAAAATAAAAATCACACGCATAACAAATGCAATGAGAGCATATTATTCATTTAATCCTAATTAGTTTCCAGCTTTTAGCGCTGAATTGGATTTATGCCAACTCAATTCATCTATGCATAAAAAATAATTAATTGGTAAAATTTCATGTTATCGAGCTCAAATTCTGCCTGCATCAGATATTGATGGGTAAGCGTTTGGATTGTTTCCCCTCAAGCAATCCATGTTGTAATAAAATCCGAGTGTCTTATTAAACACCAAAACATGTTCATGTGTTGTCTAGTGTGCGTGTTGAGGGGTTTTGGGATAAACTTAGGTGGGTTTTGTGCAATGAACCCTCCAATTATTTAATGGGCTGTTCAGGGCCCAATCTTGGCCCAAAAGAGCCTCACCAGAGGACAAAAACGGCACATTTTGTCGGGGAAGAAGTCAAGGAACACATGGCCGACACGTGTCTAACAGCGCTGTAGAGTGGCCCCAACCGGGCTGAAAAAGGGCCAGGGAGTTCAAGATCGTCCGATCAGAATCTGACGGCTGAGATTCGGATAGCCGCCCCTGCTAAGTTAGCTCAAGCCCAAATCTCGCACCCTAAGGGCCTGATTAGCTCACCTCCGGGAAAAAACCACCTAATCTTCTCTTTCTTTATAATGCAAATACCCCGGATGAGGTGAACACCATCTTCTTTCTTCAAAATTAAAAAAATAAGGAGAAAAATCCTCTTCTCCTAGGGCCTCCATCTCATCATACTCTTCTCCTAGAGACTCCACCTCATCAAGGATGATGACAAAAAATGACAAAAAAGTGATGCCTTGCAATGTAAATTTACACATAAACCCTCAATATTTACAAATTTACATCTATACTCAATTCTCACTTATATGAAATGCACATTTCCGTGTAAACCCTCATTATTTACAAATTTATATATATACCCATTCGCACAAATGTGAAATATTATATTTGACACGTGCAAACGCAAGTGCCCAAGTTCTAGTATCTCATAACCCTAGGTCCCATCCAACAGAAACTCGCCATGTGTCCAGTTCATATTCTAGCTTCTGAAATTACTCCATGGTGATGAATGCACAAACTAATGAATGTGTTTGTTTGTTAGCAGAAAATTTATCTCCTTTATTCATTTGAAACTTTTCATGCAAAAGCCAAATTTGAGACATGTGCAATAGATTTATACTAATTGTTTTCATAATTTTCAAAAAAATTTTGACACTCATGAACAACTATTTTGATTGAAAAATAAAGAGGTTTAGATCAAAATAAGAGATTTTCTTATAATAGTAAAGATTTAGAATGATTTAAAACACAATTTAAATTTATGACAACGTCTGTGTTTATTGCTTTTTTTCCCCACCAAAAAGTTGGTATCGATTAAGAAAGAATTGGTGAATGTAAGAAAATCATAAAACTTATATATAATTACAAAACAAAAATAACTTGATGGAAAAAGTAATAAATATTGACGATCATAGTTACTCTCTTTTATGTTACTCAACTTTTGGCAAGTGTTTAATGAACTGCTGGTCAGTGGTTAAATAGCAGCTGCATTGCATTGCATCTGGACATGAGAGAAATGGACATGAGAGAGAAAGAGGGTATAAATCTCGATCGCTTTTCGATCAATTTTACGGACCCACGATTCTGTCTTTTTCTATTTTGTCTCTTCTTCTTTCATGATCGGACATGCAAGGAAAAGGCAAGGGATAGAGTGAAACTACTAAAAATGGAGTGTGCAATTAGCAAAATCCCCACGTTTAGCAAAGTGAGCTGGCGGCAACAGACCTTTTCCCACGCTCCGAAAGTCCGGCGATCTATGGCCGTTTGGCAGGTGGGACCCACTCGGCGGCTTTTCCAACTTCCATAAATAAAAATAAAAATCCAATCTTTGGAAATATTTATGCTTTGAGTTCCAATATTAAAGGGGGAAAACTCATCTTTCACAAGATCGTTGCGCAAATTCAGGAAATTCAACATGAGCCTCATAATTGACGTGTTCTTAAATAAAAACGAGCCCATTTTTCCATAAAATCATTTTAAAAAATCATTTTCTTAAGCTTAGGGATCAGAAAAAATCATGATAATCTAAATCCTAACAAAGCAAAATAGATATAAACTCTAATTTAATCCCAAAGGATTAAAAATCAAATCTTTATCATAATAGGAAAGAGCTTACCGCCATCAGAAGCTCCAAAGTCCTCAGGATGAATCTTGCGATCCGGGGAATCGCCGGAGGAGCCCTCGGTGTCCTCATCGGAAACCCTAACGCTGCTCACCACCGATCTCACCTCGTGATCGGCCTCCTTCGCATTCAGAACCCTAGACTCTTCCATCTTGCTCGCCGCCACACGCCGGAGCTCCGCCGCCACGTCGGCGATGGAGTAGAACCTCTGCATCTGGATCACAGGGAACCAGTTCGCCCTCCGCCGGCGGATCGCCGTGAACGCCGACTCGTACTCCGATCCGCCGCCGCTGACCTGCGCGAGGTGCGCGCTGAGCGTGTCGATGATCGCGTTCGCCGCCGCGAACTCGCCACGGTACCAGGACAGCATGGCGTCGCGCGCGAGCACCTCCGACACAGCCGGATCGGCCGCTCCCGCCACCGATTTCGACATTAGGGGTTAAAAATCTCAGCTTTTTTTTGAGTTGGAAAATTTTTGAGAGTGGAAATAATTAGAGGAGAATGGAGAAGGAGGTATAAATAGGAGAGGAGGGGTGACGTGGCAGATGGCGTGGTATGCTTTGGTTTGTGTATTTGTGTGGTTACCGTTTTATTTAAAGCTCACCTTTTGGTGATGGGATCTCTGAGGGTTTCTTTCGTAAATTATTTTTCGGCTTGGAGAAGGGGTGATGGGAAAGAAATTATGGAAAGAAAAAAAAGAGAAAATGGAAATTAGTTTTGTAGCATTTATCATTTTTCTTTTTCCCAAAGAAATGCTGGTTGGAGTCTTGGGTGGGCGGGGCTAATGAAGCCAGCCGGAAATCACCCGACTCGTTTTCAAGTCGAGACGGGTTGAACTAGCCTCGCTTAGTATACGAAACGAAGCGAGACTAGTTCAACAGCAGCCGAAGGTGACCCTGCCCGTCTCATTGCCTCGTCTAACCGAATCGGGAGGCGAGTTGAGGCGACTCGGTCGAATCAAGCTAGTCGACTCGCCTGACACTGGGGTTTTTTTAAATAAAAAATTCCTTAAAATCTGTAATAAATGAAAAATAAACTAAAATTGTTAGTAACATAAATCAAATTACAATTAAATAATACAATTTGTTTTTTTTTTTACATTAGAGACTGAACCCACTCGGACCGCCTATGTATCCCTCTCAAATATTGAGCTCAATGAGAAAGAAACGTGTCTACGTAGTTCTTTTTCTACTATTATAGTTCCTACTCACTACTTGACGTCCTCGGTTGTGGTTTCTCTTTCGGTGTTAGTTTCGTCCGATCCTGTAAGCTCCCCAGGTAGATAATCCGAGTCCAAACAGATTGCATTTTTTTCCTGACAGTCACTGCTTTCCAATCCTGCGAGCAAATCATGTGCTCCATAGTGTCATACGCCAAATTGCATCTATTCTCGCTTAATATATTGCCACCTGTACTAAAAGCATTTTCCAACGCTATTGTGGACAATGGAATGATTAGTAAATACGAGCCATAGTAGAAAGCACCGGATACAAATTTCTGTGGTTTTTCCACCAGGCTAAAACACCAATTTCATCTATAATATAATTTACATCTAACCCAATCTGAAAATATATTGTTAATTCATTTAAAAATGAGAATGATGAGGCCGCTGGGCCTCGTGCCCTTTTCGACTGTCGAATAAATGCAAAAGCTAGAATCGAAGCATGTGAATTGGTTGCGGCCGGTGCTCTAGTACTTCTATCAGCAGAAGATCGTGTAACATATAAATCAGACACTGCATTTAAATTATATTTAAAAATATTAATATAAGCATTAATATCTATATTATGTACCATGCATCCATGAAACCCGTAAAAGAGCCACCAAACCTTCTAATTTAATTTTAGGGCCTATTATCGAACACAAATAGTAAACAATTGGAACTTCAGAGTAATATTTAGAAATTTTAGCTGGCATAACAAGTACAACGAGATGAATTATCTCATTACTAATATGATTAGAAAAATATTGAGCAATATTATACAATTCAGAGACAGTAGTATGAGAAGTGGGGGTATAAATCGTAGAAAAACGTTCGGCTGCTGTTTTAAAAGTCATAAGAAAATCTTTGAAAAATTCTGCAACCGCTCAATAATGATCTGTTAAGTGGTTTTCTACGGGCATTTGCTCATTTCATATGTTCTTAATAATTCCGCTAGTCTTTGCACTACGAAGTATATCATATGTACTATTGCACCTAATATAAACATATTTTCTAAGAGACGACCTTAATCATGCAGCTTGGCATCTGGCTTTATATTCGGATTTTCTTTTTCCAAAACTTTTAATAAAGCTACATGCATCTTTAATTGTTTGAATATTTGAAGCACATGCTTGATATGTGTCATGTACAACAAGATTAAGTATACGACATGCACATTGAATGTGAAAAAAGCGACAATTGCAAATTGGTTTGCACGGCCTGATAAATTCAGTAACAGCAGAATCATTGTTGCTAGAATTATCGAAAGAAATAGAAAAAAATTTATTTACACAATGATATTCTTCTAAAACAGATCTAATTTCAGAAGATATATTAAAAGCATTATGCAAGAATTGAAACCGTCTAAAAGCAATTTTTTTGCAAATACCGGTCAGACTCTATCCAATATGTAGTAACACAAATCTAGAGAAATTCCCTTCTATCCGTCAAAATATCAGAAGTTAAAAAAATACTAATATCTGAAGAAGCAAGAGTAGTGATTAATACATATTTACCTTCGTTATAGAGACTAAAACAATGAGTTTTAAGCATAGTTCTTGGAACCATTTTGTCTCCCGGTTGTAATGCCTTTTGTATGTATTGCTCGAAAGCTTGGCTTTCTCCGAATCCGAGAACTTGTTCAGCTGCCATAACAAATCTTGTCATTTCTTTAACATTTAAATCCCGATTACATTGAAAAAGACCTTCACCGGAGAAAGCAATTTGTGATTGTGTGGAGGAGGAACCGGCCGTGCTATCTACGTGTTTTTTTACATGTTTATGTAAGATAGCGGTGATGATGCCATTCTTACGATTATATGCAGTGGCGCAATATTTACATATTGCATTTCTAACCCCTTCCCTAAATTCAATTATACGGTGTTCCTAAATATTACTATTAAGCGCATGTTTTCTAGCTTCTCTAGATGTAGGTGTAGATTGTTCTACTTGTGTTTCTAATTAAGGATTAGGAACTTTGGTGTGATGCATATTAGAGGAACCATCCATAGTATTTTGTTAACTAATTAAAAAAAATTAAATACTAAATATTATAACATCGGCAATACTAATTTAACCTCAAGAAAAGAGCTAATAAAATAAAAGTAAGAAATAAGAATAGTTAAAATACTGTAGTTGAGCAATTGAGCAGAAGAGCAGTAGAGTAGAATAGATCGATCGAAGCGTCGAAAACTCGAAGTCGGGACTTCAATTCTTCAAAACTTGAAATTTGAGTGTTGAGAGATGGGTTTTTTAAGAGAGAAATAGAATTGAAATGAGAAGAAATGGAGATGGGGGTTCTATTTCATTATTCTAATCAAGATGCTTTGTATAGAAATCTCTAGTCATTGATTTAAAATAAGGGTGAAAGCTGGATCGTGTTTGACCCCAACCCGAACCTACCCAACGTGATATCCCTAGGTTTTTTCGGCATGTTCGTCTACTCGTCCCAACCCGAACGGACGAGTGTAAAATTAACTACAAAACTTTGTGGTCGGTTATTTAAATCTTTATATTACTTCCATTCTGCTGTATATATGATCGTTCCTCAGTTATGTTGACAATCAACATATCTTGCAAATAAAACTTGTACTGGTAATAATTTTGCTATGGCACTTCCTCTTCCGGGGAGATCGGGAGAGTGCAAGGTTCGATCCTCAGTAGGAAAAATGGCCACAATTTAATACTTTCGGAATAAATCTATGGATCCCTAGACGTATGTGTGTTTGTGTGTGTTGTGTGCGGATGTGATGTGTCCATTGGTTAGTCTCATGGGCCAATCCCAGATGAAAAGAAAAAAGTAGTAGTAATAATTTTGGTAGGGGAAGGAATAAAGGGGGTTATACTAGAGAACCTTCTTCATAAATTCATGTAAAACACATGTTTCAACATCGGGGCATGTAAAAAAAATGTCATTTTTGGGCGGCGGTCCAAATGAAAATCATCAGGGGCCCAGGTGAAATTTGGTCGTGACAAGCCCTGGTCACCAAAGCCTATCAATCTCGACCGTTCGTTTGGTCAATGAACGGAATGGGACATCGAAGGGGCGGGTATGGACGGCTGTGATGAGTCAAAGCGTGCCAAGATATCTACAGACAGAATTAGTTGTTGATTAATTAAGTAATTGTTTTTATTAATTACACAATCAATTAATTAACTGGAAAAAACAAAGATGGCGCATTACGGTCCCGTAGGGTGGCGTTTGGGTGACGTCAGCTTCTAGGTTGGCCCGCGGTGGGCCCGAGAGGTTGACCCATTGGGTTTGAGGGTGGGGCCCAAAAGAGGGTGGAATGGAGGATGGGGGCCACCTCGGACTGAGCACCTAATCCTACCTTCCTCAGTGCGGCGCCCGTCCTTGAAGAAATTCTAAAGGTGAAAATTTATTCGGGAATTTTTTTTTTCAAGTTTTTTAAATATGTTTTTCTCATCTTGCATGAGATGATATTGTTCTTGAGAAAACATGAACATCAACGAACCGTGGCAACAATGCTTAATTGGATATGTCTGATTATTTCGAATACAATTTATCACGGCATTGTAGAGTTGGTTATTGATTTTACAGGAACGAGGACCAGAATAGATGATTTTAAATGTTAGGATGGTAGGTTTCGTTTTTGAAGAAAAGAGGTTGGGAGTCACGAATGATATTATGGTCTCCTACTCTTGTTCATCGCTGTTTAGTCTTGAATTATACTTTTAGATATAATTCTTACTTTCCCTTAGGAGTATTTGTATTTACATTATAGTCTTTATTAAAGGTGCACTGAAGAAAAAGAATCATGATATAGTGTAAAAGGCCAAGGGCGAGAACATAAACCGTTGGAATAAGACATCTTCTTCTAGTAAATGTTGAATTATAAAGGATTCATCTGTATTTCACAACTGGAATCAACTTGATTACCAAAGAAACTCAGGATCATGGTCCCTTGGTTTCCATGATTTAATAAATAGACCCAAACCTGATCCGACTCTTGCCCGAATGTGGTTTGATTCATAAGAGTGTGGATCTCGATCGGACCAAACCCGACGCGGGCATGATTCGGGTTTCCAACGGCAGGCCTGTTAAGGATCTAGATCCGGATTAAGGTGGAAAATGGCCCGGCTACCACGTGGCAGGCCTGGGCCGGTCTGACCCGTCATGAGCCCGGGCTTGATCTTGGTTCAGGCCGTCCCGGACCCGGTCAACATAATTCGAAAAAAATTGAATTGGGAGGAGAGGGGCGGGAGGGATTTTTTGAACTTTGGATGGTGGGATCTTTGGCCGAGAGGGATGATTTTGAATTGGGGGATCCTAATAGGAGGGTTCCCCATAAAAGGGCGGGGTTTCTTGGGTGGAGTTTTTTTTTCCCAAAAAAATTAGAGGGGATCCTGATATACCAAATAACTTAATATTCATAGTACTAACATAACTTGATACTGATAGGAACAAAGAAATATAAAAATATAAATATAACATAACAACAAACAAACAAAATACATACAAACATAAAATACTAAAGGCACCTTCCGACAAATTGATAGAAAGAACGGATTCCTAAAGTCTTGGAAGATATTTCCAGTATTCTGTTGTCTTCGATTCTCGATCCTTGACGAAAATCCTCTTGACCCGGTCGAATATCTGGGTATGAACGTCGTTCACTTCATACCAATGCGATAGATATGAAACATTGATTAGGAGAAGGATGAACATAGAAAGGATCATTCGCGTCAGTTCTATGTCCGGTGGAATCAAAGTGATACTGAGTGTCATTATTACTATTTGGTGGTGGTCCTTGATCGAGAGGATCGGTATGAGGGTGATTTTCTACCGGAGGTGCATAAAAGGTACTCCTCAAAGGGTTTTTTCGACGGATCCTCCAAAAGGTCCTCAATAGATAGACTCGAAAGAGATTGAGGCAGAGTGGTAGAATCCATGAGGGATTCGGTGTCAATCGTACAGTAGAAAAGGGCTCTTTCTTGACATCAAGTTTCTTTGATAAAGATGACCCTCTCTCGGCAATGGGGGTGTTTTTTGTTGACATGGTTCTGTTTGGCAAGGTTAATGTAAGTATAGGCTTTGGAAGAAAATGAGCAAAGTTAATTTGAAAGAAGAAATTCACTTGAATTGTCACGCCCCGCTTCCTAGAGTACGCTAAGATAGGCACGTGACATAACCAACCATGCTACCTGTGGATAGGAAAAATCCCTCCACAGCCACATTACGGCTATAGAGATATCAAGAACAGAAAAGTAAACTAAAATATCTAGTACATGTCCATGAGCCAGAATAAATGAGTCAAGAAATAATATAATATGCGGAAGCAAAAGATCCAATAAATAAAACACCTGGAAAGTAAAACTGGATACCAATAGGATCCTCACCGCTCGGTCTAACAGCGGCAGTACTCCTGATCAGTTTGCAACAAAGGTAGAGGATCTGGGCCATACAAAACCCAGATGTCAGCGCGTCATAATATCAAGCAATACTATAAACAAGGGTAACAAGATATGCAGGTATGGGTATAAATGGTAAAACTTGTATAACAGTGATATAAGTGAGGATAGTGAGGGTAATGTGTAGTGAATTATCTAAACTGGTCTATCGGGTTAACTACTCTCAAGTCTTTGAAATCAATTTGATGAATCATCGATGTAACTCAATATTATCCTGTGCGTGTCCGGGATCACGGTGAAGATTCTCGGGCTGAAGCCGAGACATGCCGCTATGCACTAAAAGGAAAAGGGGTAACGATGAATGATGTCAATAATATCATCCCAAGGCTGGCCTAACCTCTAAAAAGGTAGTGGGTAACGATGGATGATATCAGCAGCATCCTCCCAAGGCTGGCCTAGCCTCTAAAACTGATCAGTAAAGGTATCGAACTATCGAGTTACAAGTCAGGTGTCATCATTGATTTCCCCATACCCCCAAGTTATGTATTCAAGTCAGGTATTGATAAATCTGGAGCTAATGCCAACACAGGATCAGCAGGTAAAGGTTTGTCTGGATAGACAACAGGAAATGTCCGTAGGGACAACAGGTCAAGTTTGTTGGTATTAGTAACAAGATCAGGTAACAGGTAAAGCCATGGTACCACAGGTCGAGTCAGGTAACATATAGGTAACATGTCATGTCAAGAAGTGCACGGTATCATGTCGTGTCAAGTAATGGTATATCAAGTCATGTCAGGGGTGCACAAAAGGTCACGTGGGTGCTCGTAATCAAACTATAATAAGCATGGGTATACAAAACAAGTATGGGGTACTAATGGAACAATAAAATGGAATAATGTGATGTGGTATGCAAATAGGTATAGATTCAAACTTATGGATGCACAGTTATCGATTAGGGTTACACTAATAGACCCAATATTAATTAGGATGCACTTTATTAAATATGAGGTGTTACACAACAGTATTAGGTTATAAATGAGATCGGTAAATGCAGCTATATGTGTTCTATTCGATATGGATGCGCATTGATATGATATGACTTTTAAATGATAAACTGGTTAATGCACGATGTTCAATTAAATAATGTAAATGGTTATATTCAATTTGATACGGTATGCTATAGTATGATATGCGACAAGATAGGTTTGCATATTCTAGATATGAAATGATAAGAATGAATGCATACGGTCATTGTAAAACTGTGAAACAAGTACCGTGGATGCACGGTTTGAAATTCAATAATTATGTTTATTAAAATAGATGCATAAAATGTAATGTAGTATGTAGCAAGATAAACTTGCCTCGATCGGATCACGATACGGGATGCGCACGCAGCGTCCAATGTCGGCAAATATTGCAACATCCACACGCGCACACGGGACAGGTCCAGGTGCAGCAAGAAGGTAACCACGCAAGTAAGGGACGTCCACAGGGTTGCTCGGATCGTCGGCAGCGGCACGACTCCGGCGATTGTCGGGAAAACAAGAATCCAAGAAGTAAAGAGAAGAAAAGAAGAAGAAAGGAAGTGGTTTGGGGTCTTGAGTGGTGGTGTTCAGGATTCAGAAAGGAAGAAAAGGGGGCGACGTCGACGATGGGCCTTCGACGACGAGGATGCAGGCGGGGTTTTCCCAGCGAGGCTGTGGGGGTTCTTTACCGAGAATGGGTGTTTAGGGTTGAAGGCTGTGGGTTGGTGAGGATCAGGATGGAGATGATGATAAGAGGTCGAGGGAGTGGTGCTGACGATGAGGTCTCCGGCGGTGGGGTGCCGGCGGTGGGTAGTGGGCTGCAGGTGAGGTTCTCGGGTTGTACAGGGATCTCGAGGGTTTAGGTCGTCAGGGTTGGAGAGTGGAATTGGAGGTGGCGGTTGCGGTGATGGAATGAGAGTGAAGTCGTCGGCGACGAAGGTGAAGGTGGCTAAGGTTTGGATTCTCGGGAGATGGGTTCGTCGGGGAGTGCGGGGTGTCGTGGTCGGGGTTTGTAGGGATCGTGGTTGGAGAACATGAGAGGAGAGGAGAAGAAGGAGGTCGAGGTGATGACGTCGGGGTGATGGGGATGAAGGTGAGGAGGTCGGCGGTGTGAGGCGAGCACATGCATGGGTTTCTCAAGTTGGGTGTTCGGGGTCTGGAGTTGCAGGGATGTCGCATCAAAGATGGAGGAGACGAGGGCGAGGTCGGGGGCAAGGTGATGGAGCGGCTAGGGTTGCGGCGGTGGTTTACATCGCGAGGAAGAGAAAGAAGAAGAAGGAGAGAGAGGGGGATGTTGGTTTATTAGGTTTGATATATATTAGTATATAAATATATAAGATAGGAGAGAGAAAGTGGGTAGAGAGAGAGAGAGAGACAGATAAAGAGTGCTAAGAGAGAAAGAATGCAAGAGGAGAGAGAGGGAGGAGAGAGATAGAGAGAATGAGAGAGATCGAGAGGGGAAAGAGGGGGTAGGAGGAGAAAGAATTTTATCTTCATGCGGGGAGAGAGAAAAAGAATATAGAGAAGAAAGAGAAAGATTTGTAAGTGGTTAGGAGAATTGTTTAGTAAAAATATTTTAGTTGGTTAGAGAAACTTAAAAGCTGTTAATGAAATTTAAATGTAAAAAATTTAAAATAAATATTAAATAAATTTGAATTTAGGCGGGATACAAAATATTCCAAAACTTGCCCGGGTCGAGTCTAAAAATTCAGATTTAAAATACGAAAAATATATGCGACTTCCCAATTTCAAAACGAGTACCCAGGTAACGAAAATGCGTACCCCCAAGAATGGATGCACGTACGTGCGCATAGCCATCCAAACACGTCCGTTTCACTGAACGGAACGAGAACAAGATGTGCGGACGAATGCAAAGTAAACAGTAAACTACCATTCGCACTCAAACAAGATAAATCAATAAAATACCACAGACAACAAATACGGAAACAGAAATTGGTATAACTGAACTCGGTTGTCACATGAATTTTAGAGATAACTGCGTGATGTGATGCGGAGCGTGGGGATTTTCAAAATTTCAAATACCCGGTAATGATTTAGAGGAGTTTGATTGATTTGTTTGTAGATATGTTATGGAATTATTAGAAATATTTTATACTGCAACTAAAACTTTATATGGTATTTGCTACCCAAATACATGTTTATCAGTTGAAGAATTGTTTTATGTTGGTAAAATTATTAATGAACATTTTGTTTTATACCGCAACTACATGTTTATTAGTAGAAAAAAATACCCAAAAATTCAAGTTTTGTATATAAAAAATAATATTTAAATTTCGTTTGGGCCGGCCCGGTTCGAACGGCCCAGGCCTGACCCGCTTGCCATCTTGAGATCCGGATCAGCGTCCACTATAAGTGGAGCCCAGAAAGATATGGGGGCAGAGAAAAGGACAGTAAGCACCTAACATAAAGGTGGTACGTAACTTGGGTCATAGATAGGCTGCACCTTTAATACATTCGATCTATTTATGTCTCTTGTTTGTTTCAGACAAATACCTACTTCAGCATTCGCATGGATCCAAAGCACACGTTTGAACTCCAACTCACTTATCTCTCTCTCTCTATATATATAATGGAGGAAAGAGGCCATAGGAGGGAATTTATTTTTATGGCATCGAAAAAGTACGCCCTCCGTCGTATTTTCCGACGATCGGGATCCATCATCTTCATCATTATCATCTAAGATGTGGATACGCCAAATTTCATGTGATTCTACAACTTTTTCACCGTTGATTTAACAATGTAAAAAGTTCTATTGTCGGTAAACCGTTAATTTTAAACCCACTAATTCAACGGTGAAAAAGTTGTAGAATCAAATGAAATTTGGTGTACCCATATCTTAGATGATAACGATGATGATGATGGGTGCCGATCGTCGGAAAATACGACGGAGGGCGTACTTTTTCGACACCATAGGAGGAAATTCCCTCATATGGCCTCTTTCCTCCATTAACCTTTATATATATATATATAGAGGGAGAATAACAGAGGAAAGAGGTCATAGGAGGGAATTTCCTCATATGACGTTGAAAAAATACATCTTCCTATAGGAATTTCCTCCTGGGAGCAGAATTAAATCTTCCTTATTTTTTCCGACGACTGGCATCCACCATCTTCATCGTTATCATCTAAGATGTGGATACACCAAATTTCATGTGATTCTATAACTTTTTCACCGTTGATTTAGTGGGTTCAAAATTAACCGTTTACCGACAATAGAACTTTTTACATTGCTAAATCAATGATGAAAAGGTTGTAGAATCACATGAAATTTGGTGTACCCACATCTTAGATAATAACGATGAAGATGGTGGGCGCCAATCAGCGGAAAAAATAAGGGAGGATGCATTTTTTCGACGCCATAAGAGGAAATTCACTTTTATGACATCTTTCCTCCATTATTTTCTCTCTCTCTATATATAGAATTATGACATTTTTCCTCCATTATTTTCTCTCTCTCTGTATATATAGAATAATGGAGGAAAGAGGCCATAGAAGGGAATTTCATACTATGGCGTCGAAAAAATATACTCTCCCTCATTTTTTTTGACGATCGGCATCTGCCATGTTCATCGTTATCATCTAAGATGTGGGTACACCAAATCTCATGCGATTCTACAACCTTTCCACCGTTAATTTAGCAATGTAAAAAGTTCTATTGCCGGTAAACCGTTAATTTTGAACTCACTAAATCAACGGTGGAAAAGTTGTAGAATCACATGAAATTTGGTGTACCCACGTCTTGCCGAAAAAAATGAGGGGGTACAATCGAAGACATGAATGGTGAAGTGGAAGGTGTGGTCGACACAAGAAGATACGAAGCCCAGCTTGAAAAGCAAGCTAATTTATTAGGTAGGGTCACAAGGATCGATCAATGAATGAATGGCTCTCAACTCTTGGAATTGACCTTGACAAGTAAAAGCATGAGCCTTCACTTCATGATTCCCATTGCTGGTGGCTTGATGCTGAAGGAGATGGAGGCATGCACCAGACCATGCCCACGTGAATTTGGGCCATCAATTAAATTATTCCCTTTTCATAACAACACACACATGATGCATGAATTATGCTTGTCTTTACGTGATTACTATACCCTAAAAGAATGCTTTGATCATCAATCCATAGGTTGACTGCTGCTAAAACGTGACACTGAAACTTGTTCTATGCACGGCAATCCTGTCTATAAAATTACAATTATCATGAAATTTCATATAATTTTTACCACACTAGAAAAACCATGAAATTATTTAAGAAATGTGATACTTGAAGTTAAAAAATATTAAATTAGAGTTACTGGTTGAATCTTCTGAATTCATATGTATTAAATAGATGGCGATATCTTTATAAAGTTATTTAAGAAAACAAAAGACATGGTTGCGGATGACAATATATCTCTACTTAATTTCAAGTTTTAAAGAAAATTTTCACTAGATTTCAAATAGCAATTATTATACATGATCATTATTTAAATTAAAAAAACTAGGACAAAAGACAATTTGTCATGAAGGAATAAATGGAAGAAGAACAGGAAGAAAACAAATGACATGGAAAAATAATATTGGTCTATATATAGCTAAGGAAATGTTTTAAGAATCTATACCCCTTCAATCTATTGTCACAATCAACAATAGACGTTCATTTTACCACACTACAAAAACTATGAAATTATTTAAGCAATGTAATACATGAAGTGAAAAAGTAATAAAAATAAAATTCTAATTATTGGATTGATCTTCTTGAATGCACATCAATTAAATAGATCACGATCAAGGTTACGGTAGATGCCAATAATGATGAGAACGAAAACAATAATCAGGTTATTCCACAACTCTCCCCTATTCTTGTTACCCCATTTTTCAAAGTCTCTGCTTCTCCAACCAACCATCAAGTTTCTGATGTTCATATACCTAATATAAACTATCAAATTTGTGATGTTCCTGACGTTACTGTCAACAATCAAAATCCCAACATTATTACTCCTTAGATTGAGTCCCCTTTATCTAAAGAGGAAAATGGTAAATCCGTAGATCCAGATTTTGAGTTATAAATTTCAACAAATTTGGCAATCACAGAATCCAACTGCATGAATACAGGCATTGAATTGCCGCCTTCCATTTCTTCGCATATTATCACTAATGATTTGGATGATAAGTTTTTAAACCAAAGATCATTATCTCAGAACCAGCAGAATTCTGTAAATTTAGTGGCTGAACCTGCTAACTCAGATAATTCAATTGTGCAAAATGAACATACTATCTCGACTGAGTTAGACTCGAAAAGTGATCCCATGATCCTTTCTGGATTCAAACTACCTCGCGCCAAGACAATGAACGCTTAAAGAAAATTGATTACCATTGCTTTTAATAATCATCTTTCCCTGTCACGTGGTACTAGCTCTTTATTCAAGGATTGTAATGACCACAAAACCTTGATACTTTCCTTATATTTTCCTTTCTTCAAGAAATGTCTCTTTTCTTTTGAAACACTTGTATATATATTTATTTCCTTTCAAATAATCGCTACTAGAAACTGTGTGTATTAGAGAAGGGTATTAACGGCCGTTAAATTTATACGGCCGCTAATACAGTATTAGTGATCGTATATAATTATACGATCGCTAATACACAGTCGCTAATACCAGGCTCGTATTGACGACCGTCCTATCAATATTAGCTACCGTATAGATACGGTCACTAATACCATCATCCAATTTATGCCATGAACGGCGTTCTCTCTCTCAGTTCCCCCAAATTCCCCAACTCGCGGCTCTTCTTTCCCAAATTCCCAAACCCGCGACAAATTTCCCCCAAATTACCAATCCCAATTTCTCCCTTAAATCTCCTAATATTCAAAAATAACTTCACAAAAACCCTATTTCATCCCAAATGTAATTTCTCAACATTATCTAATTTTAATTAGATTTAATTGTTAAACTATTTTGTAGTTAATGTATTATGTTCATTGTCCTTAACTTTTGTGTTTTAAGTAGCTAATCCTCTCCGATTTTGATCTAATCGTCTCCTATATTCTCCGATTAAGCTAAAATTAATTTTCACTACTTCGAATTAATTTTTTTATGTTAGAATATTATTTGTTGATTTAATTTTGTTAATTTTGTCATCATGCGGGTCGAGGCTAGCGTGAATCGCTGGTCGGTGAGGTGCAATGTTGTCGCCCGCGCCTGCATCTGCAAGCGATGGAGGGAGACCGTGCTCGGGATCGTGAGATCCCCGCTTGATTGAGGACGAATCACATTTCCATTCGATCTCAAACAGGTTCGATTTCGGCAAAAAGTTAGAGTTTTGTTTCGATTTGGATCGGATCTATATATTTTGCATAATTCTTATGCCTTATAAGCTATTTTACTCAGTAGACGCTATAACACTGGCTTTTTGTCAAGAACTGTCCGTCATGGTCATGTTGTTGTTGAGAACGATAATTAATAACCAAAATCACAGACAGAAAAGCATAAAGAATTTTGTTGCCCAAACCGGATGTTAGAGAGAAGCAATTGATTCTTGACCTTACAACCAAATTATGATCACAATTGAATTGCGATCCACGGCATGTCTTCTATTTTATTTTATTTTATTCTAAGAAATTAGCATGTTTATTCAAGTTGACCTATGTGTAATGTCTCCCTAGTGTAAGCTCACGATGTAACCAAGTGAAAGAAAAATTCAAATATAATTGAGTTGAGTTTTTTTCAGAAAACATAGGCATCAAATATATAACCACTCTTAGACCGGTAAAAATTTGTATCGTTACATGAGTTGACATTGAAATACCTTGAAGAAATTCTGTTTAGCGAATAATATAATCGAGTTGAGTTTCATAAATACCTTGAACCTTCAATCACTACCTGATGCTGCTTTCGGTAAAAATTTGTATGGTTACACATCTTTATTGTTTCACAAAAAATGGTGAAATTATTAAATTGATAGACGAAGATGCTTATATCCAATTTGCTAAGAGGAGGAGAGAAATGGCTTTGGAAGGAGATGTCAATAGGTTGATGTCTATATTTTGGATTTCACCGCAGTTTTTGATCTTCGGGGTCTCGGAGATGTTTATTGCGGTCGAGCTGATTGAGTTCTTTTACAAGCGGTCATTGGAGGGGATGCAATCATTTTGACTGCGATCATTTATTGCTCTTACTCATTTGGCTTCCTTTTGAGCTCATTGTTTGTTTCATTGGTGAATAGGGTTAAGTATAAGCTATGCTTCATCAAAGGGTTGGCTTAGTGATAATGATTTAGATAAGGATAAGTTGGATCCTTTTTATTGGCTTTTGGTTAGATTGAGTTTGGCTATAACTTCTTCAATTATCTCTTTTGGGCAAGATGACATTTGATTCATTATCAATGGAGGAAGAAGGAAAGATTGGTGGTGGTGAGAATGTGGAGAGAGTTTGAATTTTGAAAGAAAGGGTAATGACGGATGTCAGATCTCGTTTAGATGTTACCTTCCGTAGATCTGCTGTTGGCGATTGATCGATGGCTGAGATTGGGTTGGAGGTTGCCTCCTGAAGCGTGTGGATCTCAATGGGTTTGAGGTGGTTGAGGCCGAGTTATCTGCAAGGAAGTCCTGGGTGGTTGTGCCACCGAGAACCCTCCGACGATCAAGTTAGACCGGATATTTGAGCAGAGTAACGGCCTAGTGAGGAGAGAATGACTTACTTGAACCGTCAGAAAGAGAGGTTTATATAGTGGTGGAAACAGGCAGGCAGGCGCGAGAATCACGCCGGCCGTTGCGCCCCCGGCGTCATGCCCGCGTGATAGGCGGGATCCCGCATTAATGACGAAACATGCTCGTTAATGGGGATCGTGATGGCGTGGAACGCGTGACGTGGCCGGCGGATATCTCGCGCATGGCGAGATTCGCGGAGGTGAGGCGGATGCGCCTGCGATTGGTGTCGTTGGTCGGTCGATGAGACCGTGGAAGATGAGTTCGGCGGGAGGCTCGGGGACGAGTGGGAGGCCAAGGTATCTTGGTTCTGCGATAGCCCGGAGGCGAGCTGAGAGGGCCGAGGAGGCAAATAAAATAACATAAGTTTTATGTTGTTTTATGTCGGAAATGAAGTATGTGGTATTTTACCGTAAAAATACAATAAAAATTGCATAAAAACTTCTTTTGAGATGAAACTTGTTTTAAAGTGTTTGTTAATGTTTTTAAAACATTATATGAGAGTATGGTATTGATTGTTTAAGAAAAATAAACTTTTTAAAGAAAAACCGAATCGGAAGTCGGATTAACTCCGTTTCCGTCGGGTTTTAGAAATGAAAGTTTTTAAGATAGTAGAAAAGAGGGAGGAAAGGGACTTACAAGCTAGGGAACAAGAGAAAAGAGAGAGGAAGACTAGGGAAGTGTCGGGACGTCGTTTCGTCGCCGGAATCTTCTCGAAACTTCGTATCTTGCTAACTCCACTTGCACAACTTGGGACTTGGAAATTTTATAGAGTTTTTGTGAGGAAATTCTGAGTGAGGAGGGGTGAAATATGGTGTGGTATTTATAGGGAAAATTAGGGTTTAGGATAATGAATAATAGAATTTAAATGTGCATTAAAAATGGATTAAAGAGAGGATTTATCATTCTCTGGATAAATGTAGAAAAATCAAACAATATGGGGGTAATGGGGTAGGCCAAGGAGTGCTAGGGTTAAATTTTGGGAGCATTTGGTATGGTTTAGACCGATGGTGCCGGCCCAAATCACGATCTCACCGGTCCAATTTGGGTGGGTTGGGTCTGGATTCTTGCCACGTGTCATGTTTAGTATATACAACATTTTGCACATGTTTGTTTTTGTTGTGACTTTTCATTTTACGTGTTGTGCACGTGCAAACTTTTGAGTTTCTAAAAAATTAAAAGAAAAATCAATTAAAAATATATGTGGCTGGGGGGATTCAATCACAGGGGCTACGTCACAGCAGTGCAAGGCTTTACCAATGATCTACAAGTGCTTTCTTGCTGTTCAAAAGCAAATCAAATTTATAATTTGTGCTCAGGCTTAAGTATTCTTTTTGTATTTTGGAAAAAAATTGTACAGAAAATTTAGGCTTGTTACAAAAAGTGCCGAGCGAGGTAGGAGCAATCGACCGTTGTAATCATTGAAGCGACGCATCACCTGATCGCATTGGGCTGCAGTATATTATTGGCCTTGAAGGCGACCTTGAAGGCGAATTTCTTCGTAAGAGACAATCTCCTCGATATCATACAAATGACCGGCCATTATACCTAAAAAAAGGCTAAAAGAAGCGTCAGCCAAGAGACATGAGTTCATTTTATGGAACTATCAGTGGTGCATTAATGATTGGAACCTGTGTCCAATAGAGAAATCTAAAAAAATTCTCTAAGGCTGGTTTTAATAATAATAAAGTTTCAGAGCTAAGCTCTGTTTTATAAAAAATGGTATAAAATACCAAAGATTTCCCCAAAAGGAAAAACAATTAAGATTAGAGCACAACTCTACAAAATAAATAGAGTTAAGTCATAAAAATCTCCAAACAAGAGATTTGATATCAAATGTTTCAGAGCAAAGCTCTGTTAATCAAAATTTCAAGGAAATCCTCAAAGGGGAAGAAGATCTAAAAATTAAGATCAGAACTAAATTATGCGATAAATTGTCAAAGCAAAGCTCCGTGATTAAAATTTCAAGAAAATCCCCAAAGGGGAGAAAATATGAAATTAAAATCAGAATTAAATTCTGTTGATAATAAATGAAGTTAAAATTTCACGAAACCCCCCCAAGGGGAGACGATTTAATATTAAAATTCCTATAACTAAGTTCTGTGATTATAAATGAAGTCAGAACTTCAAGAATATTCCTAGAGCTAAGCGCTGTGATTAAAAATGGAGTCAATCTTCTAAAAAAATTCTGAAGGTGTCACGACCCGAAAGTGGCACGTGATTGACACTTAAATCACGCGGCGTCTAAAAATATCGATGCGATCCAAATAAGCCAAAAGCCCGGAATCTAAACCTTCTTACGAAAATAATGGAGGTGAAGTTTAAAAATAGTCATTAAATGGAATCATTTTTAAAAATAGTCATTAAAATCTAAATAAGTGTGTTTGAAAAGTATCTATAACGTTTTAAAATCGGCAGCATCTCCTTTGTAAATTTTGAATAAAACCTGATACACGCATAATAATATATAAAGCATCCCAACAGGAGCCAACTTCCACGCCCAAACGGCGGAGCAACCACGCAGATAATATACGACGCCTAATGGAGAAGAAAAGAAAAGCGAAACAAAACCAACAAGTATAAAAAGTCGACTCCAACGAATGTGACGCCCACATACACATAAACTCTAAGTCTCACTTCTATATCCACAATATACAAGTTCTAGGTCGATGGAGTTTTAACTAGATACAAAAGAATATATATATATATATATATATATATATATATATATATATATATATATATATATATATAAGTGTGGATACGATACAACAGTAGCCCACCTACCAAAGCAATCACCGAAGAAAAGAGTGTGCCGCAAGTCGCAGATGGTCCGAGCGGTATATCCTGTAAGAAACTGGGGCACAACATGGGTAAGTGCCCAACTCGGTGAATAAAATTATATCACAAGATAGAAATCGATATGTATAACAATATACCTAGGTCATTAGTATGTATTATCATATCCTGAACTAATATATATATATATATATATATATATATATATATATATATATATATATAATGCATAAATACAATAAATGCATCACTATCGATCACGTAAACCCAAAATATATCATCTCATATATATATAACATGTATCCGGGTATAAACCTATAAGGTAGCCAAAATATGTATGTAAAACCCCTTTTTAAAATAGCCGCGGGATACGTATGTCACGGCATAAGAAGCGGACGTAATAGTATGAAGTATAATATGTATTATATTTAAGATATACGTCTCGTTGTTTAGTAAAGAGTTTTAAGAGATTTACTGTTTAAAAGATCCTTGTGTCATTCTAGACACGTCAAAATAATGAGACTATAGCTCGTTTAGAAACCCTTTTATTTGTATCAACTGGTAAAATAGTATTAAGGTACGGTCCTCCGGATTAGTCTTGATCGGCCACTATATCGCATAACTATAACGGCGTATCTCGAATGATCACAGAACATCAATATATGAGTGTCCAGTATCGACATTCTAAATCATCATATCTCCCGTGTCCATCACCGACATGCAAAAATCATCAAATCTCTTGTGTCCATCACCGACACGCAAATCCAGATATCGTCGACACTGTCTCATCAGATCGGCCGCCCCTCGATATCCCTATCCCCGGTTAGTACTGTTCCCCTCCGAACGGCGGCCCGGACTTCGCGTCTGTGCCTGAGGTTCGGGGCAGATGCTATTTGGTTTTATCCGTTTATCTCTCCGAAGATACCAAGTTGATTTATGGCACCGTGTATCGGAGGTTTAGACAGATGCGGCCGATGTAGCAGACTTCGTCAGATTCCCCCTCAGGGTGAGGTTTTTTTTTGATTGTAGGGACGCTCTTCCCTGCAGGCGCAAGCCCCTGCAGTTAATTACGCTACCGCATCGCGGTAACAACTTTCTCCTTCTCCAGAATTTCACTTCGTGTCGTGTGTGTTTGTTTTGTTTGTGGTTGCCCGTGGATTGTATACGGAGACTGAGTAATGCCGTCGCCCGTAGGACGTGGATTAGTCCAAATCCGTATTTACTTAGATTTGGGTTTGGTGTTTTTAGTTTAAGGATGCATTAGTCGCGTTGCGGCTAAGATCAACTTAAACGTTCGTTCAGAATACGATAGTCCTGTTTGAGACTAAGATCAACTTAACGTGATCGTTTAGATCCGACAAAAGAGCGTTTGGGCTCTATTGTTCCAGTTTGGGAGATTCATAGTCCAATTTGGGACTAAAGTCTGTTTGGAGGATACGTTAGCCATTTTTGAGGCTAAGATCGACTCAAACGGTTGTTAAGGATACGTTAGTCCAGTTTGAGACTAAGATCAACTTAACGGGACCATTTAGATCCGACAAAAGAGCATTTGGGCTCTATTGTGCCAGTTTAGGGACGTGGTGGTCCATATTCCAGTTTAGGGACGTGGTGGTCCATATTCCAGTTTAGGGACGTTCCGGTCCGATATTAGTTTAGGGACGTTTCGGTCCATCATTAGTTTAGGGACGTTTCGGTCCATCATTAGTTTAGGGACGTTTCGGTCCGATATTAGTTTAGGGACGTTTCGGTCCATCATTAGTTTAGGGACGTTTCGGTCCACGAGTTTAAGGACCCCGCAGTCCATATCGATGTGTGGTCGTTGGGACCCGTCACCTCTTTGACGTCGTTGAGGAATTACAACGACGGATGTCAAAGGAGTTCGAAGATGTACCCTCGAACCGGATGTAAATTGATTTAGAAGAGCAATTTTGCTCAGTCAATTTAATTTAAGGACTTATGGCCAAAATTGGGCTAAGTCCAGTTGAAATGTTCAACATTTTATTTGCTTTTGCATTACATTTCTTTTTTTATTTTTATTTGGGCCTTGCCCAGAAAGGATGCAGAGCATCAATTTGTTTTGGGCTCTGCCCTTTTAGGAATGATGCAAGGCATCAATTTTATTTGGGCTCTGCCCTTGTATAAAGGATGCAAAGCATCAATTTATTTGGGCTCTGCCCATTTATTGCCTTGCAATTTATTTTGGCCTGTCAGGTCATTTTGATTTGGGCCTGGCCCTCTTAGTAATGCATTGCATTTGTGCAAAGCACTGTTAATTTGAGAATCTTTTAGATTCAAGAACCGATGGTTCAAAAAAAGAAGTGCAAAGCACTATTTGATTTAGATCTAAGAAAAAACAAGTTTTTTCTTGTTTTTCTTATCTCAGAGAATCAAAAGTTTATAAAAGTGCAAAGCACTATTAATTTAAGAACCTTTTAGGTTCAAGAACCGATGGTTCATAAAACAAGTGCAAGGCACTATTTTTATTTTTATTTTATTTATTTTTATTTATTTATTTATTTATTGAAGATCCATGATCTTGTTCACAAGAGAAATCTCTCTTCTTTCAAAGGTTTTTACCTTTTTTTTATTCTTCAAGAGTTCTCAAGAGTTCTCTTCTCTTTTTTTTAGCAAGATGTTGATGCCTTTGAATTGAGGTCTAGGGTCCTTTTTATAGTGCTCATAAATTAGTTAAAGTTTGTTAAAGAGATCATTCTCTGAGTGATTTGGGGAATTTTTCCCACCGTTGGATCTTTGATCCAAAGGCCCCCTGTTTTACAGAAGAAATCTTCTTGTTTTAACAAGAACAGAAAAGATTTCCTTAAATTTTCATTCTGTTGTTGCGCAACTCACCAGCGCGTGACACGTGTCGCGCTGAGGTGCGCTTGCGCAACAGCGTTTGCGCAGCTGTGCAGACACGTGTCGCGCTGTGGTGCACTTGCGCAGTTGAGCGTTGCTTTTGCTTTTTAAAGAGCCTTGCTCTGATTGGACGCACTGCCTTGGGCGTTGTGCTGCCGAGTCAACTTCTGACACGTGGCAAATTGCGCGCAGCGCACGGGATCTGAAGCGTTGCTTCATTTATTTTAACTTTTATTTTCACTTTAATTTTCAAGACAGAGCTTTGCTCTGATTGGAGAAAAACAGAAGCATTGCTTCTTTTCCCACCTTGAAATTTGAACAGAGCTTTGCTCTGATTGGGGTAAACAGATGCCCCCCCACCGTTGCGCTTACATGGCCTCCTAACGTGAGCGCAGCGGTGGCAGAATCCGAACCGTCGCGCCATCCTTTGGAAGCTGAAAGGGCACTTGATGCCTATAAATAGGACCTTTGGTCCCTTAGATGATTCTCATCTCTAAAATTTTACTTTCAGAACCCAGAGCCCTTCTCTCTTGTTTAAACACTTTTAAAAGTTCAAACTTTTAGAGAATTTTAGGTAAAAATATTAATTTTAATTAAATTAAATCAATTTTAAGAGCATTGCTATCAATAGATCCCAGATCTAAAGAAAATCCATTTAGGGTTTCACTTAGTAGAGCTTTGCTCTAAGGGGGTCCATAGAAGACTAAGGAAAGCCCTATTAGAGTTCCATTAATAGAGCTTTGCTCTCTAAAAGATTTTCCCTGTATTTTCTCATTTCATTAATGGAGCTTTGCTCCTCCCAAATCCTATAGAAGAACTCTTAAGAATCCTTCATGGATCTTGGAACTTAAAGATGTCATTTTATTTCTCAGTGCATTATATCATTTTACTTAATAAGTCTTTCTGATAATTCTGTTGATTCTCTTTTATAGGAACAATGGACGCCCACATGTATGCTCTTAACGAGATCATCTCTCATGAGGGCATCCGCTGATTTGGCCACTCTTAAAATCGGGAGTTCACAAACGAGGAGTGTGCTGAAATAATGAGTCGCTTCGACGCATACAACGGTCCACTGCATCCCCGACGTTCCTTTCTTCTTAAACTTATCGTGGGAGCTATCTGGAAAGCGCTTCCCCTATTCTGTTCCGGCGTGCCGCTTAGGGCGTTGGATGCCGCTGAGGACAAGGTGCAGTCTGTGTACCTATTGAACTTTATCTCGAAGAGACGGCGAGACAGTCTTATCGACCTCTTGCACAAGGTCTTTCAACAGTCTGCCATACTCGCTGCTTATCGGGGGGTGGAAGACATCGAGAGGGACCCTGACGCTTGTGCTCGCGAAAGGAAGCACACTAGGATGGTCCGCGAGGCTTGGAAAGTCATATATAGGATCGCTTTTGAATTCCCCAATCCATGCCCTGGATCTGAGGTTATTCCATTGTAACTTTCGTTTATTGTTTTTATGACTGTAAGAACTTCGGGCAATATTAATGGAAATTTTTTTTATCCCAGCTTGTCTTTATTATATATCTTTGTCCTGAGTCTTTTTGCCCATGCATGAATGAATACGTCCTGAACGCTTGATCAAACATAAATCGGGTGCTCTTTCTGTTACTTTTCCTCTTTCTCAGCATGTCGTCACAATTAGCAGGTAATAGAGTAAGCTTCTTGATTTCTTCATGAGATAGCGAGGGCTTAGGCTGCAGGTTCAGATCTGCTGCCTAAGACTTTTCAACTCTATGAGCCGTGAGGGTCTCATAGAGACTTTTCTCCCTACGGATCGAGAGGATCTCGTAGGTGGGTTTTTCTCCTTAGGAATCGTGAGGATTCCTAAGTGTGGTTTTCTCTTGTAAGTCGTAAGGATCCTACAAGAGAATTTTTCCCTCTTACGAGTCGAGAGGACTTGTAAGCGGTTGTTTCCCTCCTTGTCGAAGTTCGATGTTGGAGAGAGAGACCCGTGGATAGTATGCAAGAGACCGTTTTGGGCCAACTCGCAGGGTCCCAATGCTTAGGAAACAGGCTTCTTTTATGCCCACTGCCTAAGACTTCATCCCACGAGTCGAGCCGCCTCGACAATTTTTCACAAGTCGAGACGAATCGAATGTTTCTCGCAAGAACATCTTAACGTCGCATTTAACCTCTGCTCTTTACGACAGAAGCCCGTTAAGGTTGGTGGTACTTAGGGTTTTGGCCATCGTACCGTCGCATAAGCTGATATAGTCCTCGATAGGCAATCGTGCTGTTCGAGTAGCCCTGCGACTGCCGTGTCTCTGATCCCTTCGGGGGCTGGACACGACGTCTTCAAGCAATCCTCCTTGGCAGTTTGACCGTCGGAAGAGAAAGCGCTAGGAATTTGCCATGCCGCTTTTTACTTGAGGTTAGGTTCATTTTGGGGAGCCCCGATGAGTCATAACCACTCCGCGCTGGTGTGGGGATGATCTCCGATAGTCTTTCAGGCTTTATATGACTTGCCGTTAAGACCCTGAAACTAGGAATTTGGCCTTTGCTTCGTTTGCTGGCATTGCGTCTGCTGTGTCGAGACGAACGTTGGGGTGACATCTCGTCTGTTGTATCGAGACGGACGTTGAGGTTGTCTCTAGGTTGCTGGTGAACCGCCGAGGTTTGGAACCGGGGATTTTGCCGTGGCTCCATTTGTTTAATGACGTTGCGTCTGCTGTGTCGAGATGAACATTGGGGTGACATCTCGTCTGCTGTATCGAGACGGACGTCGAGGTGGTGACCATTCTGTGCTGGTGCGAGATGATCTCCGGTTGTCTTTCCGGTTTTATATGAGTTACCGTCAAGACGTCGAAGCTAGGAATGTGGCCTTTGCTTTGTTTGCTTTGGTGTGTCCAAATCCTGTTGGAGGACGAGCGCTGGGGTTAACATTTCGTCTGCTGTATCGATCCGAACGTCAAGGTGATGACCACTCTGTGCTGGTGCGAGATGATCTCCGATTGTCTTTCCGGTTTTATGTGAGTTACCGTAAAGACGTTGAAGCTAGGAATTTGGCCTTCGCTTCGTTTGCTTTGGTGCGTCCGAATCCTGTTGGGGGAAGAACGCTGGGGTTGACATTTCGTCTGCTGTATCGAGACGAACGTCAAGGTGGTGACCACTCTGTGCTGGTGCGAGATGATCTCCGATTGTCTTTCCGGTTTTATGTGAGTTATCGTAAAGACGTTGAAGCTAGGAATGTGGCCTTCGCTTCGCTTGCTTTGTCACGTCCGAATCCCTGCTGAAGGAAGAACGCTGGGGCGACAACTCGTCTGCTGTATCGAAACGAACGTCAAGGTGGTGACCACTCTGTGCTGGTGCGAGATGATCTCCGATTGTCTTTCCGGTTTTATGTGAGTTACCGTAAAGACGTTGAAGCTAGGAATCTGGCTTTCGCTTCGTTTGTTTACACTGCGTCTGGTGTATTGAGACGAATGCTGAGGTGGAGCTGGGATTTTGCCATCACTCCGCTTTGTTTCGACCATGGGGTCTTTTGTTAACTTTGCATGTACATCCCGCTGGGCTGTGAAGGAACGCCGTTGTTAACATTGCGTCTGTTGTAACGAGACGAATGCTAAGGTGGAGTTGGGATTTTGCCGTTACTCCGCTTTGTTTCGACCGTGAGGTCTTTTGTTGACGTTGCATCTGCCTCCAGCTGGACTGCGGAGGAATGCTGTTGTTGACATTGCGTCTACTGTATCGAGACGAATGCTGAGGTGAAGCTGGGATTTTGCCATCGCTCCACTTGATGGTGTAACATCTGTGTCCTGTTGGAATGAGGAGGCATACCGTTGTTGGTCTCGAGGCTGTAGACGTGGCCATTGAGATTTGGAACTAGGGACTTTGTCATGGTTCCATTTCGTTGCGATTCTGAGGTCAGTTGTTGACGTCATGTCTGCATCTAGTTGGAGTGAGGAGAAACGCCGTTGGTGATCTCTAAGTTGTCAATGTTAACGTCGAGACCCTGAAGTTAGGGATCTTCCTTTGCTTCATTTGTTGACATCGTGTCTGTAATATTGCGACAAATGTCGAGACGGTCTCTAGGTTATCTATGAACCGTCGAGATTTGGCTTCGCTTTCTGGTGGAGCCTGTTGGGAAGGTATTGTTCCCTTTTTATCTGTGCCCCTGGATTATATACAGGGATCGATGCGATTTCACCTGTAGGGCAAAAGTTTCATTCTTTCATTTTTTTTTATTCTTTCCGCGATGCTCTATCATTTCAGCTTTTATATCGCGAAAGTCGCGATTGCCCAATCATTTCGGCTATTTTTCGCGGTGCCCAATCATTTCGGCTGTTTACTTTATTTTTACTCGCTGCTTTTTATTGCGAGTTGCCCAATCATTTCGACTGTTTATTTTATTTTTACTCGCTGTTTTTTATTGCGAGTTGCCCAATCATTTCGGCTATTTCGTATGCATACATTTTTACTTGCTGATTCTGTTTGCAAGTTGCCCCATCATTTCGGCTATTTTGTATACATTTTTTGTTTTGCGAGTAGGGGATTTGGGATCTGATACCAATCTTGGCATCAGCATCGCTGCGACCGGGATATTGCCAGGAGCGAATCATCATTTGCCATGAAAGGACTTGGAATTTGATACCGGTTTAGGCATCAGCATCGCTGCAACTAGGATATTGCCAGGAGCGAATCATCATTTGCCGTGAAAGGACTTGGAATTTGATACCGATTTAGGCATCAGCATCGCTGCAACTGGGATATTGCCAGGAGCGAATCATCATTTGCCATGAAAGGACTTGGAATTTGATACCGATTTAGGCATCAGCATCGCTACAACTGGAATATTGCCAGGAGCGAATCATCATTTGCCTCTGTCGATCCCGAACAAAGGTGGCTTAGTAAACAGGATTAAGGGTCCTGTCGGCTAAGGCTTTTGACTTCATGAGCCGTAAGGATCTCACAAAGGTATTTCTCCCTACAAGTCGTGAGGATCTTGTAGGTGTGTTTTCTTCTTGGGAATCGTGAGAATTCCTAAGTGCATGTTCTCTTGTAAGTCGTAAGGATCTTACAAAAGGGTTTTCTCCTTATAAGTCGAGAGGACTTACAAGTGTTGTTTGCTGTACAAGCATATCCCTAGTCACGGATGGGACTTTGTTAGGGAAATATTTATTCGTGCCTGTGGATTGTATACAAGGGTCATTATGAGCCGCTTGTAGGGCAATATCGAAGGTTGTGGGGGTTGCTTAAGAACAGGTTAAGGTTTCTGCAACTTAAGACTTTCAAATCTTATGAGCAGTAAGGGTCCCACAAGAGCGTTCTCCTTACGAGTCGTGAGGATCTCGCAAGTGTATCTTCTCCTTCGGAATCGTGGGGATCCCTAAGTGTGTTGTTCCTTTGTGAGTCGTAAGGATCTCACGCAGGTGGTTTCTCCTTACAGGGTCGAGAGGACCCTATAAGTGTTTCTTAACGAGGTTGCGCCCTTTCAGGTTTTCACAAACACTCGCCGGTAGCCCTGCTGTTTTTACTCACGGAGCCCTTTCGGGTTTTCATCTGTGCCCATTTTGCTTGTGGACATACCGTTTTTTTTTATTCTCTCTTTTTATTCTTTTTTTTTTTCTTTTCTTTTCTTTTTCTTCTTTTTTTTTCTTAAACGAGGTCGCGCCCTTTCGGGTTTTCACGAACACTCGCCGGTAGCCCTGCTGTTTTTACTCACGGAGCCCCTTCGGGTTTTCATCCGTGCCCATTTTGCTTGTGGACATACCGTTATTATTATATATATATATATATATATATATATATATTTTTTTTTTAAAACGTCAGCCTGAAGATGCTGCGGGTTGGGAGTAGTTTAACGACGTTTCGGTCATTTGCAAGTTTTAGGACATTGCGGTCCGCCGTTAGTTTAAGGACGTTTCGGTCCGTTGTTAGTTTAAGGACGTTTCGGTCCGTTATCCAGTTTTAGGACGTGGTGGTCCGTTAGGCTTTCTCTAATGAATGAGCATGATGCCCCCGGCGTGTCCATATTTTTCGGAGCATGCGGTCGTGGCGGGTTCACCTTCCAAATTTCGGACAACACGAACTTGCCCTGTTGGTATTGGTCTTCAACCCAGTTTTTGAAGACGTAGCAGTCCTCGATCAGGTGACCTACTGTTTGGTGGTAAGGGCAATAATTAGGATTATTAACGTCGCCTGGCTACAACGGACGTTTTGGGTTCGGCAGATTAATGAGTCTGTTGCGCACTGCCAGCTCGAACAGTCCCCTTGTTTTATCTTGCGGAAACGAGTAAGGGCGTTTCAACTTTTCCTGGAGGGATTGCCGCTTGTTGCTTTGGCAAGCAACCGGTCTAGGGTCACCTGATTGTTGGTGAGTGCTGACGACGAGGGCCTTTTTTCCTTTTCTTTTATCCTTTTTGTTCGATCCTTTGTTTACGGGGCCGAGATTTTTTCCGAGTAGCATGCGATTGCACGGCCGAACGTTCTCGCAGCTTCTCAATTCCTTTATTTTTGAAATAGATTCCCCGAGGGAAGAGTTGGGGGTAGCTTCTTCGTCAGAGTCGCTTCCAAAGGTGATAATTTGTGATCCCTTGAAGTCGGCTATATGACAGTCGGCGGTGGCTCTTTTGCGCTCATCTATCGCATTTTTCCGATGTCCACAAGCTTCACACTTTGTCCTGTCGAAGTGTCGCTTTTGAGCGACATACCCTTGCCACCAACAGTTAAAGGATTCGCAGTCTTCGGTAGGATGTATGATCTTCTGATGATATAAACAGAAGTTAGGGTGCATCTCTATCTCAGAGAAAGGATTTTCTTTGGAGGGCGGTAGCTTCATTCCTACTGATAGAGCTTTGGCGAACCGTTTCCTCGTCTTGAATTTGTTTTTACCCGCAGTGTATGGCTTTTGATTTGACGGGAATACCTTGGTTCTTTCCAGTATGGCCATTTCATGCTATTGATTGGCTTTTGCTTTCAGACGAATTTCATTTAGGAAGGCATCGATCCACTTGTCTGACGGCCGCGGAATTTCTGTTTCAGGGTCCGCCGTTGATTTCTCAGCGCAAGGATCCTCCTCATCATCCGTCAGTGAATGAGAAATCACATGACAAGTCGCTACGTAGTCTTCGGATTCATCCGATAAGTTTTCTCCATCGTTTTCATCCTCGACGAAAGAACAAGTTGCCCCCGGCGTGTCCGTCTTCTTTGGAGAGTGCGGCTGTGGGGGGTTTACCTTCCAGCTTTCAGACAGCGTGAACTTGCCTTGCAGGTATTGATCCTCGATCCATCCCTTAAAGACGAAACAATCCTCAATCGGGTGACTTACCGTTTGGTGGTAAGGGCAATAATTGGGATTATTAAGATCGCCTGGCTGCAACGGACGTTTTGGATTCGGCAGATTAATGAGTCTGTTGCGCACTGCAAGCTCGAACAGTCTTCTCGTTTTATTCTGAGGAAACGAGTAATGACGTCCTAGCCTCTCTTCGAGGGATGGGCGTGGACGCACGTTGTTTTGGCGAGCGACCGGCTTTGAGTTGCTCGACTGTTGCTGAGCGTTGGCGACGATGATCGCTTTTCCTTTCTCATTTTGGGGATCGGGTCTTGGAGGAGACGGTCTATGGCCCATCTGGTCCATTTGGGCTAATTTGTCGATCAAGGCCTGGAAGGTGGTCGGCCTGAAGAACATCATGAATTGCGAGATGGTCGCCTGCGGATCGAGAGTGCCCACAAACATGCCTACCGCGGGTGCCTCTTCTATGCGTTGTTCGCATTTCGACCATAGGTTTCGCCATCGTGTTGCGTATTGGACCCACGTTTCGCCGGGCCTTATCCTGGCATTTATCAGTGCTGTAATCGGGGTGCGTTCACTAGCACTTGCGAATCTTTGTGTAAACAGCAGTTCCATCTCCGCAAATATTTTGACAGAGTCGTTAGGTAGCTCCGAATACCATTCAAAGGCTGTTTCTGCTAAGCTGCCGACGAATTGACGTAGCAACAATTTGTCATCGCCTCCAGTATTGCCGCATAAGGCCCTGAATTGAGCGACATGCTGATGCGGATTCCCTGTCCCTTTATATACGTGGAATTTAGGGATCGTATATCCCGGCGGGTAATTGATTTGGTTGTACCAGCTCGGATACGGTCGTCCAGTTCGAACAATTTGCCCAGTCGCTTCATTCGCCTGATGAATCCGGATCTGCTGAGCTATATAATCGTCTAGAGTAGTCTTGGAAATGGTTTCATCTTTGGCTGCTGAAATAGATGGCGGAGGATTAGATGTCTCCCCTCCGTCATCTTCAACAATGATTGGAGGGTCTTCAGCTGGAGGGTCTGGTTGTGACATCATCCCTACCATATCTTGGAGGAGGAGGGCCATTTTCCTTATGCTGGCTGCTTGTTCCGCAGCCTCTTTATCCTTTTTTTCTAATATCCGGCGAAAAAACTCAGCGTCAGTTTCTTGTTCTTGACGCTCATCCGAGGATGTTTCAGAGCTTTCTTTTGGCCCAGTGAGCGCAGCCATTGCAGTCATTATTTCCTGAAGCTTTTGTTGTTGCTCCTGGGCTTTCGTCACGGATCGGGTGAGCGGTCGGTGGCCCGTAGAAGTGCGGCTTTCCTCCTTTCCAGAAGCCATATAAACAGTGTGCACCACCATGCCCCCAGACTTGGGGCGTTTGTGTTCGGTGTCTTTGCGATTTGCCGAAGACACAGGGGCTTTTTGCGGCCTCCTTTTTTGAGTGATTGGAGTTAAGGGAGCCGTTGTAGTGGGCACCCAAGTAGCTTTTGCTTTTTGTGGTTTAACAGAGTAATCCTTACCCTGCCAAACCTTCATCTTTTTCTGTCGTCGGAGGCAGTCTTGATCGATCACCGACTCTTGGACCTGTCGCCAGACTTTGTAAATTTTAGAGGACAACCGTTGAGGGAGCTGCTCTAGCTTCTTCTCTGGAGTATTCTCCACAGGTGAAGGAGTTCGTT
This sequence comes from Agapanthus africanus, assembly GCA_030015575.1. Taxonomy (NCBI): domain Eukaryota; kingdom Viridiplantae; phylum Streptophyta; class Magnoliopsida; order Asparagales; family Amaryllidaceae; genus Agapanthus; species Agapanthus africanus. Next base: position 422,589,644 of record JASDDO010000029.1, read on the forward strand.
TCAACATCGCAGTAGGAGAGTTTCTGCGCACCTTGTTGAGCAGTTCAAAGCTGTTCTTGATTGGAACAGCAGCATCGATCCTCACCATCGGAGCTGACGGAGTTATCCCAGAGGGGGAGTTTCCCCCAGCCTTCCTTACTCGACGCCAGTGGCGACGTCGAGCGTGTCTTACGGATGGAGTTGTTTCAGCTATGAGGGTGACTTCGTCGTACCCCCTGCTTTGAGGAGAGACTGTTATTGGTGCTAGCCTATCGAAGGCTGACACCCGTTGAGAAGTAATGTCTAATCTGTCAAAGATAGACCTCTGGGCAGGGGAAGCAGCTTTGAGGATCTCGCCTGGAGCAGCAAATGGAATGGCCAGCCTCGTAAAAACTGACTTCTCGGAAGAAGGAACCTTTCCAATGATTTCATCCGTTTGCGTCGGGATGGCTATCCGCTTTGGAATGGCAGCTTCGGGTATCGCAGGTTTGCGGACGTTCTGGTCCAGTCTGTTGAAAACTGAAGTATTGAAACTGGGTGACCTGTTGAGAGGGGTCGCGGCAGTGGTAAGTCGATCAAAGACCAGCTTCTTTGGAGCTTCTTGCGATGTCATTGGGGCATTGAAGCTCATCGGTGGGAGCATGGTCCCGAAGAATAATCCAGTGGTGGCCTGAGTTACCTGCTCCACCGGCATTTTGAAAAGGGAGGCCGCTTGGGGCCCATAAGTCACTCCTACAGCAATGACGGAGCGAGAGTTATCGCTGCGGGCGGTGCAGTTCGAAGCCATCGATTTTCTGTTTTCTGCATAAAGCAAGACACCAAATCTTAGTACCTTGAATCCACAGGCAATCACAGCAAACCGCGATTTGTTCGCGAACACGACACACGGAGTGTGGAGTGGAAAGAGGAAGAGGTCCCACCGGGCGTGCCAGAATCTGTTCCCCTTCGAACGGCGGTCCGGACTTCGCGTCTGTGCCTGAGGTTCGGGGCAGATGCTATTTGGTTTTATCCGTTTATCTCTCCGAAGATGCCAAGTTGATTTATGGCACCGTGTATCGGAGGTTTAGACAGATGCGGCCGATGTAGCAGACTTCGTCAGATTCCCCCTCAGGGTGAGGGGTTTTTTTGATTGTGGGGACGCTCTTCCCTGCAGGCGCAAGCCCCTGCAGTTAATTACGCTACCGCATCGCGGTAACAACTTTCTCCTTCTCCAGAATTTCACTTCGTGTCGTGTGTGTTTGTTTTGTTTGTGGTTGCCCGTGGATTGTATACGGAGACTGAGTAATGCCGTCGCCCGTAGGACGTGGATTAGTCCAAATCCGTATTTACTTAGATTTGGGTTTGGTGTTTTTAGTTTAAGGATGCATTAGTCGCGTTGCGGCTAAGATCAACTTAAACGTTCGTTAAGGATACGATAGTCCTGTTTGAGACTAAGATCAACTTAACGTGATCGTTTAGATCCGACAAAAGAGCGTTTGGGCTCTATTGTTCCAGTTTGGGAGATTCATAGTCCAATTTGGGACTAAAGTCTGCTTGGAGGATACGTTAGCCATTTTTGAGGCTAAGATCGACTCAAATGTTTGTTAAGGATACGTTAGTCCAGTTTGAGACTAAGATCAACTTAACGGGACCGTTTAGATCCGACAAAAGAGCATTTGGGCTCTATTGTGCCAGTTTAGGGACGTGGTGGTCCATATTCCAGTTTAGGGACGTTCCGATCCGATATTAGTTTAGGGACGTTTCGGTCCGATATTAGTTTAGGGACGTTTCGGTCCATCATTAGTTTAGGGACGTTTCGGTCCGATATTAGTTTAGGGACGTTTCGGTCCCATATTAGTTTAGGGACGTTTCGGTCCATCATTAGTTTAGGGACGTTTCGGTCCACGAGTTTAAGGACCCCGCAGTCCATATCGATGTGTGGTCGTTGGGACCCGTCACCTCTTTGACGTCGTTGAGGAATTACAACGACGGATGTCAAAGGAGTTCGGAGATGTACCCTCGAACCGGATGTAAATTGATTTAGAAGAGCAATTTTGCTCAGTCAATTTAATTTAAGGACTTATGGCCAAAATTGGGCTAAGTCCAGTTGAAATGTTCAACATTTTATTTGCTTTTGCATTACATTTCTTTTTTTATTTTTATTTGGGCCTTGCCCAGAAAGGATGCAGAGCATCAATTTGTTTTGGGCCCTGCCCTTTTAGGAATGATGCAAGGCATCAATTTTATTTGGGCTCTGCCCTTATATAAAGGATGCAAAGCATCAATTTATTTGGGCTCTGCCCATTTATTGCCTTGCAATTTATTTTGGCCTGTCAGGTCATTTTGATTTGGGCCTGGCCCTCTTAGTAATGCATTGCATTTGTGCAAAGCACTGTTAATTTGAGAATCTTTTAGATTCAAGAACCGATGGTTCAAAAAAAGAAGTGCAAAGCACTATTTGATTTAGATCTAAGAAAAAACAAGTTTTTTCTTGTTTTTCTTATCTCAGAGAATCAAAAGTTCATAAAAGTGCAAAGCACTATTAATTTAAGAACCTTTTAGGTTCAAGAACCGATGGTTCATTAAACAAGTGCAAGGCACTATTTTTATTTTTATTTTATTTATTTTTATTTATTTATTTATTTATTGAAGATCCATGATCTTGTTCACAAGAGAAATCTCTCTTCTTTCAAAGGTTTTTACCATTTTTTTATTCTTCAAGAGTTCTCAAGAGTTCTCTTCTCTTTTTTTTAGCAAGATGTTGATGCCTTTGAATTGAGGTCTAGGATCCTTTTTATAGTGCCCATAAATTAGTTAAAGTTTGTTAAAGAGATCATTCTCTGAGTGATTTGGGGAATTTTTCCCACCGTTGGATCTTTGATCCAAAGGCCCCCTGTTTTACAGAAGAAATCTTCTTGTTTTAACAAGAACAGAAAAGATTTCCTTAAATTTTCATCCTGTTGTTGCGCAACTCACCAGCGCATGACACGTGTCGCGCAGTAAGGCGCTTGCGCAGCTGTGCTTGCGCAACTGCGCAGACACGTGTCGCGCAGTGAAGCGCTTGCGCAACTGAGCTTGCGCAACTGCGCAGACACGTGTCACTCAACGGTGCACTTGCGCAACAGTGTTTGCGCAACTGCGCAGACACGTGTCGCGCAGAGGTGCGTTTGCGCAGTCGTGCTTGCGCAACTGCGCAGACACGTGTCACGCTGCAGTGCACTTGCGCAACAGTGTGTGCGCAACTGCGCAGACACGTGTCGCGCAGCGGTGCGCTTGCGCAGTTGTGCTTTTGCGCAACTGCGCAGACACGTGGCGCGCTGAGGTGCACTTGCGCAACAGCGTTTGCGCAGCTGCGCAAACAAGTGTCGCGCAATGGTGCACTTGCGCAGTTGAGCGTTGCTTTTGCTTTTTAAAGAGCCTTGCTCTGATTGGACGCACTGCCTTGGGCGTTGTGCTGCCGAGTCAACTTCTGACACTTGGCAAATTGCGCGCAGCGCATGGGATTTGAAGCGTTGCTTCATTTATTTTAACTTTTATTTTCACTTTAATTTTCAAGACAGAGCTTTGCTCTGATTGGAGAAAAACAGAAGCATTGCTTCTTTTCCCACCTTGAAATTTGAACAGAGCTTTGCTCTGATTGGGGTAAACAAGTATCCCCTGGATATCCGCCGTGCTCACATCTATCTCCGGTATATAGTGTCCTCGCTAGGTTCCCCGTCTTAAATGCCCCCTCATCCTCGACCGGGTCCATCATGTATTCGACTGTATACTCCCCCACTCAGTCCGGATATGTAGCATGTTCGTAACCGTGTAGCTCACCCATTCGGTTCAGAATAAAATCAAATCAGAAAATATCAAGCTTATGGTTGACGTCAACTCATCGTATCCAGAAATAACAAGCAAAGAAGAATAATAATTACATATATCTTTCTGATGATGTAATATATATATATATCAGCGTCCCATACCACTAATATATATCATCGAAGGTAAAAACATCATAAAAACTCATAACGATCAAATACGAATACCCATGGTAATGGCATTCGCAAATAAATCAACAGGTAATAAAGGCATCGTACGTAAATATAGTTAGTCGTGCAAACAATCGCAACAATTCTACTAAGTCATGACAATACTAATGATGTGTAGTGTAGCATACGCGTTTGTGCTAGTGCAGTATGGCAATCATTAGTATGTGCAAGTGTTCTATAAGTGTTTATAGCAGAATGTAATTCTACCCATATCCATAGCATATAAATACAACCCAATTCCCCGGATATAGGGAATTCATAACGCATCGTATCGGCATTTATATAGACATCGCGTGGTATAGCGGTCCTACAGTGTCATGGCAGTACCAATGAGATGTAATGTAACATATGCATCTGTGCTCGTGCAACATGGTACTCATTGGTAGTTGTGTAGTGTTTTATCAGTGTGTTTGTATAAAAAAGAACGTATACAATCGGTAAGCGTATCGCAAACATATAAAGGAAATCTAAGTGTATCGCGTAATTATTAAACGTAACTAATTGTTATGAACTATACCATTATCATTGAAAATAGAACGAAACGTTATTTTGAAATAAGGAAGCCGCATTAAGTTAAAATAGATATTCGTTTTGGAAATAGCATCGCATCCTTGTCATTTATCATTTAAAAGTGAAAACGAATCGTGATTTTTAAAAGAGTATAGCTCAATCAATCGTAACGTCCCAAGTCGGGATAACTCATGACTTCATGAGTCCAAACGAAACTTGGCCGTATTCGGCACACTATCTTCGTCATCATAAGTACGATATGATTTCCTCGTACTATATCCATCCAATATCATATCCATATCGTACAGTCCTATCGTCACGTACGTCTAACCCCAATACCATATATCCAGGTATAACCATAACCATATGAATTCTACTAGGTACTCACCATACACCAATATAATCTAACTAAGTTAGCTAACATATCACTTTACACTAGTTATATCATAACTATTCTATATAAGTGGTTGCGGGGGTGCTATCTGCCATCCACCCGACTTCCCTCTTCCATCTTCCCTCGTAGATATAAATCTACTCACCAATTTGTCGAGCTAGTAGAAATCCACGATTGCTTTGTCCGTTCTTGCCGTCATAGAAATCTTCGCGATCGCACTTACAATCGTAGTTATAACACATTGGCGTAAAAATCATATCAAAACGAAAACAATGAGCTAAGCACACATAGGTTAGAACCTATAGCTTACTTATTCCAAATACTACCAAATAGCCCTGACATTAACATACAAACGTTAATAATTCAGTCGAGGTATAGAAATACAAAAAACCGTATCATAAATATCGAAAACATTGTTAAAACAATACTTAAACACTCCCAGAATTCTCTATATGAAATGTAGGACAAAACAAACAATACAGTAGCTTAAATTATCACCAATTAAAGCTACTGGCCAAAACCCAAAACACCTATACACTGAAAACCGGCGGCGGCGGGAAATTGGGGAGAACCGACGGGTGAACTAAGGACTTAAGGGCTCGGGCTTTAGGGGTTGTCTCCTATTGGTCTCAACATATCCCAGTATTGTTATTTTTTCTAGAGGATTAACCTACTAGTTCCAGATTCAAGTTTAACATCACAAAATCCTATTTTCAGATATTTGCACTATGAAAAATGATATTAGTCAAAACAAGACTTGCAAAGGAAGTGAGATTTACCTATAGAGATGGTGCACAAGGAAATTCCAGCTCAAGAAATGCATGGTTGATGCTCTTAGAGCTTGTAGAGGCTCTAGCTTGGTGATATGCACAATATTAGTGAAGGAACCCTATAATTATCTTTTGATATGATGAATGCTTGAAAGTTTTTGGTATTGGAGCTTGAAAGAAGTATTGGTTCAATGTAAGGGTGATAAGTCATGAGTTGATTTTGAGGGAAAAAGAGGTTTCAAGAATTTGTGTAGAGTAAGTAGGAGGTGTAAAGGTAGAAACATGAGGTGGAGTGAGGTGAGGGTGCGTGTGTGGTGTGGAGGTTGTGAGGGTTTATTCTAACCTAGACATATACCCACCCTATTAACAAATAACAAAAAAAAACTTTTTCAAATAAATACCTTCATGTTTTTAAAAGAAATCCAACACTTATCATAACACTTAAATACCATTATCTTATAATAAAAGCTCATGTCATATTAAAACAATTTAAATATCATTTTTATGATATCATACATTTTCTTTATTTTTTTACCAAAATAATTACATTTTTGCGGATATCAATCCGATACCAAAATGTATATGCGATTTTATTTTTGTAAACTCGTTATATTCATATTTAAAATTATAAATTAATATTTCTAATTTTCCAAAATGTTATAAAAGGTAAGAGCTAAGCTCTGGTGAAGAAGACTCTTACCAAGAAAATTTTGGCAGCGAGGGTTTACAATGTAGATCTGTGAAAAATGAAGAACTAAGCTTCAAGAAACAAGAGCTAAGCTCCAATGGAGAATAAATCGCCTAGGATTTAATGCCCTATTTAAACTGATGGGGGTCGATTCAGATTCCCCGAATCTTAAGACGGATCGGATGGCTCAAAATTGGGCACTGTTGCACTCACGTGCAAACCACGCGAGAATAGCGGCGAGGGGCATTTGTTCACTCATAAAATGAGGCGGCACCTCACATGAAAGACACATGAGTGCCGGCGTACAAAGCACGTAAACGCTTGTCTCTATTAGGATTAAAATTCTAAGGCAGCATTTCACATGAAAGGCACATGAGCGCCAGCGCCAGTCTTTAATATGATTAAATCTTAAGGTAGCGCCTCATATGTAAGGCACGTGAGCGCCAGCGTGTAATGCACGTGGGTGTCTATTGCAGTAAGAATTAAATTGTTAAGCTGTGTTCACGTGCATAGCACGTGAGCGTCATCACCCAATTTAAAACGGGTCTACCTGGGTAGAATTAAATTCTACATTATCAATATTTCCTTAAAATCTGGAAATATTCTCTTTTAAACAGAGCCGTTGGATCAAATATCCAATGGCGATTAAAAATCATCAAATGATAGAATTAAATTCTATTGGAATGATAGAATTAAATTCTATTAGGGAAAAATATCTTCCTGATCAAATGAAATAAGAACAATATTCTCTGTTAAACAGAGAGCTATTGGATCAAAAATCCAATGATGCTTTTAAAAATAAGTAAAAGGTAGAATTAAATTCAATATGGGAAAATATTTCCCTAGTCTTTCTAAACAAGAAAGATATACTCTGTTGAACAAAAAACCCTTGGATTAAAAATTCGATGGTGGTTAAAAATCACCGTTTGGATCAAGAGATAGAATAAAATTCTATATATGGGAAAATGTTTCACTAATTTTGTTAAAAACAATAAAATATATTCTGTAAAACAGAAATCACTGGATCAAAAATCCAACGGTGGGTAAAATTCCCCGAATAATCTTTGAGACCAATTAAATCAATTGGTATCTCTCAAATGAAAGATTTTCTCAAACTGATCAACAGTTTGCCTTACCTATATAAAGGATCCGAGACTTCAAGTCTCATAGAGAGAGAAACCCCCATAAGTTTCTGCAAACAAAAAGATAGAAATTAAAACCGAGAATTTAATTCTCTCGTTGAAGAAAGCCCTATACTCCTTTCAAACCCTAGGTAAAGAAAAAGAAGAGATTAAAAATATCTCTTTTTCCTAGTACATATAAAATACAGGGGTTTAACCCTTCTGGATCTAAGATCCACAAGACAAATCTCCCATAAGGTGAGAATTTAATTCTCATCGGAAAGATTTTGTTCTTCAGAACTCAACATCTAGAGGAAAAACTAGGTCTGAGAAAACAACGAAAAAAAAGAAGAAAGAAAAAATAGAAGTTACATTCCAGAAATTTAACTCCTCTGAAAACAGGGTTTAACCCTATAAAAAATTTAGTTCTTATAATAAAGAACATAAGAACTTAGTTCTCAAAAACTTGATCTCAGATCTTCAAAACAAATATCTTGATGATCATCAATGGCCAAAACGTCATTAACAGAAGTTTAATTTCTTTTCAAAAGATAAATCGAGAGTAAATCTCTAAAGGGCTTAGCGCCTCACGTGTTTCACACGTGAGTGCCCAAAAGAGAAAATTTAGCACATCATGTGATAGCACGTGAGCGTTAGAAAGCAAATGTAACAACTCCATTTTTAATGTACAAAGAATTGATTTAAATTCAATGTATACTTGGAGTATTTATTACAGCTGATATCTCTTTAAGTATTTATTTCATTCCATAATTACAAGAAGGAGCTTGTAGCTCATTGGTAATACCTTGCACCGCTGAACCAAGCTACCAGAGTTCGAATCCCATGCCCCACATTATTTTTATATTGTTTTGTTCGAAATTTTTTTTGGAAAGTCAACAGTCAAACAGCCATAACTCTCAAAATTTACATTGAACATAAAAAACTAAATACACCAAAATTTCCCCCAGGAGTTTCCCCACCCGATGGTACCCCGACTCGGGCCGGCGCCGCCGGCCGGACTCGGCCGGACGGCCGAGTCGTCAACACGGAATTTCTCCGTGTTGACCTGGTCATTCCCCATGCATACTTTATTTTCTTTGATCGGTTACCAGATTCTCAATAAATTACTTTTATTCCAAAATTTAATGATTTTTAATGTTTTTTTAATATATTTTTATATATTTTTTAATTAAAACCCTAACCCTAGCCTAGCCCTATATAAACACCTCTACCCTCTACCCTTTCACTCTATATTCCTAAGTCCACTCTCTAAAAAATTCAAGAGAACTCGGTACGTTAGAAAAAGAGCGAAAGGCGAAGCGCTGCCGAAATCGATGACGAATTCCGGCGATCATACTAGGACCCTTCGCGATATTTCGACGCCCGACAACCCACTACCTAGCACTCTCTAACTTGTCCAAATCCGTAAGCCCCCCTCTTTCTATCTTCTTTTTCTTTTAAGAAAAATACGACTTTTTAAAATCCGACGGAAATCGGAACAAACCGATTTCCGATTCGGTTTTCTATCAAAACTCACTTGTCACAAATTACATAATGCTTAAACATATTCATGTTGACTATTAATCACTTAAAAATCAATTTGGATAAAGTTTTTCACATGAAATGATAACGTTTCCATACATCTTATTTCTTTCACTTAAATACCACAATGTTTAGTTATCACATTTAACCCTTAACAATTGCTATACCTTAACGTAGATCATGAGGTAATGACCTACCTCCACACATACGCAAATACAACCCTAATTGATATCATCAAAACTTACAATACGAAAATACAAGACTTTATATTAAAATACCCTTTTCTTTATAAACCTTTTTCTGAAAGTTCTAAGTTGTATACAATTTTAAAACAAAACCTTTTAATAGGAAAATACGATATGTCATGGACATCGATCGTTTATCTAAACTGACTTTGTGGTGTCTAGGCTAGGCAAGTGAGCTTGGGTAACTTTAAAAGGCTCGCCTCACGATTCGTGAGCGGATCCCTCCCTTCTCACTTGTACTTACCTGGCCACAATTGGCGGTGAAGAGGCGATTTGAGGCTTCTAATGACTTGTCGTTTAAACCATTTAGAAATAGGCTAGTTGGCTTAGGAAACCCTAGAATCTAAAATACGAAAATTTACACCCTTTTACAAATAAATACCTTATTTCTATAAAACCGTTTTCTAAATGATTAGTATTTATTAAATCTTTGCAAAGCGCCACTACAACTCACCTTTGGGGAACTCGTTAGGGATTGTATGGTTTATCGTGCACCCTCGGGTTTAGTAGTGCGAGATTCAGACCTCCGCAAGAAGCATTCGGTCTCGAAAGGTTAAAATACGACATTTAAGAAAAATGAGATTTTGGAAATTTAAAATATTTATTGAAAATTATTATTGTATAAACATATGTATATTTATCATTTAAACACCTATTTTATTATAAGATAAAGTTTCCACCTTTTTCTAAAAATTACAAGATTAAAAGTTACATTAAAATACCATGAATTTCAATATTACAAATTAATACCTTTATTTATATAATTAGGATATTTTCACTAGAAATAAGACAAAATAAAATCACACTCATTATAACCATAAAGACGAATAGTAAATACTTGAGGTGTATCTTGAAAATTATACAAATGTACTTTTTATATAAAACGCCCTCAAGTTTTATAATTTACAATAAGGACCCTAACAATTATAGAGCTTCAAATTACATTTCTTTTAGTCTGACTCGGGTTTGAGTCTGATTATTTCTGACTTGAATACGATTCAAGTCAATCTATATTCTTTAATATTCCAACTCAATATGAATACATGAATCCCGAAATCCAGTTAACAATCTATATAACTTGACTGAACCAAACCATGGATATACATCCATTATTCCGTTATTCCATTTACCTGATTATGCAGTACAATCTGTTTACTGATATCATGGTTTTGGTCAGTCATCCAACTTACACAATACAATACAACAATACTGTCAAAACACTACGGGGTTTAAGGGGTAGATTGGTACGGAAGGTATTAAAGGTGGCACGAGGTGGTCAGATTAAGACACCTAACCTATATTCCGTTGCTGTTGTACCGTGGCTTAACGGTTCCTTGTACTTTCCGTTTGCCCTGGTCTCTAGCATATAGAGACCCCTCTCGTATACACTGGCATTCTTCTGTACCAAACTACAAACAACGGCGTTAACACAATATTCCATAATATTCTGCAACATGATACTTTAGAAAATACTTTTATTCCGTCTTTCTAATTCTTCCTTATCTTTGGGACTTACCGAGCGACCTGTTCGCTGACGACATTCTATTTCTTTCTTCTTTGAATGTCGTCAGGTGCTTTGGACTCAGCAGAGATCGAGCCCACCGGTAAAGACTTGGAGTAGTTTCACGAAGATCCCGAGCTTTAGATATTGTACCTTGTTCTTTTCAGTATTTTCATTTCCTATTATGCCACTGTTTAGGCATTGCTTTTCATTTCAGTTGTATTTACTTTTCATGCATTGTACAAAAGAATGTTATTAATAAAGTTGCTGTTATTTCTATAGCTCTTGTCTCTTGTGATTTACTTTTATATTGCTTAGATACGCTTAGCGTATTTACTTCACAGTAAATACGTAGCGGACCTCGTCACGTCCACTTCGCCGTACACCGGAAAGCGGGGCGTGACAGGTTTTGTTGGTGGCCCATGCAGGTCAGAGCTGTATGAATCCCTATCATGCAGTTCTGGCCTGCATGAACAGCCTAAGCAATATAATACAAGAACCAGCAACTAAAACATTCTTTACAATTCATGTTCCTTGAATCTTGTAAATTTCTATTCCTTGAATCTTATCATTTCATGTATTTGAATCTGTCCTAACCCAAATTTTTCTTCAAGGTTATGGATTCCCCGAACAACACCAGCACCAACGTCAACAACACCCCTCCAGCACTACCTCTCGCACCAGCTGTTCCTGCACCACCCACTGAGCAAACAATGCTATTTGAGGCGATCTGCAGCCTTCTCGAGGGACAGCAACAACTTCTGAACCGTCCCGAGACTGACGCACCGGGAGTAAAGCAATTCAGGGCTTTACATCCCAAGCAGTTCTCTGGTAAAGGAAGCCCTCTTGAAGCGGAAGAATGGGCACTGTTGGGGTAAAAATTTACACCCCCGTTGACCGAGTCAAAGTCAAGGTCAACCCCAAGGCAGGTGGGCCCAAGCCCAGGGCAAGCGGGCCCATGCCCAAGTCAAGGCCGCGGCCAGCCTCCTCCATGCCAACAACAAAAATCATGTATCAAATAATTTTTATGTAATTTTTGTGCATGATTTTTGTATGCAAAATGGGCATAAAGCCAAATTTTTGTAAGCTCATGGCTTATGTGCAAAAACAAATGACACATAAGCCATGTGATAGGCAAAAAGCCATTTTGAAAAGCCCAAGGGGCTATATGTAAATGTGTAAGCCTATAAAAGGCAACATGATGATGAATAAAAAAAAAGACAACTTTTCATTCCCCTTTACTTATATTTACATGTATATATATACATATGTATATAAATGTACACATACACATACTCCGCGACACTGTCCCTGTTAGAAAAAATTTCTAACGGGGCGCTGCCCCGCACCCCGCAAGGGGGCTGCTAGCCCCCTTGACCCCCAGCCCGCTATCCGGGTAGCGGGACCCCCGTAAAAACTCTGCGTGGCTCCCGATATATCCAAAACCCCCCTTTCAAAACACAACACACGTACACTGCACATTGAGTTCGCATGACCAGTTTAACCCGTTAATCGGAGGTTCCCTCTCCCCAAAGGCGAGGGGTAATTAACGGCAGCTTAGTCCGCGGCTGTCGGAGATTCGGATCCCCACAATCAATAAACCCCGGCCTACCCTAGGCCGGGGGAATCTGTAGTGCGCCTGACAAGCGCGCGCGTATTCCCATCTCAATGGGGTGACGAAAAACACCCTACAGGCACAAAGCATCGAAGACGATCTGGCAGCAGCTCAAGTGCCAGACAACGCTTGGGTCCGTGTAGCAAAACTACAGCTTACGGATAATGCTCGCAACTGGTGGAAGGCGGAAGAAAGCCGCCTGGTACAGCCGATTGAATGGAAGACCTTTCGCGAGAAGTTCGACGTGAAATACTTGCCTGTGACTGCCAGGTTTGCAATAGAGCAACAGTTTATTCATCTACAACAGGGTTCAATGTGGGATAAATCAGTAGATGGATACGATGCTGAATTCACTATGTTAAGTAGGTAAGATATGTCACAATAGTTCAATTTTTAAATATCACATACTACACAGCTAACACAGTCTTTGAACAGATTCGCGGCACACTTGATACCGACGGACGATATCAGAGCCCGTCGTTTTCAACAGGGACTGGACACGGAGATTCAGGCTACTCTAGCCACAGGAAAGTTTTTGACTCATGAGAATGCTCTAGAAGCTGCCCGCAGCTATGAGGCAGTAATAAAAGCAAGAGGCAGACCTCGGTCTGCAGGAGTCAAACGCCCTGCTAACCAGATGGCAGGTAGAGTCTCGTCCAGGCCACCTTTCATGCCAAGGCGACCCGGAGTACCAACCCATCGTCCTAACCCAGCCTTTTGCACCTACTGCAAGAGAACTGGACATATAATGAAGGACTGTCGTCGAGCCAACCGCCTTTGCTTAGTCTGCGGCTTAGCTACTCATGATATTGGGTCTTGTCCCCAAAGGCAGAACCCAGTTGCTGCACCCAGGCCAGCAATTACCTATCCGCAGCGACCAGCTCTTCAGGCACCTGCTCCCAGACCTGCACTACCTGCACCACCCAGATGACCACAAGCTGCACCACCTCCTCGTCAGTTCCATCAAGCTCAAAGGAATGTTCCGAGGAATGCTCCTCAGGCCAGGAGGAATGTACCTAGGCGCTAGGCTTTCATGATGTCCGTGGAAGAAGCTGAGGCCACGGGTCAAGTCATCACTGGTAAATTTGTTTTTCTTTTCAAACTTTGCCTTTCTACTACTTAGTTACATATTTCCTATACTTAAAATAAATCCCACATACCTTAGGTACAATCTTAGTATTCTCAATCCCTGCACTTGCACTGTTTGATACTGGAGCATCACATTGCTTTATGTCGCAACGGTTTGTCCGAACCCATGCGATTCCAGTTTCACCGCTTGTATCCAGCTGGAATGTCAGTTCCGGAAATGGCGTTCTAAAGGCAACTATGGGATACAACATGTGTCCAGTCGTCGTCTGCAGTCGAGAGTTTTATGCTGACTTCAAAGTGCTGGACATACGAAACTTCGATGTGGTTCTAGGAATAGATTGGCTTGGAACTTTTTATGCTACCATAGACTGTCATCAAAGGAGGATAGTATTCGAGATTCCAGACCATCCGGTCTTCTATTTCAAAAGCGGAGACCGTACACTGGAGCCAAGTACTTATAAAGCGAAGCCAGGAGAAGCAGTAGTTGCAGCAGCTCAAGCAGAGGAAGAATCAAGACCAGATGTGGTTTGAGAGTTCGACGATGTATTTCCTGACGATATATCAGGTTTGCCTCCCGTCCGAGCTCTTGACTTCAGTATTGATTTAGTACCAGGAGCACAACCGGTGATCAAAGCACCATATCGTTTAAGTCCGGAAGGTTTGAAGGAAGTTCAAATATAGTTGGACGAATTACTGGCGAAAGGATGGATTCGTCCCAGCACTTCAAGTTGGGGATCACTGTTCCCCTCCGAAAGGCGGCCGCACAGGGCTGCTTGGCGTCCTGGCGCTGGGATTCGGGGCAGATGCTATTTGGTTTTATCCGTCCACCTCTCCGAAGATGCCGAGTTGATTTACGGCACCTTGTATCGGAGGTTTAGACGGATGCGGCCGATGTAGCAGACTTCGTCAGATTCCCCCTCAGGGTGAGGGGTTTTTGATTGTGGGGACGCTCTTCCCTGCAGGCGCAAGCCCCTGCAGTTAATTACGCTACCGTGTTGCGGTAACAACTTTCTCCTTCTCCAGAATTTCACTTCGTGTCGTGTGTGTTTGTTTTGTTTGTGGTTGCCCGTGGATTGTATACGGAGACTGAGTAATGCCGTTGCCCGTAGGGCTTGGATTAATCCAAATCCGTATTTGCTTAGATTTGGGTTTGGTGTTTTTAGTTTAAGGATGCATTAGTCGCGTTGCGGCTAAGATCAACTTAAACGTTCGTCAAGGATACGTTAGTCCTGTCTCGGACTAAGATCGACTTGACGTAGTGATCGATTTAATATCTGGCCGTTGGGACTCGTCACCTCTCCGACGTCGCTGAGGGATTACAACGACAGGCGTCAAAGGAGTTCAGAGATGTACCCTTGAACCAAAGTTGATTTGGAGTTTTATCGTTCATTTAAATATCTAAGGACACGTTAACCATATTTGGGGTTAAGATCAACTTAGACGGGACCGTTTAGATCCAACAAAAGAGCGTTTGGGCTCTATTGTGCCATTTTAGGGACGTGGTGGTCCATCGCCAGTTTAGGGACGTGGTGGTCCGATATTAGTTTAGGGACGTTTCGGTCCGATATTAGTTTAGGGACGTTTCGGTCCAATATTAGTTTAGGGACGTTTCGGTCCCAAGTTTGGATGTGTGGTCGTCGGGACTCGTCACCTCTTTGGCGTCGTTGAAGGATTACAACGAGGGATGTCAAAGGAGTTCGGAGATTTACCCTCGAACCGGTCGTGAATTGGTTTAGGAGAGCCATTTTGCTCAATCATTTTAATTTAAGGACTTACAGCCAGGATTGGGTTAAGTCCAATTTTTCTATTTATCTTGAATTCTGCCCGACTAATAAATTAATCCAAACAGGGCTCTGCCCCTTTATTATTTTGCAATTTGATTTGGGGCTAGGCCCTTTTAAATAATGAGTTGCATTTGTGCAGAAACTCAAGAGTTTTCCAAACAGGGCTCTGCCCTTTTATTATTCTGCAATTTGATTTGGGCCAGGCCCTTTTTAAATGGGTTGCATTTGTGCAGAACCACAAGTGCATGACACTTTTGATCTAAATTTGGATCAAAGGAAAACAAGTTTTTCTACTTGTTTTCCCTGATTTTACAGAACCAAGGGTTCATATCAAGTGCAAGGCACTATTTATTTATTTTTATTGAATTATTCACTTTTAAATCCTCTGTTCTTCAGAGATTTTTTTTTCTCTTCTTCAAAAGAAGTTTTTACCTCTTTTTTTTATGTTCTTGATTAATCTCCAAGAGTTCTTCTTCTTCTTTTTTTTTTATGCCAGAAGTTGATTCTTCCCCGTTGATGCTTTTCGAATGAGGTCTGGGGTCTTATTTATAGTGCTCACAAATTTGTTGAATTTGTTAACAAGATCTTTCCTGAATGATTTTGGGAATTTTCCCACCATTGGATCTTTGATCCGAAGGCAGAAGAAAATCTTCTGGTTTTGGAAAGAACAGAAAAGATTTCATTAAATTTTTATTCTGTTTCTGCGCAACTCCCCAATGAATGACACGTGTCGCGCAGTGGGAGGCTTGCGCAACAGTGCTTGCGCAACTGCGCAGACACGTGTCGCGCAGGTATGCACTTGCGCAACAGTGCTTGCGCAACTGCGCAGACA
Source organism: Agapanthus africanus (assembly GCA_030015575.1). Classification (NCBI taxonomy): domain Eukaryota; kingdom Viridiplantae; phylum Streptophyta; class Magnoliopsida; order Asparagales; family Amaryllidaceae; genus Agapanthus; species Agapanthus africanus. The sequence continues at coordinate 422,605,727 of JASDDO010000029.1, forward strand.
CGTGTCGCGCAGCGGTGCGCTTGCGCAACTGCGCAGACACATGTCGCATTGTGGGCCCCTTGCGCACTGCGCAACGCACGGAATTCGAAGCGTTGCTTCAGAAAATTTGGATTTTCAAAATTCAAACGAGCCTTGCTCAGATTGGGGGAACAAATGCCCCCCCACCGTTATGCTTACGTGGCGCGACGTAAGCGCAACGGTGGCGAGATCCTAGCCATTGGATCAGGGGGGTCAGTCGAAGGGACGCAGGCGCCTATAAATAGGACCCTTGGTCCTTGGTAACTCTTACCGTCTTCAAGAATTTTAATTTTCAGAGCCTTGCTCTCGCTTAGAAATTTTCAGAGCCTCGCTCTTAATTTCTCTCAAGAACTTTCAAGTTCAGAACTTAGAATTTCTAGGTAATAAAAATCAGATTAATTCAAATTAAATTTAATTAATCAGAGCCTTGCTCTTGCAGATCTTGGATCTAAAGGAAACCCCTTTGGGGGTTTCTTCAACAGAGCCTTGCTCTTGGGATCTTTGATCTAGAGAAAACCCCCATTGGGGCTTCTTCACCAGAGCTTTGCTCTCAGGACTTACAGAGGTCTTGTTCATGGGTTTTGACCCATGAACAGAGCTTTGCTCTTGGATGAACTGAAAATTTCTTTTTATGAGTTTTCATGGATTTTTCAATTCTTCTAAGTGTTGATGAATTTTTGATTATTACCACAGAGCCATGCTCTTTTAAGGAATCTTGTTCCCCTGAGACCAGAGTTTGACATATGTCACTCTGTGATAGAGCTTTGCTCTAAAAGAGGAGATTTTCTCTTTGTCTCCAGGGACTTCCCCACCAATGGGTGTATCCTATTGGGCCCTTTTTATGAATTGACAGTCCTATCTAATGATGGGATTGACTTATTAAATGATGCACATCACCCGGATTTTGTGGGTCCCCTTTTGGTCCCTTACCCACTGCATCACAGTGTGGAGCAAGATTTATATATATATATTTTTTGAAATGCCAAGCGTTGGGCCACTAATGATGTATATTTCTTGTCTTTCCACAGAAAAGATGTCTGACGACTTGTCTTTCCCCTTCGTTCGCTCGGAAGGAGGGTTCCTCCATGCGCCAGTGGATCGGGTGGTATTCGCTCTTATTAAAGATCGCGATCCCGAGTGCAAAAAGCTCCATCTGTGGGGAAGGTGGTATATCCAGATCATCCAAGGCCGTCGCAGTTTTAGTTCCGCCGCGCCCTCTGAGCCCATAGTCACGATCCCTTATGCGGACGAACCCCCGGTGAAGTATGCCGTGGAGGTTAAGAATTGGAATTCTGATGACCTCCTTCAACCTGCAATCGGCGCCATCCCCGTGCAGCCGCCGCCGGCGATAGATATTCTGGGGAGGCGAATCTGTCAGGGCGAAGCACGCCCTTGGGGACAGGCTTATAACATTGGAATGATCCCGCGACTCCCCGCCGGATATTTGCAGTGGGCCCGGTACATTCTATCGGCGAAGAGGACCCACCTAACGAAGATTGGTCTATACTCAGCCGTCTTCGTCTCGCTCTTCGAGTACCCCTCTCCTCCAACGTGGTGGATAAAGGCTTTTGTTGAACAATGGAATATCCCCACCCATACCTTCCTGATGGCGGATAAGGAAGTTTCTATCTCTTTGGAGGAATTTGCCGAAATTTCAGGTCTGCCAATGAGGGGAGAGCACTACGAGGAGTTGCTTCCTCCTGATGAGTATGTCTTTGCCCCCAAGCAGCTGGTATTTGACTTAACTTCGGAGAATGCCATTCAGCATCAGCATCCGGGTTTGGTGAAAGTGTTGGAGATCTATGAAGAACTCCATTTGGAATCGGGAGACAAGGGCGTCAGTTTCGCAGCTTTCATTGCTCGCTTTATCTGCCCGGAGTTCTTATCAGAGCAGAGCGAGAAGTTCGCTCAGCTTGACGACCCTTTTGGTTTCGGTTTGGATCGTCGACCCGTATCGGAGAATAACCAGAGGGATTTCTATCTCCCCAATGCTGCCATCGTCGCTTTCTCAGAAATTGCCGTCTCCGGCATGGATGAGGAAACTTTCTTTATTGGGTTCCTGGGCTTGTGGTTATGCAACTTTGCGCTCCCTATGCACCCGCGCTTCATGCGTCCCTCTGTCTTTTACCCGGCACATCGGATGGTGGCCGGTCTGCAGTTGTCAGTAGGAATTGCTGGGTTAGCTTACCTTTATCATGGACTCAGCGTAGCGGCGGACGCCAATGATCCTGGGACACAGCCTGCTAACTTCCCGATGCATTACTTCGTTTCTTGGATGGAGATGCACGTGCGAGGGGTGTTTGGCGCCCACAAGACTCCTCCATTCTTCGAGAAGTACAGACTCCCGAGAGTCATACGGTTAGTCGGGGCTTCAATTGTTTTTGCATCCCCGCGGGATTCTAGGGGACTCCTCCTGCGCCCACATTTGGTCGGAGCGACGACTTCTTTCGTGGATAAGGTTATCACCATAGGCTCGGAGACTACTAAGTCGGTGGTGCCCCTACGTGACGAGTTTAAGGGTGGGGCTTCTGTACTGAAGGCTCGGGAAATCGTCCATCTCTACTCCATTCGGCCGGGCTACCTAGTGTTTCGGCAGAATGAGACGGCTTTGTTTATGAGGTATAATCCGCATCGATTTGCCCCGCAATCAAGCTACAACCAGGGGATCCCGATGGAAGCCTTCTTGGAAACGCCCCTGGTTGGCCCAGAGGGGGCAAAGAATGCGATGCATCACTTTATACGGCTTAACACGGGTTCCTATTTCTTCATTAGTGAACCCAGCTGTGTCCCTAAGATGCTTAATTCGTATGTGGCCTGGTATGCGCACGCTATGGGCCCAATCATTTTAATGGAGAAACGCATGCTGGTTGACCGTAGGGGTGCGCCTCCTGGCGGTGATCGCAAGGCTCCCTTGCAGCCAAGGACCCAGGTCACCCTCCCGATAAAAGATGCCGGAGCTGACCGACCACGCGTGTTGGCCCCCCCGCGTGGACTGCCACTGCCCGCTACGGTGGATGCACCGCCGGCGCCCCGTGCTCCCACAAAGACGGTTAAAATGGTATCGCCAGAGTCGGTTGCAGGAGCGGATATCGGGACTCGCCGCCCGAAAGTGACTGCCAAGCGCAAAGCTGCTCCGAGTGGATCCAAAGCTGGCGGACAGAAAAAGAAGAAGTCCACCCTATCCCTCGATGCGATTCTCAGCTCAAAGCCTGCGGCCTCTCCTGTCGAGGCCATATGCGAGTATGGCAGCAATGAGGGCTTTGTGGTGGACCCTGAGGACACCAACTTAGCTGCCGCCATTGCAGCTTCAGAGCGATCGGCGAGGCTTGAAGCGATGTTAAGCAAACTCGCTGAGTCCGGTAATTATCAGACGCTTTATTTGTCATTTCATTGCATTTTTATCATTACCTTTAACTGATATTTGCTCCCTTTTTAACAGGTGTTTCTACCGAAGAGGCTATTGCTGCCTCCCTGAAAACCTTTCAGGAAGAGGAGGAGAGGCGTGCCCTGGCAGGTGTTGGTATGCTCCACCCCCTTTTTTTATAGGGAAAGTTTGTTATTTCTTCTGGTGGTCAATTTAACCTTCTTTTGCTTCTTTACAGGGGCTATATCAGTTGATGCGGGGATCCTTCTCGAGCTTGCTACCGAAGCCCCAGCTCCGTCGAAGCTGCCGCAAGAGCCTCGGCTTGACGCAACGACGAGGGATGCTCTGAAAAATCTGGAGGCATCTCTCTATACGGATGAGGATGCTTCAATGAAAGCCGCCCTAATGGCATCTGTCTCAACGGCTCGGGAGGAGCGGAAGCGGTTGAGACGTGAAGCAAAGGCGTGGAAAGCTACTTTGGCCGCAGGAGCGGGCCCTAGCACCATTCCTCGCGCTGGTACTCCTTCTGAAGAGCCCCCGGTTGCCCTGTCTACTGCTCGTCGGCAAGTGGCGCGCGCGGTTCGGAGCGCCAATGATAAATCTGGTTCAGGTAGTACTCCTTTCAGAACCTTGTTGTACGAATTGTAGAGCCATTGGCTCACACGTATTCCATCTTGCAGGGCCAAGTCCAACTGAGGGGGAGGCGGAGACGACCGTCGAACCTAGGGGAGCGGAGGAAGCGGTACTTGTTGAACCCGAACCGACAGTGAGCAACGTTGTCGGGGTCATGGGGCCTGGAGCCGAGGTTGAGGGACCTGCCGCGGAGAGGGTCATTGATGTCGCACCTGAAGTAGCGGCAGATGAGACGATTGTCTCAACCGAGCCGAAGGCGGTAGAGGACGAGGTGCTTGAGGCTGGGGACCTCGTGGTGCCGATGGACGGGGCAGCTGCGACCGCCGATCCTGAGGGAGCAGCGGGTGAGGCGGCCATGATTCCTGAAGACGGGCTGGGCGCTCCTTCTCAGGAGTCTGGCAATGTTCCTATCATAGCACTCCCTGCTTATGGTCCTCCGCCATCTGTAGAGCTTGCGAGCATAACAACGGTTCCCCTCGAGTCGGGTGATGAAGCTACAGGCGGTGGCCTCCCGTCAGTGGAGGAAGGGATTGCCTCCGTTTCTGCTGGCAGCTTGTCGGGTAAATTTTGAATTACCAATGTTTTTCGTTTATATATATCTCACAATCTCTTTTAACCAGTTTGTCTTTGTTTTAAACGCAGGTGCGGCTAGTGTCGATGCTCCATTGCTTGAAGGCACACCGTCAACTACTGCTTTGGCGGTGGTCGTTCCTCAGCCTTCCCTTGTGCCATCGCGGATGTTGGAAGGTATGAATTTACGACTTATGCATTAATCTTTTAGCGTGTAGCTTATGTACTTACGTTATACCACTATGCTCTTTTCAGGAGTGCTCTTCGATCGTCTGTACCAAGTGTTACTCCCACACTTCTCCTTCCCGTCCGAACTCGCTTCTCCCTCTAGCGGTGTCGGTGAGTACATTTTCATTTTGATGCCTTTGTTTATTGCCCCTTTTTTTAGCAATGGGATGATTTCTGACTTTTCCTCTTCCTTATTTGTCACGACCCAAGTTTGGATGTGACAGGCACTTGGATTGTATCATATCTAAAGATATGCACAATCCAAGTAAGCCAAAAACCAAGATCAAAATACCTTATTGCGGAATTATTTATGAAAATTTAGTTTTTAAGTAAAAATCTCAAGTTATGAAGTTAATTCATTTAAACAATAATAACGATTAAGTTTAGTTGTATTCCTAGTTGGAATCAACAATGTCAACAATGAATCATGAATATAAACATATAAAACATCACTGAATCTCATAAAGAAAGAAGCTATGATACTGATCAACAGATCTCAACTGTACATATATATACCATCTCTCATTTCTAAGTCAAAATACAGGTTTGATGGAGACTTTCTAGATACAAAATACAACCTCAACAAGGAAGGTTACTACACATGTAACCTACCGATCAAAAGATGGAATACAACTGCAAAAGTATCTCTGCCTCGCAGCTACCCGTCCACTCTATCCCTGCAAGGAACTGTGGCACAACGGGGATGAGTTGCCAACTCAGTGAATACGACTAACATATAACGGCGAATAAAGTAAATATGACAATCATGCTACTGAATATGAATCAATATGATATATGAGTATATGTGAAATTCAACAATAAATCTCATTATACTTCTGAAATCACAACTCAAGTAAATCATTTCTCGGTGTCCATCAACGACACAAAACTTTCATTTCTTATAGGCATCATTCCCCGAATGATCCTATACCCATAATATCGGTCGTTATCCTCTAGATACACGCCGTATTTTTATTACCAATTCCGGTATCGAGTAACCTCGCTAGGCTCCCCCGTCTCAATACGGCTATCCTGCCCCTCGGTCTCGACCGGGTCCCCCATGTATCCAACTGTATATCTCCCCCACTCAGTATGGATAACGTAAAATCCGCGACCGTATATCTCCCCCACTCGGTCCGGAATAAAACCAAAAACAGAAATCATCTCATGGTGGACATGACACATCAATCATGAAAATACTGGATTTATGTAATAGTATTCAAAACTCAAACCATAAATCCTCAATTCTACATTTACTTCATATATAACACCAAAATACGCATAAAGTAACAAGATGTCAATGATGCAATCTACCATTACATTAGATATGTGAAATACGCTATAATCCATTTTAACAAGTATGATATTTAAGTGTATGTGACATGGCAATATCGACGAGGTGTGTGTAGAATATAAGATGTGCACGTGGCATGACTCGTCGATAATTGTGAAGTGTTCTAACATCTAAGCAATTTATAGTTATTTGTAGTGAATGCAATTTAACATTTAAGCATAACGATATAAACATCAAGTCTAGTAAAACCACGGGCGAAACACGCCATCTTTACAAAATTCCCCGGTAGATGTTTAGTCTACTCACCGGAAAAGTCGAATCTACTCCGGAATCGCTAATCCTTTCCCTTTCCTCGCGGCTTCCGTACTTCTCGTATCCGCGTCTAAATATACCAAGTTACGTATATAAGCAAAACGACTATTCCGATATAACGGAAATGAAAACACGCATTCCCACATACACGTTATATATTATCTGATTATATTAAGTTATAAAACACTTAATCTTGCTGGATTTTAGCCTTAATCTGCACTGTTTCAGAAATTAAAACGCGACGTGATTTAGTCGTGTCGTTTTTAGTGTTTTATGATTCTTTTTCCGACATATCTTCCCAGATTTTAACTACTGTAAAACTAAATTAATTAAACAGTACCAAAATAGTCAAAATTGTATACTGTAGACTACCCATAAGAGAAAACCCCCAAAGCTCCTCACATGGCCGGCGACGCCGGCCATTCCCTCGTTGTCGCAGGCCCAAAACCGGCCCCCTGGTGTCGTTTTCTTGTGGTTTGTTCTAATTGATTCCTACATCATTTTGACTCTATTTAATTTATTTAATTATCTTTCAGAACAAAGCAGATTTCAACAGACACTAATTTTAACTAAAATACGATATTGTGTGACTTGTTCAATCAATTTTAACTAATCTACAGAGCCTAATTAACCTACTATGATTAAGAATTTACCCTCCAATTAGTTGTAGGAATGACCCTCCATGATTAACCAGCTCCTCCTAGCTTGATGATGAACTATCTCCAAGAACAAGCTCCTCTTTCATCTTCTTCCACTTGTTTTTCTTTTTCTCTCTTAATTTTTCCTTTTTCTTTAATTCATTTTAGTTTGATTTTGTGTTTTGAACTGAGAATGAGTTATATATGTGAGAGGAGGAAGGGATAAGGGAAGGTGGAGGTGTCAAGTGCTAGGATGTGCATGTTTCATGCAAGGAGGAGGTGTAATGAAGTTGTAAAGCATGCAAGCATGATGTGTTATTGCATTATCTTTACATTTTCTTTTGTTTTAATTTGAATTGATTTCAGAACTGAAATGATTTCATTTATTCACTTTTACCCTCAACAATCTTATATTTACATAAAACCTAAACTTTACAATTTAACCCCTCACAACTTAACTTATTATAAAACACACATTTTATCAAAATGAAGCTAAATTTATCATTAAAACCCTTATAACTTATTTAAATTACATTCAAAAATTCTAATTTAATTTGTATTACATATAACTTATGAAGATTGACATATTTGATTTTAACCATTTTGTGATTTATCAGTTTATTCTTAATTTAATTAATTTTATTTATTTCTAACTTTTCCTAAATGTTACATTATTGCAGTGCCACAAATCGGAGGAGGGGACGCAAGACCTGCCATGCCACCGGCCCTTCCCGCTTTGCCGTCTATTGCCGCTGGTACAGTATATTCCACCCCCTTTTTAGATGATCCTTTAACATCTTTTCGAATCATTGTTTAACCATGCTTCGTTTTGCAGCTATTGTTCCAGCTCCGATCCCCCCTGAGTCTCGTGTTCTCTCACCAGCGGGCCCTTTCTTGAAACGTCCGTCTTCAAAAGGTGCCGTGATGAGTTTGGGGATGCTGAGTGGGTATATTGAAGAGCTTAATGTGGACGCTCTCCCCTCTGCCGTAGATTTCGCTGTGGAGGTTAACCCGATGTTGGCGGCGCTCGTAAACTTTCACGACGAAGGCATCGTCGAATTTTGGGTTAACCACTGCAGAGAGATCGAGGCTCGCCTGCATCAATTGGAGTCGACGCGCCCTTCTCCCGAGGTTTTGGCCGCGAGCGCCCAACGGACAGCTTGGCTTGAGCAAAGCGCCTCTTATCTCCATCATTTGGAGCAGGAGGCAGCTTTACGGCTAAAGGGGCATCGGGAATCTTCAAACGTGACCGCTCGCCTTCGTGCCGAAGTTAGGACGAATGCTGCTGAAGTGAAAGCTGTCTTTGAAGGTCTTCTCAAGCGTATATCTAATGGGCTAGCACTGAAGCGGAAACTCGATGCCGCTGAGCGTGATGCCCGAGGCCAAGAAGCAGCTCAGCAGGTTGTTGGGGAACAGCTCACATCCTTCACGCAGCAGCGGGCTCGAGTAGAGGCTGAACTGGCAGTGGCAGTTGATCAGGAGAAGGCGTGGAAGGAAGTACGCGAGCAATTGATAGAGTTGTTCAAGAAGCTTCCTTCTCCCTGAATATTTTGTATCGTTTACACACCTGTAGTTTGTATATAGCATATACGCATTTTTATTCTTTATACGACCCGCCTTGTATTTTGATTGAATTTATGAATAAAGACACATTCTTTGTTGCAATGTCTGGTACTTTTTCTTCACTTTTTCCCTTTTGTCATGGTGTTTTCGATGAACCTGATCGGCGGGCAACTTAATTTCTCCGAAAGGTAGCGATGACTTAGGTTGCAGGTTCAGGTCCGCCGCCTAAGGCTTTTCAATTCTATGAGCCGTGAGGTCTCATAGAGTCTTTTCTCCCTACGGATCGAGAGGATCTCGTAAGTGGATTTTCTCCTTAGGAATCGTGAGGATTCCCAAGTGTGGTTTTCTCTCATAAGTCGAAAGGATCCTATAAGAGAATTTCTCCCTCTTACGAGTCGAGAGGGCTCGTAAGCGGTTGTTTCCCTCTTTGTCGAGAATCGACTTCAGAGAGTGAGACCCGTGAATAGTATGCAAGAGACCATTTAGGATTGACTTGCAGGGTCCCATCTGTTCAGGAAGCAAGTTTTTGAATCCTTACTGCCCGAGATGTGAGTCAAAGAAGCTCTCGTCACGGAGTGTTTGTATCCGTGAGTTGAGAAGTTTTGCGAGGGATTATTTTTTTCCCAAGCGCCAAGGATTATTTGTGTCCTTGGGGTTTGAAACGAGTCGATGGTTCCCACGGAGGCGCTGGTGGCTCTGTGAGTTGACGCGGATCAGAAGGCTCTCGTCAAGGAGTGTTTGTATCCGTGAGTTGAGGATTTTGCTAGGGATTATTTGTTTCCCAAGCGCCAAGGATTATTTGTGTCCTTGGGGTTTGAAACGAGTCGATGGTTCCCACGGAGGCGCTGTTGGCTCTGCGAGTCGACGCGGATCAGAAGGCTCTTGTCAAGGAGTGTTTGTATCCGTGAGTTGAGAATTTTGCTAGGGATTATTTGTTTCCCAAGCGCCAAGGATTATTTGTGTCCTTGGGGTTTGAAACGAGTCGGTGGTTCCTACGGAGGCGCTGTTGGCTCTGCGAGTCGACGCGGATCAGAAGGCTCTCGTCAAGGAGTGTTTGTATCCGTGAGTTGAGGATTTTGCTAGGGATTATTTGTTTCCCAAGCGCCAAGGATTATTTGTGTCCTTGGGGTTTGAAACGAGTCGATGGTTCCCACGGAGGCGCTGTTGTCTCTGCGAGTCGACGCGGATCAGAAGGCTCTCGTCAAGGAGTGTTTGTATCCGTGAGTTGAGGATTTTGCGAGGGATTATTTGTTTCCCAAGCGCCAAGGATTATTTGTGTCCTTGGGGTTTGAAACGAGTCGGTGGTTCCCACGGAGGCGCTGTTGGCTCTGCGAGTCGACGCGGATCAGAAGGCTCTCATCAAGGAGTGTTTGTATCCGTGAGTTGAGGATTTTGCTAGGGATTATTTGTTTCCCAAGCGCCAAGGATTATTTGTGTCCTTGGGGTTTGAAACGAGTCGATGGTTCCCACGGAGGCGCTGTTGGCTCTGCGAGTCGACGCGGATCAGAAGGCTCTCGTCAAGGAGTGTTTGTATCCGTGAGTCGAGGATTTTGCGAGGGATTATTTGTTTCCCAAGCGCCAAGGATTATTTGTGTCTTTGGGGTTTGAAACGAGTCAATGGTTCCCACGGAGGCGCTGGTGGCTCTGCGAGTCGACGCGGATCAGAAGGCTCTCGTCAAGGAGTGTTTGTATCCGTGAGTCGAGGATTTTGCTAGGGATCATTTGTTTCCCAAGCGCCAAGGATTATTTGTGTCCTTGGGGTTTGAAACGAGTCGATGGTTCCCACGGAGGCGCTGTTGGCTCTGCGAGTCGACGCGGATCAGAAGGCTCTCGTCAAGGAGTGTTTGTATCCGTGAGTTGAGGATTTTGCGAGGGATTATTTGTTTCCCAAGCGCCAAGGATTATTTGTGTCCTTGGGGTTTGAAACGAGTCGATGGTTCCCACGGAGGCGCTGGTGGCTCTGCGAGTCGACGCGGATCAGAAGGCTCTCGTCAAGGAGTGTTTGTATCCGTGAGTTGAGGATTTTGCGAGGGATTATTTGTTTCCCAAGCGCCAAGGATTATTTGTGTCCTTGGGGTTTGAAACGAGTCGATGGTTCCCACGGAGGCGCTGGTGGCTCTGCGAGTCGACGCGGATCAGAAGGCTCTCGTCAAGGAGTGTTTGTATCCGTGAGTCGAGGATTTTTGCTGAAGTCATTGGCTTCTTCGGTTGAAATGAACCGTTGAGGTTTGGCTTCGTCGTCTGACGGAATCCGTTGGGAAAGTACGGTTTCATTTTTGTTTACGCCCTTGGATTGTATACAGGGATCAATGTGACCTTAACTGTAGGGCCAAAGCTTCATCATCATTTTTTTTTGTTTTATTTCCGCGATGCTCTATCATTTCAGCTTTTATATCGCGAAGGTCGCGATTGCCCAATCATTTCGGCTATTTTTCGCGGTGCCCAATCATTTCGGCTTTTTATTTTATTTTTATCCGCTGCTTTTTATTGCGAGTTGCCCAATCATTTCGGCTATTTCTTCATGCATATATTTTTACTTGCTGCTTTTTTTTTATTGCAAGTTGTCCTATCATTTCGGCTATTTCGTATGCACGACGGGCCTACTGGCTTTCGCCGTAAACCTGAAATTGAACACCGATTTCGGCATCAGTACCGCTACAACTGGGATATTACCAGGAGCGAATCATCATTTGCCTCTGTCGTTGTCGAACAAAGGAGGCTTAGCGACCAGGGTTAGGGTCCTGTCGGCTTTTGACTTCATGAGCCGTAGGGGTCTCATAAAGGTATTTCTCCCTACAGGTCGTGAGGATCTTGTAGGTGTATTTTCTCCTTAGGAATCGTGAGGGTTCCTAAGTGTTTTGTTCCTCCGTAAGTCGTAAGGATCCTACAGGAAGGTTTTCTCCTCATAAATCGAGGGGATTTATGAGGGTTGTTCAGCATGCGAACGTATTCCCAATTACGGATGAAATTTGGCTAGGGAAATGTTTATTCGCGCCCGTGGATTGTATACAAGGGTCAATATTGAACCGCTTGTAGGGCCATTTTGGAAGTTTGCGGGGGTTTGCTTAAGCACAGGTTTAGGTCTCTGTGACTTAAGACTTTCAAATCCTATGAGCCGTGAGGGTCCCATAAGAGAGTTCTCCTTGCGAGTCGTGAGGATCTCGCAAGTGTATTTTCTCCTTAGGAATCGTGAGGATTCCTAAGTGTGTTGCTCCTTTGTGAGTCGTAAGGATCTCACGCAGGTGGTTTCTCCTTACAAGGTCGAGAGGACTCTATAAGGGTTCTTTAACGAAGTTGCGCCCTTTCGGGTTTTCACAAACATTCGCCGGTAGTCCTGCTGTTTTTACTCACGGAGCCCTTTCGGGTTTTCATCCGTGTCCTTTTTGCTTATGGACATACCGTTTTTTTTTTGTTTTTTTATTTTTTTATTTTTTACATCATCTTGTCAGCCCAAGGATGTTGCGGTACTAGTTTAAAGACGTTTCGGTCTGTTATTAGTTTAAGGACATTTCGGTCCCTCGTTAGTTTAAGGACGTTTCGGTCCGTCATGGAGAAGGCTGGCCACTGCTTATAAAGCTTGAGCTTAGGAAGATAGCGAGCGGACATAGTCGTCGTCATCTATCATTGACCTAGGCCGTGGCTTATTAAGCATAGTATTTCTTTAGGAAGCGACCGTTTATTGGTCTGAAAGGCCTTTCACCGTGCATGTCCATGAGTAGATAGGTCCCGCCCTGGTAAACCTTATCTATGATGTATGGGCCTTCATAGTTCGGCTCGAATTTTCCCCGCTTGGCGCGATTGGGGATCATAGGCCTTTTGACCACTAGCACGAGTTCGCCCTGACAAAATGTCCTCGGTCGGGTCAATCTTTCGTATGAGCACGTCATCTTTGCTTTATACGCTTCCAGATTTTGTTGTGCTAGAAGCCGGATTTCATCCAGGGCGTCAAGCTCTTCAAACCGAAGGTGGGCATTTTCTTCGTCTGTCAGCTCGTAGTGGACTGCCACTCGTAGAGAGGGTAACTCTATCTCGAGAGGGAGTACTGCTTCCGTCCCAAATACCAACGCGTATGGCGTCGTGTTTGTGGCTATTTTAAACGTAGTTCGATACGCCCAAAGAGCCTCTTGCAATCTTTCGTGCCAATCTCTCTTATTTCGTGACACTGTTTTCTTCATGATCTTCGTCAAGGTCTTGTTGAAGGCCTCAGCTAGACCGTTAGCTCGCGGATTATAAACTGAGGAATATCTCCAGTTTATATTGTGCTGCTGTGCGAAGCGGCTAATTTTATGACTTTGGTATGCTGGCCCATTATCAGAGATGATCCTTCTCGGGGTTCCAAACCGGTATATGACATGCGTTTTGAAAAAATGGAGAATGTTCTCCGTCTTCACTTCCCTCAACGGTACCGCCTCTGCCCATTTGGAGAAGTAGTCAGTCGTCGCTAGGATGAAACGATGTCCCTTAGACGATGCTGGTTCGATGGGGCCGACTATATCAGTCCCCCACATTTCGAATGGCCAGCTAGCCACTGTTGGGTGTAGCGGGTTTGGATGTTGATGGATGAAGTCCCCATGAATTTGGCATGAGTGGCATTGCTTCGCATATTCGATGCAGTCCTGAATCATCGTGGGCCAATAGTAGCCCATCCGTTTTATCTTTAACTTCATCTTAGGGCCTGCTTGATGAGAACCGCAGAGTCCGTCGTGAACCTCTTGGACGACCCTTCTCGCTTCGTCAGGTCCTAAGCATCTCAGCCACAGAGAATCGAATGTCCTCTTGTATAGAGTATCGTTGACGAAGGCGAAAGACAGAGCTCGTTTCACGAGCTGATGTCTTATGGACGCTTCTTCAGGCATTCGGTGGAACTTGAAGTAATCTATGAAGACTTCTCTCCAGTCTTCGGTCTTCTCATGGTCTTTTATTTGTAGGCTCGCCTGCTCAATTGCTCCCTTTTCTTTATATGATTCTGGAGGTATTTCTGCTGGGGCGAGCACTCGACGGCTTTGTATCACGATTCTAACGTCATCGAGATTCTCGTCAGCCAATTCTTTAGCAAGTTTGGCCAGTGCGTCCGCTTTGCTGTTTTCCGCGCGCGGTATACTTTCCAAAGTATAGGAGGGAATTTGGGTTAGCAGTTGCTGCACCTTTTCACCGTATTTTATCAATTCCGGTTTGCATGTTTGGTAATCGCCGTTCACTTGACTGACGACCAGTTGGGAGTCCCCATATATGAGGAGGCTCTCAATTCCCATATCGATGGCGATCTCGAGGCCTGCTATCAGAGCTTCATATTCAGCTTCATTATTCGTTCTCGGCTCTGTTAAGGAGAAGGCGAAGCGCATTATTCCTCCTTGTGGAGTCACAAAGATGAGTCCTACCCCCGATTTGATTTTTGGCATACTTTGTTTGTGCTTTTTCATAGAAGATGCTCCATCGAAATAGAGCTCCCAACGGGTATCACCACTGTCGATTGCGTCAAACGCATGTCTGTCTGGCAAATCGCAATTTAAAGGAGAATCGGCAGGTATGGGATGCTCAGCAAGGAAGTCGGCGATGGCCTGGCCTTTTACTGCCCTGAGAGGCTGATATGTTATCGAAAATTCCATCAAGAGCAGGGCCCATTTAGTGAGTCTTCCCGTCAATATGGCCTTTGACATCAAGTATTTAAGGGGGTCCACCTTTGAAATGAGACGGACTTCATGCGCCAACGCATAGTGCCTAAGCTTTGTTATTGCGCAGATCAACGCCAGGCAGTGTCTTTCAATGGGAGAGTAGTTGCTTTCTGCCCCCAGCAGAACTCGACTTAAGTAGTAGAGTGCTCTTTCTTTCCCTTGATCGTTCTCTTGTGCCCATAATGCGCCTAAGGAACCTTCGAGGGCGGTTGTATAAAGAATGAGAGGCTTCCCCTTAACCGGAGCAGCCAACACCGGTGGGTTCTATAGGTATTGCTTGATCTCATCCAGTGCGCCTTGGCATTTTTGATCCCAAACGAATGGGGTTCCCTTCTTCATCAGGTGATTATAAGGACGACACTTTCCTGAAAGGTTGGCTATAAATCGCCGTATGTATGCGAGTTTCCCTTGGAGAGACCGCAGCTGTTTGAGAGTCCTCGGCGGAGGCATTTCCATGATCGCTTTAATCTTTGACGGATCTATTTCAATACCTCGGTGTCGAACAACGAATCCCAGGAATTTGCCCAAGGAAACCCCGAATGCACATTTAAGAGGATTCATCTTCAAGTTGTATTGCCGAAGGCGTTGAAATACAGTCTTCAAATGCTCGAGATGTTCTTCGTATGATTTGCTTTTAACTACGAGATCGTCGATATAGCATTCGACGATTTCGTGTATAAGGTCATCGAAGATCTTTGTCATGGCCCTTTGGTAGGTGGCACCGGCATTCTTTAAACCGAAGGGCATCACCTTGTAGCAGAATATACCTAGAGGAGTCCTAAAGGCGGTGTGCTTCTGGTCTTCTGGATGCATCTTTATCTGGTTATACCCTGATGAGCCGTCCATGAAGGAGAAAACCTCATGAGTGGATGTGTTGTCTATCATCAGTTCGGTGACTGGTACTGGGAAATCATCCTTCGGGCAGGCTTTATTAAGATCCCGAAAATCCACGCATATGCGCACCGTCCCATTTTTCTTCATCACCGGGACGATGTTAGCGATCCATTCAGGGTATTGAACTTCATGGATAAAGCCGGAGTCTATCAGCTTTTTGACTTCGGCGTTGATGCTCATTTCAAGCTCGAGCCGCATTCTTCTCGGCACCTGTTTGACTGGCTTGACGTCCGGGGATATCGCCAATTTGTGCACAGCAATTTCTGGATCTAGTCCCGGCATTTCGGAATAGTTCCATGCGAAGCAATTTTTATGCTGTACAAGGACGTCCTTTAAAGCAGCCACCTTCTCTTCAAACAGCAGCTCACTGACAAATGTCGGTCGCGGATCATTTACCGTCCCCAACTCAATTTTCTTGAGATTATCTGCAGTGGTATGGATTCCATCCTCCAGTTCTTTCGGAGCTGGGGGAAATTCTGAGATTACCTCATCGCTGCTGTTTTCAAAGCACCAAGGGAGGCTGTTCATATCTTCGGACTCTTCTTTTAATATTGTTACCACATGGCAAGTGCGAATTTTCTGCCAATCCCAATACGGAGTTGGTTCTATCCTTGTGTTTTCGGGTTCGTGCTTTTGCGGCGGCGCTACCCTCCAGTTGTCAGACAACGCGAATTTGCCAAGCTGGTATTGGTCCTCAACCTAATTCTTAAAAGTGAAGCAATCTTCAAGCGGATGCCCTACTACTCGATGGTAAGAGCAATAATTTGGTTGGAGACTTCGCCCGCTTGCTCAGGGTGTTTAGACTCTGGCAGTGTAAGCATTTGATGTTTTAGAGCAAGATCAAGTATTTTCCTTGTTTTGTTCCGAGGAAATGAGTATGCTCGACCCATTTTCTTCATGAGGGCTAGGTCAATAACGCTCGACTCTCGGATGCGTGGCTTCTTAGCTCTGCTTTGTGGTTGTCGAGCGCCTTTCTTGCCTTTCGACTTGTTTTTGCTTTCGCGTCGAACCTTTTTTGTAGCAGGTTGACAATGAGCGGTATTTTCGTCCTTCACCGCCTGTTGAAGGAGGCGCTATGTCTTGGCTTTCTCATAGATTGCCATTTCACGATTGTGATCATCTCGGGCTTTTTGACCCGCATTCCCTATAAGTTTGCCCATCTGGTCTTCAAATGATGGACTGGGCGGTTTTGCATTAGGAACTTTTGCTGGCTCAGGATTAGCGTCCTCCCATTGAGCGTCCGCCTCTTCATCGAAGTCATACATAACGTAACAGCTGTTTACTGGCTCTCGTTTCTTTGACCGGATGTACCCAAGCAATTTTGTTTCTATCTTCCCGTTAGGCAGTTTGCATTGAGTCCCGGGAACGTTCCAGACTTTGTCATAGAATTTGGCTTCTCTAACGGTCTGTGTGAAGGACATCCCCTGGCGTTTCAGCAGTTTCTTCAAACCTTCGGTATAATATCTGGGAAGACGGATAGGCTGAAGCCTGTCGAGCGTGGGATCCGCGCCATGCCAAATTTCTTTTTCCACTTTGTTTTCTTCAGAACGGTAAAATAGGATTGCCCTCTCGCCTTTTCGTCCGGGAGGGATATAGAATGTCTGCAATTCTTCTACGCTATTGGTGTTGAGTGCATCCAGTTCTTTGTAATGTTCAAGCGGCACCATGGTTATCTGCAGACTTCGCTCTTCGTCAGCGGAAACCCGTATTGAAGGCCGAGCAGGGAATACAGCATGAACTTCATCCTCTGAATCACTACCGAAGATCAATGAAGGAACGGATGGTCCTGGCCTGGTGGATTGGGATGGACCTGAATAAATTATATCCTCCTCCTCCTCGGTGTCACTGCCGAAGACAGGGATGGTGGCGTTAGTTTTGTTCTCCGGTTTGTGACACCTTTCCGTGTCTTCGGAGCTCGGCAAGAAGTATTTGGCATCTTTATACTTGCGAACTTCGTTCACGGAAAACGGATTCAACTCTCCCGCCACAGTGTACTCGAGACCATCCCTAGAATACTTCATGCACTGATGCTGTGTAGAAGGGATGATATTGTACTCGTGTAGCCATGGTCGGCCGAGCAGAGCATTGTAGCATGTCTTGGCATCTATAACATGGAATTTGATGTCCGTGACGAGCAACCCGAAGCGTAGCGTCAATATCACAGATCCAAGAGTCTTTGAGGATTGAGAGTCGAAACCGGAGATAATGATCTTGTCCCGGGCGAGGTGTTGGACGCTCATGCAAATTTCTTTTAACACCCGCACATTAAGTAGATTGACAGATGATCCGTTATCGACCAAGATTTTACCTATCTTTATGTCATGGCAGTATCCTGAGACATAAAGGGGGCGATTGTATTCACACGTCCCGAGGAGAAGGTCTTCATCACCAAAAGCAACGTCGGCTGTGTGCACCTCTTCCAATTCATCCTTCATCTTTTGTTCGGCCAGGAAAGCTTGGAATTGGTCCGGATCTTGTAGGGCCTTAATCAAAGAATCTCTCGCCTCTTTTGATAGTAATAGGGCATCGAGAATGCTGAGTTGTGAAGATAGCTTTCTCAGATGTGCCAAGACATTGTAATCCACTTTATTCCTTTTTGGCGGGTTCTCGGCGTTTAGCTCTTCCAGAACTTGGTCATCTAGGACGATGTCTTCAGAGATCTTCTCTTTCCCTTTATCTTTTCTATTCGAGGGTCCGAGGTTCTTTTCAGGCAGTGTCCGATTCCGCAGCCGGATATTTTCGCAAACCATCGGCTCCTCTTTTTTTCCCGAAGTTGACTCTTTAAAGAGAGGGGCAAGCTCTAGCTCCTCATCAGAGTCGCTCCCAAATGTAGGCACTTGTGACCCGGCAGTTTTAACCATGTGACAATTGCCGGCAGTTCTTTCAAGTTCTTTAGTCGTGTTTCTTTGCTCCCGACGAATTTTACGCTTTTCCCGTTTAAAGCGTTGTTGATTAGCGACGTATCCTTGCCACCATCTATCGAAAGCCTTGCACTCTTGAGTGGGATGCGAGACCTTCTGATGATATAAGCAATAAGAGGGGTGCATTTCGACCACACCAGTCATTTTTCCTTCAGAGGATGGTAGCTTCATGCCCATTGATATGGCTTTAGCAAACCTCTTTTTTATCTTGAATTGGCTTTTGTCAGCGGTGGAGGCATTTTGCTTCAGCGGGATCATCTCAGCTCTTTCCTCAAGTCGCTGGTGCCTGGCCCTTTCGAATATAGCCGTCTCGCGTTCTCGATCAGCTTTACTTTTCAGTCGAGCTTCATTAAGAAATGCGTCAATCATTTCGATTGATAGCTCCGGAACCCTTGACTCAGTATTTGCCCCCGGCGTTTTAGTGCCGGAAGTCCCTTCATCATTTGCGGTCGAATGGGAGATCATACGACAGCTCGCCATATATTCCTTGGATTCATCCGATGAACTTTCCCCCTCATCTTCTTTTTGAAAGACGTGATCAAGGAAATCTTGGAGCGTAATGGGAGTCCACGCCTTTTGGTTGTACTCATCCAGTGCGTCGATTTGCTTTTGTAAGTCCGTGCGCTTGTCGCCAGGCTTCACGGGCTTCTTAGATTTCTTCTTCTTCTTTTTCGAAGATTTTGACGGCTGGTTATGAACGCTTGAACTACCACCATCGGTCTTCGAAGTCGGACGTGGCTTCAACATCCCCTCAATAACCTGCGGTTCCAAGGGGTTCTTCCACTTGACCGCTGGACAGGTCTGAAGATCATCTAGCATTCTCCTCGTTTTGGTTGATAATACAACCTCCCAGGGAGCTTCTTCAATGACGGAGCATGTTGCCCCCGGCGTATTTGTCCCCTTAGCGGTGTGGGGCTGCGGAGGATTCACCTTCCATTTGTCAGATAACGCGAACTTGCCCTGTCGGTACTGGTTTTCAAGCCAATTCTTAAAAACGTAGCAATCCTCGATGGGATGGCCCAGCACTCGATGGTAAGGGCAGTAATTGGGCTCGTTGGCGTCGTTCGGTTGCAACGGGCGTTTTGGATCTGGCAGATTTATGAGTCTGTTGCGCAACGCCAGCTCGAATAGCCTCCTCGTTTTATCGCGGGGGAAGGAGTAAGGACGTCCCATCCTGTCCTCAAGGGGTACGTATGGGCGTGTATTGTTTGGACGAGCAATCGGCTTCGAGTCGCTCGGTTGTTGTTGGGCATTAGCGACAATGATCGCTTTTCCCTTTCCTTTATCGTTTCGGGAGTCCGGCTTCGGGAGAGGGGGTTTATGGCCCATCTGGTCCATCTGCGCTAGTTTGTTGATCAAAGCCTGGAAGCTAGTCGGCTTGAAGAACATCATGAACTGCGAGATGGTTGCTTGTGGATCAAGAGTTCCAACAAACATTCCCACCGTGGGGGCTTCTTCTATGCGCTGTTCACACTTAGACCATAGGTTACGCCATCGTATAGCGTACTGAACCCATGTCTCGACGGGTTTTACCCTGGCGTTAATCAGCGCCGTCATCGGGGTACGCTCACTGGCACTTGCAAAGCGTTGGGTGAAGAGCAGCTCCATCTCCGCAAAGGTTTTAATAGAGTCGTTGGGGAGCTCAGAATACCATTCGAACGCCGTATCTGATAGGCTTCCAACGAACTGGCGAAGCAAAAGCTTGTCGTCGCCGCCGGTGTTACCGCAAAGCGCCCTGAATTGGGCAACATGTTGATGAGGATTGCCGGTCCCTTTGTAGACATGAAACTTGGGAATTGTGTAACCCGGCGGGTATTTGATTTGGTCGTACCAGCCCGGATATGGCCGCCCCGTTTTTACGACGTGGCCGGCTGCTTCAGCCACGTGATGAACCTTTATTTGCTGCGCTATATATTCGTCCAGATCAGTTTTAGAGATTGTATCCTCTCTAGCCGTTGATAAAACGGGTTGAGGGTTTGATGTCTCTCCCCTATCATCCCCAAGGACAATCGGGGGTTCTTCAGTTGGGGGATCTGGTTGTATCATCATCCCGATCATGTCCTGGAAGAGGAGGCCCATACGCTGTATATTGGCTGCTTGTTCAGCAGCCTCTTTGTCTCTCTTTTCCAGTACTCGGCGGAGGAACTCGGCGTCGGTCTCTTCCTCTTGACGTTCATCTAAGGACGTCCCAGGATTCTCTTTTGGCCCCGTGAGTGCAGCCATTGTAGTAATCATCTCCTGGAGCTTTTGTTGCTGCTCCTGGGCTTTCGTCACGGATCGAGTGAGCGGTCGGTGGCCCGTAGAAGTACGGCTTTCTTCCTTTCCAGAAGCCATATAAACCGTACGAACTGTTACGCCCCCTGACTTGGGGCGTTTAGGTTCACCGCTTTTAAACTTTGCCAATGTCACGGGGGCTTTCTCCAGCCTTTTTCTTTTGTGGACCATTGAGGTTGAAGGAGCCGTTGAAGTGGGCATCCTAGCATTTGTTGCCCCCTGCTGTTTAATGGGGCGGTTTTTGTCCTTTTCCACCTTTGCCTTTTTCTGGCGACGAAAGTAATCTGAGTCAATCACGGAGTCTTGAACCCTCCGCCAAACTTTATAAATCTTTGACGACAGCCGTTGAGAGGGCTGTTCCTGCTTTGTCTCCGGAGCTTTTTCCATAGGCGGAGGAGATCTTTTCAATGTAGCAATTGGGGAGTTCTTTCTCACCTTCCTCAGCAATTCAAAGCTGTTCCCAGTTGGAACAGCAGCGTTGACCTCCACCACTGGAGCAGGTGGGGTTAGCCCTGAGGGGGAGTTGCCCCCTGCCTTCCTTACTCGTTGCCAATGGCGACGTCGCGCACGACGAGCCGTTGGGACTGGCTCGGGAGTCGAGATGATTTCTTGTTGCCCCCTGTTTGAGTGTGGGGTAACTGCCGATGTCAGCCTATCGAAGACTGATGCCTTTTGACCAGCTGGGGGAGGAGTGGGAACCGTCAATCTTGTGAAGACCGACTCTCTGATGGGAGAAGCCGCTTTAACGACTTCCAAAGCAGCAGCCGTTGCCCTCTTTGGGACAGCCACTTTATAGTTTTGACCTAGCCTGGTGAAAACGGAGGCTGTCGGCTTAGTAGCGGGCGACCCGTTGACAGGGGTCGTGGTAGCAGTGAGCCGGTCGAACACCGACTTCTTGTTCACTTCCGGTGCAGGTGTCGGCATAGAGAAGCTTGCAGGTGGGATCATAGTTCCGAAAAACAAGCCGGTGGTGGCTTGGGTCACCTGGTCTACCGGCAGGGTAAGGAAGGAAGCCGCTTGGGGTCCATATGCTACACCTCCTGGTGAGGTGAAGCGTCCATTGCAGTGGCGTTTCGAGCAGTTGGTGCAGTTGAAGGCCATTGAATCTTGAGTTCTGCGCCAGACAAAAGACCAAATCTTAGCAACTTGAAATCCAAGAGCAACCATTTAACAAACCGCGATTGGTTCGCGAAGATGACACACGAAGTGTGGAGTGGAAAGAGGAAAAGGTCCCACCGGGCGTGCCAGAATCTATTCCCCTCCGAAAGGCGGCCGCACAGGGCTGCTTGGCGTCCTGGCGCTGGGATTCGGGGCAGATGCTATTTGGTTTTATCCGTCCACCTCTCCAAAGATGCCGAGTTGATTTACGGCACCTTGTATCGGAGGTTTAGACGGATGCGGCCGATGTAGCAGACTTCGTCAGATTCCCCCTTAGGGTGAGGGGTTTTTGATTGTGGGGACGCTCTTCCCTGCAGGCGCAAGCCCCTGCAGTTAATTACGCTACCGTGTTGCGGTAACAACTTTCTCCTTCTCCAGAATTTCACTTCGTGTCGTGTGTGTTTGTTTTGTTTGTGGTTGCCCGTGGATTGTATACGGAGACTGAGTAATGCCGTTGCCCGTAGGGCGTGGATTAATCCAAATCCGTATTTGCTTAGATTTGGGTTTGGTGTTTTTAGTTTAAGGATGCATTAGTCGCGTTGCGGCTAAGATCAACTTAAACGTTCGTCAAGGATACGTTAGTCCTGTCTCGGACTAAGATCGACTTGACGTAGTGATCGATTTAATATCTGGCCGTTGGGACTCGTCACCTCTCCGACGTCGCTGAGGGATTACAACGACAGGCGTCAAAGGAG
The DNA here is from genome assembly GCA_030015575.1 of Agapanthus africanus. NCBI lineage: Eukaryota > Viridiplantae > Streptophyta > Magnoliopsida > Asparagales > Amaryllidaceae > Agapanthus > Agapanthus africanus. The sequence continues at coordinate 422,627,961 of JASDDO010000029.1, forward strand.
TTCAGAGATGTACCCTTGAACCAAAGTTGATTTGGAGTTTTATCGTTCATTTAAATATCTAAGGACACGTTAACCATATTTGGGATTAAGATCAACTTAGACGGGACCGTTTAGATCCAACAAAAGAGCGTTTGGGCTCTATTGTGCCATTTTAGGGACGTGGTGGTCCATCGCCAGTTTAGGGACGTGGTGGTCCGATATTAGTTTAGGGACGTTTCGGTCCGATATTAGTTTAGGGACGTTTCGGTCCGATATTAGTTTAGGGACGTTTCGGTCCCAAGTTTGGATGTGTGGTCGTCGGGACCCGTCACCTCTTTGGCGTCGTTGAAGGATTACAACGAGGGATGTCAAAGGAGTTCGGAGATGTACCCTCGAACCGGTCGTGAATTGGTTTAGGAGAGCCATTTTGCTCAATCATTTTAATTTAAGGACTTACAGCCAGGATTGTGTTAAGTCCAATTTTTCTATTTATCTTGAATTCTGCCCGACTAATAAATTAATCCAAACAGGGCTCTGCCCCTTTATTATTTTGCAATTTGATTTGGGGCCAGGCCCTTTTAAATAATGAGTTGCATTTGTGCAGAAACTCAAGAGTTTTCCAAACAGGGCTCTGCCCTTTTATTATTCTGCAATTTGATTTGGGCCAGGCCCTTTTTAAATGGGTTGCATTTGTGCAGAACCACAAGTGCATGGCACTTTTGATCTAAATTTGGATCAAAGGAAAACAAGTTTTTCTACTTGTTTTCCCTGATTTTACAGAACCAAGGGTTCATATCAAGTGCAAGGCACTATTTATTTATTTTTATTGAATTATTCACTTTTAAATCCTCTGTTCTTCAGAGATTTTTTTTTTCTCTTCTTCAAAAGAAGTTTTTACCTCTTTTTTTTATGTTCTTGATTAATCTCCAAGAGTTCTTCTTCTTTTTTTTTTATGCCAGAAGTTGATTCTTCCCTGTTGATGCTTTTCGAATGAGGTCTGGGGTCTTATTTATAGTGCTCACAAATTTGTTGAATTTGTTAACAAGATCTTTCCTGAATGATTTTGGGAATTTTCCCAACATTGGATCTTTGATCCGAAGGCAGAAGAAAATCTTCTGGTTTTGGAAAGAACAGAAAAGATTTCATTAAATTTTTATTCTGTTTCTGCGCAACTCCCCAATGAATGACACGTGTTGCGTAGTGGGAGGCTTGCGCAACAGTGCTTGCGCAACTGCGCAGACACGTGTCGCGTAGGTGTGCACTTGCGCAAACACGTGTCGCGCAGGTGTGCACTTGCGCAACAGTGCTTGCGCAACTGCGCAGACACGTGTCGCGCAGCGGTGCACTTGCGCAACTGCGCAGACACGTGTCGCATTGTGGGCCACTTGCGCACTGCGCAACGCACGGAATTCGAAGCGTTGCTTCAGAAAATTTGGATTTTCAAAATTCAAACGAGCCTTGCTCAGATTGGGGGAACAATCACCTGTACTACTTGTGAAGAAGAAGGAAGGTTCATACAGAATGTGCATCGATTACAGAGCCTTGAACGAAGTCACTATAAAGAACAAATATCCACTCCCGCGCATCGATGATTTATTCGATCAGCTAAGTGGATCTTGTGTTTTCTTTAAATTAGATCTTCGTTCAGGTTATCATCAAGTAAAGGTCAAGGAAGCTGATATTCACAAAACAGCTTTCGGGACTCGCTATGGACATTACGAATTTCTAGTGATGCCATTTGGAGTGACCTTCACACCTGCAATATTCATGAACCTTATGAATCAAGTTTTCCTGGAGTACTTAGACATGTTTGTTGTCATCTTCATCGACGACATCCTGGTGTATTCTAAGAGTCGGAAAGAGCATGCAGAACATCTACGAATTGTCCTGGAAACTCTTCGACAACATCAGCTTTATGCCAAGTACAGCAAGTGCGAGTTTTGGCTAAATCAAGTTGGTTTTCTTGGACATATCGTATCAAGAGAAGGAATCTCTGTGGATCCAGCGAAAGTTTCGGCAGTTAGCGAATGGCCTATACCAAAGTCAGTGAAGGATATTCGAAGTTTCTTGGGTTTAGCTGGATATTACAGAAGGTTTATTGAAGGCTTTTCAAAGATAGCAACGCCCCTGACCAAGCTCACACGTAAAGATGAAGAATTTGTGTGGTCAGAAGCATGCGAACAAGCTTTCGTAGAACTCAAGTCAAGGTTGACATCAGCACCTATTCTCATCATACCGGATCAATCTGGAGGATTCGAAGTGCATTGCGATGCATCCGAAAAGGGATTAGGATGTGTTCTACACCAGCACGGTAAGATTGTGGCTTATGCTTCAAGACAACTGAAGATCCATGAGCGCAATTATCCGACGCATGATTTGGAATTGGCAGCAGTCATCTTTGCTCTCAAAATTTGGCGTCATTATCTACTTGGTGAACGAGTGAACATCTACACGGATCATAAGAGCTTAAAGTATGTGTTTACTCAGAAGGAGTTGAATATGCGGCAGAGAAGATGGTTAGAACTCATGGCGGACTTTGACATCAACTTGCAATATCACCCAGGGAAAGTGAATGTAGTACCTGATGCTCTTAGTCGCCAACCTTTAGCAATGAATCTCACCGCTCAGTGGAAGCTTCAACAAGACTTGCATCAGATGGAGATTGAAGTAGTCATGCCAGGTAATGCTTCAAGTTTGATGAACTTACAAGTTCAATCAACCATTGTCAATCAGATCAAAGCAGCTCAAGCCAGCGATACTAAGTTGCAAAAGATCAGAGAACAAGTGGAGAATGGACTCAGAACAGATTTCATCATCCATGAAGACGGATCTTTGAGATACGGCAGCAGATTGTGTGTACCAAAAGGTCCTGTACGAGAAGAGTTAATGAAAGAAGCTCACAGCTCTCCCTACTCGGTACATCCTGGAGGTACCAAAATGTACAAAGATCTACGTCAGAATTATTGGTGGCATGGAATGAAGCGTGAAGTAGCCAGAAGCGTCGCAAAATGCTTGGTGTGTTAGCAAGTAAAGGCTGAACATCACAGGACTGCTGGATTACTTCAACCGTTACCAATCCCAGAATGGAAGTGGCAACACATCACGATGGACTTTGTGACTGCTTTTCCTCGCAGCACAAAGGGTAACGATGCCATATGGGTCATTGTGGATCGACTCACAAAGTCGGCTCACTTCATCCCATTTCGAGTTGGCCAATCAACTGAGACACTAGCAAAGAAGTACATAGAGGTAATAATCTAATTTAGATTTAAAACTCTTCATAATATACTATCTCTGATACCCATGAACTCTTACAGGAAATTGTGAGACTCCATGGAGTACCGGTCTGCATTGTCTCCGATCGTGACACCAGGTTCCGATCGCAATTTTGGCAGAGTCTGCAAGCAAGCTTGGGAACAAGTCTGAACTTCAGCACGGCTTATCATCCACAAACATATGGTCAGTCGGAACGAACTATTCAGATCTTGAAGGATATGCTCAGAGCATGTATGCTAGACTTCAAAGGATCATAGGAAGATCACCTACATCTTGTGGAGTTTTCGTACAACAACAGCTACCAAGTAAGCATAGGAATGTCACCTTTTGCAGCACTGTCTGGAAGGAAGTGTCGATCGTCATTAAGTTGGGACGATATCGGAGATAGGGAACTTCTTGGACCAGAGATGATAGTAGCGACTGTTGATATGGTTCGTACTATCAGGGAAAGGATGCGCATAGCCCAAGATCGACAGAAGTACTGGGCTGATGCAAAGAGACGACACTTGGAGTTCCAGCCAGGAGATCACGTATTCCTGAAGATATCTCCGAACCACGGAGTGATCCGATTTGGAAGACGGGGTAAGTTGAGTCCGAGATACATTGGACCATTCGACATACTCGAACGAGTCGGCGAAGTGGCATACCGCTTAGCGCTTCCACCTTCATTGGAAGAAGTGCATAATGTGTTCCATATATCCCAACTCAGAAAGTATGTGAGTGACCCCAGTCATGTTCTCGATAATTCCGAGCTCACTATACAGCCCGATTTGTCTTGTGAGCAACAGCCCGTGGAGATCCTGGACAGGAAAGTGAAGACACTTCGGAACAAGGAAGTTAACTTGGTTCGAGTGATGTGGAGGAAAGACACTCTATGAGAGTCCACTTGGGAAAGGGAGGATGAAATGCGTACTAGATATCCACACCTCTTTGTAAACTAGTCCTCAAATAAAAGTTGTAAATTTCGAGGACGAAATTTTTGTTAGGAGGGTAGACTGTAACAACTCCATTTTTAATGTACCAAGAATTGATTTAAATTCAATGTATACTTGGAGTATTTATTATAGCTGATATCTCTTTAAGTATTTATTTCACTCTATAATTACAAGAAGGAGCTTGTAGCTCATTGGTAATACCTTGTACTGCTGAACCAAGCCACCAGAGTTCGAATCCCATGCCCCACATTATTTTTATATTGTTTTGTTTTAATTTTTTTTTTGGAAAGTCAACAGTTAAACAGCCATAACTCTCAAAATTTACACTGAACATAAAAAACTAAATACACCAAAATTTCCCCCAGGAGTTTCCCCACCCGACTCGGCCGGACTCGGGCCGGCGCCGCCGGCCGGACTCGGGCCGGCGCCGCCGGCCGGACTCGGCCGGACGGCCGAGTCGTCAACACGGAATTTCTCCGTGTTGACCTGGTCATTCCCCCTGCATACTTTATTTTCTTTGATCGGTTACCAGATTCTCAATAAATTACTTTTATTCCAAAATTTAATGATTTTTAATATTTTTTAAAATATATTTTTATATTTTTTTAATTAAAACCCTAACCCTAGCCTAGCCCTATATAAACACCCCTACCCTCTACTCTTTCACTCTATATTCCTAAGTCCACTCTCTAAAAAATTCAAGAGAACTCGGTACGTTAGAAAAAGAGCGAAAGGCGAAGCGCTGCCGAAATCGACGACGAATTCTGGCGATCATACTAGGACCCTTTGCGACGTTTCGACGCCCGACAACCCACTACCTTCCTAGCACTCTCTAGCTTGTCCAAACCCGTAAGTCCCCCTCTTTCTATCTTTCTTTTCTTTTAAGAAAAATACGACTTTTTAAAACCCGACGGAAATCGGAACTAACCGATTTCTGATTCAGTTTTCTATCAAAACTCACTTGTCATAAATTACATAATGCTTAAACATATTCATGTTGACTATTAATCACTTAAAAATCAATTTGGATAAAGTTTTTCACATGAAATGATAACGTTTTCATATATCGTATTTCTTTCACTTAAATACCACAATATTTAGTTATCACACTTAACCCTTAACAATTGCTATACCTTAACGTAGATCACGAGGTAATGACCTACCTCCACACACACGCAAATACAACCCTAATTGATATCATCAAAACTTACAATACGAAAATACAAGACTTTACATTAAAATACCCTTTTCTTTATAAATCTTTTCTGAAAGTTCTAAGTTGTATACAATTTTAAAACAAAACCTTTTAATAGGAAAATACGATATGTCATGGACATCGATCGTTTATCTAAACTGACTTTGTGGCGTCTAGACTAGGCAAGTGAGCTTGGGTAACTTTAAAAGGCCCGCCTCACGATTCGTGAGCGGATCCCTCCCTCCTCACTTGTACTTACCTGGCCATAATTGGAGGTGAAGAGGCGATTTGAGGCTTCTAATGACTTATCGTTTAGACTATTTAGAAATAGGCTAGTTGGCTTAGGAAACCCTAGAATCTAAAATACGGAAATTTACACCCTTTTACAAATAAATACCTTATTTTTATAAAATTGTTTTCTAAATGATTAGTATTTATTAAATCTTTGCAAAGCGCCACTACAACCCACCTTTGGGGAACTCGTTAGGGATTGTACGGTTTATCGTTCACCCTCGAGCTTAGTAGTGCGAGATTCAGACCTCCGCAAGGAGCATTCGGTTTCGAAAGGTTAAAATACGACATTTAAGAAAAATGAGATTTTGGAAATTTAAAATATTAATTGAAAATTATTATTGTATAAACATATGTATATTAATCATTTAAACACCTATTTTATTATAAGATAAAGTTTCCACCTTTTTCTAAAAATTACAAGATTAAAAGTTACATTAAAATACCATGAATTTCAATATTACAAATTAATACCTTTATTTATATAATTAGGATATTTTCACTAGAAATAAGACAAAATAAAATCACATTCATTATAACCATAAAGACGAATAGTAAATACTTGAGGTGTATCTTGAAAACTATACAAATGTACTTTTTACATAAAACGCCCTCAAGTTTTATAATTTACAATAAGGACCCTAACAATTATAAGACTTCAAATTACATTTCTTTTAGTCTGACTCGGGTTTGAGTCTGATTATTTCTGACTTGAATATAATTCAAGTCAATCTATATTCTTTAATATTCCAACTCAATATGAATACATGAATCCCGGAATCCAGTTAACAATCTATATAACTTGACTGAACCAAAGCATGGATATACATCCATTATTCCGTTATTCCATTTACCTAATTATGCAGTTACAATCTGTTTACTGATATCATGGTTTTGGTCAGTCATCCAACTTACACAATACAATACAACAATACTGTCAAAACACTACGGGGTTTAAGAGGTAGATTGGTACGGAAGGTGTTAAAGGTGGCACGAGGTGGTCAGTTTAAGACACCTAACCTATATTCCGTTGTTGTTGTACCGTGACTTAACGGTTCCTTATACTTTCCGTTTGCCCTGGTCTCTAGCATATAGAGACCCCTCTCGTATACACTGGCATCCTTCTGTACCAAGCTACAAACAACGGCATTAACACAATATTCCATAATATTCTGCAACATAATACTTTAGAAAATACTTTTATTCTGTCTTTCTAATTCTTCCTTATCTTTGGGACTTACCGAGCGATCTGTTCGCTGACGACATTCTATTTCTTTCTTCTTTGAATGTCGTCAGGTGCTTTGGACTCAGCAGAGATCGAGCCCACCGGTGAAGACTTGGAGTAGTTTCACGAAGATCCCGAGCTTTAGATATTGTACCTTGTTCTTTTCAGTATTTTAATTTCCTGTTATGCCACTGTTTAGGCATTGCTTTTCATTTCAGTTGTATTTACTTTTCATGCATTATACAAAAGAATGTTATTAATAAAGTTGATGTTATTTCTATATCTCTTGTCTCTTGTGATTTACTTTTATATTGCTTAGATACGCTTAGCGTATTTACTTCACAGTAAATACGCAGCGGACCTCGTCGCGTCCACTTCGCCGTACACCGGGAAACGGGGCGTGACAGCAAAACAGATTAGTACTTAGCACTATTGCAGCGCATCACGTGAAACGCATTTGAGCGTTCAAAAAGAAAACTCAGCGCCGCATGTGCTTCACACGTGAGCACCCATGAATAAAGATCCATCGCCACACGTGAGCGCTATAAAAAAGAAAGAAAGTGCTCATCACTCTATAGTCAAAATGATTAAGTGCTTAGAATTGATAGGGCAATGCCCAATTCCGAGCGCCTTACATGATATGCACATGAATACCAGAGCAGTAATTGGATATCATATCCATAGTCAAAAGACTAAGTGCTTAGCACTTTTGATGAGGGAAAAAGCCCCAAGACTCAGCCCAAATTGGCTAAGTCTCTGAAATTTCCTCACAACTGAGCCCATTGATAAATTGATCTTAGTCTCATACAAGACTAATGTATTCTTAGTTAAAATAAATTGAGCCCAAATGCTCACATATATATTTAAGTTGATTTTAATTTCAAACCAGATTAACGGTCTTTAAATAAAATAAAATATTTTTTGAACTGATGGAACATACAACCTAAGTTCAAAACCCAAATTCATAAATATATGGATTTGGACTAATCCGTGCCCTACAGGCGATGGCATACAATAGTCTCCGTATACAATTTACGGGAAATCATAATAAACAAAATACAACATGACACGAAGTGAAATACCAGAGCAGGAGAAAGTTGTTATCGCCACGCCATAACGTTATTAACTGCAGGAGCTTGCGCCTGTAGGGAAGAGCGTCTTTACAATAAAAAAACCCCATAAACGAGAGGGAATCTGATAAAGTATACTATATCGGTCACATCTATCCAAACTTCCGATATACTGTGTCATAAATCAACTTGGTATTTTCGGAGAGGTGGGTGGATATGTCCAAATAGTATCTACCCCCAAATTCAGGTTAGACATCCCAACGTCTCAGTCCAGTCTTCGGTGGTAAACATGGATGAACGAAGTATGGAGAACTGTGCACCTTTTCGTCAATTCCTCTCTGATCTCGCCCTTCGGCACACCGATTCTGCTTCCATACTTTAGTGACCCGTCTTCATGAATGATGAGACCAGTTCGCAAGTTTGTTTCTACCTGCTCTCGAATCTCTTGTAATCTTGCATCTCCAGTTTAAGCTTATTTGATCCGTTCGATAAGCATTGACTGAATTTGTAAATTCATAAGTGACGAGGGTACCCATAGCATGATTACCTCCATCTCTAAATCGTTAAGGTCCTGTAGGTTCCTCCAGTGAGTAGCAAGACTCAAAGCCATCGTCTGTCGACTCAAAGCATCAGGGGCTACATTCACCATCCCTGGATGATACTGCAGATTTATATCAAAGCCTGCCATCAATTCCAGCCATCTCCTTTGCCTCATATTGAGTTCCTTCTGAGTGAAGATAGACTTCAAACTCTTGTGATCGGTATAAATCTCCACCTTCTCCCCCAATAAATAATGCCTCCAGATTTTGTGTGCAAAGATAACTGCAGCGAGTTCTAAATCATGGGTTGCGTAGTTGTGTTCGTGAATCTTCAGCTGTCTCGGTGCATACACCACTATCTTGGCGTGCTGATACATCACATCACCAAGTCTCTTCCCTAAAGCATTGTAGTAGATGTTAAAACTTCCGAGTTTGTTAAACATAACAAGGATGGGTGTGATCGTTACGATCTACCCTCCTTAGAATAATTTCATAATTGAAATTTTCAAAGGAGTAAGCCACTACTAGGCACGGAAATCAGTAACGCTGTCAGGATACGTCTTTGCTCTATGTGTCGCTCTCGGGAGTTGATGTATCGTCCAAAGGACAAAGTCTAGGACATGTTTAGATACCAAGAATCGGAAATACGTAAAAACTTAGAAGTCGAAAGAAGTTTATAGATGTTTCTGAACTAACAAGAAAGGTATAACAGGGGCATGCAAGAAGACTTGAGAGGTATAGAAAAAGTCAACTAACGAAGCTAAGGAATTAAGAAGGATTATAGTGATTCTTAACTAAATGTCGCATTGAAAGAATCATAAGTAAAGTACCGAAAGGGAAGATTTGAAAGGGGAAAGGGTACTTCTGATAACTCGTCATGTGGCTTCAACCTTTTCGGCTGTCATGGTGAAGGCCTGACGTTTGGGGAGATTGCGCTGGGCTTGCTGAAAAACACGTTTTTGCGAAGGCAAAGGTGGTCCCCAAGCTGGTGCATCCTATCCGGTCGGCTTAGCAGCGGGAAGTGGCTGGTCTCCTTGTTGTGGTGCCCCATTATTGGCTGGCTTGTTGAATGGTTCTGAGGACAATTCCCAATAGCATGTCCGGAAACCCACAAACTATACAAAGTTTGTTCAAAACACGGCAGTCCCACATATATCTTACTGACTGGACGTTTAATTCTTGCATGATAATATCTTCTTCACTGTTTCGCGGTTGCTTTATGACTTCGAGCCTCTCTCAAGCTCTCACTTAACAACCCTTGCAGTATAGCGGTTTGTTGTTGTTGATTCTCTAGCAGGTCCTGTAACAATTGCATTATTGTTGCCTGCTGAGCAGCGGTGCCATCGTCCTTGTTTTCCCGCTCATTTCGGTTGAAGTGACGTCCTACCATAGCTTATCTGGAAAAAGGGCGGGAGTTAGGTTACCAAAGAGTTCAAGAATAGAACGAGATAGTAGCTTGAAAGAAAGTATGATAATTATTGCAAGGGAAGAGTACAACTAATGTATGTAAAGATAAGGAATGCTATGGATATGTGACACAAGAGAAGATTTACTTGCGACAGAAATTTTTATTATTCATACTTTCAAAAGTACAACTGAAAAGAAAGAACATGACCCTTCTGCTATACATTACTTTCAAAGACCAAACAAAAACTAAACTAACTAAATCCAATCTCCTCCTATCTGGCATACGGATGTGATTGTGCCAGTCTAGCACGGCGAGCGTTCACTTTCCCCACAAAATTATAGTAATGGGGTGGGCCTGGGATATCCCGACGGTAGAGACATAGAGGAGTGTGTCGTACGCAACGGTAAGCTTCCCCTCGAATATAGAAGGTTTCTCCAATAACCCACATGTATGGACCATATTCCTTCGGCTCCTCCTTTTCTGATGTGGCCTCATCCTCGGGCTCCTTTTCCCTAGTAGGAACCTCCTCTCCTTGGTTTTCTCCTACAGGTTCTAATTTCGCTGGATTCTCTTCTTCAGCCGGGGCCTCTTCTTCTGGCCCCTCTTCTATGGGATCCTCCTTTATGGAATCCTTTTCTTCGGGATCTTCCTCGATAGGTTCCTCTTCTGCCGGGGCTTCTTCTTCCTCGTCCTCCGTGTCGCCGTCGGAGATAAAAGTAGGTGGTCTTACGACCTCGTCGTCTGAATAACCGAGTGTAGCCTCAAAAATAATATCTGACATGTTACCCTTGTCAGGAAAGGGTACGGCTTCTAAATTGGCCATGGCCCAAAAAAGAAAGGTCATGGTCAGAACACGGAATGCAAAGGAAGATAAAACGAATACTGGAAGATGTATGAAGACGATATAAGTGGATAAAATCCACAAATATAATAATTTTAGTTAATGGCTTCATTTTAGTACATCCAGGACCTGCATGGAACACCACTAAAACTTGACACGCCCTGCTTCCCAAAATTACAGAAACAGTGACGTGCTAAGGTCCGCAACCTAACTGTATCGAATGTGGTCTTTTCTCGATACATTTACGTAAGCATATAAATAAATCATGTAGGCAATGTACCAAAACCGATAATAAAAGCAGAAGTATTTATGTCCATTAACTAAAATTATTACATCCCAAAGTACTGAAAGTAAACTAAATAGTTTGATTATATTGATTAAAAGAAAGCAAGCCTTAAACCGGTGGGCAACTGAAAGAAAAATAACTACTCCTAATAACTGGTCGTGTGCTTCGCGTAGTCTTCATTAGTAAGCTCCACTCCATCATCTCCTTCTTCATCAATTCCGTCATCATCTAACGGACGTTCCAGGGATAAAGAAAGGAAAAAGAAGTCCGTCAGCGAGTTACACTCGGGTAGGATTTTCTCAACAGAAAATAATGGTAAATCGAACAAATATGTGTAATGTATGATGCCATATGTGTGTAGAGGTAAAATGTATGTGTTGTAGGCATCAGATAAAGTATGGTATACTGCGTAAGGTAACTACATATAATATATTCGTTTAGTTTGTTAGACAAGGGTAACAGGTTCTCAAGATTATTCCGTTTTAACCACGGAACAACGGTTGGGGAAAGTGAAATGTACTGTTCCACTTTTCCGGATCGGATCGAGTAATAGGAGAATCTGAGTCCGTATACTACCTTGTCTAATCAAAGTACCCAGCCCCGTTTTATTCAGTATAAAGGTTTTACGAATTAGAGCTAGTACGTATATCATCTACGCATGGAATGTCATTTGTCCATGTTGGGACAGTTCATATCATTCGCCCGAATATCGGGATTAGTAGCCGTCCATATTGGGAATGTTCAATTCATTTGTGGCAGTCATCCATATTTGGACTGTTCACCCTACCTGCAGAGATCTTTATTTGTAATAGTATTTCATACCTAGGTTCGTGCATTCTAATCCTAACTGTATCGTAGGTCATGTCATATGATGTATCAAAAGTTGGATTCAAGTAGATGATATCTCAGTCGATATGGATTTCCACGGCCGTTGGTTATATCTCGTTCCATTATACTTTGTAAGGTAAACACAGTATTTTATAGAACCTTAGTTTATAATGGATTGTGGTATTTTATCGTAATTATGATTTATGTGGAAGCCATGGTATTTTAGCGAAATTGTTTGTTTATCAAAAGATCATGGTATTTTAGGGAAATTATCTTTTAATAAAGATTGTGATAAAAATATCTCTTTATAAAAAGAGTATGGTATTTATATGGTATATTAATGAAAATTATCCTTTATTATAAAGGTTGTGGTATTTTAACAAAAAAATCTCTTTTATAAAAAGGTAAGGGTATTTTAGTGAAATTCTAATTTAAAAATTTCACTTTCAAAGTTAGGGATATTTTTGGTAAGGTTTAACTTCTTAAAAGTATTTAGTAAAAATCTAATATTTTTTTAAGGATTATTATTGATTTTTAAAAGAAAACGCTAGTTTTTAAAAGTTGAGGGTATTTTGATAGAAATAATTAGTCTACCAAGTTTATGGTATTTTAGCAAAAAGTATGATTCAAAAAGGTTCGTTGCATTTTAATAGAAATATCACTTAGAAAAGTTTAGGGTATTTTAAGGAAAATACTATTTTTCCAAAGTTCGTGGTATTATAACGAAAATATAAATTGTTAGAAATTAATGGTATTTTGCGAAATAGCCATTTTAGTGAAAGTATGGTTTACAAGTTTACCATCAATTTTATTTTAAAACAACCAATATATAAAAATTTACCATGATTTTTCCATATTTTTAACAATTAGGGAAAATTATCGATAACCTTTATTTAAAACCGACGAATAGTTATATTTATTCACGTAAAAGTTATCCTGGAAATGATAGTTGCTTGACGGCTTATTTCCATATATTCAAGCATGAAAAGGGGGTTGTCCTTTACCCCGTGATTTTTTAATATCATTTTTAATCGTCATAAACCGTAAAATAGATAATCTAGTTAAAACCTCATAATTAGGTCCTGAAATTTTTTCCACAAGTAGATATTATCATAATGAAGATAACAGAGTGTCAAGTGTTAAGAGATATTACCTGAAATGATCTAGAAAAATAAAAGTCGGTGAGCGTCGGGTTGTACGGGAACATATATATCTTAAAACCAAGAATTATTTAGCCTCTGGGACTGGAACCGGTGTGTAGAAGTCAAAAAGAAAGCTTTGAAATTTTTTTGGGAATTTTGTGTCAAGGGATTTTTTTCTGGGGTTTTAGTAGTTCGAAGGTCTATTTATAGGGGTTTTGGGATTTTTAAATCCCTATTTTTCTACCTAGACGCTACAGAAGTCGTCCCCACGCGCGGATCAGATCCACAGCGTCGATCGATAAGATCCAACGACCCATGTCACATCATGTCATGAGCTGGCGTAGGCCCCACGCTCGTTGGCGCTGGCGATCCTTGGCTGTTTGATTGTTGATCCAATGATTGAGATTTAAGGCGCCGGATATATATATTTTTCGTTTTCTTTTATTTATAAAAACTGTCGGCAGGATCTGGACCGTTGGTTTTCAGATCCGACGGTCCAGATTCATTCCCACTCGAAAATCAAATAAAAATTCGTTTTTAATATTTAAAAATGTTTGAAAATTAGTTTTTGGCTTTTAAAAATTATTTGAAAATAGTTTAAAATATTTTTAAAATTTGGAAAAAATATAGGAAATATATTTTGATGTTTTCTTCCATTTGCAACCAAATTTGGTCCAAAATAACTTTCTTTGTCGGTTTTAAAAACTTTTCCCTTCGATAAAAATTCCATTTAAATTCTTAAAAATTCCCAAAAATTCCTAAAATTCTTATTAATTAATTTTAATTATATAAAAACGTTTTTAAAGTGTTTTCTACCAATAGATGCAGTAAGATAATTGTTTTGACCTTGTGAAAAATTATAAGACGTTTTTATTACATATTTAGGATACATGGTCGTTACAATAAGCATTATATACTAATTTATTACATAACCAACAATCATAGCAAATTGCACATTATATACTGAAAGCATTATTGGATTGTTACATTAATAAAGAAAATGTGATATACAAGAATAATGTGATAGCGTATAATGATATTATTATAAGTAATTATAAGTTTATATGGTCATGTTGTGTAGTTATTTTTATATTATTATAGTTAATACATTATAAATTACATAGATTAGGCTAAGTATTGCTTCCGTATAAGTTTATTCATTGCTAGTTTACTATATACACGTTTATACTGCTGCTATTCGGAATTCGGCTGTTGCATTTCATATTGTTTGACATGAATATGACATGAACTACTTGAATACTTGAATCCATGAACCTGACATAAATCACTTGAATACTTGAAATTCATGAACTCATGAATCTATGAATCTGACATGAACCTGAACTATATCAAGTATTCATGAGTTCGTGCTAGCATTTGTGTCGAACTCTAGAACTTAAACAATTAATTGACACGTGGATGGGAAAGTTCGACGAATGGGGTACTTACGTGTAACGGATCATACATGATCATTGTGGTCCCGGGTATTATGGGACAATACATTATTAATGTCACGCCCCGCTTCCCAATGTACGACGAAGTAGACGCGACGAGCTCCGCTACGTAGGTACTCAGAAGTACATACGCTAAGCGTAGCTAAGCAATATAAAATAATCACAAGAGACAAATGATATTGAAATAACAACTTTTATTAATAACATTTTTTGTACAATGCATGAAATGAAAATACAACTGAAATGAAAAGCAATGCCTAAACAGTGGCATAACAGAAATGAAAAAAATACTGGAAAGAACAAGGTACAATTATCTAGAGCTCTGGGTCTTCTTGGAACTGCTCCAAATCTTCACCGGTGGGCTCGATCTCTGCTTGGTCCAACGCACCTGACGACATTCAAAGAAGAAAGAAATAGAATGTCGTCAGCGAACAGGTCGCTCGGTAAGTCTCAAAGAATAAGAAGAATGAGAATGACAGAGTAACAATATTTTCTAAAGTATTACATTGTTGAATATTATGGAATATTGAGTTAACGCTGTTGTTTGTAGCTTGGTACAAAAGGATGCCAGTGTATACGAGGGGGATCTCTATATGCTAGAGATCAGGGCAAAAGGAAAGTACAAGAAACCGTTATGCCACGGTACAGCAGCAACGGGATTCAGGTTAGGTGTCTTAATCTGACCACCTCGTGTCACCTTTAATACCTTCCGTACCAATCTACCCCTTTAAACCCCGTAGTGTTTTAATAGTTTTGTAGTATTGGAATATGTAAGTTGGGTGACTGACCAAAACCATGATATCAGTAAATATGTTGTAACTGTATAATCAGAGAAATAGAATATTAGGATAATGAATGAATATCCATGGTTTGATTCAGTCAAAAGGAATATATTGTTAACTGGATTCAGGGATTCATGTATTCAAATTGTATTGGAATATTAAAGAATATAGATTGACTTGAATCATATTCAAGTCAGAAATAGTCAGACTCTAACCCGAGTCAGACTAAAAGAAAGATAATTTGAAGTTCAATAGTTTTTAGGGGCTTTATTGTAATTTGTGAAACTTAAGAGGGTTTTATGTAAAAAGTACTTTTGTATAGTTTTCAAAATACATCTCAAGTATTTAATAATCGTCTTTATTGTTATAATGAATGTGAATTTTATTTGTGTTATTCTAGTGAATATATCCTAATAAAAGTATTAATTGTTTTATTTGAAATTCAAGGTATTTTAATGTAACTTTTAATCTTGGAATTTTAGGAAAAAGTGGAAACTCTATATTATAACAAAATAGGTGTTTAAATGATAATTATATATATATATATATATATATATATAAACACTTGGATAATTTTTAAATGAATCTTTTATTTTCAAAAATCTCATTTTCCTTAAATATCGTATTTTAAACCTTTCGAGACCGAATACTCCTTGCGGAGGTCTGAATCTCGCTACTAGCCTGCGGGTGCACGATGAACCGTACTATCCCTAACAGGTTCCCCAAAGATGGGTTGTAGCGGCACTTTGCTTAGGTTTTATAAATACTTTTCATTTAGGAAAACGGTTTTATAAATATAGGGTATTTATTTGCAAAAGAGTATAGTTTTCCGTATTTTAGTTGATAGGGTTTCCTAAGCAAACTAGCCTATTTCTAAGTCTAAACGATGAGTTATTAGAAGCCTCAAATCGCCTCTTCACCGTCAATTGCGGCCAGGTAAGTGCCAGGTAAATGGGAGGCTCTCCACTACAAGCAGTGGCCCTAATTAAGTAACCACTTGCCTTCGACACACTTGCCTAGACACCACAAGACAGTTTAGATAAACGATCGATGTCCATGACCAATCGTGCTTTTATTTTATAAAAGATTTTATTTAGAAAAGTTTACTACTTAAAGTTTTAAATAAAGGTTATAAAGATTATGGTATTTTAGTGATAAATCCTGTAATTTCGTATTCTATGTTTTAACAGAAATCAATTAGGGTTCTATTTGTGTGTGTGTAGAGGTAGGTCATTACCTCGTGACTTATTTTAAGTATTGATGATGTTTAGAGGTTAATCATGCTATGTTAAACTTGAAGGTATTAAAGCGCAAGAATACGGTATTTGAGAACGTTATCATTTCATGTGTGAAATTTCATTCAAATTGGTTTCTACAAGTTTAGTGATCAAGATAAACCTATTTAGGAGTGAGGGAATTGATTAAGCTAAGAAAAATGAACTTCATGGTATTTTTATGAAAAGAATACGGTTTTGCAAAGAAGTTATCATTTCATGTGAGAAAGTTTGATTAAATTGGTTTATGGGTGACTAATAGTCAACATGTATATGGGTAGATATTAGGGATTAGGTGACAAGTGAAAATTTATAGAAAAACGAATCGGAAATCGGTTTGTTCCGTTTTCCGTCGGGTTCCAAAAAGTCGTATTTTTACATTAAGGAAAAGAGAGATAGAAGAGGTGGGACTTACGGGTTTGGACAAGCTAAGGGGGCTAAAAAAGGTGGTAGTTGTCGATGCGTCGAAAACGTCACGAAAGTTCTGATCCGGTCGTCGGAATCCGTCGTCGGTTTCGGCAGTGCTTCGCTTCTCGCTCTTTGCACCGAGTTCTCGAGAATTTGGGAGAGTGGACTTAGAGTGGTGAGGTGAAATGGTAGAGGGTAGGGGTCTTTATATAGGGCTAGGCTAGGGTCAGGGTTTGGATTAAAAAAAATATTAAAAATGTAAAAATTCATTAAAAATCATTAAATCTAGGAGTAAAAGGGGTTTATTGGCCAAATTAAAACCGATCCAGGTATAATAAGTGTGCAAGAGGGTTGACCAAGTCAAGAGCCAACTTTTCTCAGTTGGTGACTCGGCCGTCCGGCCAAGTCCGACCAGCGGCGCCGGACCGAGTCGGCCGATTCGCTGGCCGGCGGCGTCGAGTCGGGCCGAGTCAGGGTTCCAGTGGCCGGGGATTTTCTGGGGGTACAATTTGGTATATTTACTTTTTGTTGTCTAGTACATATTTTGGGTGTTATGGCCTTTTTACCATTGACTTCCAAAAAAAATTAAAACAAAATAAATACAAAAATAATGTGGGGCATGAGATTTGAACTCCGGTGGCTTGGTTCAGCAGTGCAAGGTATTACCAATGAGCTACAAGCTCCTTCTTGTAATTATTGTAAGGAATTAGATACTTAGATTGTATCCAGCAACATCAATACTCCAATTATACACTATATTTAAAGCAAATTTTTGGTATACAAAGTTGGAGTTGTTACAATTAACTCATGAATCTCTTGAATCCGTGTTTCTATTATTCCGAGAAAAAACAGAACATTATCGTTACGTGTAAAACGCTCACTAGTCGAACTTATAAATTTAAAACATGATAATACCGTTTAGAGAACAAATATCATGATATTGTTGTCTTATATTTATATCTATTTCTATTTATATCTGCTTGTTCTTTTCCTTCTGTTTTTTTTACATATCATGTTGTTTTATACTTTTTATTTTTATTTTTAAATTGGGGACTTATCGAACTCCAGAACTCCAGTTCATTGACAGGCATTCCATTTTCTATGTTTTCTTTATTTTTAGGAATGTCCGTCAGATTACTTTAAGGCAGGAGATCAATCTCGGTACGAAGTTGAACCGAGTTAGCAAGGCATTCCATTTTATGTGCTTTCTTTATTTTTAGGAATATCCATCAGATGACTTTGAGGCAGGAGACAAAGCTCAGTATGAAGTTGAGCCGAGCTAGCAGGGCATTCCATTTTCTGTTTTTCTTTATTTTTAGGAATGTCTATCAAATGACTTTGAGACAAGAAACCAAGGTTAGTACGAAATTGAGCCAAGCTAGCAAGAGAGCTGTTAGTTATATGTATGCCCTAGAGGCCATTACTGTACATACGATGTATATTGTAGTGGATGCTAGGACATATATAGGGAGGACTTTCTTGTTCGACATGATAGTATGCTATCTGGTTGTACTTTATCTTAACATGTACTCTGATTGTCTCTATATTACATGTTGATAAAGCCCTTTGGATATGTACTCGACTACTGGGACTATGATGAGATCATACTAGTGGGGCCACGGTAGTCGACGAGTACATCCTATAACTGTTCCTAGTCGAGGGTGTATCGAGACAGGGCATCGATGCACCAGAGTAGACTAGCGTATACGCATCTTGACCCATATGATGGGCGATGGATGATCCCATATCCATCGGTGTTTGACATCAAGGATGGTGTACGGGTGCTCAGTGGAGACTGGGTACACTGGACGGACTCGCCGAGAACTCCCAGATGGTATTATACCATACGTCAGATGGCAGTTCTCCGGTGACACTGGTACAGAGTAGTCTGTTGACCCGAGATCGTCATAGAGTCTTGTGTGATTCCCACTGTGCTTTGATTTCCATCATACCACGTCCAAGAGGGCGTGCAAAAAGGTGGCTTTTGGGTAGAGTCCTGAATCACATGGAGGCAATGAGCGATAGGAGGGGATTCGTCTCTCCCGGTATAGGGAGTTGATGTTATGCTGTGTTCGATTGGCTATAACCGGAAATCCCTGGCCAGGTTGCTGAGATTTACTGGTAAGTGTTATCAATAGTTTCTCGAACTGTTATAGACCTCAAATCGACACGACTTATCAAGCTACTGGGGTCTGACGTTTACCACCCCTAGGCGAGATATGCGACATATCAGACGACGAGACCGGACTGTACGGGAGTGTTACTGATTGGATTCACAGGAGAAGTTACAGGCTTGCTTGTTGATCTTCTGAGCGCTCAATACCTGGGTAGCTGTTACGTTTAGCTGACCGCTTGCAGCTTGTGGGTGTTTGATATGATCATCACTTACTGCCGGCGTATTGACGATTCTTTAGAGTCCTACACAGAGGTTTCTTGGCTCAGGCAAAACGGAGTAGGAGCACATATGTGATATGTGCGGGACCGAGGATAATACGATATGAGATACCGTATTCTATTCTCGCGATATTTGATATCAGCCGGGTCATCGGATCAAGTGTTGATTCGATGAATCGGTACGGATAAATATTAGTCGGTTATATGCGATATAGCCGGATTGTCGGATCAAGTGTTGATTCGATAATTTAATGTATAATAATATATATGATATATTAAATTACATTAACTAATATTAGCTCACTAAAAGATCCTTTTTCTCACTCGGGTAATACATTGATATATATGCGATATATGTTAATTGTATTATTTTATTTTGTTACGATAAATATTATATATGTGATATATAATATTGTAACATGATATGATAACGAATGCAACTTGTTTAGTGGAGTTTAAACATGATTAGGGTTTGGATTAGGGTTAAACTTTCTAGATGTTTCTAGAAGGTTTTCTTTTTGTTTTGGAAAAGATATTTTCGAGTGACTCATTCTTAACCTAACCCAAACCCTAGCCTTGGTTAATTCTCTACAAAGGTTTAGTCAACCATGGTTGCATTATTTGTCATATTAATCCTTTCATTATTCATCACAAAAGGAAATGGATCACTATTCTTCTTCTTCCTTCATTCTTTCATGAAAAAGCTTGCTAGATTTTTCCAAAGTGATGAATAAATATGAGAAAAAGATAAATAAAGAGAGCAAAAATCCTACTTCATCATCCTCATCTTCCCTTGCCATTTAGATGAGGGTGTTCACATCATTTCATGAGTGTTAGCTTGTGTTAACGAAACTTCAAGGTAGATCATCTTAGTATCGAAGATCGGAAGCAAAGGTTGCATCTTTCTCTTCGTGGAACTTCTCGAGAGTCTGGAACCCGATGATCGCGGCGAAGGGACCACAACACGGAGTATATGAAGTGAAGGACCGGATCTACAAAGGTTGTAATCCCTCTCACTTAGTGTTAAGTTGTTAACATGTTAGTTTTCGCCTAATCTCTAGTTTAAAGATCCGTATTCGGGTTGTTTGGCACGGCTAAATTTTTAATCGGGCATGGTTGATGCCTCGTAAACCCTTGTGCGCGTGCCTAGCAACCCTACAGTGGTATCAGAGCCAAGCTAGAGCTTTAGGCGAAGTCTAGACGGAGTTTGAAGTCCGATCGAACCGAAACCCCAATATTTCCATGCTCTCTGGACATTTTCTGAATTTGTGGATTTTTGAGAATTAAAAATATGCAGAAAAATCAGCAGGTATTTCTAAGAATTACTGTGAAGTTCGAGCACCTAAGTCCACCAAAGCGCGGCGGAACCGCGGCATTAGCATGCTAATGTGGCGGTTCCGCGGCCCTTTAGTCTCTTCATGCATTGAATTTTGCACAGTAACTCCTACTTTGCAGTGCTGGTTTTCCTGGGAATTTTTAATATTTATTCAAGAGTTGAATTTTCTGGGTTGTATTGGGAGTTCGTAGATTCGATTGGATTGTCTAATTTTGTCTATATGTTTTCCGGATAATTTTTAGAAACTGTTAAAAAGTTCGAACGGATATCAATAACTCACTTTTTCCCCTGTCGGAAAATTTTTCAAAAGTTGGATTTTTCCTCGTGTTTAAGAATGTTCTAAGTTGTGCAAGTAACTCGGTGGACCCTCTAGAAGACAACAAACCTTAACTCGATTATGTGACCGTCTTGAACTGCCTTTTGAACCTTAGGGTTTGGGGCAGTACGGCGTGCCACATGTGAGGCGTTGGCTTGACCCTTCTACGGCTGGACCACTGGTACTGTGGCATGTGATGGATGTTTTTTAAACTGATTTCAAGTGTTGAGATATATTGGGTAAATCTTGGGTGTTTGATGATTCGATCAGAAAGTTTAACTTTGTCTATTTATCTGGAATGTGATACAATATTTGGAATCCACAGGTAGTTATGAGATAACTGATTTGAATATTATAGACACAGCAGTTTAGTCTCAGATGATCGGTTGCCACGGAATTTTGATGTGATCAAAAGTCCGTCGCAATCACGTAGAGTACGCGGATACTCGCCGGGTAAACTTAATAGACAGCTACGCCCCATAGCCCGACCAAGTGACTGTAGGAGAACCCCGTCGCCGAAAGCATCCGTTCGGGTGCTCGCGGCAGCGGTGTTCCGCCTTAGTGCACTTCGTCGACGGCATCTGGGGGTGCGGCCGTCTACTAAAGTTTGCGACGAGCATTCGATCAGGACGTCGGGAATCTTGTTGAATTGCCCGACTTGATATTGAAAAGAGTTTTCGATAATGAGACTGAAATGCGGGGTTTATAATTGTTAGGCATGCGATGTCTAAGGAATTCATTTGGATTGGCATGCAATGTCTAAGGAGGTTGCGGATTCCAACTGTTGTAGTTTTACACTTTCTTTTCTGTGACCGTAAGCGTAGTATGTGGTGTATCGCCGGCTTCTTTGCTATACATCAACGACAATCGGGATACGCATACTTGCTTAGGTTGATGATATGAGATATTATGTGTTGCTGTGATATGTTGTATTGGATCGTCGCGTTTGAATAGTCGGGGGTTTTATGTGAGATGAGAGTTTTTCTTTTTCATTCATGTAAAATTCATTTGTATGTAATATTCTTTTATTGGGGCACTTCCAGGTAGCGGAAGATGTCACCGTTGTATATTATTTACTTTTCCGCATTAGGTAGACCCAAGGCGGGGAGCACAAGTAACCGGGTTCTAGGGTCCAGTGGGAGACCATCTCGAGGAGTCGAGACCGGGTCTCCTAATCCTAGAATTGGTAGTGTTACTTGCCGCTCTCGTAGGGGTCTAGGGATGTGGGTTTGGCTATTCATCGCGACCGTGGAATCCGTGTTTTATACAGGCTCGTATTGAAAACACGGGCGTCCTAGTATATCCAATATTTCATATATGTTCTTCTGCTGCATTGTTCTGTGATGAGATCATATTACTGCCTGAGACGAATGTTTATATTATATATATGAGATATATGTTATATTGCAGATTTCGTTTCAAAAGAGATGCTTGTGAAGCATAATAAAATGGGACTTCATTAATGTGATTAATGAAATAAAAGAAACCTAAGATGTTGTAGAAACTTGTTTAAATTAAAAACTGGTAGCTCTAGTTCTTACTTTGCATAGCGGTGTTCCTTGTAGAACATCCAGCACCTTATTCGATAAGGAAAGGACCGAGATCCCTTCACCGGGAGTGACTCCTTTAGCAATAACTGGCAGATGCTACAAACTCGGTTTGTCTTTTGATTGCTTCTATAGTTCTTGCTTTGCACAGCGATATATATGATATATCCTTCACCTTATTCGATGAGGAAAGGGCCGACGATCCCTTCACCGGGAGTGACCCCTTTAGCAAAACTAGAAAAGCCTAAAAAACACTCCATTTAAAATCACTCGATTCTACAACGATATCAAGTTCATTACGCAAAAGGTTTTCTTAAAAACCTGTCGTAGCCCTCCGTCATTTCAGATAAGTAATAGTTAGTATTCGTGCTGCGTTTGTTGACTCAGTCAAAGCGTAGTGTGCGGTAGCTGATTAGTGCTTATCTGCAAAGCATATGATGCGATTGGATTAGGGTAGTCGTGCGGCCTTGTTGACTCAGTCAAGGGTCGTGCGGGTGGGTTTAATTCAATCGGGAAATGACGGGTTGAACTTTACTTGCGGTCTATGGTTTGTTGACTCAGTCAAGGCCATAGATTGCTTGGGGTAAAATATTATTGGGAATTTCAAGTGTTGAAATTTGCAATGAGATTGCATACCTTCTATAAGATAGTTGGATCCCGATACCCGCTGCGAGTAAGAGTTACTCCTGGGAGAGTTTTACACATTACAATTAGCCGATCAAGTAGGTGTCTAGAAAGGTGTTAATGGGGTTACGCCTCTGGGAAAACGAGGTTTACTTTAATTAGGAAAGCACGGGGGACCTCCCTCAAAGTACCGACACTGGCCTGGCTGAAAGATTGGCGAACTTGTAGCGTGTAATTAATCCCGGCTAGTCTTTCCTTTTAGAATTTGAAGGAAGATTTGATTAAAACAGTGGGAGACATCCTGATTAGATATATTAGATAACCAATCTAATCTTGCAAGAGCATACGCTGAGTGTTTTCTTCTCTCTCTCTTCTGGTAGCGACCATATCACGCCTTAATCAAGATAATAATACGGATATATTGACCGAACCCACTTGTTATACTGAGCTGGGGAACGTTGGTCCCGCTCCAACTTATAATTGTTATAAGACAGAGCAGGAAATTGGGGAATACCAGATTTCCCGTGCCGCCCAAACGAAGAAAGTGCATGCTGATGCATCATCTTCGGGTGTGTTCATTACAGAGAACTGTTTCTCAGTATCCTTTACGTCCTGGGTATGTGATACCGGATCAGGATCCCGCATATGTAATCTGTTACATGGGCTACAGAAAGGTAGAGAACTGAGAACGGGTGATAAGTTTCATGAGACAGAAAACGGTGCAAGTGTTGCAGCCAAGTCTGTTGGTCACTGTCACCCTGTATTACCGGAATACATTGATTCTGAACAAATGTTATTAGATACCGGACCTGATATACAAAATCATATCAGTCTCTTTATTAGTAAAGAAATGATATAATTTTGTATTGTTGGATAATGTTTTGAACATTTCCTATATCAAGAGTTGATCGGTTCAGGCACGTTATCTAAAAGCATTGACGTTCTAAATCAAACCACAGTTCTTAGTATACAAAACACACACAAGAGGAAGAGTTCAGAAATGAACGAATCCTTCTTGAGGTATTGTAGACTAGGTCATATCAATGCGACCCGGCTAGCTAAGTTACATTTAGATGCATATTTAAATCTGTTTGAAGTTACATCTTGTGAAACTTGCCGGTCATGTCACAAAGATAAGATGACCACAGCTCTGTTTGTTGGAAACAGAGAAAGAGTTAGTGAACTTTTGGGATTGATACATGCTGATGTATGAAAGTCCCCTGTCTACATATGCCAAGATCGGTTCTTTGTACTTCATTACATTCTCTGATAATCTCTCAAGATTCAGACATATGTTCCTGCTGAAACACAAGTCCGAAGCTTTTGAGATATTCACAGAATATAAGTTAGAAGTAGAGAACCAAAATACGGGTATAAGTATTATGTCCTTTGATGAGATCAAGGAGGAGAATACTTGAGCACGGAATTCCTGGACTATTCTAAAGGAGAATGAGATTCTCTCTCAGCATTACTCCTTCGTATACACCACAGCACGTCGGTGTATCGGGACGGAGCAATAGCACCCTATGTGATATGGTGTGCTCTATGATGAGTGCTACTGAGTTTCCTATTTCCTTTTGGGTGTTATGCGCTTGAGAATCTGCATACCTATTGAATAGGGTTCAAATCAAATCAATTGCCTACCACTTCATATGTGATATGGAAAGGGAAGAGCCCATATCTTAAGCTTGTTAAGATTTGGGGTTGTCCGGCCTATGTCTAAAAGCAAAATCCGGACAAGCTCGAGGCAAGGTCTGTTATGTACAACTGGAAAGGTTCCAGCTATACAAAATACAGATGATGATTTGGTAGAACCAAAGGATTCAATAGTTTCCAACGAACCTCAGCCTCTCCGCCGATCTAGTAGGGTTCCTTACCCACCTGAGAGATACTTCGGTTTCTCTATGACAGTGGGAGGGAGGATTGCATCATGAGATGATGACTCAACTAGTTTCGAGCTGGCCATCAGGAGTGGGACTCTATAAGAATGGCTGGATGCTTATCGATCTGAGATGGAATCCTTATACACCAACAAAGTATGGACTTTGGTTGCTTTATCTGAAGGGTTAAATCCCCGTCAGGAGCAAGTATATCTTGAGAAGATTACTTGGTGTACATGGAAAAGTTGAGACTTTCAAAGCTAGACTTGTTAAAAGTTTGCATCATAGACCAGGTATGGATTATGTTGAAACCTTTTCTAAGGATCTATGCTTAAGTCCATCCAGATCCTACTTGCCACGGCTACATACCATGACTACGATATCTGGTGGTTGGGTGTCATGACTGCTTTTCTAAGTGATGTTTTAGAAGAGAACGTCTATAAGTACATAACCAGAGGGCTTCGTAGACAGTGGGAGCAGCGGAAACGTGTGCAAGATATTTTATATGATAAAACAGGTATCGCGGAGTTGGAACATCTGTTTTGATGTGGTAGTCAAAGAGTTTGACTTCATCAAAATGGTAGATGAACCTTGTATATACAAAAAAGGTAGTAGAGAGTATGGCGGTGATCCTCGTAGAGTGCGTGGATGACATACTCTTGATAGGGAAGGGGTTTCCTATACTACGCTCGGTCAATCTCCGCTTATCACAAGGATTCTCCATATAGGATCAAAATGATACCTCCTAAATCCTGGGTTTTGGATCTATGAGATAGATCTATTTGGATGTTAGGATACTCACTAGTTGTAGTGAAATGGTATCAATCGATCCTGGGGAGAATCACTGGAAAGGTTCCAGGCTGATAAGGACGACTGAATGTCAGTCGCAGGCATTGTCTATACCCTCCGTGGAGGGACGGTATGTTGGAAGAATTCCAAGCTAGATACCGTGACTTACTAGACGATTAAAGGCAAGATAGATCGTTACCAAGGATACTACCAAAGAGACAGTCTGGATATATATAAGTTCATAAGATGAACTTCGTTCCCACCATTGTGTGACAACGGAGTTGTGGCTTCAGCCAAGGAACTACCGTCCCATCAGAAATCCAGATATAATTCTTAGGCAGTATCACCTGATCATGGAGATGGTTGATCTCCAGGGAGATCGAGGTTAGGAAAGTAGACACAGAGGACAACAGCGCGGATCCACTCACAAAAGTCTTTTTCCCCAGTAGAGACTTTTATGAGATGGTTGAGTATGAGATACTACAACCGCAGCTAATTGTTGGGTATGCGATACCATAACAGATGGCCCTAGTGCAAGTGGGAGATTGTTAGTTATATGTATGCCCTAGAGGCCATTACTGTACATACGATGTATATTGTAGTGGATACTAGGACATATATAGGGAGGACTTTCTTGTTCGACATGATAGTATGCTATATGGTTGTACTTTATCTTAACATGTACTCTGATTGTCTCTATATTACATGTTGATAAAGCCCTTAGGATATGTACTCGACTACTGGGACTATGATGAGATCATACTAGTGGGGCCACGGTAGTCGACGAGTACATCCTATAACTATTCCTAGACGAGTACACCCAATTATGACTGATATAAACCAGGTCTGATGAACAAACCTAAATTGAACTGATATAATCAATAAATAGTAATCTTGTGCATCAATATTTTACAAGGAAAGTTCATAAACTTATCAAAAGCAAATTGGATGTTATTTAAATATAGTTTGAGGAGTCAGTTCTATTATAAACTTTTAAATAATAAAACTTATGCTTTGGCTTATTTTAATTTAGCTAGACTAAGATGCTATATCTTGTTCATTTTAAACATTTTTATAAAATCTTTATTCTGAGTTGACACTTAACAAAGTAAAAATAGGAGTAGAACAAATTTTCCTCAATCCTCTTCAAGAAATTATACCAACGCCGACCATATATCTTAATCGTTCAATTTGACATTCAATTAACATAGAAAAACTTTCATATGCAAAAATGGAACAATTTCTTCAATGTTCATGTAAATTGTCAAAACCCCTTGGCAGGTTTTACCGCTGACCAAAAACCTCTGGCCCTCCTGAAGCGGTTGTTAAAAACCCCTTGGTAAATTTTTCTACAGTGCATATATAGGTGCATGCTATATCTAATTAGCTCATATATATCATAGGCCGCTGCATAGATATTGTAAGCAACTGCATACATATCGCATAAAAATTAGATAAAGCAAGCAACTATACAAATACAACATGCAAGGTTTTTTTCTTGACAACTGAAAACATTTTCAACGGGTTTTTGACAACCGCTTCGAGACTGGGTTTTTTGTCAGTCGGAAAACTTGCATGGTTTTTTTTTCTTCCTTGTGACAATTTACCCTTATAATTTTAAGTTTTGAAACTAAGCCCAAAACTAGAAAAGTGTTTTAAGTTATGGCGAGGAGCCTCCCAATAGTAAAGCTTGATTGATTCCCATGGTCCCTAAACTCACCTTTTGGGGAAATATACAGTGTAAAGTTAAGAGCTCAAGGATGGTGGAGATCAAAAGAGTGGTTTGAAGACCACATGAATGTTGCTTCCACTTGTGATTCTTTTTTAAGTTTCCATTTTTTTTTCTTTTTAGAAATAAAAAAAAACATATTCACAATCACATGCTCTCTTTACTATAACTATTATGATAGATGGTCAACTCAAAATATTTTGGAAATCCATACTTGCCAATCACACTTTTATAAGTTTTTTTCTACATTTTTTTTAGAGTTCAAATCTTATCCATATGCTTGACGTCTTTAAGAAACAATATATATTATTATAATCTTAATTACACTATCTAGCAGAAAAATCCAAAGGATATAATATCATTTACGCTATTATCTTAAATTAACGATCGTGTTGGGATAAAACAGAGAGGGTCATACGTAAGCGTTTTTAATTTGTGATCAAGGGCTTAAATTTTCTAAGCATATAAAATCAGAACAGCAACCTCCAATTCATTCTGATAACCCTATAATTTCATATTTACAGTTTGAAAGGATCCATAGCTTAATATGAGCAATAAACCAATTTGAGTTAAATTTATGCATGCCTTTGATATACTTTGATTTGATGCCTTGGTAAAAGCCTCCTCTGGTCAATACATTAATTAAGTAAAATTGATGCATACATTTTCTAGGTGCATGACTTTGTTATCCTTAATTCAAATACCTAATTACACACACACACATACAATATATATATATATATATATATATATAGAGAGAGAGAGAGAGAGAGAGAGATATGATAATGGAAGAAAGAGACCGTAGGAGTGAATTTCCTCCTATGGCGTCGAAAAAACACACCATTTATCGTGTTTTCCGACGATCGGAATGCATCATCTTCATCGTTATCATCTAAGATGTGGATACATCAAATTTCATGTGATTCTACAATCTTTTCACCGTTGAATTAGCGGGTTCAAAATTAACGGTTTACCGACAATATAACTTTTTCATTGCTAAATCAACGGTGAAAAGGTTGTAGAATCACATGAAATTTGGTGTACCCACATCTTAGATGATAACGATGAAGATGATGCATTCCGATCGTCGGAAAACACGATAGAGAGTCTTTTTCAACGCCATAGAGAGAAATTAACTCATATGGCATCTTTCCTCCATTATTCTCATATATATAGAGAGGGAGGGAGGGCGTCAAAAAAATACACCCTCTCACATTTTTTCCGATGATCGGCACCCACCATCTTCATCGTTATCGTCTAGGATGTGGGTAAAAAAATTTCATATGATTCTACAACTTTTTCACCGTTGACTTAGTGGGTTCAAAATTGACGGTTTACCGACAATAGAACTTTTTACATTGCTAAATTAACGGTGAAAAGGTTGTAGAATCATATGAAATTTGGTGTACCCACATCTTAGATGATAACAATGAAGGTGGTGCATGCCGATCGGCAGAAAAAATGAGAAAGGAGGTATTTTTTCGACGCCATAGGAGGAAATTCTCTCCTACAGCCCCTTTCCTCCATTATTCATATATACATATAACATATAGAGAGACAAGAATAATGGAGGAAATAGGAAGAGATTTCCTCCTATGGCGTCGTAAAAATACAACCTCCGCTATTTTTTCAAACGATCGGCATCCATCATTTCATCATTTTCATCGTTATCATCTAAGATGTGCATACACCAAATTTCATATGATTCCACCATTTTCTCACCGTTGAATTAGCAATGTAAAAAGTTCTATTGTCGGTAAACCATTAATTTTGCACCAACTAAATAAACGTTGAAAAATAGTATAATCACATAAAATTTGTTGTATCCACATCTTAGATGATAAAAATGGAGATGATGCATGCCGATTGTCGAAAAAAATCATGGAAGATGAATTTTTCCAACGCCATTCAAGGAAATTCCCTTCTATGGCATCTTTTTTCCATTAACCTCATATATATATATATATATATATATATATATATATATAACTGTTTTTTTTTGTGTGTCAACATGTATTTTTCTAGGTTAACTATTCCATAACACTAACAACAATGATTACACCAAGATGAGGAATAATACTTGGTTCCTTAAACATATATTTCAAATTTTCTCCGACTCCTAACTTCATTGGTTCAAAATTAAATTTTTTTGTAGACAATATATTAGTAAATGATTGGTGATAAGTCAATAAGATTTGCCACTATATACATCATGATTACTTGACCATTCAAAAAGGGTAACAATTCTGCCACCTCCATAAAACAGTCTCATGAGTGACTAAAAGCATAAAATCTTATTGCTTTTCTAAGACTTGAGTCAAGTGAGTCTAGAACCTAAAATTTTAGGTGTGATCCCTTCCATCAAGCACTTTCTTCTTGTTTTTGTAAAGAGGGGGAGCTAGAGATAAAATATAACTAGCTAGCTTAACACGTATACATATTGTAAGAACGGCTGGCTGAAATAGATACAACAAATGCTACAACTATTCGGACAGAAATCTAACCGTACTCTAACAAAAAGCAAGTTAGAAGAAAACCAAAAGCAAAATTTGGACCTTGTTTTCTCATGCAACAAAAAGATGTTACATGCAACATTTCAACATATATTTGAGTAGATATTTGTTGTATTTTCAATGCAACACTAGGAATGTAGACCACAACCAAAAGGATGCATAATAACAAAGGGGATGAGGCAGCCCCCTATGATCACTTGATTCCCATGCTCCTTTTTTTTATTTTTTATTTTATAAAAATGCTCCTTTTATATTTGTTGGGAGATATAGTGTAAAGGGACGGGTCAATGAGGCCATGGCCGGTTGAGATCAAAAGAGGTTGAAGCACCATGTGAAGAGCTAGTACAATTGTATGGTCCAATTATATGCCACACTTTACAATGAGAGCTTTATAATTCCATCTAATTTCGGATACACGGAAAGGCGTCTGATTGGTGTTTTCAATATCGGACAGCGGATATCGGACGGCGTTACGAGTTAATATCGAACATTGACATTAGGTATCAATATCGACCATATTGGGTGTTAGTATCGAAAATGTTCTACATGCATGTTGAGAATATGGGGCCAGTCAAATATTGAACATTATACATATTTAATTTTATAGATTTTACATTGATTAACACTTCAAATATCTATCATTTGACATATACTTGGTCAAACATCATACATGACTTATGATAAGTGGATGAGTTCGGCATCGGCCAATATTTGATCGATACGATGATTTCGATATATTGGTTGGTATTTGGAATATCAAACGAAATTGTTTGAAAAAGACGTGTATCGAAACAGTGGGATGCCGATATGACCAATATATCGGCTAATATTATGAATACTTGATTCATAACATAACCAAGGTTTAGCTTCTTGCAATTTGCTAGTGGTGCATTGCGGTAGATATTCTAATTTTTGAATTGGTAGCATGTAACTTATGAATTTTTTTGTTATTAAAACTGACTTTAAACTGTTTAGTTCAGATATATTTATAATTAAAAAATTGAGAATTAATATATGTAAACATGCACTCCACGATTATACATAATGGTCTTTATTAAACAACCCATAATCTTGGAAATATATTCTATTTTGCTCTTGGACATATATGTGTCTTAAGAGTTAAACCATAATTCCCCATATAACAATTATACATCTTTTTCTCCATTTAAGCTTCTCCATGGTATGTGGATGTAGAGTTTGCCATCTAATCGTGACAAATTCCTCACTTGTTATGGTTTTAAGAACCATTAATTTGGTACTTATATTTTCGAGAGGGATGATTTCGGATCGACCGTCGATGATAGAATATTGCCAGATCTTTAATGGAGTTTTGTTTTGTAGCCGACCTCATGATGATGAGGTTAATTCTTTAATTAACAGCAACCGAAAAAGAGAGATGAGGATAAAGCCCATCATAGGAAAAAAAATTCTCTTACAGCAGCTGAGATTCCGTTTTCATAAAGACTCTCCTAAACCCTACTCAATAAAAGGAAAGGCCATAAGTTAAAAATATAAAAGATACAAACAAGATTTTTATGTTTCTATCTAAAGAGTGAGATTTTCTATCTTTATATATATGTTATATGTTATACATTAAACAACTCTTAAGTCATGGAATAACAAATGTGAGCTTTCCTGCCAAAAAGGCATAAAGAATGCACAAGTTATCAACTACCATGTAAGCAAACACTGACACCTCAAATTCTTAAATCAAAATGCATCAAAAAGAGGTGACATGGAAACAAATTATTATTTAACTAAGGTCAGCATAAAGTTGAAACCTTTAATTATGGTCACATTATTATTATTATTATTATTATATGGATAAAAGACAGGAAAATAATGTACATATTACATAACTTGATCAGATAAAATTGATAAGATTTTATAGTCATAAACATAATTAACTTCCACTAATGTGAACAAAGTTTGCAATTATTGTCAAAAGCTTTATAAAGTAGAAAATGAAACCCTCAATATTTTCTTTCTTTATATCCAGATATGATGTAAAAATCTGGATCGCACTCTTTATAAATAATACAGTTAATAAAATAATACAGTTGCTTAACAAAATTGAATGCGACGGGCTATACAAGCTCCGCTCTTTTCTTCAAAAAAAGATGTAGAAAAGGAAAAAATTTCATAATTCTATATAGAAGGGAAGGAAAGGTTAAGAATAAGGTAAATTGTCAAAAAGCCCCCGGCCCGCTTCAAACATTTGTAAAACCCCTATGCTTTTTGCTCTTGTTAAAAAAACTTTAGGTTTAATCAAAACCCTATGTATACCAGTTTCCTGTAATATCTAAGCAGTTGCAGTTGCCTGTAATATCTAAACAGTTGAGGAAATACAAAACTTTGATAAAATACAGCCCAGGGGGTCTTTCACAAAGATTTTGCACAATAGGCCTTTCCGAACAATTTTGAAAATTATAGGGGTTTTTATACATCCCCAGAGCGGGCCAGGGGCTTTTTCACAATTTACCCTTAAGAATAAGGAACATAAAAACCCATAAACTTTGCAATGGATCATATTCTATTCTATTTTTTGAGTTCTCAAAAAGAGATTAAAAGTCTAAAAATTATCCATGCACCAACTTATTGGAATGAAAAGCACTTTGCATGAATCAAACACCATCATTCACAGAAGATATCACTTTATTCTTTTCTTTAAAGAAAAGAAAAGGAGAAATTGGATTCAGATACTCCTACCATTAATCAAATCAATTAATTAGTCTCTATCAACCATAAAGTAATTTTAGAGGGGCCAAACTGTGAAGGTGGTTATAAATTCCATGCATGAGAGAGCCTTTGGCTTGGTCTCATTGCAAGAGACAGACAATACCAAAAAGTTTTGATTAAGGAATTAACACCACTTGTTGCTTCATTGCAATTAGATTAGGTATCTTTTTGGAGCCAACTCATTAGCAATAATAGAGTCCAGGTGAACTAAGAGACCCTGCATAGGGGGAAAAAATCAATATGATGATGCAATATATATATATATATATATATATATATATATATATATATATATCTTTTTTATTTTTTATTTTGAACTGGACCGTAAGCCACACTCAAGAATACACCATATCCAAGCACTCGGCATACACACACATCCATACGACTCATGAATTTGTGGTCCTCTTCACCTCCTGAAGTGCTGCATATTTGGACTTGGAAAAGTGCCTACCAACTGAGCTATTGCTCATTGGTGATGACAGGTAGGTATGAATTGATGTCATAACATTTTAATAAATCTTATTTGTAAAACACTGCAAGATTTGTTAGAACCATTTTAGCTACACTATTCGCTAAAACATTGCATTTTCAAGTGATTGAACCTACATGTTAATCCAGCCTTAGTTAAATAGATACAAAATAAAAATTCAAAATTACACAACCGCTCCAAGACAATACTTCTAGACTGATGCTCTGCATTCCGTATAAGCGTATCGAAGAAGACGACCTCTATTGTATCACGTTTAATAACAAGCAGCGTTCCGCGTTTCCACTTCCATACTGAACTGTTCCACGTTCCAGATAATATTGATCCAGTCATTCCTAAAATCTCCCGCTTGGGACTTCATTCAAATTATGTGTTATAAGTTGATGCAGGAAATTTCTAGCCTTGTTCTTCATTTCTACAGTTCTTGTTAATTGAAAATGTAAACATAGACCCTAAACTTTTTATGATTTAAACTTTAATATGCTAAAAGAGGCACGTTAGAAAAATCAAATATCTACAATTGAAAGTACAAAAATGCTTCAAATTAATTTTTCATGGGGGCATGCATGCACCAAAGCTTTGATTAATCAAAGGTGAATAGGTGCCAAAAGCAGGTTATCTAAATTTTTTTAAAAAAAATTAAGTGCTAAAGGTTTTATTCCATGGCTTAATTTATTGCAAGCTAGAACAAGATGCTCTGTCTTTTTCTAATTTTTTAAATTTTAGCTTAGAACAACATTATTAGAGCACACGACGGGCTGGGAGTTTACATAAAAACCCAAAGGAAAAAAACAGGATCATGTCATAAATTATCTTAATGATTAATCAAATAGGAACTTTATTGTATTTCCACTATATTTGATTCAAAGTTTGAGAATATATCCTCATTTATCAATGAATCAACTTAAAAAGGGAAATGTTACTATCAACTTTCAAGGTGTGATCAAAGAATAAGGACAAGCATTAGTTACAATCAACTGCATTACCAATTTGGGGAAAAAATAAATGACAAGCTAGTTCTTGATACTTGAAGAAGTTAAACCTAGACAAAATTAAGTTCATGTTTCCAAAGGAAAGAACCATATCGGTAGCGGCCAATGAAGCCTCCGACGACTGATCCGAAGCTTGAAGAACCACATGCTTCCATCCTCCAAACCAAAAACCTCGCTATCATCAATATTACAAGACTTTATACCATAGTCACCGTCCGTAAAGTAAACGGTTAGGTTTAAGATTCAGGAAATCACGGGTAGAGAGACAGATAGAAGTGCCAAGGC
Organism: Agapanthus africanus; assembly: GCA_030015575.1. Taxonomy (NCBI): domain Eukaryota; kingdom Viridiplantae; phylum Streptophyta; class Magnoliopsida; order Asparagales; family Amaryllidaceae; genus Agapanthus; species Agapanthus africanus. Next base: position 422,662,525 of record JASDDO010000029.1, read on the forward strand.
CCAACGATCATAGCAATGTCTCCTATGTTTTTTGTCTCGTTCCATTTATAAACATTTCCAAACATTCCCCTTCTTGTGGTAATCGAGTTTGAAGACCTCGAAATACTTGGTCCTATCGCAATGATCTCCCAACTTCATGTATGCTAACAACAAGTCATTTCCATCAGGGGCCTGCGTTAGGGACCATTTCACCGGGGAATTCCGCCTAGGTTCAATCCATACCCGGCCTTCGTCATCCATGATTCCTTTCTTCGAGTTGACCAGCCCCACGTCCTCGGATGATGCATAGATTGACGATGAGGTTTTTCCTAAATCAAAGATGTAAAGATTCGGTTCCCAATCAATAGCATAAAGAAGGCCCTTGTGAAAGACGCAATCGTCAAAATCACAACTCCCAAAGGCTCTGGGGTCGGGAAACGATGCCATGATGGGTCAATGGTCCTACCACCCAAGCGAGTGAAATATAATTCTCCACCGCCGAGGAGAAACATAATGTCCTTTACCAAGGCGAGAAGGCCTTGCTCTTAAAACACTTGGAATAATAGCCGTCCCTGCGTTTGTTCACGGTGGGGAGTTTGTTTGTCCTGGTGATTTTCTGACCCCGCATGTCTCCTGGAACGCTCCAGAGGGCGTTGGTGCAGGGTATCGAGAGGTGGGCCCCCATGAGAGGATTGACGGCATGGTTACGATGCGGATGAGCGGCACGATGGAGAAGAGAAGGCCGTCATAGGATCCGATGAGGACGTTATTGGATATCTAAGGAAGATGCATCTCGTGATTGAGTTTGATTGTGAGCCATGTCAAACAAGTATCGGGTTTCGGTAGTGATGGTGGAGGCGAGCATCAGCTTTGGTGCCAGAGCTTTTAAGGAAAACATTGTTTTGATGGGAGCTCCAAAAGGTTTTCAAAAGATTATGGAGCTGGAAGATTTCTTGCTATTGCACAAGAAGAATGATTTTTATTGTGGAATTTGTTTCTTGTCGAACAAGTAATGATCTCCACATATGGAACTTATTAATCTCTTAGATTTTTCCTTCGCTATTTATGAATAATTTTTTTTTTTCCATTTCTAGTTTAGTGAATCATTTTCAAAGGTAGTTAACCAATTTACTTTCAAAGGTAGTTAACTAGGATCCTATCAGTTAGGATCAAGAAACAAATCCTACTATTTTTACCCTTTAGATTTGCTTTGAGATGTATGTTGGCAATCAAGAATAAAAGATTATATTCATAATTGCTAACAAGCAAATCTCATGGTTAAAAGAGAAGCACATCCGATTCTACTTCTCTTAATATATACATATCCAAGATTTCATCTGAATAAAACGCAAAATTTCTATTTGCTACAATAGGGCATTCTCCTTCAGATGATACCATTAACTTCAATAATGGGATTGATACCATCAACTTTTAAAGTATCAAAACACACTCCGAATCGTGTTCACGGAAAATTGCAATATGTCGATAATACTCCTTCCATATAATAAAAAAGGCTATAAGTACAAAAAAAAGTTAATTAGAATGGGCTATAAAACCCTTCCCACATAATAATAAAGGCAAACATATAATAAAATAGGCTATATGTAAAAAAAAAAAGGTGATTAAAACGTAAAGGGTATTATAACCTTTTTACAATTTTCCATTAGTTTTGATAATCTCAAAGTTTATGGTATCAATCCATCTGATATCTTTTAGAGAAATTGCTTATAGTTCAGGATAGCAAATAGAGAAATAGTCTCCGAATACCAGATAAAAATTATGTCCTTTAATTGCACTATGTTAGTTTGTACTTTGCAGAACTAACTTTAATATTTATTACTCGTTCTAAAAATATGTGTTTATCCACATAATATTTTCAAACCATTTCAGAGATGGTGTACTCAAATTATCCAATCAATAACTTTCAAGCAATGCTGGACGATTGAATAACCTCTTAGATATCATAGGAATTCGCATATAACTCAGCAGCGCTTCAAAAACTAATTTTCAATGGGAATCTATTATAATGTCAAAGTTCATGGCAAAAAGTCAAACTCAGCCATTGAATTTGACGGGCCAATTTCTTGCAAACATATTCACATGTAGACAAGTAAACAACTTTTTCCAATGTCCAGTCAGCATTCAAAATTGCCGGCTCCTTGATGAAGCATGCTTAAGCAAGGATGCAAAAGGACATGATTGAGAGCGGAGATAGGTTTTACCATACCCATATCCAGCCATATCCGGTACTCATAGGTGGATCCAAATACGGATACAACTAGTTGTCAGAAATAAAAATTAGTGTCTATATTTGGTAATTGCCGATACAGATCTGAAATGATATCGGAAAAGTATACTTTGACAAAGTCAAACATTACTAGGTCGGATACGGAATGAGCATAAGGTGTTATCATATCCGTATATGGAGGCTACATATACGTCAGTATCTCTATTGTATAAAAATAGAATATGGATACGGAGTCTAACTTAAATTATTCGTATCCATAGACATTCCTATGCATAAGGTTTACGATTTAACACATGTTGAAAGCTTATCCATAGAAGTTCGCAAGAAGCTCAAAGTTTTGAGCTCTCATATTCAAAGTTTTGGCCTTCAACTTTTGTGAACAAAGCATGTGCATGAGGATAATATAATCACAAATTGGGCCGCTAACTATTAACTTCGCATCACCACGGTATCAATGAAAATTATGATGACAATTAACGGACGCTTAATCACAACAGGATACTTTTTATTCAGAAAACAGTACATTAGTTCTAGACGAAACAATTAGAGGACGTTAATCACAACAGGATACTTTTTATTCAGAAAATAGTACATTAGTTCTAGACGAACTTCTACAAGGATAGAAAACTTTACATAAAGAAAACATATATCACACAAATTATAAACTCTCAATTATATCCAAATGAAAATATATTTAGCTTGAACAGACAAACCTGTCCCTGCAGAGATTGATAGAAGTGTTTTCCAGTTTTGGGTTCCCCGCACATTTCTCTAACCATCGGATTGCATTCCTCTGAGCATGTTGAGGATGGAGAGGAAGAGGTTGAGGATGTCGAGGTAGAGAACCACGGATGCCCAGATGTATTCATCGTAAGTGTAGCGTTTTATCAAATTTTCTGTGTCGTATACAAGGAATGCGGAGAATAGGAGCGCCCCGATTCCCCCAAAGACCGCGACGAAAGTGGGCCCCAGAGGGAAGAAAATCTGCACATCAAAGAGCTTTGGCAATGGAATCAAAGAGCTTTAACTCTTTTAAAAATATGGAGAAGATGGTTTGAACGCTTAATTTCAGTGAACTAGCAAAAGACTGTGCCTGTTTTTCCACTAAACTACCAACCAAAAACTTAATAAATTTCAATTAACTACCATATATTAACACTACTACATTTTTAACTGCCATAACATCTTTGAAGCCATCAGTTGACATCAGTATCGTAGTTTAGTAAAATAAGGGTATACTTCACCTAAAAAGGTGCTGTTAGTATGAAGCTTTTTGGTAGCTTGTTGTAATTTACACAGTTTTTGGTAGTTTCTAGAAATCAAGCCTTGATTAAAAATATTTCCTTTTCTAAATCCTGATAGTTTTATTTCTTCTGAAAGGATAAAGAAAATTGAGAAGGCCAAAACTTATTCTAGCATTCCACTCAGGTTCTGGAACAAGAGAACATAACTAGTTGATGAGGGTTTGTATGATGGCATTTATGTGTGGATAAGAAAAGTATTGTATTCTCTTTTACAACGGGCATAATCTGTTTGGGCCACATTCCTCTTCCTCCTCTTCCTTTTGTTTCTTAACCTCTACTAAACTTTCCTCTTTGATGATATTGAGGGGGAGCTATGCCAACTCAACAGCAAAAAATAAACTTGTAAGCATGACCAGCCAGAGCTATTAGAGTATACGGATGCAGAAGGTAGAGAAATGAACGATGGTCTATCTTCTTAGTGAAAGCCATATGAAACTGGTGCCTCTCTATGTCCATGCATTGCCTAAATTCTGGGAAGATATCAAACTTTATAATTTCTTCTGGGTCTTTAGGTTTCAGGTCTCAAAATTGGTTAAATTTGACATGTACTGCAGATTACATGCAAGCCCAAGAATATAAACTGCCTCCAAAATTCAAAATAAAGCCAAAGTAATTATGACATTGTTTAAATTCAAGATAAGAATCTACAACGCACTAGAATGCCCTTGTTGACGATCCTTTACTCCGACAGCATCTAGGGTTCCTCGAACAATGTGATATCTCACACCGGGTAAATCCTTAACCCTTCCTCCTCTTACTAATACTATTCAATCCAATTTATTCTGCCTTTTCGTTGGGATTGGTTCTTGTTTGTATATCCTTATTCTATATTCCATCAAACTCCTATTTTGTAGCTGCAAGACTTCTTACTTTATCTTGCTGGATTTCTCAGCGGCGGAAAAGTAATCATTGTAAAGGCAAAAGAAAGGGACACAAGTTAGGGGAAAAAATAAATAGAATAGAAAGAAACAAAAGGAGCAAGTTGCAACTATCGAATAGCTAAAGCAGAAAACTAACTTTAACAATATTATCTTGAAGCCTTGTACGTGTTTTTCACAGACGATGAATCAGAACCGATGAAAATAATATGCAATATAAAAGTGCAAATATTATACATGGATTTCATGGTTCTCTTAATTACCTGGATAAAACTTGTCAGGAGGAGAATAACGAGACCAGTAAATAGAATGGGTCCCATATAGCTGAAGTCCTTTCCTTTCTTCGAAGCCCAGAAAGTATATCCAGTTAAGGAGCAAACAACGCCAGAAGTTAAGATCAGTGCCTCGAGTACAATTTTTCCTGCAGTATATTTAGAGTAAGATTAGTGTACTAGAATCCTTGCATGTAAAATGTAGATCAATGATGAAATGAACCTTGAGTATTTGCGCAAGCCACACCAACGCTAAGGCTTAGGCACACAGTGAACAGACCGAGAAAGACAAAATTTAGGGGATGCTTTTGTTGATAATGATGCAGCGGGAACAATACTGTAAAATAGAGAATTCAGTCAGTACATTGCAGTTGCGATGATCTATTTTATATGAAAAGCACACATTCTTGAAATAAATCTATTAGGTAGACTATATAACAAAATATTATAAAACTCGAGAAATTATGCAGAGTAACTTCCTCCGACCAATAATAGAAATTTCGCAGAGTACTGATTATTAAATTGTCTCAAAGTAGTTTGAAAACAGAAATTAAACAGTATAACTGACAAAAATAAAACCAAAATGCCCGGAATATAGTGGTACTCAATGATGTTATACTGAAGTCCCTTATTGATTATGATTTAGGTCGGTTTCTTGTGCTAAACTTTGTCAGGTCCATTCATTTCTTGGTATGTGTGCATTTGTAGTCATACATGCTTGGGTTCTGTAGTCTTAGAGAAGCATTCCCTTGTATATACTTGAAGGATAAAGATATAACGATGCTATATTCTTTATGTACGTGTCAATTGCTAACAGATAAATGTGCATCAAGCATGCATTTATATAAAACGTAATGTGCAATGCATATCAGTTGCTAACATATAAATGCATCATTTTCTATTGATTTTCATAAATTGCCCCTGAGCAGCACCAGTATCTTTGTCATAGTAATAATCATGTGTCCTTGAGATAATCCTATTAGTAATCACCAAAAGGGAAACAAGTAATAAGGGACACTTATAACCTGTCCTCACGACAGGGAATTTCCTCACGTTTCAAATAACTAAACACTTTCGAGCTCGGATGACAGAACTACGCCTATTCTGATGCAGCAGGATCACCCACCTCTTTCTGTTTAGGATTCCTGACTTGACTTAACGCCCTCTTTCACCCAAGGGATATACCTCCCAGAGGCTTGCTCAGAAAGGCTGCTATACCAGCATGTAATAATTTACTTAACTACAAAGAAATAAAATACATTAGTAGTCACTTCATACAGGTGTTGCATGGCTGTCGTCAGCTTATTTCTTTTTGCAAGCTTCTAATATATTATTAGCACATATGAGTGGTACCAGATAAGTATTATAAAACTATACAGATATAGAAGCCTACACCTGCTCTATGCATGTGTTTGCACTCTGCTCATCGTAAACTGAAAAGGAGGATCCCATCCCCACCAAAAGCCACCTCTACATTCTTTCTTGTTCAATTCAGAATGTTTGTCCATTGCCTTCGTCGAGGTTTAAAGAATATTTGGAGTACTTGAGAAAATTTGTAACGTCCTATTCAGATTAAGATTAGAGATATGCATGCATCTTACTGTCACCATAAATGAAGCATATTTTGTATGTGGGGTATTGATCATGCAAATTATGGCCAGACTTCTAGGTGTTACTGGTTTTCCTCGGTTTAGATCTCTAAAAATTGAAAATATAAAAAATGTGAAAGGCTAGCAGTATCAATACATATTTCCTTTCTGTTGCTTCCAAACTGCCTTTTTCTGTCATTAGTGTTTTTTTAAAGTGGACATAGAAGGTCTCAAGCAGCCAAGAGGCGAACTGCCTTGGTGCCTCTTAGGTATAACATCAAATGGGTACAATCACACCCCTACATATCGGTGTCTGGATACGACTCTTCGGATATTAGATGGGTTACATGGGTACAAGGGATAATGATAGGAAATGACTCAACGATAAGAAATGCGAGGTTTCACTAGGAATTGATTAGGACCAGTTTCAGGTATAAGGGTTCCAAGTATATAATTGGAATAAAGCAATAACAGTTAAAATTTTCTGTATGAACTTATTGTAATCATAGCCAAATTAATGAGAATTCCACAAATAATAATCCCATCCATGATTTGTCAGAAAAATATTTATATAAACCGCATGTTCATATATCCACATATATGTTTCCAACTACATGGTGATGAGAACACAATATGGCATTATGCATTTGAAAGGGGAAGCATGTGCTTACAACTGCCCATAGGATTGATCAACGGCGGATGTACGGTACATTTAGCGAGGGCAAAGGCCCTGCTAGACTTTTTTCTAACAAAAACAAAAGATTAATATTGGTTGCAAGCAAGTGTTGCATCTTAGAATATATGTTACACATATATGCTACAAAGTATCAATAGTGAGTCTCACTTCGAAGGTCAGTTACCCTAAGAAAAGATGTTCGGTTGAATTCCACTGCTTGCGATATACTTTTATACTTTATTTGGGTTGCATGAGTTACAATGTGCCTTCAATACCAATATTTGAATTATTTTAAAGTTTGGTCCCTGCTTTTTAATTTATATAACGATGTCTCTACATAATTTAGTTTGACTTATCAATAGAACATTGTTGCGTTCATTCTGCCCCCATTGACCTAAATTCCTCCTTCCAGAATTTGATGTCACCATGAGAAAATTCATCCAGCAACTAAAACAGTCACAATCTACACTCTCCGGAAAATACACATCATAGCATCGGTTGCAATGTTGATCGATCCATATATCATCGTAACCAACAAGTGGATCGGTTCATTGTGTGCTAAAACTAAGACCTCAAAGCAACTCTCATACCAATTGCGATCTACTCCTCGCCGACATGACAACATAATTAAATATATGTGTCCTCCTACAACCAAGTCGTTCCCCCATACAATTGTTTCAACCAATTCATCAATACACTCTAACAAATATCCAACTTAATGCTTGCAATATTAATCATATATTCCAAGATCCAAGTTTTACTAGCATTCTCGTCCCAATTTTGCTCCTTTTTCTCATATACCCAAAAGTTTAGATCTCTCATCTACCAAATCACTTCCCTACAACAAATCAGACCGAATTCTTCTCCCATACAATGTATGTGTCCTCCTACAACCAAGTTGTTCCCCTATACAATTGTTTTTAACAGATTAATCAATGTGCTCTCAGATTTCCATCTTAATTCTTGCAATATATTCCAAGGTTCAAGTTTTACAAGCATTCTCATTCCAATTTTGCTCCTTAGTTTCATATACCTCAAAGGTTTAGATCTAATTTATCTCTCCCAAGAAATCAAATTCTAGCATCAAAAAAACAGATCTAGCCTTCAAACATGAAATTAAAGCATCAAATTCATGAGATAGAGATACGAGAATCATACAAACAAGGGGCAGGATGGCAAGGAAGGACGAGGGCGAGGCCGGAGCTGCCCCTCAGCAGATCGTTCATCGGCGAGTAGAGGACCGTCGTCACCGAGACGACGGTGGTGAGCACGACCTGAGCGCAGAGGATCCCGTAGACCTTGCGCACGAAGCCCCAACGCAGCTCGTTCTCGCCGCGGCTCAACCCTGGGTACAGCGTTGACCCGCCGCCGAGCTCCAGATCGACGTCGCCTTTCCCGCCATCGACCCTGCTGAATCCGTACATCTTTCCGATCTCGATGTCGATCTCGATCCTTTGAGATCTCGAAGAAGACGAGGAGAATTGAGATTGAGACGGTGATTCTTTTTTTGTCGATTTTATTCTAGGTCCTTTTTTTATATAAGTCCTCCAAAGCATCGACATTTTCATAAACACCCTCTAAGATTTCATAATTTAAAAACGGCCCCCTTAAACCGCTGTGTTATCCAAGGTTCAACTTGGTTTACTGTCATTCCACTTTTACTATCTCGTGCGAAATAAATAGCCATGCCTTTCACCTTCTTCTCCATCAATATCTTCTCGGTTGTCATCCTAAAGCATCAGCTAGACCTTCTTCAGGTTCCACCGAGACCTTTTCTTATCATTGAACTTTGTAAGTGCCTGAGAAAAAACACAAGATTCGACCAAACGATATAGGATAGTCATTGTAATTCATGATTCCTGCTGCTTTGAAAACCTTGAGGAGGCTTGGAGATGCGTGGAGATATTGAAGAGACCTGAAGTTGGATGTCTAAATTTTGTTACGTTGTCTGAAGCAGAAGATGTTGCATCTAATTGCCCGTGGTAAGAAAGGTAAGAGTACTTAAAAACTAAAACAAAATGATGTTAGGGGGTGAAACTTAAAAGGGCTATTTTGAACCCTAGAAGGCTACACGTATCGAAATCATGGGGGTTGCTTTGTCTAATTATGAGTTTTAAGGGTTATGTTTAAAATTATGAAGTTTTCCAGGGTGTCTTCACGATACTGATGTTTTATGGAGGCCATACGAAAAAGAAAATTCCTTTTATATTTATTTGCCGTTGGAAGTTCTTGCGGTGCTGTTATGTTTTGTTAGGATTTATATCTTGAATTATTTAGATAATTTTTTTTATGAAAAATCTCGAATTATTTAGATAAAGATTATATATCGAATAATCATAATAATTTAAAGATTGGCATGGTTACAAAAAAACTACCAAATTATTCGCTTTGGTTACGAAAACCTACCAAATTGTTCAAAATTACGAAAAACTGCCATACTTTGAAAGTTTTGTTTTAGTTTGTGGCATCTTATTTATGGTAGATTTTCATAGTTTTTGGAATTTTATGGTAGTTTCATATAGTTTTTGAAGTTTTATGGTAGTTTCTTGTGCATTTAACAAGAATCCGGTAGCTTCTTATAATTAGGCCCAAAGTGTTTGGTAGTTATTGGGAATTAAGCCGTAAAATTCTAAAATATTCTTCAAAATTTATTTTGTGCTTCTGATGATGCTCAATATTGGCAATCTCCAAGATCAGGACACGTGACGGATGACGTGTCCCAGAACTCAGAAGAAAGGGCCCAGAGGGGCCGACCAGACCACCCCTGTATCCGACCTGCAAACACAAGCTGGCTCCCCTCGGAGCCTCCCGAAAATTGGCCTCCTCAGCCTCTCAGCTCACCCTGAGCTGCCACAGGACCAAGGCTCCTCGGCCCTCTCGCTCATTCCCGAGCTCCCTAGCCGAGACCATCTTCCTCGGTCCTCTGACCGACCAACTCCACCACTCACATGCGTAACCGTCGCTCCGCAAATCTCGCCACGCGCAGATTCTCCGTTAGCAACGTCCCACGTTCCATGCCATCACGATCCCCATTATTGGGTGATCCGCTCTTTACGCGGGCGTGATGTCGGGAGCGTAACTGCCGACGAGATTCTCGCGCCTGCTGCTACGTGCTGCCGCTACCATATAAACCCCCATCACAGAGGGGTCAAGAAGCCATTTTTTCTATTCCACTTAGCTGTTACTCTGCTCGGATCTAGTGCTAACTTGATCGTCGGAGGGTCATCAGTGGTACCAAACCATCCCGGGACTTCTTTGCAGGTACTCGGCGCTAAACTCCTCAAATCATCAATTTCTTCAAAGCCCATTGAGACCCACACGCAACAGGAGATCACCTCCAAAAATCCACCGGGAGATCGACGGAAGACAACATCTGAAGGAGACCTGAAAAGGACCTTCATCAGTTGGCGCCGTCTGTGGAAACTGAAACTTTACAAAAAACAAAGTTGGCATTCCGATCTCCATCCACATGGCAAGCAATCACCATGAAGATCCAGGTACCAGCCGCCGCCTTCCCCTCACCGGAGGCACAGATAAAGCTCCTCCGGGGACCATCATCAACGCCCTCGCCAGCCGAATAGATCAGCCACAGTTCCTCGTGGAGGCACTCGTCCGCGTCCAAACGGCCGGTCCAGGGGCCCAGATCGCCGCTCCTCCACCTCCAGAAGGCTCTGCCCTCGTCGGCACAGCTGACTACCGGCAGGCTACGACCCTTGACCATAGATCACACGGGCCGATACTCCCTGAGGCCCGCTGGGCGCCCCAACGGAACTCAACGGTCGCCCGCTCTCGCCCAAAAAGTCGCTGCCACGCGGCGATCATCACGCCTTATCCGGCGGAATTGGAACGACGCGACCCTGGCCCTTCGTCTCCCCCCACATTCAATGCGCATGCTACGCGCACGTTCACCGCGACCGTTCCTGTTCCCCATGCCTGCAACTGGATGGTCGGGCGAAAGCTCATGAAGAATCTGCCGAGCAACTACCTTGCTCGGTAGCTTCCCCACTAGCCGCGCCAGGGATCAAAGCCCTCGCCAAGAGGCAACCGCGCAGCTTCACTGCCCGGTTATCCTCAGTAGGCCTCCTAAGGCCCCTCCAACGCTAAGGATCCACGCCCTCACTAAGGGGCAGCCCAACAGCTACCCTGCTCAGTTGTCCCTGGCGGGTAGCTTCCTTACCGCAACGCCAGGGATCAGAAAGTCCTTCCAGAGGCAGTCTAGCCTGACCCTCGCTCGGCTATCCCTGGCGGGTAGCTTCCCTACCGCAACGCCAGGGATCAGAAAGCCTTCCCAGAGGCAATCGAGCCCGAGAATCCCTCGCTCGGCTATCCCTCAAGACAAAAGCCCTCGCCGAGAGGCACCGGGCGGTAACCCTGCCCGGCCAAGGGTCCTTGATAGGCTTCTTACAGCCCTTCCCGCGCTAAGGACCAAAGTCCTCCCAGAGGCAGTCGAGTCCTTGCTCGGCTATCCCCGGCTGGTAGCTTCCTACCACAACCGAAAGGGATCAAAGTCCTCGCCAAGAGGCACTGGGCAGTAACCCTGCTCAGTCCCCGTCCTGAAAGATCGAAGCCCTCGCAAGAGGCAACCGAACAGCTACTCTGCTCGGTCATCTCCGGCTGGTAGCTCCCTACCCATGACGTCAGGGATCGAAGCCCTCGCAAGAGGCATCCGAGTGGCTACCCCGCTCGGTCATCCCACGCTGGTGGTTGCCTACCCACGACGCCAGAGATCAAGCCCTCGCCAAGAGGCAACCGCACAGCTTCACTGCCCGGTCATCCTTAATGGGCTTCTTACAGCCCCTCCAACGCTAAGGATCAAAGTCCTCTTTAGAGGCAGCTCAGCAGCTACCCTGCTCGGCTATCTCCGACTGGTAGCTCCCTGCCCATGACGCCAGGGATCGAAGCCCTGGCAAGAGGTATCCAAACGGCTACCCTGCTCGGTCATCCCAGGCTGGTGGTTGCCTACCCACTACGCCCGAGATCAGAGCCCTCGCCAAGAGGCAATCGCACAGGTTCACTGCCCGGTCATCCTTAGTGGGCTTCTTATAACCCCTCCAACGCTAAGGATCAAAGTCCTCCTTAGAAGCAGCTCAGCAGCTACCCTGCTCGGCTATCTCCGTCTGGTAGCTCCCTACCCATGACGCCAGGGATCGAAGCCCTCGCAAGAGGCATCCGAACGGCTACCCTGTTCGGTCATCCCAGGCTGGTAGTAGCTTACCCACGACGCCAGAAATCAAAACCCTCGCCATGAGGCAACCACGCAGCTTCACTGCCCGGTCATCCTTAGTGGGCTTCTTACAGCCCCTCCAACACTAAGAATCCAAAGTCCTCCCAGAGGCAGTCGAGCCCGACCCTCGCTCGACCATCCCCAGCTAGTGGTCGTTGCTCGCGACGCCAGAAGTCAAAAGCCCTCGCCAAGGGGCAACTGAGCAGCTTCCCATTCATGCTTGGCACAAATACGGCGGACATCCCTATGCCCGTCACATGCAAAGGATCCGAAGCCACAATAAGGGGTATCAGGTCTATCCAAGGTTGAGCAATCCCCCCTCGACATCGGGGCCATGGAGACGCCTCCTTCTCAGTAGCGCTTCGAAATCAACTCGACGAACGATCGCTAGACAGATAGCCAACCTGACATGAAAGCCCAACAGTGCAAGCAGAGATATTTTACGAGCAATCGTCACAAACAGAAGATAAAGTGCAAACCGATGAAATCAAAGAAAAAGTTTTATTACAAAAGGCAAAGTCTTTACAAAGGGTATTTTGGGTTCCCTAGCCTTTAAACTGCCCGGAGGCTTACAAAAATTCCAGAAGCAACAAAATAAAAGAGGAGGAAGACTGGGGGTTTTAGGCCTCGGGGCCAGGCGTGACCTCGGGATCCCCGATATCCGCCACGAGACGAGCAGGGTCCTCGGCAACTTCCTCGTCAGGAATCTCTTTCCCCTGCTCCTCGGCGTCCGCGAGGGGGTATTCGGCCCGGAGCTCTTCGTCGGCGAACTCTGGCATCCGGACCTTAACGGCGTCGAAGGCCTCGTGCCAGATCAGGGTTGTGGCCACGGCCAGATCATCATAGAAGTCCTTCGACTTCTTGTAGCCCTCCACTGCTTTCGCCGCCGAGAGGTCGGCCAACTTCGCCGCCCTCAGGTCGGCCGACTTCGCCGACTCGGCCGCCGCCCCCAGCTCCTTCCGGAGGGTCTTCACCTCTTCTTCAGGTTGCCAGCGAGCGCCTGAGCGTCCTCAAGCTTGGCCTCGGCAGCCACGGCGGCCTCGCGGTACCGGGCAACCTCCCGTTTCCCGGTCTCCACCTCGCCCTCCAGGGCGGCAACCCTCGCCATCACCGCCTCCAGCTCCCGCTTGGAGCTCTCTTCCAGCGAGACGAGCTGGCTCGCAGCCTTCATCGCCGGGGCTATCACCTCGGCCTCCATACGTAAGGCGAGGGCGACGTGCTGGAGAACCTGAAAGATAGAAAAGAGATCAGAAAGACGAAGGAGGCACCGAATCTCACAAAAAACCAAACACTTACCTGCACGGACTCCTGGGCGATGGACGCCATCTGGGCCCTGAAGGCCCCCCGGGGGACCCTACCCCCCGCCGATTTCTCTATCTCATGAAGCAGGCTATCCACGACGGATAGCCCCGAAGGCACCGCTAACTGGAGGCCTCCTTCCTCCTTCATGATCGGCGAGGCGGGCCCCGGGAAGACCTCCGAGAACCCCTCTTGAGCGGCTCCGATAGAGAGCCGATCTCCTCCTCCGAGGCCGGGTCTTCCAAAATCCGAGCACGCTTCCGGCCCGACGCTCTGCTAGGCCCCAGGGTGGGATCCGCCCCCGAACGCTTACGGGACGCGGCCACCGGAAGGGAGGGAGCCGGGGCAGGCTTTGCACGAGAAGAGCTGGCACCCCCAGCCTTCATGACCTTCCTCGGCTGGCGCATGGAGGCTCGGAGCTCATCCAGATCCATGGGTCCTGCACAAAACCAAATGCAAAGAAGTCAGCGACACAAGCAATACACAAGTCAAAAAGCAAACCTAAACTTACCGACGAACTCAACGGGGCTGAGCCCGGCCCAACTCAGGACCCTCTCAGACAGCAGCACGTCGAATCGAGGGATGGGCTCCCACGACACCACTCTCACCGCGGTGGGGTCACTGGATTGGTTCCCCGGCAAGTATTTTTCCCTCGACCACTCGGTAGGCACGGGCCAGTCCTCGCCCTCGGGAGGGGAAACGAAGAAGAACTTCTTCTTCTAGTTGTGGATGGAAGAAGGCAGGGCCACAACCCCTGTCCCGGTGGTGTCCCCCTTCGCTTTCTAAAAGAAAGGTAGACCCACCTCGGGTCGCCCGCTCGACCCCCAGGATGATTTTTGAACACAAGGGAAGAATCAAGGAGAGAGAGGCTGAAAGGAACCGCCTGTAACTTCAGACGTATCAGGAACCCGAGGAGAATCCTCCACGAGTTCGGCACTAACTGGACAGAGGCCAACCCGAAAAAGTTCAACGCTTTAACGACCTCAGGAGAGAAGGGCAGGAGCATTCCACCCCAAAAAGCTTCCAAGTACAGGGCGATCTCTCTACCCCGTACTTGGTCTGCCCTCTTTCCCTCCTTGGCCAGACGAAGTGTATAACGTGAGGGGATGTGGAAGCGAACCCGAGCATTGGCGAGCTCGTCCTCATGACTCACCCAACACGACGCGCCGGGGGCAGCATATACCGCCTCCTCCATGGGGGTTGCCCCTGCCGCATAATCTCGGGAAGAAGATCCGATCCCTGCTCTCCGGGAGGACTCAGGCTCAACTAAAGGGTCCCTAGAACCTACTCCTACGACATCCACTGACTCTACGAAAGAAGACATCTAATCTTGAGAAGAAGGGTTCTCGGGAAACGAAAGCGGAAGAAAGAAGACGAGCGCCAAGTAACCAGGACTTAGAACAGGGAAATATGAAGGAGTAGGGGCCCTGGAGCGGGCCCCACCCCTACTTACCACCGCAAACGACCTCATCCTACAGCGCCCTTCATCTCCCGCCGAAACGCCTCCTCGCGTCCAACGGCTCCTCGCGTCCAACGGCTCCGATTGCTCCACTTGTCGTTCCCACACTGGACCGCACCCCATCAGACGCCGCAGGTCTGCACACGTCATGTCGGCCAACCGACACTAGACACGTGGACCGTCGCTTCAGTGGCGGGATGTTCGAACCGACGCACCTTTCTTAAATGCAGAGATCTCGCTCTGACTCGCCGGCAGAAAAGACAGCTAACGGCCCGGGGACGCGTCCCGACGAAATCTTAGGAAGGGGCTCACCCCGGATGGCCCAGCAGTCCACTCTTGACTCGACCCGCTAGCTGGTCAGGACAAGAGTGGGGGGCTAATGATGATGCTCAATATTGGCGATTTCCAAGATCAGGACACGTGGCAGATGGCCTGTCCGAGAACTCAGAAGAAAGGGCCTAGAGGGGCCGACCAGGCCACCTCTGTACCCGACCTGCAAGCACAAGCTGGCTCCCCTAGGAGCCCCCTGAAAATTGGCCTCCTCGGCCTCTCAGCTCACCCCGAGTTGCCACAGGACCAAGACTACTCGGCCCTCTCGCTCTTCCCCGAGCTCCCCAGCTGAGACCATCTTCCTCGGTCCTCCGACCGACCAACCCTACCACTCACAGACGTAACCGCTGCTCCGCAAATCTCGCCACGAGTAGATTCTCCGCCAGCAACGTCCCACATTCTACGCCATCACGATCCCCATTAATGGGCGATCCGCTCTTTACGCGGACGTGACGTCGGGAGTGTAACTGCCGGCGAGATTCTCGCGCCTGCTGCTGCGTGCTGCCGCCACTATATAAACCCCCATCACAGAGGGGTCAAGAAGCCATTTTTTCTATTCCACTTAGCTGTCTCCTCTCGGATCTGGTGCTAACTTGATCGTCGAAGGATCCTCGGTGGTACCAAACCACCCCGGGACTATTTTACAGGTACTCGGTGCTAAACTCCCCAAATCATCAATCTTCTCAAAGCCCATTGAGACCCACACGCAACAGGAGATCACCTCCAAAAATCCACCGGGAGATCGACGGAAGACAACATCTGAAGGAGACCCGAAAAGGACCTCCACCAGCTTCTAAAAACATTAGGAGTCCCTACATTTATGTTAGGTTAGGATTTATATTTTGAATAATTTTGATAAAATCATATTTTGCTCTATCGTAATCTTTTTAAGATTCTGAAATATTCTTCATGATTCATTTTGGAGTCCTATAAAGATAAGGAGTTAGCCCAATATTTAGAGGTCTATATATAACACCACAACCCTTTGCAACTTTCTTTAAACTCATGACAACTCTAAAAGAATTTGCACGAATTGTCTGGTTTTGATCATCCTCAATCTTGGGAGAAAAGTTTTCTTGTTATTCAATGACAGAAAGTAATAATGTTAAGGTCAATTCCGCAGCTCCGGCCACCGCCGCATCCGTTCGATCGGACACCGATGAGTATCAGTCATCAAGAAGATTTCGGACACTACGTGGCCTACAAGATATCGACTTATTCGAGAGAGGGGCGGAGAAAGCTGATGTCAGAGCTCAATCAGGTCCAGAACGCCATCCTTATGCATCGAATCAATGGATTGCAAGACTCATGTATTACCTCCAGAGATGAACCGGTATTACCATCCGCTCGACATCAAGAAGTAGCCGGCAACGGTCCTGAGGTTCAAGAAGCTGCACGACGGAATGATGAAGAAGTGCGGGCAGATCTTGACAAGTCTGATGAAGCAGAAATCCACTGTCTGGTTCAACTCTCCTGTCGATGTCGTCGGAACGGAGCTCCACGATTACCACTACGTCATCAAGAGCCTATGGATCTCGGGACGGTGAATTCCAGGCTTAGCCAAGGGATTTATGCGGCGCCAATGGACTTTGTGTCCTACGTTAGATTGACCTTTCAGATGCCCTTTGTTACAATCCTGTAGGGCACAACATCTGTAAGATGGCGCTTCAGCTACTCAGAAGGTTTGAGAGCTCCTTTGATCCTGCATTTACAAAGTTCAAGAAGCAGCAAAGCTCGATTGCGAGAGAAGAAGAACACAGGTTGCGGTCTGTTCTGATGTTTGCACCACCTGCAGTGCAAACTCAAGTGCAGATGAAGCCGCCGCCATCGCCGCTGCCAAAGGAAGATGATCCGAACAAGATGGAGATGAGCATCAAAGAGAGGGAGAGGCGCTGGTCGAGCACGTTGACAGTTTGCCAGAAGATATGTTGATGGAAGCGCTCGAGATATTGAGGTAGAATAACGTGGCGATACCAACGGATGCCGAAGGGCAAATCGAGTTAGAAGTTGGCCAGATAGACGACGAAACTCTCTGGGAGATCGAACGTTTCGTTGCCAATTGTTATAAGATGATGAACAAGCCGCGGGAAAAGGTTGCATATGTCGATTCCGCTTCCGCTAACCAGGTGATACGAAAATCTCGAGTGTTTTTGCCAGAAGATATGTTGATGGAAGCGCTCGAGTGTTTTTGCCAATTGTTATAATTTTCTTTCTGATTGCTGCTTGACATGAACCTTAATTAACATGCTGTGGATGATTGTTTCTCAATCTTCTTTCAGTCTCCATTCATGGCTGCGAAAAAGAGCAAGAAAGGAGATCATGAAAAAGAGCAAGAAAGGAGATCATTTTCATGACGATGATGTGGACATTGGAGACAATACGCCCGCAACGAATTACCCATCAGCAGGTATCGAGAAGAAGAAGAGCAGCAGTTCTAGTAGTTCCGGCAGCGATTCTTTGTCTTCAACAGGTATAAATGTGATGCTGCTGCCAATGCTTTCCCTCTCCTACATCCATCCTAGATAGATCTATTGCTTAGTAACGAATGAACGAACGATCGCAGGCTCAAACTCGGGGAGTTCATCATCAAGCGATTCAAAAGATGAAGACGCACGGTCTCCACCCGTACGTTCCAGGCCTTCGCCGAGAAGCTGATAACAAACTGAAGTAGTTATACATGTAAAGAAAGAAAGCAACAGCAGTTATTAACAAGGGATTTTTGGTTATCTTTCTACTATAAATGAAATTCCATCCTTTTTTGGCTTAATTTGTTTTACTTGAATTATTTTAAAAGAAGATAGAGATGTTTTAGCCATTGCTGGTTAAATTTTAATTATCAATGCAGAGTGCAACTCAGTTTTGTGCTGCAAAATATGCCTTTTGACATACTTTAGAGTTTTAGCACTTGATGCAAACATCATGAACATTAATACAAATATTTATAATTTTCCCCTAAACAAGTGAAAAAGAAAACTACTTAAAAAAAATTATTTGTACCACAATTGAAAGAAAATCCTTTCAGGGTTGAATTCAAGCATACACGAAAAATGCGCATAAAACACGTGTTTAGTGATGGCATAGTTCTTCCATTTTCTTCAGGAGACTAATAAAGAATGAGATGCATAACTTATGGAAATTTCTAATGCATTTTTCTCAAACTGCATATTTTCTGAAATTGCCACATAGAACTACAAAGCTCCTAGTACTGTTAAGTCTCAAAGCAAACAAAATATGCATGAAGCGACATAGAGGGTTCTTTGAAGGAAAACATACCCTAAGGCTCACACATAAGAACATCAATAGCTCTTTACACTCTTGTGATTTGCATGAACCTAGTACAACTACAATGCTTTGATTCCTTTCAAATAATCACATGTGATACCTGCTTTTTAAATAGAACCTATTTTATGGTTAAACAAAGAAAATACGATGAAATAGCCATGAGATATGAGTCATATGCCTGAACAAGAAGTGCACGTCCAGAATCATACATCTCCTCTGAAAGGAAAAATTCCAAAACAATTGCAACATAGCAAAAGATCACAAAGAAGTTTGAAACAAGATGATGCACATAGATAACTCATCAATTTCCAAGGAAAACTCATCAATTTCCAAGGAATTTAGAAATATTAAGTGGTAACGTATCGGTTTAATGATTTTCTCAGAACTTTAAAATTGACATAGCAGGTATCTAGATAAACAACCAGAACATGATTGGTCATGAAATTTTAATGTATAGAATATTTTGTTACTTGATCTGCCATATACAATAGTTCTCGTCACAATGATTCACTATCTCTAGACCTTAGCCTAAAATCTTCCCTACAACATAATGAAACAATTTGAACAAAGAACAGGTTTCAGATGTTAAAACGAATTTGACTAAGCAATGCCTTTAACTATGTCAAATAACAATTCATAGTTGCTAAATGCCTTGGCTCCAGTATGAGTTCATCATTTGTTATGTGGAGCATAAGGAGATGGTTTAGTTGACAAAAGCTTCATGCTCCCAACTTAAAGCCCCCGATGCATACAATGCCACCAAAATAGAATGATATGCATTTAACTCCAATTGGTGGATTTTACTTCCTACAACAAAAGAGGCTGCGGTGTTTCCAGAATGAACGCTTGCATCTTGAATTGAGTCATATGGAATACTGAGGATGTAAGGCTCCCAGAATCACTAGGTTCTAAACTTCTTGCAGGAAAGGAATCATACATGTATATTTCACCAAACATAATTTGAGGCGAAGCAATAGAATCTACCTTTTCTGGCGCTGCAATTAGACTTCTGTGCTTTCCCACTTCCATGACAGTTTCCATCTTTAACTGCTTCCTGTTCTTCACGTCGTTTCATTAAGAACACCAGCATATCTTTTCGACTCGGTGATTGGATGAGATTTTCCACATTTGAACTCCTCTACCTTTGACATAATTCCCTTGTTTCCATCATAACTTTCTCCAGACTCCTGCAAGCAAATGATCAATAGATGCCAGAGAGGCATGATGAACCAACAAAAATTCGATAGGAAGCTTGTCAAGAATTGAGAAACTAAAACAGAATGCTACACATAACTAAAGAAGTCAAAGGACGGTCAAAGGTTATTTCACGAATCATTGAACATGTTCAATTTACTTCCGATGAAACATACAACGACGACGACAAGCCTTTATCCATATATTCTTGGGCAGGCTACATGAATTGTTTTCTTAAATTATGCTCCGTCAAGGGACAGCTGACATAATTCCTTGATGATATATGCGAGGAAAATAAAATGTACATTGCATTTGATAGGAGGAGAAGGATAAGTTGATATTACCTTCTGAATCACAGCCCACATTCTATCTTTAACAAGACTGACGCAACCAGAGATTTGATCGATAAGTTCTGAACTCCCAAATGCATCCAAGAAGGCTGACAAAATAGCAATTTCCTCCCCCAACAACCTCTGAAATTTGTACAGGCTTCCAATACTTTTCCTCTATCACCTCAACAATGTCACCAACAACCCAACTCCTCAAGATCGCCATTGGAGGAAGGCAAGACCTAATGTCCTTCCTCGATACTTTCTCGATATACACAGCTATTTCGGGCAAATAACGATCATACTTTACACAATAATAATGCCGGTACCAGACTTCTTCAATACTGAACTTGAACCTCACGGTTTCAATGTTTCTCAAAACCCTAACTTTAAAACCCTAATTTGGAAAAGTACAAATTGACCCCCAAAAAAATTTAAAAAGTAACTGTGAAAAATGGAGAATTTGGTAGAGCATCAATCTGCCGCTTATTTAAATCTAACAAAAAAAATATTAAAATTTATTCAGTAAGTATTACAGATGAAAAAAGAATCATCACGTCATAATAAGAATTTTTTAATCAGAATTTCTCATAATACAACAACTGAGCCTTTAAGAATTTAAGATCACGGTTATACTAAGAAACAGGGCTTGATTAATTTAGAAATTAACGCGTCACTTTCATACAAAACAAAAATAGCTAGAACCACATAAATATCAGCTTTTGACTACCAAAAAAATTTCAAACATAGAAATCAGCTAAAATGGAGGAATTTAATGAATTCACAATAGGTAAAATTGGGTATTGATGATGCTCATAAGTGAGAATTTCTCAAATTACGACACGTGGCAAATGACGTGTCACCCACGACAGGCCACTAGATTCCTGGGAGCTACCAAGGTAAAATCAATGTGGGCACTCCACTTCTTGCCCATGAGCAGTTTGGCAGCCGAACTTGTACCCCTCCTCTTTTGCTCGCCTTCGAGCTATTGCAGAGCTGAGCTTTCTCGGCCTCCCGGCTCGTCTCCGAGCCATCCGCCGAGCTAAGCCTCCCCAGCTCTCTCGATCAACCGAGAACGCGGAGCCCAAGCGTCTCCGCAACGACTCCATGTATTTTACCAAGGCGAGATATCCTCCGCCCCACGCCCCACGTCACATGCTGGCGCATCCACCATTAATAAGCGGATCCCGTCATTAATAGAGGGATCCTATCAATCACGCAGGCATAACATCAGGAGCGTAACTGACAGTGCAGATCTCGCACCTGCTCGCTCCATACGACCACTATAAAAACCCCTCTCTCAGACGACTCAAGTAATTCAAATTATCTCAATACGCCGCTACTCTGCTCCTATTCCTCGGCTCTAACTTGATCGTTGGAGGGTCCTACGATGGTCACCCACTCGGGACTTCTTTGCAGGTAGTTCGGCGTCCAACACCAACCCATTGAGATCCACACCTAACAACTCCAAAACCAAATCTCAGCCGTCCAAGATTACCATCGCAGGATCGACAGAGGACAGCATCTGAAGAAGATTTGAAGTTCTATCAGTTGGTGCCGTCTGTGGGAACGAAAAACTTATTTTGTTCCACCAAAAAAAGTTGATCTTCCACTCTCGATCCAATGGCGAGTGACGACCGCAACAATCCGAATACGAGCCGCCACAACGGAGGCGGGAGCGACCCTTCTCTCCCTCCTAACATCATCAACTCCTTATGCGCTCGGATAGACAGGCTCATGTCACTGGTGGATGCCTTCGCCCGCGTTCAAGCGGCGGGCCTGTAGGGTTCCTAGGCACTCCCAAGAGGTCTCACAAGGCATCAACCATGCCAATTTCAAATATTACGGTGCCGAGAAAGCCTAGATTACGGATCGTTAACTAGATTTTAGGCGAAACAATAAACTAGTTAACAACTTAACTACGAGTAGACGGAAAATACAACCTTTGTAGATCCGGTCCTCCACCTCCATAGCTCCGCAATGAAGTCTCCTCGCTGTCCAAATCAAATCCCGGGCTCTAGCGTCGACTTCATCGGAAAAATGGGCGGGCTTGGTCGTCGGCTTCGATACCGAAGATGATCTACGTCGAGGCAGCACAAGATCAAGCTCCCACTTCACCAAGTCATGAAACTTGTGAAGAAAACACACTCTACTACTTGGAAAGAGGTAGATGATGAAGAAATAGGAAGTGGGTTCACTTTAGAATTGGATTTCTCACTCTTTTCATCAAGTTGCCATTGATGGAGGCAAGCTTCTTCATGTGAAGAAGAAGAAGAAGATGAATAATATGATGAGTATTTTCTAAAAAGGAAATAAAATGAATACTTATCATAATGTAACCATGGTCAAGTGTAGAGAATAGACTAGGGTTAAGTGGAATGGTTAGGGTTAAGCATGAGACAAAATGGTGACTTAGTCAAAGTTTCATGAAGCTTCAAATACAAACAAAGAAAGCCACCATTTTCCCCTTTTTCTTTTCCAAAATAAAATAAATGTAATAAATAAATAAATGAATAAATAAGCAAAACCCTAAACATCAATTTAACCATGGTTTAGTTCTTTACACTTAACCAAATGAGCATGTATCATCAAACATGATACAAACATGTGCACAAAAGTATATCACATATACAATGTGCACATGCCGAGTGAGAAAATACATTTAAAGTGAACCGACACTAGTTAATGCAAAGTAATATATCAAATATATAATTATGCATTAAATCATTAAATCAACACTTGATTTAACGATCTGGTCATATCGCATGTGACCGACTAATATCCAATGTATCGGCTTATCGAATCAATCCTTGATTCGATAACTAGGTTATATCGCATACAACCATATCGATACATTCATCGCGAGAATTGAATACGGTATCACATACACGCATTATTCTCGGTCCCGCACATATCTCATATGCGCTCCTATTTCGTTTCGCTTGAGCTAGGAAACCTCTGTGTAGGACTCTAAAGACTCGTCAATACGCTGGCAGCAGGTGATGATCATATCAAACACCCACAAGCCGCAAGCGGTCTGCTAAACGTAACGGCCACCTGGGTATTGAGCGATCAGAAGATCGACGAGCAAGTCCGCTCATACTCCTGTGAATCCAACCAGTAACACTTACCGTACAGTCCGGTCTGTTCGTCTGATATGTCGCATATCTTGCCTAGGGGTGGTAAACGTCAGACCGCAATAGCTCGATAAGTCGTGTCGATATGAGGTCTATAACAATTCGAGAAACTACTGGTAACACTTACCAGTAAATCTCAGCAACCCTGGCCAGGGATTTCCTGTTATAGCCAATCGAACACAGCGCAACATCAACCCCCTATACCGGGAGAAACGAATCCCCTCCAATCGCTCATTGCCTCCATGTGATTCGGGACTGTACCCAAAAACCACCGTCTTGCACGCCCTCTTGGACGTGGTAAGTGTAGGGTTCCTAGGCACTCTCAAGAGTTCTCACAAGGCATCAACCATGACAATTTCAAAAATACGGTGCCGAGAAACCCTAATACGGATCGTTGGCTAGAAGTTTAGGCGATAAAATGAAACTAGTTAACAACTTAACTATGAGTAGACGGAAAATACAACCTTTGTAGATCCGGTCCTCCACCTCCACGGCTCTGTGATGAAGTCCCCTCGCTGTCCAAATCGAAACCCGGGCTCAAGCGTCGGCTTCATCGGAGAAATAGGCGGGCAAGGTCGTCGGCTTCGTGCCGAAGATGATCTACGTCGAGGCATTACAAGATCTAGCTCCCACTTCACCAAGTCTTGAAACTTGTAGAGAAAACACACTCTACTACTTGGCAAGAGGTAGAGGATGAAGAAATAGGAAGTGTGTTCACTTTAGAATTGGATTTCTTACTCATTTTCTCAAGTTGCCATTGATGGAGGCAAGCTTCTTCATGTGAAGAAGAAGAAGAAGATGATGATGATATGATAAAAGTATTTTATAAAATGAAAATAATAAGAATACTTATCATATACCAACCATGGTTATGTGTAGAGAGTTGACTAAGGTTAGATGAATGGTTATGGTTAAGGATGAAGACAAAATGGTCACTTTGGTCAAAGCTTCATGAAAATTCAAGATGCAAACAAAGAAAGCCACCGTTTTGTTTTCTTATCCCATTTCTTTTAATCCAATTAAAAGATAAATGAATGAATAACAAAATAAAAACCCTAACCATTTATTTAACCAAGGTTTAATTCTTTACACAAACCCTAGCAAACATGTATCATCAAACATGATACATCCAAGTGCACAAAAGTATATCACATATACAATGTGCACACCAAGTGAGAAAATCCATTTAAAATGAACCGATACTAGTTAATGCAAAGTAATATATCAAATATATAATTATGCATTAAATCATTAAATCAACACTTGATTTAATGATCCGGTCATATCGCATATAACCGACTAATATCAACAGTAACAACTTATCGAATCAACACTTGATCCGATAACCCGGCTATATCTCATATAACCGATCAATGTCACAAATCGCGAGAATCGAATACAGTATCACATACTGGTATCATTCTCGGTCCCGCACATATCTCATATGCGCTCCTATTTCATTTTGCTTGAGCCAGGAAACCTCTGTGTAGGACTCTAAAGACTCGTCAATACGCCGGCAGCAGGTGATGATCATATCAAACACCCACAAGCCGCAAGCGGTCTGCTAAACGTAACGGCCACCCGGGTATTGAGCGATCAGAAGATCGACGAGCAAGCCCGCTCACACACCTGTGAATCCAACCAGTAACACTTACCGTACAGTCCGGTCTCGTCGTCTGATATGTCGCATATCTCGTCTAGGGGTGGTAAACGTCAGACCCCAATAGCTCGATAAGTCGTGTCGATATAAGGTCTATAACAATTCGAGAAACTACTGATAACACTTACCGGTAAATCTCAGCAACCCTGGCCAGGGATTTCCGGTTATAGCCAATCGAACACAGCGCAACATCAACTCCCTATACCGGGAGAGACGAATCCCCTCCTATCGCTCATTGCCTCCATGTGATTCGGGACTGTACCCAAAAACCACCGTTTTGCACGCCCTCTTGGACGTGGTAAGATGGAAATCAAAGCACAGTGGGAACCACACAAGACTCTATGACGATCTCGAGTCAACGGACTACTCTGTACCAGTGTCACCAGAGAACTGCCATCTGACGTAAGGTATAATACCATCTGGGAGTTCTCGGCGAGTCCGTCCAGAGTACCCAGTCTCCACTGAGCACCCGTATATCATCTCCGATGTCAAACACCAATGGATATGGGATCATCCATCGCCCATCTGAATGGGTCGAGAAGGTATACGCTAGTCTACTCTGGTATATCGATGCCCCGTCTCGATACACCCACGACTAGGGACTTTGAAGGATGTACTTATGGACTACCATATCCCCACTAGTATGATCCGCATCATAGTCCAGATAGTCAAGTACACATCCTAAGGCCTTTACCAACATGTAACAGAGAGACAATCAATGTACACGTTAAGGTAAAGAGTAACCAGATAGCATACTATCATGTCGAGCAAGAAAGGCCTCCCTATATATGTCCAAGCATCCACTACAATATACATGCAATGTACAGTAATGGCCTCTAGGGCATACATACAACTAACAATCTCCCACTTGCACTAGGGCCATCTGATAGCAGTGGTTGTAGTATCTCATACTCAACCATCCCCTAATAGTCTCTCTCTGGGAATGGGCCTTCGCGAGTGGATCCGCCGTGTTGTCCTCTGAGTCTACTCTCCTGACCTCGATCCTTTAGAGATCAACCATCTCCACGAACAGGTGATACTGCCTTAGAATATGTCTGGATCACTGAAGGGACCTGCGTTCCTTGGCATAAGCCACAACTCCATTGTCTCACAGTGGTAGGAACGTAGTTCATCTCATGAACCTGTATACACCCAAACATCCTCTTTGGTAGCATCTTAAGTAGCGATGTATCCAGCCTTTATCGTCTAGTATGCCACGGTATCTAGCTTGGAACTCTTCCAACATACCGTCCCTCTGCTTAGGGTAAAGACAATGCCTGTGACTGACATTCAGTCGTTCTTATCACTCTGGAACACTTCCAGTGATTCTTCCCAAGATCAATTGATACCTTCTCACTACATCTAGTGAGTTTCCTAACATCCATTTAGATCTATCTCATAGATCCAAAACCCAGGATTTAGCAGGTATCACTTTGATCCTATGTGGAGAATCATTGTGATAAGCGGAGATTGATCGAGCGTAGCATAGGAAACTCCTTTCCTATCAAGAGTATGTCATCCACGTACTCTACGAGGATCGTCACCATACTCCCTACTACCTTTTTGTTTATACAAGGTTCATCTACCATTTTGATGATGTCAACTTCTTTGACTAATCCATCAAAACAGATGTTCCAACTCCGCGATGCCTGTTTTATCCTATAAAGCATCTTGCACACGTTTCCGCTGCTCCCACTGTCTACGAGGCCCTCTGGCTGTGTACTTATAGACGCACTCTTCTAAAACATCATTTAGAAAAGCAGTCATGACACCCAACCACCAGATATCGTAGTCATGGTATGTAGCCGTGGTAAGTAGGATCTGGATGGACTTAAGCATAGATTATTAGAAAAGGTTTCAACATAATCCACACCTGGTCAATGATGCAAACCTTTAACAAGTCTAGCTTTGAAAGTCTCAACCTTTCCAAGTACACCAAGTAATCTTCTCAAGATATACTTGCTCCTGATGGGGATTTAACCCTTCAGATATAGCAACCAAAGTCCATACTTTGTTGGTGTACATGGATTCCATCTCAGATCACTAAGCATCCAGCCATTCTTATAGAGTCTTACTCCTGATGGCCAGCTCGAAGCTAGTTGGGTCATCATCTCATGATGCAATCCTCGCTCCCACTGTCATAGAGAAACAGAAGTAACTCTCAGGTGGGTGAGGAACCCTACTAGATCGGCGGAGAGGCTGAGGTTCGTTGGTTACTATTGAATCCTTCGGTTCTACCAAATCATCTACTTTAGTTTGCATAGCTGGAACCTTTCCAGTTCTACATAACAGACCTTGCCTCGAGCTTGTCCGGATTTTGCTTTTAGACATAGGCCGGTCAACCCCAAATCTTAACTAACTTAAGATATGGGCTCTTCCCTTTCCATTTCACATATGAAATGGTAGGCAACTGATTTGATTCGAACCTAATTCAATAGGTATGCAGCTTCTCAAGTGCATAACCCCTTAAAAGGAAATAGGGAACTCGGTATTACTCATCATAGAGCACACCTTATCAAATAGGGTGTATCTGCTCCGTCCCGATATACCATCGTGCTATGGTGTATTTAGAGGAGTAATGCTGAGAGAGAATCTCATTCTCCTTTAGAATAGTCTAGGATTTCCGTGCTCAAGTATTCTCCTCCTTGATCACATCAAAGGACATAATACTTATACCCGTATTCTGGTTCTCTACTTCTAACTTATATTCCGTGAATATCTCAAAAGATTCGGACTTGTGTTTCAACAGGAACATAGGTCTGAATCTCGAAAGATCATCAGAGAATGTAATGAAGTAAAAAGAACCGGTCTTGGTATGTGTAGACAGGGGACTTACATACATCAACATCTATCAGTCCCAAGAGTTCATTAACTCTTTCTCTGTTTCCAATAAACAGGGCTATGGTCATCTTATCTCTGTGACATGACTGGCAAGTTTCACAAGATGTAAATTCAAACTGATTTAAATATGCATCTACATGTAACTTCAGCTAGTCGGGTTGCATTGATATGACCTAGTCTACAATGCCTCAAGAAGAATTCGTTCATTTCTGAACTGTTCCTCTTGTGTGTGTTCCATATACTAAGAACTGTAGTTTGATTTAGAACATCAATGCTTTTAGATAACGTGCCTGAACCGATCAACTTTTGATATAGGAAATGTTCAAAACATTATCCAACAATACAAAATTTTATCATTTCTTTACTAATAAAGAGAGTGATATGATTTTGTATATCAGGTTCGGTATCTAATAACATTCGTTCAGAATCATTGTATTGTAATACAGGGTGACAGTAACCAATAGACTTGGCTGCAACACTTGCCCCGTTTTTTGCCTCATGAAACTTATCACCTGTTCTCAGTTTTTCTACCCTTTTGTAGCCCTATGTAACAGATTACATATCTGGGATCCTGATCCGGTATCATATACCAAGGATGCGGAGGATACTGAGAAACAGTTCTGTATAATGAACACACCCGAAGATGATGCTTCTCATGCACTTACTTCGTTTGGGCGGCACGGGAATTCTGGTATTCTCCAATTTCCTGCTCTGTCTTATAACAATTATAAGTTGGAGCGGGACCAACGTTCCCCAGCTCAGTATAACAAGCGGGTTCGGTCAATATTCCGTGTTATTATCTTGATTAAGGCGTGATATGGCCGCTACCCAGAGAGAGAGAGAAGAAAACACTCAGCGTGCGCTCTTGCAAGAATAGATTGGTTATTATTTTATCTAATCAGGATGGCTCCCACTGCTTTTTATCAAATCTTCCTTCAAACCCTAAAAGGAAAGACCAGCCGGGATTAATTACACACTACAAGTTCGCCAATCTTTCAGCCAGGCCAGTGTCGGTACTTTGAGGGAGGTCCCCCGTGCTTTCGCACGAACCTAATTAATGTAAACCTCGTTTTCCCAGAGGCGTAACCTCGTTGACACCTTTCTAGACACCTACTTGATCGGCTAATTGTAATGTGCAAAACTCTCCCAGGAGTAACTCTTACTCGCAGCGGGTATCGGGATCCAACTATCTTATAGAAGGTATGCAATCTCATTGCAAATTTCAACACTTGAAATTCCCGATAATATTTTGCCCCAAACGATCTATGACCTTGACAAGGTCAACAAACCATAGACCGCAAGTCAAGTTCAACCCGTCATTTCTTGATTGAATCAAACCCACCCGCACGACCCTTGACAAGGTCAACAAGGCCGCACGACTACCCTAACCCAATCTGCATCATATGCATAAGCAGATAAATACTGGTTAGCTACTGCACACTGCGCCTTGACAAGGTCAACAAACGCAGCACGAATACTAAACAGGATTTATCTGAAATGACGGAGGGCTACGACAGGTTTTTCTGAAAACCTATTGCGTAATGAACTTGATATCGTTGTAGGATCGAATGATTTTAAAAATGGAGTGCTTTTGAGGCTTTTCTAGTTTTGCTAAACGAGTTACTCCCGGTGAAGGGATCGTCGGTCCTTTCCTCGTCGAATGAGGTGCAGGATATATCATATATATCGCTGTACAAAGCAAAAACTCTTAAAAGCAATCAAAAGACAAACCGAGTGTGTAGCATCTGCCAGTTATTGCTAAAGGAGTCACTCCCGGTGAAGGGATCTCGGTCCTTTCCTTATCAAATAAGGTGCAGGATATATCATATATACAGCTGTGCAAAGCAAGAACTGTAGCTACCTGTTTTATTTTGAAATTCGATTCTACAACATCTTAGGTTTCTTTTATTTCATTAATCATATTAATGAAGTCCCATCATTTAAGTTACCTAAACATCACAGATAAATACGACGTACACTTATGCCATCCGCATTCGCCTCGATGTCCCCTCGTGCACCGTTAGGTTAGGTAACTAACGACAGAGCGGGACAGGGCTAGCACGGGTGTAAAACATAAGTAACGTCTATATAATATATCATATATACTATATACTATATCTATCACAGAACATCACATGATCACATCACAGATATCGCAGCAGAAGAAACATATGAAATATTGGATATACTAGGACGTCCGTGTTTTCAATACGAGCCAGTATAAAACACGGATTCCACTGTCGTGATGAATAGCCAAACCCACACCCCTAGACCCCTACGAGAGCGGCAAGCAACCCTACCAATTCTAGAGTTAAGAGACCCGGACTCGACTCCTCGAGTTGGTCTCCCACTGGACTCCAGAACCCGGTTACTTGTGCTCCCCTCCTTGGGTCTATCCTAGTGCGGAAAAATAAATAATATACAAAAGGTGACATCTTCCGCAACCTGGAAGTGCCCCAATAAAAGAATATTACATATAAGTTTTTACATGAATGAAAATGAAAAACACTCATCTCACATAAAAACCCCCGGCTATTCGAACACGACGATCCAATATAACATATCCAGCAACACATAACATCACATGTCATCAACATAAGTAAATATGCGCATCCCAATTGTCGTTGACATATAGCAACGAAACCGGCGATATTACATATTATACTTACGGTCACAGAAAAGAAAGTGTAAAACTACAACAGTTGGAATCCGCAACCTTCTTTAGACATCGCATGCCTAATCAAATGAATTACTTAGATATCGCATGCCTAACAATTATAAACCTCGCATTTCAGTCTCATTATCGAAAACTCTTTTCAATATCAAGTCGGGCAATTCAACAGGATTCCAGACAATTTGATCGAATGCTCGTCGCAAACTTTAGTAGACGGCCGCACCCCCGACGCCATCGACGAAGTGCACCAAGGCGGAACACCGCTACCGCGAGCGCCCGAACGGATGCTTTCGGCGACGGGGTTCTCCTACAGTCACTTGGTCGGGGCTATGGAGTGTAGCTGTCTATTAAGTTTATCCGGCGAGTATCCGCGTATGCTACGTGATTGCGACGGACTTTTGATCGCATCAAAATTCCGTAGCAACCGATCAAATGAGACTAAACTGCTATGTTTATAACATTCATTCAGTTATCTCATAACTACTTGTGAATTCCAATTATTGTATCACATTCCAGATAAACAGAAAATGTTAAACTTTCCGATCGAACATTCAAACACCCAAGTTTTCCCGATATAGATCAACACATGAAACAAGTCTAAAAACATTCAGTTCGTGCCTCAGTACCAACGGTCCAGCCGTAGAAGGGTCAAGCCAACGCCTCACATGTGGCGCGCCGTACTGCCCCAAATGCGAAGGTTCAAAGGGCAGTTCAAGACGGTCACATAATTGAGTTAAGGTTTGTTGTCTTCTAGAGGGACCATCGCGTTACTTGCACTACTTAGAACGTCCTTAAACCACAGAAAAATCCAACACTTGGAAATTTTCCGGCAGGGGAAAAGTTGGGTATTTATATCCGGTCGAACTTTTTAACATATTCAAAAATTATCCGGAATCCACATAGACAAAATCTGATAATCCGATCGAAACATCGAATCCCCAATAGAACCAAAAAATTTCAACTCTTGAATAAATATTAAAAATTCCCAGAAAAACCAGCACTGCAAAGTAGGAGTTACTGTGCAAAATTTAATGCATGAAGAGACTAAAGGGCCGCGGAACCGCCGCATTAGCATGCTAATGCCGCGGTTCCGCCACGCTTTGGTGGACTTAGGAGTACGGGCTTCACAGTAATTCTTAGAATCTCCTGCTGATTTTTCTGCATATTTTTAATACTCAAAAATCCACAATTTTCAAAAATGTACAGAGAGCAATTTTCGGGTTAAGGTTTCGGCTCGATCGGACTTCTAACTCCGTCTACGCATCGCCTAAGGCTCTAGCTAGGCTCTGATACCACTGTAGGGTTCCTAGGCACTCTCAAGAGTTCTCACAAGGCATCAACCATGCCAATTTCAAAAATACGGTGCCGAGAAACCCTAATACGGATCGTTGGCTAGAAGTTTAGGCGATAAAATGAAACTAGTTAACAACTTAACTACGAGTAGACGGAAAATACAACCTTTGTAGATCCGGTCCTCCACCTCCACGGCTCCGTGATGAAGTCCCCTCGCTGTCCAAATGAAACCCAGGCTCAAGCGTCGGCTTCATCAGAGAAATAGGCGGGCAAGGTCGTCGGCTTCGTGCCGAAGATGATCTACGTCGAGGCATCATAAGATCAAGCTCCCACTTCACCAAGTCTTGAAACTTATGAAGAAAACACACTCTACTACTTGGCAAGAGGAAGAGGATGAAGAAATAGGAAGTGGGTTCACTTTAGAATTGGATTTCTTACTCATTTTCTCAAGTTGCCATTGATGGAGGCAAGCTTCTTCATGTGAAGAAGAAGAAGAAGATGATGATGATGATATGATAAAAGTATTTTATAAAATGAAAATAATAAGAATACTTATCATATACCAACCATGGTTATGTGTAGAGAGTTGACTAAGGTTAGATGAATGGTTAGGGTTAAGGATGAAGACAAAGTTGTCACTTTGGTCAAAGCTTCATGAAGATTCAAGATGCAAACAAAGAAAGCCACCATTTTGTTTTCTTATCCCATTTCTTTTAATCCAATTAAAAGATAAATGAATGAATAACAAAATAAAAACCCTAACCATTTATTTAACCAAGGTTTAATTCTTTACACAAACCCTAGAAAACATGTATCATCAAACATGATACATCCAAGTGCACAAAAGTATATCACATATACAATGTGCACACCAAGTGAGAAAATTCATTTAAAATGAACCGATACTAGTTAATGCAAAGTAATATATCAAATATATAATTATGCATTAAATCATTAAATCAACACTTGATTTAATAATCCGGTCATATCGCATATAACCGACTAATATCAACAGCAACAATTTATCGAATCAACACTTGATCCGATAATCCGGCTATATCGCATATAACCGATCAGTGTCACAAATCGCGAGAATCGAATACAGTATCACATACTGGTATCATTCTCGGTCCCGCACATATCTCATATGCGCTCCTATTTCATTTTGCTTGAGCCAGGAAACCTCTGTGTAGGACTCTAAAGACTCGTCAATATGCCGGCAGCAGGTGATGATCATATCAAACACCCACAAGCCGCAAGCGGTCTGCTAAACGTAACGGCCACCCGGGTATTGAGCGATCAGAAGATCGACGAGCAAGCCCGCTCACACACCTGTGAATCCAACCAGTATCACTTACCGTACAGTCCGGTCTCGTCGTCTGATATGTCGCATATCTCGTCTAGGGGTGGTAAACGTCAGACCCCAATAGCTCGATAAGTCGTGTCGATATGAGGTCTATAACAATTCGAGAAACTACTGGTAACACTTACCAGTAAATCTCAGCAACCCTGGCCAGGGATTTCCGGTTATAGCCAATCGAACACAGCGCAACATCAACTCCCTATACCGGGAGAGACGAATCCCCTCCTATCGCTCATTGCCTCCATGTGATTCGGGACTGTACCCAAAAAACACCGTTTTTTTTTGCACGCCCTCTTGGACGTGGTAAGATGGAAATCAAAGCACAGTGGGAACCACACAAGACTTTATGACGATCTCGGGTCAACAGACTACTCTGTACCAGTGTCACCAGAGAACTGCCATCTGACGTAAGGTATAATACCATCTGGGAGTTCTCGGCGAGTCCGTCCAGTGTACCCAGTCTCTACTGAGCACCCGTATATCATCTCCGATGTCAAACACCAATGGATATGGGATCATCCATCGCCCATCTGTATGGGTCGAGAAGGTATACGCTAGTCTACTCTGGTATATCGATGCCCCGTCTCGATACACCCACGACTAGGGACTTTGAAGGATGTACTTATGGACTACCATATCCCCACTAGTATGATCCGCATCATAGTCCAGATAGTCAAGTAAACATCCTAAGGGCTTTACCAACATGTAACAGAGAGACAATCAATGTACACGTTAAGGTAAAGAGTAACCAGATAGCATACTATCATGTCGAGCAAGAAAGTCCTCCCTATATATGTCCAAGCATCCACTACAATATACATCCAATGTACAGTAATGGTCTCTAGGGCATACATACAACTAACAGTAAGATGGAAATCAAAGCATAGTGGGAACCACACAAGACTCTATGACGATCTCGGGTCAACAGACTACTCTGTACCAGTGTCACCAGAGAACTGCCATCTGACGTAAGGTATAATACCATCTGGGAGTTCTCGGCGAGTCCGTCCAGTGTACCCAGTCTCTACTGAGCACCCGTATATCATCTCTGATGTCAAACACCAATGGATATGGGATCATCCATCGCCCATCTGTATGGGTCGAGAAGGTACACGCTAGTCTACTCTGGTATATCGATGCCCCGTCTCGATACACCCACGACTAGGGACTTTGAAGGATGTACTTATGGACTACCATGTCCCCACTAGTATGATCCGCATCATAGTCCAGGTAGTCAAGTACACATCCTAAGGGCTTTACCAACATGTAACAGAGAGACAATCAGTGTACATGTTAAGGTAAAGTGTAACCAGATAGCATACTATCATGTCGAGCAAGAAAGTCCTCCCTATATATGTCCCAGCATCCACTACAATATACATTCAATGTACAGTAATGGCCTCTAGGGCATACATATAACTAACAATCTCCCACTTGCACTAGGGCCATCTGATAGCAGTGGTTGTAGTATCTCATATTCAACCATCCCATAAAAGTCTCTCTCTGGGAATAGGCCTTCGCGAGTGGATTTATCGTGTTGTCCTCTGAGTCTACTCTCCTGACCTCGATCCCTTAGAGATCAACCATCTCCATGATCAGGTGATACTGCCTTAGATTATATCTGGGTCACTGATGGGACCGGGGTTCCCTGGCCAAAGCCACAACTCCATTGTCTCACAATGGTAGGAACGTAGTTCATCTTATGAACCAATATACACCCAAACAGCCTCTTTGGTAGCATCTTAAGTAGCGATGTATCCAGCCTTTATCGTCTAGTATGTCACGGTATCTAGCTTGGAACTCTTCCAACATACCGTCCCTCTGCTTAGGGTAAAGACAATGCCTGTGACTGACATTCAGTCGTCTTTATCACCCTGGAACCCTTCCAGTGATTCTCCCCAGGATCATGTGATACCATCTCACTTCGACAAGTGAGAATCCTAAAAACCATTTAGATCTATCTCATAGATCTAAAACCCAGGATTTAGTAGGTATCATTATGATCCTATATGGAGAATCATTGTGATAATCGGAGATTGATCGAGCGTAGCATAGGAAACACCTTCCCTATCAAGAGTATGTTATCCACGTACTCTACGAGGATCACCTCCATACTCCCTACTACCTTTTTGTTTATACAAGGTTCATTTACCATTTTGATGATGTCAAACTCTTTGACTACTTTATCAAAACAGACGTTCCAACTCCGCGATGCCTGCTTTATCTTATAAAATATCTTGCACACGTTTCCGCTGCTCCCACTGTCTACGAAGCCCTCTGGCTGTGTACTTATAGACGCTCTCTTCCAAAACATCATTTTAGAAAAGCAGTCAAGACACCCAACCACCAGATATCGTAGTCATGGTATATAGCCGTGGCAAGTAGGATCTGGATGGACTTAAGCATAGCCACTTGAAAAGGTTTCATCATTGTCCATGCCTGGTCGATGACGAAAAACTTTAACAAGTCCAGCTTTGAAAGTCTCAACTTTTCCATCTACACCAAGTAATCTTCTCAAGATATATTTGCTCCTGATGGGGATTTAACCCTTCAGATATAGCAACCAAAGTCCATACTTTGTTGGTGTACATGGATTCCATCTCAGATCACTAAGTATCCAGCTATTCTTACAGAGTCTTACTCCTGATAGCCAGCTCGAAGCTAGTTGGGTCATCATCTCATGATGCAATCCTCGCTCCCACTGTCATAGAGAAACCGAAGTATCTCTCAGGTGGGTGAGGAACCCTACTAGATCGGCGGAGAGGCTGAGGTTCATTGGTTACTATTGAATCCTTCGGTTCTACCAAATCATCTACTGTAGTTTGCATGGCTGGAACCTTTCCAGTTCTACATAACAGACCTTGCCTCGAGCTTGTCCGGATTTTGCTTTTAGACATAGGCCGGACAACCCCAAATCTTAACTAACTTAAGAAACGGGCTCTTCCCTTTCCATATCACATATGAAGTGGTAGGCATTGATTTGATTGGAACCCTATTCAATAGGTATGCAGCTTCTCAAGCGCATAACTCCCAAAAGGAAATAGGTAACTCAATAGTACTCATCATAGAGCACACCATATCAAATAGGGTGTATCTGCTCCGCCCCGATATACCATCGTGCTATGGTGTATTCGGAGGAGTAATGCTGAGAGAGAATCTCATTCTCCTTTAGAATAGACCAGGATTTCCGTGGTCAAGTATTCTCCTCCTCGATCACATCAAAGGACATAATACTTATACTCGTGTTTTGGTTCTCTACTTCTAATTTATATTCTGTGAATATCTCAAAAGGTTCGGACTTGTGTTTCAACAGGAACATATGTCTGAATCTTGAGAGATCATCAGAGAACGTAATGAAGTATAAAGAACCATTCTTGGTATGTGTAGACTGGGGACCTTCATACATCAACATGTATCATCCCAAAAGTTCAACTAACTCTTTCTCTGTTTCCAATAAACAGGGCTATGGTCATCTTATCTTTGTGACATGACTGGCGAGTTTCACAAGATGTAAATTCAAACTAATTTAAATATGCATCTTTATGTAACTCTAGCTAGTCGGGTCACATTGATCTGACCTAGTCTACAATACCTCAAGAAGGAATCGTTCAATTCTGAACTCTTCCTCTTGTGTGTGATCCGTATACTAAGAACTGTAGTTTGATTTAGAACATCAATGCTTTTAGATAACGTGCCTGAACCGATCAACTTTTGATATAGGAAATGTTCAAAACATTATCCAACAATACAAAATTTTATCATTTCTTTACTAATAAAGAGACTGATATGATTTTGTATATCAGGTTCGGTATCTAATAATATTCGTTTAGAATCAATATATTGGTAATACAGGGTGACAGTGACCAACAGACCTGGCTGCAACACTTGCCCCGTTTTCTGTCTCATGAAACTTATCACCCGATCTCAGTTTTTCTACCTTTCTGTAGCCCTATGTAACAGATTACATATCTGGGATCCTGATCTGGTATCACATACCCAGGACGTAGAGGATACAGAGAAACAGTTCTTTGTAATGAACACACCCGAAGATGATGCATCAGCATGCACTCTCTTCGTTTGGGCGGCACGGGAATTCTGGTAATCCCCAATTTCCTGCTCTGTCTTATAACAATTATAAGTTGGAGCGGGACCAACGTTCCCCAGCTCAGTATAACAAGCGTGTTCGGTCAATTATCCGTATTATTATCTTGATTAAGACGTGATATGGTCGCTACCAGGAGAGAGAGAAGAAAACACTCGGCGTGCGCTCTTACAAGATCAGATTAGTTATTATTTTATCTAATCAGGATGGCTCCCACTGCTTTTTATCAAATCTTCCTTCAAACCCTAAAAGGAAAGACTAGCCGGGATTAATTATACACTACAAGTTCGCTAATCTTTCAGCCAGGCCAGTGTCGGTACTTTGAGGGAGGTCCCCCGTGCTTTCGCACGAACCTAATTAATGTAAACCTCGTTTTCCCAGAGGCGTAACCTCGTTAACACCTTTCTAGACACCTACTTGATCGGCTAATTGTAATGTGTAAAACTCTCCCAGGAGTAACTCTTACTCCCAGCGAGTATCGGGATCCAACTATCTCATAGAAGGTATGCAATCTCATTGCAAATTTCAACACTTGAAATTCCCGATAATCTTTTGCCCTTAGCAGCTATATGACCTTAACATAGTCAACAAATCATAAGTGCTAGTCAAGTTCAACCCGTCATTTCCCGATTGAATTAAACCCACCCGCACGACCCTTAACATAGTCAACAAAGTCGCACGACTACCCTAATCCAATCACATCATATGCTTATGCAGATAAGCACTAATTAGCTACCGCACACTACGCCTTAACATAGTCAACAAACGTAGCACGAATACTAACTAGTACTTATCTGAAATGACGGAGGGCTACGACAGGTTTTTCTGAAAACCTATTGCGTAATGAACTCGATATCGTTGTAGAATCAAATGATTTTTGAAATGGAGTGCTTTTGAGGCTTTTCTAGTTTTGCTAAAGGAGTCACTCCCGGTGAAGGGATCGTCGGTCCTTTCCTCGTCGAATGAGGTGCGGGATATATCATATATATCACTGTGCAAAGTAAAAACTCTTAAAAGCAATCAAAAGACAAACCGAGTGTGTAGCATCAACCAGTTATTGCTAAAGGAGTCACTCCCGGTGAAGAGATCTCGATCCTTTCCTTATCGAATAAGGTGCAGGATATATCATATATACCGCTGTGCAAAGCAAGAACTGTAGCTACCTGTTTTATTTTTGAAATTCGATTCTACAACATCTTAGGTTTCTTTTATTTCATTAATCTCATTAATGAAGTCCCATCATATAAGTACCTAAACATCACAGATAAATACGACGTACACTTATGCCATCCGCATTCGCCTCGATGTCCCCTCGTGCACCGTTAGGTTAGGTAACTAACGACAGAGCGGGGCAGGGCTAGCACGGGTGTAAAACATAAGTAACGTCTATATAATATATCATATATACTATATACTGTATCTATCACAGAACATCACATGATCACATTACAGATATCGCAGCAGAAGAAACATATGAAATATTGGATATACTAGGACGTCCGTGTTTTCAATACGAGCCAGTATAAAACACGGATTCTACGGTCGCGATGAATAGCCAAACCCACACCCCTAGACCCTTACGAGAGCGGCAAGCAACCCTACCAATTCTAGGGTTAGGAGACCCGGACTCGACTCCTCGAGTTGGTCTCCCACTGGACCCCAGAACCCGGTTACTTGTGCTCCCCTCCTTGGGTCTATCCTAGTGCGGAAAAGTAAATAATATACAAAGGGTGACATCTTCCGCAACCTGGAAGTGCCCCAATAAAAGAATATTACATACAAGTTTTTACATGAATGAAAATGAAAAAACACTCATTTCACATAAAAACCCCCGGCTATTCAAACACGACGATCCAATATAACATATCCAGCAACACATAACATCACATATCATCAACGTAAGTAAATATACGCATCCCAATTGTCGTTGACATATAGCAACGAAACCGGCGACATCACATATTACACTTACGGTCACAGAAAAGAAAGTGTAAAACTACAACAGTTGGAATCCGCAATCTCCTCAGACATCGCATGCCTGACCAAATGAATTACTTAGGCATCGCATGCCTAACAATTATAAACCCCGCATTTTAGTCCCAAAATCGAAAACACTTTTCAATATCAAGTCGGGCAATTCAACAAGATTCCCGACATCCTGATCGAATGCTCGTCGCAAACTTCAGTAGGCGGCCGCACCTCCGACGCCGTCGACGAAGTGCACTAAGGCGGAACACCGCTGCCGCGAGCACCCGAACGGATGCTTTCGGTGACGGGGTTCTCCTACAGTCACTTGGTCGGGGCTATGGGGTGAGGCTATCTATTAAGTTTACCCGGCGAGTATCCGCGTACGCTACGTGATTGCGACGGACTTTTGATCATATCAAAATTCCGTGGCAACCGATCAAGTGAGACTAAAGTGCTATGTTTATAACATTCATTCAGTTATCACATTATTTTTGTGAATTCCAATTGTTGTATCACATTCCGGATAAACAGAAAATGTTAAACTTTCCGATTGAACATTCGAACACCCAAGTTTTCCCGAAACAGATCAACACATGAAAACAAGTTTAAAAACATCCAGTTCATGCCTCAGTACCAACGGTCCAGCCGTAGAAGGGTCAAGCCAACGCCTCACATGTGGCACGCCGTACTGCCCCAAAGCCGAAGGTTCAAAGGGCAGTTCAAGACGGTCACATAATCGAGTTAAGGTTTGTTGTCTTCTAGAGGGACCATCGCGTTACTTGCACTACTTAGAACGTCTTTAAACCACAGAAAAATCCAACACTTGGAAATTTCCCGACAGGGGAAAAATTGGGTATTTATATCCGGTCGAACTTTTTAACATATTCTAAAATTTATCCGGAAAGCCAAATAGACAAAGTCTGATAATCCGATCGAATTATCGAACCTCCAAAACAACCCCAAAATACTCAACTCTTGAGTACAGATTAAAAATGCCCATAAAACTCAGCACCTGAAACCATGAGTTACTGTGCAAAACAGAAAGGCAACATCCATCATTTGGCCGTGGAACCGCCGCAGAAGCCAGGCTTCTGCCGCGGTTCCGCCGTACCATGAACAGTTCATTGAAAAAATTTTGCACCGTAATTCTTAGATTTCCCTGCTGAATTTTTAAAGCATTTTTAATCTGGAAAAAACCCAGTTTTTGAAAAAAGTCCAGAAAGCATGAAATTTTAGGGTTTCGGGTTCGTTCGGGTTTCAAACTTCGTCTACGCATCGCCTAAGGCTTTAGCTAGGCTCTGATACCACAGTAGGGTTCCTAGGCACTCCCAAGAGGTCTCACAAGGTATCAACCATACCAATTTCAAATATTACGGTGCCGAGAAACCCTAGACTATGGATCGTTAACTAGATTTTAGGCGAAACAATAAACTAGTTAACAACTTAACTACAAGTAGACGGAAAATACAACCTTTGTAGATCCAGTCCTCCACCTCCATAGCTCCGCAATGAAGTCTCCTCGCTGTCCAAATCAAATCCCAGGCTCTAGCGTCGGCTTCATCGGAAAAATGGGCGGGCTTGGTCGTCGGCTTCGATGCCGAAGATGATCTACGTCGAGGCATCACAAGATTAAGCTCCCACTTCACCGAGTCATGAAACTTGTGAAGCAAACACACTCTACTACTTGGCAAGAGGTAGAGGACGAAGAAATAGAAAGTGGGTTCACTGTAGAATTGGATTTCTCACTCTTTTCATCAAGTTGCCATTGATGGAGGCAAGCTTCTTCATGTGAAGAAGAAGAAGAAGAAGATGAATAATATGATGAGTATTTTCCAAAAAGAAAATAAAATGAATACTTATCATAATGTAACCATGGTCAAGTGTAGAGAATAGACTAGGGTTAAATAGAATGGTTAGGGTTAAGCATGAGACAAAATGGTGACTTAGTCAAAACTTCATGAAGCTTCAAATACAAACAAAGAAAGCCACCATTTTCCCCTTTTTCTTTTCTAAAATAAAATAAATGTAATAAATAAATAAATGAATAAATAAGCAAAACCCTAAACATCAATTTAACCATGGTTTAGTTCTTTACACTTAACCAAATGAGCATGTATCATCAAACATGATACAAACATGTGCACAAAAGTATATCACATATACAATGTGCACATGCCGAGTGAGAAAATACATTTAAAGTGAACCGACACTAGCTAATGCAAAGTAATATATCAAATATATAATTATGGATTAAATCATTAAATCAACACTTGATTTAACGATCCGGTCATATCGTATGTGACCGACTAATATCCAATGTATCGGCTTATCGAATCAATCCTTGATTCGA
Organism: Agapanthus africanus; assembly: GCA_030015575.1. Taxonomy (NCBI): domain Eukaryota; kingdom Viridiplantae; phylum Streptophyta; class Magnoliopsida; order Asparagales; family Amaryllidaceae; genus Agapanthus; species Agapanthus africanus. Next base: position 422,703,976 of record JASDDO010000029.1, read on the forward strand.
TAACTAGGTTATATCGCATACAACCATATCGATACATTCATCGCGAGAATTGAATACGGTATCACATACACGCATTATTCTCGGTCCCGCACATATCTCATATGCGCTCCTATTTCGTTTCGCTTGAGCCAGGAAACCTCTGTGTAGGACTCTAAAGACTCGTCAATACGCCGGCAGCAGGTGATGATCATATCAAACACCCACAAGCCGCAAGCGGTCTGCTAAACGTAACGGCCACCCGGGTATTGAGCGATCAGAAGATCGACGAGCAAGCCCGCTCATACTCCTGTGAATCCAACCAGTAACACTTACCGTACAGTCCGGTCTGTTCGTCTGATATGTCGCATATCTTGCCTAGGGGTGGTAAACGTCAGACCCCAATAGCTCGATAAGTCGTGTCGATATGAGGTCTATAACAATTCGAGAAACTACTGGTAACACTTACCAGTAAATCTCAGCAACCCTGGCCAGGGATTTCCTGTTATAGCCAATCGAACACAGCGCAACATCAACCCCCTATACCGGGAGAGACGAATCCCCTTCTATCGCTCATTGCCTCCATGTGATTCGGGACTGTACCCAAAAACCACCGTTTTGCACGCCCTCATGGACGTGGTAAGATGGAAATCAAAGCACAGTGGGAACCACACAAGACTCTATGACGATCTCGGGTCAACAGACTACTCTGTACCAGTGTCACCAGAGAACTGCCATCTGACGTAAGGTATAATACCATCTGGGAGTTCTCGGCGAGTCCGTCCAGTGTACCCAGTCTCTACTGAGCACCCGTATATCATCTCTGATGTCAAACATCAATGGATATGGGATCATCCATCGCCCATCTGTATGGGTCGAGAAGGTACACGCTAGTCTACTCTGGTATATCGATGCCCCGTCTCGATACACCCACGACTAGAGACTTTGAAGGATGTACTTATGGACTACCATGTCCCCACTAGTATGATCCGCATCATAGTCCAGGTAGTCAAGTACACATCCTAAGGGCTTTACCAACATGTAACAGAGAGACAATCAGTGTACACGTTAAGGTAAAGTGTAACCAGATAGCATACTATCATGTCGAGCAAGAAATTCCTCCCTATATATGTCCCAGCATCCACTACAATATACATCCAATGTACAGTAATGGCCTCTAGGGCATACATATAACTAACAGGGCCCTACCCACCAGACCGCAGTCCCCCCTTCCCGGGATGACGATGTCCGAAGAAGGACGGATGGCCATGCTCAGGTCCTCAATCACGCTCACCTCAGCGTCACCGAGCGCCGGCATGCCAACTCCGGCAACCACGGCACTCGCTCGGCGAATGATTTCATGACCCGCTGGGTGCCGTACAGCTCCACACCCTGATCTCAGGAGAGACTAGGCTGTCGCTCCAACACTCGCCGCGTGCTCACACCACCTGAGGAGATGTCGGTCAGTTCGCCTGCTTCCAGGCACAACCGACACCTCCACTCCCACCGAGGCCGCGCCTGCGGAGAACGTCGGGACTACTCAAGAAGAGCCACACCCGAGGATTTAAGAAATCTGATAGAGCGGAATCGAAGCCGCTCCGTCGCGCCGACCCGAAGCGGGGTTAGCTACCACTCCGACCGTGCTGTCCTCAGGGTACCACCACCGGCTCACAACCCTCGAAAAGAAAATCAAAAGCATACATCGAGATGGCCAAAATTCCGGCGAAGAGGCCCGATATTCCGCCGACTCACAAAACCCTTTACAGAAAAGCTGCTGGCCGAGCACGTCTCGTCCAAGAACAAGCCGTCCAAAGTGGCCATCTTCGATGGGAAATCCGACCCAAAAGACCACTTGGATGCATTTACGGCGGGCATGAGCTTCCAAGATAGCTCGGATGCGGCCCAATGCCGAGCTTTCCCTACTACGGTAATCCGGGTTGGCCGGGACTGGTTCCGGGGGCTTGCGCCGTGTTCCATCTCCACTTTTAATGAGCTGGCTACCCAATTCCTTGGCCATTTCGTCGAGAACCGACGGCAGAAGAAGACAGTCGACTACTTATTCACTGTCAAGAGCAGAGACAAGGATCCTTCAAAGGGTATATCACTCGCTTCTACAATGCTCTCCTGGAGGTACCCGAACACCGCGATGAAACGGTTATCACTGTGCTGAGGTCGGGTCTTAGACACAGAGTGGTTCTGCTCTTTAGCATTGGCGCAACCTAAGACCATGGCCGAAATGAAAGCATGGACCGAGCGAGAAGTCCAACTCGAGTCCGAGGTGAACTCCAACATGCCCGGAAGCGACCAAGTTGACCGGAAGAAGAGGGACAAGGAAGAGAAAAGGAAAGACGACCGTCTGAAACCTTACTCCCCGAGATTCCAGGAGTACACTCCTCTAAACATTTTCCAGACTGAGCTGCTGGAGGAAACTAAGGGTGAAGAATTCTTCAGGCTCCCGCCAGCTATCCGATGGACGGGCAAACGACTTCAAGGCCCGTATTGCGCCTATCATCGGACGCAAAGACATCCGACCGAGGATTGTAAACAGCTGCGCGATTACGTCGAGGAGCTAATCCGCTCCGGTCACTTGGCAAAATACCTGCGATATAAACGTCAAGCAGATAGGTGGCAAGCCGGTTAAATTAAAGACGAAGAGATGACTGTTAGGGTCGAAAATTGCACCCCGGTTGACCAAGTCAAAATCAAGATCAACCCCAAGCCAGGTTGGCCCAAGCCCAGATCAAGTGGGCCCATGCCTGAGTCGAGCCGGAACATGAAGCGGCCGGCCTCTCCATGCAAATCATGTAAAAAATAATTTTGATATAATTTTTATGGGCATAAAGCCAATTTTTTGTAAGCCCATGGCTTATGTGCAAAAAGAAATGGCACATGAGCCATGGGATGGCCAAAATACCATTTTTGTAAAGCCCAAGGGGCTATATGTAAAATGTATAGCCTATAAAGGCCAAGATAATGAAAATATCTCAACAACTTTTCTCTCCCCAAAGAGCAAATCTAGATCTGAGATCTTTCTCCTTCCTCAAGGTTCTAAAACCATCTTTTTTTCTTGAATTAAATCAAGAGTTTTACTCTTCCTTTTATAAAACTAAATAGTTTTTCACCATAAAACCCACAAAGGGAAACTCAGATCTTCCATCAGATTTCAGAAAGAAGAGATTTTTAAAATCTCACACTTCTTGATCTTCAAGATCCGGCCAACAAAGGAAGAAGAAGGAGACCTATCTTCAGAAACCCCACTTTGGGGAAGAAAAATGGCTTAAGGAGAGAAGCCCTTCATCAGTTTTAAAACATCTTAGGAGTTTAACTCCACTCTAATTTCTCTTTCGGGAGTTTCTGAGGATAAAAGCCCCTTTCAAGCACCCGAGCGCCTTGCGCTCAAGCGCCCACGTGCCGACACGTGGCGCGCTAGCGCTCGAGCGCCCACGTGCCGACACATGGCGCGCTAGCGGTCGAGCGCCTAGCACTCAAGCGCCCACGTGTTGACACGTGGTGCGCTCACTCTCAAGCGCCCAGCGCCCACGTGCCGACACACGCATGCACGCACATTGAATTCGCATGACCAGTTTAACCCGTCAATCGGAGGTTCTCTCGCTCCAAAGGCGAGGGAAATTAACGGCAGCTTAGTCCGCGGCTGCCGGAGATTCGGATCCCCACAATCAATAAACCCCGGCCTACCCTAGGCAGGGGGAATCTGTAGTACGCCTGACAAGCGCGCGCGTATTCCCATTTCAATGGGGTGACGAAAAACACCTTACAGATTCTGGCACGCCCGGTGGGACCAATCTCTCCTCCCATATTTCCGGTTAAACGTTCATGCGAACTCAGTCAATATACATACCTATATTTATACTGAAATAATGCTCTTTCATGCAGGTTTTCAAGCAATCACCTTTCAACAATGTCTCCAAAGATGAACTCAGCTCCTATCTTCTACATGATGAAGATGGACTCCAGGACGGTCCTTCCGGCCAGTCTCGGGAGACAATGGGAGGAGCTGCTGCTACCATTTGGCTCTATTCTGTCCGTATCAGCTAACGTCATCCCAGCTCCTCAAGCCCCGGTGACAAACAAACCGGTCTCGAAAGGCAAGAAGCCAAATGTGGTGGTCTCGAAGGTGCCTCCACTCAAACGCAAGTCAGTGTTTGAGCGGCTCTCCATCGCCCCAGCTGGGGGCAAAGCCATCGACACCAACAAAGCAACAAAGCGTCTCGAGCAAGCTCCGGCGGTGCCCCTGGCAACTGCTCGATCGGGTGTCTTCTCTAAGCTCCTCCGCTAATCGACTCACGGTGGCTTCCCAGGAAACAGATGCCCGCCAAGCCCTTAAAATTGAGAAGCTAAGGCAGAAAAGGCTCAGATATAGAGCCAACAAAAGGGCTAGGGTTCCTGCTAGGCTGAACCTCGTGAGATTCGAAGAACAGGGTTACCCTGCCGAAGATGAGGAAATGGCTGGATATGTGGTCCACACTGTCTACATGGTGGGCACTCATAGCAAGAGCAAGGACGGGGCCACCACATCTCAAATCCAATCTGGATTGAATGTGGCTGCCACACTCCAAGACCAGCCTCCTCTGGAAGGTAATGAAGACCCTCTCGATGAGGATGATAGGCAGAAAGACCCTTTGGTCCATAAGGAGCCGGGCTCGGAAAGCGAAGATGAGCCAACTTTCCATCCTAAGACCGCAGAGCAACAACTTCTCTAGGAGCTCCGAAAGCAGCTCAGAAACAAAGACAAGGAGATGGCCAAGATCTACTAAAAAATTGACGACTTGACAAACTTCGTCTTACAGCTCACGGCCCAACTTGCCTCTCAGCCGCCCAATCAAGCGCATGGTTCTACTCATGGACCGGGAAACGGTGTCCTGAGACGGCCGACGCCTATTCTCTCAAATCCAAAGGTGGGCGGACCGCATGAAGGCCAGTCGCATCCTATCTCAGGAAATGTCTTGGCGGCCGATGACAGTAACCCGCTAACTCAAGATCAAATCATGGATTTGGTTGCCAACAAAGTCAAAACATTGGTAGCCGAAGCCGGAGAGCAAAAAGATGTCAGCAGTAGCGGAAGACCATATCCTGCTAGGTACGATCTTGTGGAGTTTCCCACTGACTATGTCGTCGCTAAATTTGAAAGGTTCGATGGGACGGGAAATGCGAACCGGCACATTTCCCAATTTAAAGCATCATGCGCAAATACTGGGGGCAATGATGCGCTTCTTCTCCGTCAGTTTGTTAATAGTTTAACGGATGTTGCTTTCGATTTGTATGCAAGCATACCAGATGACTCGATCACGACGTTCGATCAAATAGAATCCATGTTCAAGCAAAGGTTCATGAGTGTCAGCGATAAAATCACCATTGACGACCTCGTAAGGACAGAGCCAAAGAACAACGAAAGCAACATGGATTTTATAGTCCGATGGCGCAATCTCTGTGTCAAATGTGAACCGCCGTTGGAGTAAGACCAATCCGTCTGTCTTCTTATAGAAAATCTGAAGGACTGAATGAAACCTTTCCTGTGCACTGTAAGCCTTAAAACATTTCAAGAGCTGACAAAAAGGTCCAAACGTTGGAACGCTCAAAGCCCGAGTCCGCTCAGGATCTTCAGTTCGCAAACAGACCGAAACCTTGGAGGGACGACAACCGAAAAGGCGGAAGTTCTAACAGCACTGGTTCTCTAAATAAGCAAAGAGCGGGCGGAACAAAAACTAACAAATCTCGAGAACCAACTTTGGAGGAAAGAAGAAATAAGGTCTACTCATTCCGAAGGGACAAGGTCCACAAAATTTTTAAAGATGCTCTGAAGAATGGTCTGCGGCTACCAGAACCAAAAAGGCTAAGTGAAGCGAACATGACTGATCATCCCAACTTTTGCCCATACCACCGAGTGCTGGGACACACTATTGAAGACTGTTGCATCTTCAAGAATTGGGTCGAGAAACAATACAAGGCGGGAGAAATATCATTGTCCCCTAGCGTGTTAACAAACGATCAAGCTGCGACCGCCAATTTCATACAAACGGAGACCGAAGTCCTTCAGGGACCTGATTCTCTCAGATATCTGCTTTTCTCTAAAAAGACCGGACCAAGGCAACAAGCTAAGAGCCAAGCGAGCAACATTGCCAATGAAGAAGCAATAAACGGGTACACAACCCATACGGTCTATATGATGGAGCTCAGAGGAACAAGTCCTCCTACGCCTTATAACCATGACAATGACGCGGTTGTTGCCATCCAACATCGGCCCGATCCAAATGATGAAGAGCTCGCTCAGGCCATTGAGCCAAAGGAACCCGTGGTCATGCTGAATCAAGTTCAGGCGGTAGGGATGACCCCGTTGTCATACCCAGAACTATAGAACAAGAATTATTCCAATGGCTTCAAAGGCAACTTCAGGACAGGGATGAGAAGATCGCCAAGGTCCATTCTAAAGTCGACGAGCTGGCAAATGTTGTGGCGGATCTCACGACCCAAGTCGCCCGATTACAATTACAGCAAAATCAAATTTTGGTTCGTGAGATGGGGATTGATATCTGGAAGCAGCCGACCGATGCTCGCTCCAGCCCGAGAGCGGAACACCTTTGTGAAAAACGGACGCGATCAGCCTCTAGTCCCTCCGATACATACACTGAACGTGGTAAGCGGACGGTAGGAGAACCAAAGACTGGTCATCTTCGGGGTCCAGCATCAGTAAGGGCACCTACTCCAATAGAGAGAAAGAAGAAAGTATACTCCTTCAGGAGGGATAAAGTCCGCGAAATATTCATGGACACCTTGAACAAAGGTCTTCAACTGCCTATTCCAAAGATGCCATATGAGATGAACATGACCGGCAATCCTATATACTGCCCATATCACAGAATGGTGAGTCATACCATTGAAGACCACTATGTTTTTAAAGATTGGGTGGAGAACCAATACAAACTCGGAAAATCCCCACAGTCGTCAGATGTACCGACAAGCTACAGAGCTACGGTCATCAACACAGCCCCGCCACAATCAAAGTTCGAGGAGCTGGAATAAGCACACCGCTGACCACCACGTCGTTAAACTGGGAACGACATACCACCAAGTCTTTAAACTGGGAATAATTGACCACCACGTCGTTAAACTGGGAACAGTCGACCTCTAAGTCGTTAAACTAGGAATGTAAAATATATATATATATATATGTAAATAAACAAAAAAATGTGTAAATAAAAGAAAAATAAAATAAAGCCGAAATGATAGGGCAACCACGAATAAATAGCCGAAATGATAGGGCAATCGCGGCCTTCGCGATAAGAAAAGCTGAAATGATAGAGCAATCGCGGTAAAACAAAAAAAAAACAAAACGGCGAGTGATGAGTCGCTCCTGGTACCATATTCCAGTGCAGCGATGCAGACGCCAACCAAAATCCAATTTCCCAAAATTCTTCCGGCCCTACGGTTAGTCCCCAAATTGACTACCGTATACAATCCACGGTCTCAAATAATTCTCAGCATACCCATGCCCCACCGCAACCACCAGTTACGAGGCCGGTCTCCGCCCTTTGAATTATGGTCTATTAGGAAGACCCACTCATGTGTCCTCACGATACATGAGGAGAACAAAACTTCGTGGGATCCTTACGACTCACAAAGGAAAAACACACTTGGGGGTCCTCACGACTCCTAAGGAGAAAATGCACCTACAGGATCCTTACGACTCGTAGGGAGAAAATGCTTTTATGGGACCTTACGACCCATAAAATTGAAAAGTCTTAGCTGATAGGGACCTAAATCTGTCTCCTAAGCCATCGCTTCCCATACCCCAATGGCGAATGATGAGTCGCTCCTGGTACCATATTCCAGTGCAGCGATGCAGACGCTAACCAAATTCCAACTCCCATACCCCAAGGAGAATGAGTCGCTCTCGGTACCATATTCCAGTGCAGCGATGCAGACGCCAGCTAAATTCCAAACCCCATACCAAACGACGAATGATGAGTCGCTCCTGGTACCATATTCCAGTGCAGCGATGCTGACGCCAACCAAATTCCAAATCCCATACCCCAAAATGGCGAATGATGAGTCGCTCCTGGTACCATATTCCAGTGCAGCGATGCAGATGCCAACAAAGTCCCGAAATGTTTCCGGCCCTATGGTCTGGATCATACATCCTGCAAAATCGTATACAATCCACGGGCGTAAAATGATCCTAATCTCTCCCAAGTCCTACCGGCGAAACCATATTCAAAGTCTCACTGGCGATGAAGATTCAAAAAAAAAGGGGTATGTCCACAAGCAGAATGGGCACGGATGAAAACCCGAAAGGACTCCGTAAGTAAAAACAACAGGACTGTCGGCGAGTTTATGAAAACCCGAAGGGGCGCAAACTCGTGAAAAAGAGATAAAATGCACTCGCAAAGTCCTCTCGACTTTGTGAGGAGAAAATTCCTGCGTGAGATCTTTACGACTCACAAAGGAGCAACACACTTAGGAGTCCCCACGACTCCTAAGGAGAAAAAACACCTACGAGATCATTTCGACTCGTAGGGAGAATATGCTTTTATGGGACCCTTACGACCTATAAAATTGAAAAGCCTTAGGTGATAGGGATCTAAACCTGTCTCCTAAGCCACCAATTCCCAAATCCTCTCATGACAGATGATGATTTGCTCTCGGTACCATATTCTAGTGTAGCGATGCTGATGTCAACCCAAATCAGATCAAACCAACCAATTCCAACATCGACCTCTGCGTTAAACAACAGACACTTCGACCGGGGAAACATCACCTACATACACTCCGTCTCGGGGAAATGTCCAACACAGACACTCCGCATCGGGGAAACGTCCAACAACGACACTCCGTAACGAGGAAACGTCAAGCAGACACTCCGTTTCGGGGACACGTCAACTAGCAACACTCCGTCTCGGGGAAACGTCCAACAACGACACTCCGTCTTGAGGAAACGTCCAACACAGATACTTCGTCTCGGGGACACGTCAACCAGCCGATACTCCGCCTCAGGGAAACGTCAAGCAGACACTCCGTGCCGGGGGCACATCGACAACAGACACTCCGTCTCGGGGACACGTCAACCAGCGACACTCCATCTCGGGGAAACGTCCAACACAGACACTCCGTCTCGGGGACACGTCAACCAGCCGATACTCCGCCTCGGGGAAACGTCAAGCAGACACTTCGTGCCGAGAGCACATCGACAACAGACTCTCCGTCTCGGGGATACGTCAACCAGCGACACTCCGTCTCGGGGAAACGTCCAACACAGACACTCCGTCTCGAGGACACGTCAACCAGCCGATACTCCGCCTCGGGGAAATGTCAAGCAGACACTCTATGCCGGGGGCACATCGACAACAGACACTCCACCTCGGGAAAACGTCAACCAGCGACACTCCGCACCGGGGGCACGTCTACCAAATTACTCTGGGCCAGGGAAACATCTACCACAGACAATCCGTCTCGAAGACGCTTCAAGTATCGACCATCCATGTCGTAAAAAGGGCAGTGCATCCCAAAAAGTGGGAACCAAAACAACTCGCCTCCACGCGAAAGAAGATCCATCAATTTCATGCACACGACCCACATATGTGGTGTGCATTTAAAGGTCAACCCCAGTTGGGGTCGAAAATTGCACCCCGGTTGACCAAGTTAAAATCAAGGTCAACCCCAAGCCAGGTGGGCCCAAGCCCAGATCAAGTACGCCCATGCCCGAGTCGAGCCGGAACATGAAGCGGCCGGCCTCCCCATGCAAATCATGTAAAAAATAATTTTGATGTAATTTTTATGGGCATAAAGCCAATTTTTTGTAAGCCCATGGCTTATGTGCAAAAAGAAATGGCACATGAGCTATGGGATGGCCAAAATGCAATTTTTGTAAAGCCCAAGGGGCTATATGTAAAGCCTATAAAGGCCAAGATAATAAAAATATCTCAACAACTTTTTCTCTCTCCAAAGAGCAAATCAGATTTGAGATCTTTCTCCTTCCTCAAGGTTCTAAAACCTTTTTTCTTGAATTAAATCAAGAGTTTTACTCTTCCTTTTATAAAACTAAATAGTTTTTCACCACAAAACCCACAAAGGGGAACTCAGATCTTCCATCAGATCTCAGAAAGAAGAAATTTTTAAAATCTCACACTTCTTGATCTTCAAGATCCGGCCAACAAAAGAAGAAGGAGACCCATCTCCAGAAACCCCACTTTGGGGAAGAAAAAGGGCTCAAGGGGAGAAGCCCTTCATCAGCTTCAAAACATCTTAGGAGTTTAATTCCACTCTAATTTCTCTTTCGGGTGTTTCTGGGGCTAAAAGCCCTTTCTCTCGCCGGCGCCCAAGCACCTGAGCGCCTTGAGCTCGAGCGCCCAGCGCCCACGTGCCGACACATGGCGCGCTAGCACTCGAGCGCCTAACACTCAAGCGCCTACGTGTTGACACGTGGTGCGCTCGCGCTCAAGCGCCCAGCGCCCACGTGCCGACGCGTGGTGCGCTAGCGCTCGAGCGCCTAGCGTTCGAGCGCCCAGCGCCCATGTGTCAGATACGTTGCGCGCTAGCGCCTAAGCGCACAACACCTAAGCGCACAGCGCGCAAGGCGCTGGCCCACGCGTCCTTTGGGTGCTTTTTTCCTTTTTTATATATATGTATACATGTATATATATGTATAGATACACACACTCCACGACACTGTCCCTCCCAAAAAATTTTTTGGGCCGGGGCGCTGCCCCACACCCCACAAGGGGGCTGCTAGCCCCCTTGACCCCCAACCCGCTATCCGGGTAGCGGGACCCCTGTAAAAACTCTGCGTGGCTTCCGATATATCCAAAAACCCCTTTCAAAACACAACACACGCATGCTGCACATTGAGTTCGCATGACCAGTTTAACCCGTCAATCGAAAGTTCTCTCGCTCCAAAGGCGAAGGGTAATTAACGGCAGCTTAGTCAGCGACTGCCGGAGATTCGGATCCCCACAATCAATAAACCCCGGACTACCCTAGGCAGGAGGAATTTGTAGTACGCCTGACAAGCGCGCGCGTATTCCCATCTCAATGGGGTGACAAAAAACACCCTACACTGACGATCAGACAGATCATGGTCATCGCAAACTGACCCAAGTCTAAGCAACAGGGATTGCCGCCGAATCCGATCATTCAACACAGAAAAGTTTAAACTGTATCAATGAATCTGTATTTTGTTTAATAATAAAGATTATTGCTTCCCCGCGATCTAAACCGCTTCCTTTTGTTTTCATGCTAAAAACATCCCGCAAGGCTGGTGGGTAACTTTCTGCCCGTCAAGCAAGAGCATGCCCATCACTCAAGTAAAGGAAGCTCGGATGCGCGTATAAGTAGCTGATCTAAATCCCTCCTTGCGAGACGAATGAGTAGCTTTCTGTTCGATCATTTTTAGCGGGTAACTTTCTACCCAACAACGCTAAGGATCAAAAGTCATCCTCTCGAGGCCGCCGAGCAATTTCTTGCTGGCCCATCTGCAGCGGGTAGCTTCCTGCCTAACGCTGTGGATCCAAAACCTTTCTCATGAGGTGACCGAGTAGCTTCCTACTCGGTCATCCCTAACGAGTAGGTTCCTATCCAACAACGCTGAGGATCAAAAGCCCTCCTCGGATGGCTTCCTGTCCAACAACGGTGTAGATCCAAAGCCCTCCTCATGAGATGACCGAGTAGCTTCCTGCTCGGTCATCCCTAGCGGGTAGCTTCCTATCCATCTACACTAAGAATCTATAGCCCTTCTTTCGAGGACACCGAGCGGCTTCCTTGCCCAGTCCGTCCCTACCGGGTATCTTTCTACCCATCAACGCTAAGGATTGAAAGCCCTCCTCTCGAGGCCACCGAGCAGCTTTCCTGCCCAGTCCATCCCTAGCGGGTAGCTTCCTAACCATTTACGCTAAGGATCGAAACCCTCATCACGAGCCCACTGAGCAGCTTCCATGCCCGGTCCATCCCTAACGGGTAGCTTTCTATCCATCTACGCTAGGGATCAAAAGCCCTCATTACGAGGCGGCCGAGTAGCTTCCTGCTCGGCTCATCAACAAGCGAATAGCTTCCTGCCCAACAACACTGTAGATCGAAGCCCTCATCCCGAGGCTACCGAGCAGCTTCCCTACACGGTCCATCCCTAGCGGATAGCTTCCTATCCATCTACGCTAAGGATCTAAAAGCCCTCCTCTTGTCACCACCGAGCAGCTTTCCTGTCCGGTCCATCCCTAACAGGTAGCTTCTTACCCATCAACGCTAAGGATCTAAAGCCCTCCTACAGAGGCCACCGTGCATATTCTTGCTCGGCTATTCTCTGAGAGATAGATTCCTACCCTATGAAGACGCGAATCTAGGACCCACATCAAGGAGGAATAAGTCAATATCGATCTATTCTAGCTTAGCTGATTTTCAACTCATGCTAAGACACGTGGTCGTCACCTCGACTCCGAGGTATGGGCTGATACCGACCGTCCTACTTGGGTATTTTTTGACTCACGCTAAATGAACGTCCGCCACCTTGACTACGGAAAGCAGGAGGGTACCGACCTTCCTACACTTGGCTATTATTTGACTTACATTCGACGTACGATCATCATCTAAAAAGCCGGGCAAAACCTACGACCTAACACTTGCAGCAGAATGAAAATTCAAAAAAGAAGAAGACTGACGAGCTAAAGCACTCATGCAGAAAGCAAACAATCATGTAGAGAAAAATGAGCTCAACTTTATTTACATTCCGAAATTTTACAAGGTATTCTGGGCTCCTCAGCATTACAAAAATGCCCGGAGGCTTACAAGATTTTGAAAAGAAAAACAAAATCTCCCAAAGGAAGAAAGCTCGGGTCGTGGGTTCCGCCGGGATCTCGCCCTGCTCGACACCTCCTTCAGGGGCCAGAGCTTCGGTCTCTTGGACGGCTTCGCCCCCTACGGCCACCTCGGCGCCCGCCCCCTGTGGCACGTCCTCAGAGAGCGGGTATTTAGCGCGGAGCTCATCGTCGGCAAACTCCGGCATTGACATCTTGACGGCGTCGAGGGCCTCATGCCAAACGATGGCCGAGGCATCGGTGAGGTCGGCGTAGAACTGGTCCGACGCCTTGTACGTCTCCACGGACTTCACCGCTCGGACCTCGACAAGCTTCACGGCCTCAAGCGCCACCAGGCATCCTTCCTGCTGATGTCCCCCGACTTCTTCATTGCGTTATAGAGGTTACCAACCTCCTCCAACTTGGCCTGGATAGCCCGGTTGAATTCACTCAGAAGTCGGTGAAATTCCTTGTACTTGGAATTCGTCAGTTCCTCGGCGACCACCCGGGTTTTGAGGATGGCTATCTTCTCCTCCGCCTGTTGCAGCAGAAGGCATAGATCCTCCTCCCGTGAGGGCAATTCGCCCGCCTTCTTCATGGCCGGGGCGATCTCCTCGGATTCCATATTGAGAATAAGGGCGCAGTGGTGGAGGACCTGAGGAAGGCAGCAAAAGAAGTTAGAAAAATTCAAACTAAAAAAAGTTTTGATACTTAAGAAAATTCTTAAAGGAAAACGGATATCGACCTAAACAGCCTCCTGAGCAATGGCTGTCATCTGGGCCTTCAGGGTCCCCGGGGAATCTTGCCCCCAGCTGCTTGCTCCATGTCGGAAAGCAGGCTGTCGGCGACGGAGAGCCCCGAGGGCACCCCGAAACAGAAGTTCCCCTCCTGCACTGGAATTCCGGTGGAAGGCGCCCGAGAGACCGTTCTTTTTTTCCTTTTGAGGGGAACGACAGTGGGTTCCTCCTCCTCCTCCCTCTCCCGGGGCGCCGGGTCCCGTGCATGCTCCTAGCTCCCCCATGACTGTCTTCCGAGGCTCGGGGCACAGCGAAAGGCATGCTCGGCGGAGTTGGCCTTGAGGCCGAACTCGAACCGGGTTGAGACGAACTTCCACACCCTGTCTTCTTCTGGGCCTTCGCGGCCATGGCAGCTAAGAACTTGGATCGATTCATTTGCTCTGCAAAAAGGAGAATACACAAAAGAGAGTTAGTGACGCTGAAAAGGGTAAGGAAAATTTATCAAAGTCTAAATAGATCTTCCACGGTCCTAACTTACCCATAAACCGTGCAGGGTTGAGCCCAGCCCAGAGCCTGCTCAGAAAGCAAGACGTCAGCCCGCTGGATCGGATCCCACAATGACACCGCCCTTTCCTCTGGTGAGGATGATGGTTTCGCCCTAAGGGAGTCAACCCTGTACCACTGTGTAAGCACATGCCAATCCTCACCCTCAAGTGGCCCGACGAATACGAACTTCTCCTTCCATTCATGAATGGAAAAAGGGACGGGTACTACATCCGACCCGGCCATCCCGTCCTTATATTTTTCGAAGGAAAAATACACCCAGCTCGGCTCATCCTTGCTGGTGCCAGGATGATTCTTATAACATAGGAAGGAAACGAGGAGGGTCAAACTGAAGGGAATGTTTTCGAGTTTCAACCGGACCAGAACCCCAAGGAGGATTCTCAGTGAGTTCGGCACTAACTGGTCCGGGACAAGATGGAAGCAACGAAACACCCCACATACCTCAGTTGAGAAGGGCAGACGCATTCCGGCCCGGAATGCTTCCAAATACATGGCAATCTTCTTACCCTGCACCTGGTCCGCCCGCTCACCCTCTCTAGCTAAACGAAGAAAATAATTGGAGAGAATATGGAATTGAGCCTGAATCTCGATAAGCTCGTCCACACTCCTCAAGACGAAGGACGCATCACGGGCGTTCCCGATGCGCACCTTAAGGGCCCTTCTCACCGTCCGACGGCGAACGACACGGGTAGCCCTGGCTCTAGAAGGCAAGCCTGACACAGATGACGCAGCAGAAGTACTTTCTCGGCTATCTGAAGACGGAGGGGAAGAAGATCCGCTGGACTCAGCTCTAACAACTGAAGTTTCATCGTCCGACTCTACCTTAACTACCTCTACAAACTCCTCAGATGAAGACATCTATTCTGATTCAAGGGAATGGGCTCGCCGAGGAAAAATCATGGGTGATCCAATCTAAAAGGAAAGAGCGTCGGACAATCTTTGGCAACGAGAGTGAATTAGGATAAAAGTGTTGGCCCTAGGATGGTCCCCTCCTATTTATACACTCCAAACAAAGCATCCAATGACCCAGATTGATTCCCGTCAAAACGAATAGTCGTGCCTGCCAGCCGTAGAGCTCCACATGACGATCGACCATTGGGGATGTCTCTTCGGTTGTAGGTGACAGCGACAGCCTGTCGCGTCCGCCAACCCATGTCGGACACGTGGCCTGTAGCCCAACAGACGAACGAGAGACGGCGCACCCTCCTTAATGTGCAATCATTTCACTAATCCGCTGATATCATCGGAGATACATGCAAATATCCAAACTCCGGGGGAGGTGCCATGTGGCCACAAAGATCGAAACGTTGTAACTGTCCCATGCTACGTCTTCCCGGAAAATCCGCACTAATGATTCTCGGCAACAGACTGGGCCGAGAAAAACCAAGCATGTCATTCTCAACCCGACCAATAAATAGGTCGGAACGAGAGTGAGAGGTTAATGGTGATGCTTATAAGTGGCAATTCCTCAGATCACGACACGTGGCAAATGACGTGTCACCCGCGACAGCCCACTGGACTCCTGGGGGCTACCGAGGTAAAATCAGTATGGGCACTCCACTTCTTACCCACGAGCATGCTGGTAGCCGAAATTGCACCCTTTCTCTTTTGCTCGCCTCCGAGCTATTGCAGAGCTGAGCTTCCTCGGCCTCCCGGCTCGTTTCCGAGCCATCCGCCGAGCTAAACCTCCCCAACTCTCCTGATCAACCGAGAACGCGGAGCCCAAGCACTTCCGCAAAGACTCCGTGTATCTCGCCAAGGCGAGATATCCGCCGCCCCATGCCCTGCGTCCCGCGTTGACGCATCCCATATTAATGAGCGGATCCCGTCATTAATGGAAGGATCCCATCATTCACGCAGGTGTAACGTCAGCGCGTAACTGACGCGAAGATCCCACACCTGCTCGCTCCATGCGACCACTATAAAATCCCCTCTCTCAAATGACTCAGATAACTCGAATTATCTCAATATGCTGCTACGCTTCTCCTATTCCTCGGCTCTAACTTGATCGTCAGAGGGTTCTACGGTGGTCACCCATCCCGGGACTTCTTTGCAGGTAGCTCAGCGTTCAACATCAACCCATTGAGATCCACACCCAACAACTCCAAAACCAAATCTCAGCCGTCCAAGATCACCATCGCAGGATCGACGGAGGACAGCACTTGAAAGAAATCCGAAGCTCCGTTAGGTATTAAGCACGAAAATGGTACTAACCTTTTCAATGAGAACAAGAAAAAAATTCTGATCATATCGATGAAAATAACATTTGGAAAGATTTTCTATGTTTATGTAACATTTTCGGGGAAATTTAAAAATATAGGGTGTTTTTTATTTAGGACCCCAAGGATTAGCTACTTGGAAAAACAACCTCTTAAGATTGCTAATTATAAAAACAACCGCAATGGATTCTCCGTTGACTAAAAAAGACCCTCTGGTTGTTAAACAATCAGATAGGGTCAACCGTGGCTAAATGGAAAAAATTATTGACTAAGCTACCCATATCATCCTCATCTCTCTCTACCCCCTCTCCCATGCAAAGCTCTGAATTCCAAACTCAATCGTTATCTGTTGTTTCAGCACCTTCACAACTAATCCTCTAAAACTTCTCGCCTTCCGCGATCTCTTAGAAGGATCAAATCACCTTTTTACACCTCCAACCTTTAGTTCAAACGGCGCTAGGCAGTGGATTTAACCACATGGGCCTATTTAGTTAATTTATGGCCCTCGACGGAACAGAATGGAAAAGAAGGATACATATAGCCGACCCCAAAAATTTGGGATGAAGACTTGTTGTTGCCGCCTATTTAGTTAACTTAAAGGCTTTCGGGGTTGTTTTAGAAATACCAATCTTTGGGTTAGATTTTTAAGTTTTAGATCTTAGGGGGTCTTCTATTAAAAGAAATAATTGAGAAATAATTGGGTGGTATGTGATTCCGATTCTGTCATGGGTTTTAATTGGGCCGAGCCTTTTCAGATTGCATCTTGACAGGCTTCAGACTTGAGCAATTCATTTCGGTAAAAAAAATCATGAAAATACCATGAAGTATCAGTTATAAGCATTGTGAATATATATCATGCACATAATCAAATTTAATCAAATTCTTTTGACAACAACAATTATCAATACCTGAGACAATTTATTTGGCAAGGCATGGCCAACATCGATTTGAATGTTAAACTGGTTTACGAAGCTTGGTGGATATTCGCTATTTCTATCAAAGAACAAAGCATCTAAGTTCAAGAGTTTAATCCGTCGCAACTTACAAGAAAGCATAGGCTCGGAAACCTATGATAAACATAGCGAAAATCTCAATGTACAAACTATAATAATACATGGCACATAAGAGACTTGTACCTTTATATCATACTCATAAGATAAAATTACTACATAAAACAAACCAATATCTTCTGAAACACCAAAAATATCCAATTAATATTACATAAAAACTTTACCAAAAAATGCACAAACACTACTAAAAGCTAACTGATCTAGGGTTAATTGCACAAAACACCCCTGTAGTTTACCCTGGATAGCACTTATACCCTCTCAAATTAGCACAAGCAGCCTCTCTCATCATAACTAAAAACCATTAGAATCAGTCAAATTCAATTCTAAACAACTCTAATGATGATGAATATAACTTCAGAATTTGTTTTCGTTCTTTAGAGTGTTTTTTTTAGGGTTTTGGTCCATGAAAAGAGCCTAATAAATCACATGAGGTAGTATAAGTGCTAAAGGGGTAAATTATAGGGGTGTTTTGTGTGATTGACCCACTAAAATAATAAATTAGAGTGTGCTTGCGTTGTAGTAGCTCGAAAACATTCATTAATACTCATAAGTCTGTTTACATTTCTTCTCCAGTAGCACATGTAGAGAAAACATTAGGCTAAATCACACTAAACTACCATTAACAATTAAACATTCTTCAGTTAATTACCTTAATGCTTTATTATTACAATAAGCTTCCTTAAATTACTACATTTAAGGTTATTTTGATGGGGAGAGAAAAATCCTCTTAGAACCAAAGTTTAAGGGTGTTTACTGTAATAAAGAAACTATAAAGCAGTTCAACGAAAAAAACAATGATGGTGAAAACTACTTACTGTAATATAGCCTGATAATTTTCCAGTAATAAGTATGATTTCCCTGAATGGATATCCTAATAAATAATGAGAATAAATAATTGATCCTACAATAACCTGATAATTGCCGTAAGGTTAACACAGCATCATCTTTGATAATCATTTAATCGTCTTTGCTCTACTAAGTGTTCATCACTGCTTACATGAAGCAGAAGTCGAAGATTAGTTAGCAAAGCTTCCCTCTCCCAACACAATGGCCCATACACATGCAATGCCACCATAACAGAACGGTACACATTTAACTCCAACCAATGAGTTTCGGAGATTTCTCTTCTTGACGCACAAGAAACTTCGGCATCGTCAAGATCAATATCCAGATTTAGGGTTGGGTTATTTCTTGGGCTACAGCTACCAGCAGAGGAGGCAACATTATCAGAATCGTTACGTTTTAAAGTTTCGGGAATCAAATGCACAAGTTCATCATTTGGCGTTCCCCAACAATATTCACCAGGAATTATAGGTAATGGACTTTCGGATAATCTTTGACGTTTGCTCACTTTTCTCCTAGCTCCAGCACTAGCACATGTCTCCAAATTTGAAGGGCAGATGCCTGGACTTTTCTTCAAGCCCATTAAAGCAACCGGAGACGGATCTTCAAAATATATGTTGGCCTCAGTAGTTAAGTTTTCGGATCCCTGTAAACAGATAATGACTCCATTAGATTTTGTTTATGAACTGGAGGCTACTCAGGAAGCATAGCCATAAACATAAATCTCCAATAATGGTATGATGCAAAGACAACGATAAAAACAAGAAGAAGCTTATAATATCTCAAAATTTTGGCTCAACTGCTTTACACCTCTATTAGTAGCCATCTTGATCTAGTGCAGTTCACAGAAGAAATCCAAGCTTCTTTGTACGAACTTAAGTCTAAACAATAAAAAAAACAGGTGCTGATTTTCTGTTCAACTTACAGAGCAATAATTTTTAATCCAAACGGCAGAATGGCTATTATGATGATGGTTCAAAGCTGGCACATTTTGCTCCACGATATGAGGTCGTTTGAGGGGTGTGTGCAAGCTAGAAAGTTTTGAATCGGCTGGTTTTCAATAGTTTAGTTTATTCTCAGTTTTGGCATATGTAGGATTATTCATCCTATGGCGTGCTTTTCAACTATCAGGGTTTCGTTAGGATTAGCCTATATAAAGGCTTTTATGTTCATTTTGTACTCTGATTTTCCGTTTAATCAAATTTTAGATATTTCTTTCTTTCTTAGCTGTCTAATAAAACACAATATATTGAAAGAGGTTAATTGATGCCTACTACTACGGCATTACGCCAGATCTTCTCTATATAATTAACAAATTACATACCCTTTGTGCATGCATCGAACAAGGGATTGGGGAGTCATCTTAAGCAATTACAGAAAAAAGTAATATTTTACAATATAAATGGTTGTGCCTGGGTAAGTATCGATCATTTTAATCTTCGGAGTCGACCCTAACAAAAATCGTCATCAATCTAGTGAGCTCCCATATTAGATCAATATAACATGTAAGACGGAAAAAACTAGTGAACAGCTTAAAGAATACCTTATAAGCTAATACCCATTTGTTGTTTCTCCAAGACTGCTGAAACCTGATATTAGACTTGTCGAGTTTAAGAGTTCGCCCACATCCGGTGAGTGTTACCTTAGCACAATCCTCACTAAACACATATGACATAGTTGCGAGCTTCCAAGAGTTATTCTCCAATATTTCAACAATGTCACCAATGACCATGTTGAAAATTGATGCAAATTAAAGTCTATGGTTATGTACCACTTTTTTGACATGCATGACATTGTTAGGTGATGACAATAATACGTGGTGACGACAATGATAGGTGGTGACTTTGTTAGGTGCTACTTTTGACATCATGACATTGTTAGGTGATGACAATAATAGGTGGTGACTTTGTTAGATGCTACTTTTGACATCCATGACATTGTTAGGTGATGACAATGATAGGTGGTGACTTTGTTAGATAGTAACATTGTCCTAGGTGCTATAAAAGCACATCTTATGAGTGAGGTATTTTGTATCCATTACAAGTATCATTACAAGAGGCAAAGGCCAAGAGAGATTTGAGAGAAATCTCTTAGGGTTGTTCTTGTTTGCAAACTTGATTCAAGTATAGTAGACGTTTGCAGATTCCGCTCTGCCGGGGACTAGCCATACGGTGGCTGAACCTCGTTAACAAATCTATCTTGTTTGTGATTGATTGCTTTCTTATTCCTGCACTTTAATTTATATTGTTTTTCGTCGTTTAATTGTGTGATTGTATTTTTGCGTGATTTGGATTTTGTCGCGAGCACTGTTCCATGGATCGACTCTCCCTCCCAACAACTGGTATCAAAGCAAGGTTAAAAGAACCTAGGGTTCTTCAATTCTATAATCTAGGTAATGGTGGATAACGACGCTTGTGTCCTCTTCCCCACTTTCTTAGATTGTAGTTTTGAAGGCGTTGGTTCAGATCTAGGAGAAAGTCGGGTTTGCTGCGATACAGACGAAAGATGGCAGAGGATAAGATAAGAATCGAGAAATTCAATGATCACAATTTTAGTTGGTGGCGCATGCAGTTAGAAGACTATCTATACCAAAAGGATCTATATCTTCCGTTGCTAGGAGAAAAGCCCGAGAAGATGACCGATGAGGAGTGGAACCTTTTGAATAAGAAAGCTTTAGCGACGATCAGATTGTCGTTGACTCCGCATGTGGCCTTTAATATCTCAAAGAAGAAAACAACTAAGGCGCTAATGACGACGTTAGCGAAGTTGTATGAGAAGCCAACGACATCAAATAAAATATTTTTGATGAAGAAGCTTTTCAACATGAAGATGGTAGAGAATGATTCGGTGATAGAGCACCTGAACGAGTTCAACAGCGTGACAAGCCAACTTGAATCCATTTCAATCATCTTTGAAGACGAGATTCAAGCCCTACTGTTCCTATGTTCGCTGCCAGAGAGTTGGGAGAACCTAGTGATGGCAGTTAGCAACTCTATCTCGGAGATTCTCACGTTTAATGATACGGTAAGCTGCATATTAAACAATGAGATGCGAAGAAATTCCGTGAGTGGGAGTTCTGGAACTTCTGCATTTTCGGTGGAGAATCGTGGCAGAATAATGGAAAGGGGAAAGTGGAAAAATGGCAAGTCTAAAAGCCGAGGTAAATCTTAAGGAAAAATCCAAGGTGCCTGTTGGAATTGCGAAAAGAAAGGCCACAGAAGAAGTGAATGTAAGCTTCCGAAGAAAGGCTCAAATAAGAAGACGGATGAAAAGGAAGCGAATGTGATGTCTACACAAGAACAAGGGGAATAAGGTCTTTGTCTATCGGCGAGCGAGAACACAAAGGCGGATACTTGATTCCTAGATTCAGAGGCTTCTTTTCATTGCACCTCGGGCAGACACCACTTTAGCGAGTGTGTTCAGGACGATCTTGGATATGTGACGGTGGGAAACGGTCGATCGTGTAAGATCGTTGGAAAGGGGACGATCATCTTGCAACCGTCAGGAGGTGGTCAAATCAAATTGAAGAATGCTCGTCATATTCCGGATTTGAAGAAAAACTTGATTTCCACAAGTCAGCTAGACAACGAAGGGTTTATTAGAACGTTTGGGAATTCTCAATGGAAGATTTCCAAAGGATCGTTGGTGGTCGCAAGGGACAGGCTGAGCGGTTCGTTGTACTCATTCAATGGGAGCAGCGAAGGCTCGGCTGCATTGATGGCCAGTTCGGAGAAAGATTCGGAGACTTCGTTGTGGCATAAAAGATTGGGACACCTCAGCGAGAAGAACATGAAAATTCTTCAAGCTAAGAGGGTTCTTTCGGGGCTGAAAAATGTGGAGTTAGGGTTTTGCAAGAGCTGCGTTTGTGGGAAGTAAAGCGCGCTCAGTTTTCAAATTGGAGGCGTAGCGAAAAAGACCAAGAAACTGGAAATGGTGCATACGGACGTGTGGGGTCCGGTCTCGGTGGAGTCTTATGGAGGAAATCTGTACTTCGTGACGTTCATCGATGATACAAGTCGAAAGACATGTGTATACGCGATGAAGAAAAAGTCCGATGTGTTTGGCATCTTCAAACACTGGATTACGCAGGTGGAGAACCAAACGGGGATGAAGGTTAAACGTCTAAAGTCCGATAATGGCGGAGAATACTGCACCCAAGAGTTTGAGAAGTTTTGCTCGCAAAAGGGTATTCGTTGGTTGAAAACGGTACCTGGAACGCCACAGCAAAATGGTATCGCTGAAAGGATGAACAGAACGATCCTAGAGCGAGTGCGAAACATGACCTTGGATACGAATCTGCCAAAATTCTTATGGGCAGCAGCGGTCGATGTTGCTATATATCTGATCAACAGAAGCCCGGCGAGTGCGCTTGATGGAGGCATTCCAGAAGAAATTTGGTCAGCTAAACCGGTCAACTATTCGCACCTTAAAGTATTTGGCTGTATTGCATATTCTTTGATTGATAAGGCAGAAAGAAGTAAGCTTGACTCCAAATCTAAGAAGTGTGCTTTCATCGGGTATGGTGGAGACGAGTTCGGATATCGGCTGCGGGATTACACAAGTAAGAAAGTAATACGAAACCGGAACGTTGTCTTTGATGAGCAGCACTTATATAGAGAAGAAAAGCAAGCCAAAGATGGTATTGTATCTGAGTTCGTGGAGTTAGACGGAACTCAAAAGAACAATCAGGTGTCTTCAAGTAGGGATCAAAACATAGAGGAAGCTGCAGTGCAGGATCAGGTTCAAGAACATGATGGCCACCATGTTCAGCAACCAAATGTACCAGTTTTGAGGAGATCTACGAGAGAAAGAAGGCTACCTGAAAGACTTGTGACCGACTTCATTTTGTATACGGATTTGGGAGAGTCTGAATCTCTTGAAGAGGCGACGCAAGACGGTGCTAGTAAGCAGTGGGAGCGAGCTATGGACAAGGAGATGGATTCTTTGAAGAAGAACCGCACGTGGGACCTAGTGAAGCTACCCAAGGGTCAAAAAGTGATGCTGAATAGATGAGTGTACCGGATAAAAGATGAGGCCGATGGTGTGAAGCGGTACAAGGCTCGCTTGGTAGTCAAGGGATATGCACAAAAGCAAGGAATTGACTATCAAGAGATATTTTCCCTTGTGGTGAAAATAACATCAATTCGAGCGATCCTTAGTATTGTGGCGGTGGAGGATCTGCACTTGGAGCAGCTTGATGTGAAGACCGCGTTCCTTCATGGAGATTTGGTGGAGGCGATCTATATGATGCAGCCACCGTGAAGGGAAAAGAAACTATGGTTTGTAGACTGCGAAAAAGTTTGTACGGTCTTAAGCAAACCCTAAGACAGTGGTATCTCAAATTCGATCAGTTCATGCTAGAGACGGGATTTGTGCATGGTGAGTCAGATCACTGTGTTTATATTCAGACTTTTGAGGATGGAGACTATATCATTCTATCACTCTATGTAAATGATATGTTGGTAGCGGGTTCGAACTTCGAGAAAATTCGAAGTCTGAAGATGGCTGAAAAGTTTTCCATGAAAGATTTGGGAGCGGCCAAACAAATTTTGGGCATGAAGATCGTTCGAGATAGGAAGCAGCGGAAGCTGTGGTTATCGCAAAGCGATTATATCGAGAAGGTTTTGAAGTGGTTCAACATGGACAAGTCAAAACCGGTGAGTACGCCTTTAGCAAAACATTTCAAACTCATGAAAGAGTTTTGCCCGACAATTCAAGAGCAGAAAGACGAGATGGCAAGAGTTCCTTATTCTTTTGCGGTAGGGAGTTTAATGTATGAAATAGTGAGTACGAGACCAGATATTGCACATGCAGTGGGAGTTGTGAGCCGATATATGCAAAACCCGAGGAAGGAGCATTGGAATGCGGTGAAGTGGATTTTGAGGTATCTTAGAGATACGTCTAGTCACTGCTTATGTTTCGGGGGTGACTCTCTAAAGGTGCAAGGTTACGTTGATGCGGACTACTCGGGTAATCGAGATAGTGGGAAGAGCACAATAGGATACGTATTTACAGTTGGAGGAACCGTGGTGAATTGGGTATCTCAACTGCAAAAGTTGGTAGCATTGTCAACTACGGAGGCTGAGTACGTGGCGATCACGGAAGCCAGCAAAGAGATAATATGGTTACAAGGGTTACTTGAAGAGTTAAGTAAGAAGCAAGACTTCAATATCTTGTGGAGTGACAGCCAAAATGCAATACATTTGGCGAAGAATGCAGCATATCATTCTCAGACGAAGCATATCAAGGTGCGGTACCACTTCATACGGATGGCGTTAGAAAATGGTAAGTTGACACTGCAGAAGATCGCGAGAGAAAAGAATCCGGCGGATATGTTCACCAAAATTATAGACAAAGATAAGTAGAATGTCTGTTGCAGAACGGTGAATCTCTCCATGAAAATTTGATGAAGAGAGAGCAGCAGCGGAATCGTGTGAAGTTTACTAGTGCTGAGAATCAAGCCAAAAAATTACTTCAAGTGGGACAATGTCGAGATTGTGATGAATTTGCATCAAGGTAGAGTTTGTTGAAAATCGATGCAAATTAAAGTCTATGGTTAGGTGCCACTTTTTTGACATGCATGACATTGTTAGGTGATGGCAATGATAGGTGGTTACTTTGTTAAGTACTACTTTTGATATCATGACATTGTTAGGTGATGGCAATGATAGATGTTGACTTTGTTAGGTGCTACTTTTGATATCCATGATATTGTTAGGTGATGACAATTATAGGTGGTGACTTTGTTATTTGCTACTTTTGACATCCATGACATTGTTAGGTGGTGACAATAATAGGTGGTGATTTTGTTAGATAGTGACATTGTCCTAGGTGCTATAAAAGCACATCTTATGAGTGAGGTATTTTGTATCCATCACAAGTATCATCACAAGAGGCAAAGGCCAAGAGAGATTTGTATAGAGAGATTTGAGAGAAATCTTCTAAGGTCGTTCTTGTTTGCAAATTTGATTTAAGTATAGCAGACGTTTGCAGATTCCGCTCTGTCGGGGACTAGCCATACGGTGGGTGAAGCTCGTTAACAAATCTATATTGTTTGTGATTGATTGCTTTCTTATTCCTGCATTTTAATTTATATTGTGTTTCGTCATTTAATTCCGTGATTTGGGTTTTGTCGCGAGCACTGTTCCGTGGATCGACTCTCCTTCCCAACAGACCAAACCCCTCATGCTCTGCAATAGAGGAGGGCATGGCCTAATGTTATTCCTATGCACTCGTAAATGCTGAGGGCATCCATGGAGAAAGTAGCAGTCGCATTTAACAATATAATAATCCCCCTTTTTCGAAACAATTTTTGCGCATGTCCAAGAGGCGGAGGAGACCTCCCTCTTGCTCAAAACTTCAACTTTGCTCCCTTTCCTGAATCTCATCTCGCTTCAAATTATGAATCCCGTTCTGTACAAGGTTAAATTCAGGAAAAAGTTATCAGAAGGTGTGAATGAATAGTTGATGAATTTTAGATATTAAACATGAAATGAAATGAAATAAATAACCAAGACAAATTTACACCATACATCAAAGAATGGTTTTAATGGGAAAATAATCATAAGACAAACAATCAACACAAAAATTTACAGATGACTCTAAAACTATCATTTATCACACAAGCAGCCCAAATATCTTATTGCATTGATATCAAAACATAAATAATAAATCCCATATCTATACAAGATCGGGGGGATATTGGTAATTGTGATCAGGCAGTTGATAAAATTTCGATAAGAAATCAACCGAATAAGAATGAGAAACCTAATTACAACAGAACAAAGCATCATTGAAGACAGATTGTAGTGAAACAAATTATAAGAAACAAAGAACTAGGACAAGATTCTACGGCAATGGACGCATCTCAAACTCTTATTTATTGCATAAGCAACCCAAATATCTATAGTCGATGCATTCGAAACCCAAATCAAAGATCGAAGAATTGTTGAAGTTTAGATATGAAATCAACTTTATAAGAACATGAAACAGCTTCAAATTCTTGATTTTGACGCAACGAATAAAAAAATAAAGAACGAAGGTGAATTTTTTACGGTGATGAAACAATTTTAACTCTCATTTATTACACAAATCACAAATCTTTGAACCATACAAGGTTAAATTCAGAAATAAGTATCAGTAATCATGATCGACAATTGATTTTGATGTAAAAAATAATCATAAAATAAACAATTTAGACGAATGATGCACCTTAAACTCGATTTTTTTGGCACAAGCAACCTAATCTCTTCAAAACATTAGAAGCAATGGTAAATAAAGAGCTAAAGATCGATTTTTTTTTGCAAATTACCAGAATAAACCAAAAATTGGAGAACCTCAGAACAATGCAATGAACAGTGATTGCAACAAACACCAGAAATTAAATGATTTTGCTCAAAATTAGAGAAATTATTGCTAATGGAGAAGAATTCGACTGACGATGAAGGAAACCTAGGAATTTTGCGATTGAAGAGAAGAACAGAGAGAGACAGAGAGAGAGAGAAAGATTGTTAATTGTTTCTATTGGTTTCTTTCTTCTTTTTTCCCCCTCAAGAGATTTGTTTTGGATTTAAATGAGGTGCTGAGATTAAAATCAAATTATATTAAAGGGTAAATTGTTTTAAAATGTCCATTGAATTTTTGCGATTTGTGTGCATGATGCCATGGAATTTATCAATTGCTACCATAAACTTTTTCTGACATAACTAACCCATTGCGTTTAAATGGTGCATGAATAGCCCGTTGTACTTTTCGATTTACCTTTAATTTCAAAAAAGAAAAAAAACGGCAAAAAAGAGAGAGAAAAAACTCAGGTCACCCTCCGCCTCAACCTCACCTCCTCCTCTCCTTACCCGCCTCTTGCCCTCCACCCTCCACCGTCACTCCCCCTCTCCCATCCCCATCATCAATTTCATCATCATCATCTTCTTCATCTTCTCGGCAGCTCTAATCTTGATTTCCTAAAAAAATTTTTTAATAAAATAACCCATGTCTTCTTCTTCCCCCTCCCCTGATCTCCAACTCCACCACCGTCTCTATCCGCCTCCAACTCCATCGCGTCCACCGTCGTCACACCCCCACCCCTATCCCCATCATCAATTTCATCATCCTCATTCTCATCTTCAGCTTCTTAATTGTCTTTTCTTTAGCTCTACCTTAATTCCCCCTCCCCAAAAAAAAAACCCAGGTCACTTTTTTCGTCTTTCCTAATCTTCGGCTCCACCACCGTCTCTATTCGGCCTCCATCCCTGCCGTGTCCACCACCGCCACTCCCCCACCCCCATCGCTCCGTTCTTGAGGAACTCCGCAACGTTCCCCATAATCAATTTCATCATTATCATCCTTCTCGTCTTCGTTTTCTTCTTCTTCTCCTTTAGCTCTAATCTTAATTTCCAAATAATAAAAAAACAACTCAGGAAGGGAGCGAGGGATGGCTTCGAGGGAGGATGCTGGAGGAGTCGATAGAGGTGCGGGAGGGAAGGCTACAATCTAAGGGAGACAGCGGATTTTTCTTAATTAATTTTTTTACAGAAGAAGGGTAAAAAAGGAAATACGGCACAAAAATTGCTAACCTGGCTGTTCCTTTATAAAAAGGAGAGAAAAGGGGAGAGAACTCCCCACGACTTAAGTCCCACGTGTTAAACACGTGAGCGTTTATATACAGAGCATGTAAGCGCTGCAACCAAACAATTAAAGACTTTATAGGCCTCACGTGTTAAACACGTGAGCGCCTATGTGTAAAGCATATAAGTATTGAAAAAAAATCACTCTGGGGTCACGTGTTGAACACATGAGAACACCCTTTTGAAGCATTAGCTTCAGATAGAGTTAAACTCTATGTATATAATTAAATTCTATTTTGTATGTAAAGCATATGAGCATTAAGAGTAAGTGGCCAAAGACCAAATTGACCTCACGTGTTAAACATGAGAGCGTTCATATGCAAGGCATATGGACGCCAAATGAAAGAAGCTAAATAAGCCCCACGTGTTAAACACGTGAGGACGCGTTCTTATACAGAATTAAATTCTACTCTTGGGAAATACCTATCTAGATTTTTCTAAAAGAGAAAGATTATCTCTGTTAAACAGAGGGTCGTTGGACCAAAAATCCAAGGGTGATTTAAAAGTCACCAAATATAGAATTAAATTCTATTGGGAGGAAATATCTCTCCAATCTCTTTAAATGAGAAGGATATTTTCCGTTAAACAGAAAATGGTTGAAACAAAGATCTAATGAAATGGGAATATATTTCCTCAATCTTTCCGAATAAAGAAAAATTTTGCTCTGTTAAACCGAGCACTCTTGGATTAAAAATCCAATGATGATTAAAAATCACCGTTTAACAGAATAAAATTATGTATATGAGAAAATATTTTCCTAATCTTGTTAAAAATAAGAAAGCATATTCTATGAAACAAAAAATCACCAGATCAAAAATCCAACGGTGGATAGAATCCCCCGAGAAAATTTTGAGACCAATTAAATTAATTAGAATCTCTCAATGAGAAATTTTCTCAAAACTAATTAACAAATTTTGCTCCACTATATAAAGGATCCGAGACTTCAAGTTTCAAAAAAATAGAAAAAAATAGAAAAAAAAACCCTCTATAAGCTTCTGCAAACAGAAGGCTTTAAAAATGACAGAGAATTTAATTCTCAAAAGAAGAAAGAAGATCTCCCTCCTTCAAGATTCCAGGTAAAGAAAAATGAGAGATCAAAATATCTCTTTTGCCTAGTATAATGGAATCAAGGGTTTAACCCTTCATACAAGAACTTAGTTCTTTCTCTGGTTTGAGATTTGCAAAAGCAAATCTCCTCAGAAGTTGAGAATTTAATTCTCATCGAAGAGATTCTGTTCTTCAGACTCAAAACTTAGGGGAAAAGAACTATGTTAAAAAGAAAGGAAAAGAGAGAAAAAAGAATATATGTTCTGGGAATTTAATTCCTCCGAAATTAGGGTTTAACCCTACATAATGAACTTAGTTCTTATAAAAAAGAAAAGAACTTAGTTCTCCAATAGAAAAAACGATCCAAGATCTTCAAAACAGAAATCTTGATGATCATCAATGACTAAAATATCATTCACGGAGATTAAATCTCTAAAAAGAAAAAGAACTTGGCATATCACATGAAACACACGTGAGCAAAATTAGTGCCTCGCATGTTTCCCAAGTGAGTGCCTAAAACAAAAAAAGCTTAAACGCCTCTCGTTCTTTCCATGCGAGCGTCCAAAAACAAAGAAAACTCGTTTTTGTTGATTGGAAAGCCACCAAATAAAGCAACCCAGCACCCCAAAAATAAAGCAATCACGTGAAATACAAGTTGTAGGATGTTTTCCGTCACCCCATTGAGATGGGAATACGTGTCGCTTGTCAGGCGTATACAGATTCCCCTTGCCTAAGGTGGGCACGGGTTTATTGATTGTGGGGATCCGAATCTCTGGCAGCCGTGGACTAAGCTGTCGTTAATTACCTCTCGCCTTTGAAGCGAAAGAACCTCCGATTGACGGGTCAACTAGTCATGCGAACTCAATATGCATTGTGTGTATGTGTGTCTTGAGAGGTTTTGGATATATCAGGGGCCACACAGAGTTTACGGGGGGGTGTATAAAAAAAGAGTGAGTGGCGTCCTAAGGACGCATGGGCGCTAGCACCTCACGTATCCGGCATGCGGGCATTGGACACCAGCGCCTCACGTGTCCGGCATGTGGGCGCTAGGCGCCGGCGCCTCACGTGCGAGGCACGTGGGCGCTGGGCGCCAGCACCTCATGTGCCCGGTATGTGGACGCTGGGCGTTACGCCTCACGTGCCAACCGTGTGGGCGCATGTAGAAAAAGGGGCTTAGCCCCTGTACTGGGAGTTGTACCCTCGATTGACTTTTGGAGTTAAAACCATGTTCCCTCATAAAAAAAAGAAGAAAGAAAGAAAAGAAAAGAAAAAGGGGAGAAAATCCCCCCCCGACTCAAGCCTTACGTGTTAAATATGTGAGTGCTTATATACAGAGCATATAGGCGCTGCAATTAAACAACTAAAGGCTAAATAGGCCACACATGAGGACCTAAGTATAAAGCATATAAGCACTAAGAGTAAGTAGCCAAAGCCTAAATTGACCCCACGTGCGCTAAATGAAAATGGCTAAATAAGCCTCACATATTAAACACGTGAGGGCACCTCCTTACATAGAATTAAATTCTACTCAAACAAAAAACCGCTGGATCAAAAATCCAATGATGATTAAGTATAGAATTAAATTCTATTGGGAGGGATATTTTCTATTAAACAGAAGTTAATGGATCAAAGATCTAATGAAATGGAAAATATTTCCCATATCTTCTAAACAAAGAAAGATTGTGCTCAGTTAAACCGAGCACCTTTGGATTAAAAATCCAATGGTGATAAAAATTTCACCATTCAATAGAATCTTATTATGCATATGGGAGAATATTACCCCAATCTTGTTAAAAACAAGAACAACATATTTTGTAAAAACAGAGGCACTTGGATTAAAGATCCAACGGCGGGTTAAATTCCCCAAATCAATTTTGAGACCAATTAAATCAATTGGAATCTCTCAATGAGAGATTTTCTATAAAAAAAACTAATTAACAATCTGCCTTATCTATATAAAGGACCTAAGACTTCAAGTCTTGATAGGGAGGGAGGAAAAAACAGAACAGAGAGAAGAGAGAACTTCCCACAAAGCTTCTGCAAAAAGAATACAGTGGGCTTTTGAGAGAACAGAGAATTTAATTCTCAAAGAAGAAGACTTTCCTCATTGAAACCAGAGGTAAGAAAACACAGAGATCATATTATCCCTCTTTTGCTTATCTAAAGGTTTAGCCCTTCATATAAGAACTTAGTTCTTTCTCTGGTTGAGATTTGCAGAAGAAAATATCCCCACAAGTTGAGAATTTAATTCTTATCGGGAAGATGTTATTCTGCAGATTCAAAACCTAGGGGAAAAGAACTAGGTTATAAAACAAAAGAAGAAGAGAAAGAACAGAAACATATGGGAATTTAATTCCTCCAAAAATTAGGGTTTAACCCTATATAAAAAACTTGGTTCTTATAAAAGTGAAAAAGAACTTAGTTCTTCAATAGAAACAATGATATGATCCAAGATCATCAAAACAGAAATCTTGATGATCATCAATGACTAAAATATCATTAAGAGAGATCAATATCTCTAAAAAACAGGGATAACTTGGCATCTCATTAGTGCTTAACACTATTATGGAGCCCCACATGTTTTCCATGTGAGTGCTTAAACAAACAAAAGAGAAAACTAAATCACCCAAACACCCCAAAAGAAAGCAGTCACGTGAGATACACGTGAAACACTCTGGGAAACCCAAAATTTGTCATTTCATGTGCTTCACACGTGAGCTCTAGCCAAGTGCTTAGCACTTCTGTAAAAAGAGGGGGAGTAAACAAGTAAAACCCAATGGGCAGTGCCCATGTCTGGGTGCCTCACGTGTTTCACACGTGAGCGCCACAAAACTCTAGTGCTTAGCACTAATCCAATGCCCCACGTGAAACACACATGAGCACTATATGTCTCAGTGCTTAGCACTGTTGGGTAATTACGGAAACCCAATCTCAGCCCAAATTGGCTAAGTTTCTTGAGGTTAAACTTCTTTGATTTTAAATCAACCGAGCCCATATTGCTCATGATCTCCCAAACTGATTTTAGTCTCATACATGACTAAAGATCTGTCATTGATGATATCCAAAACGATATTCATCCCACATCTCCTAAGGCAATCTTAGTCTCAAATACGACTAAAGATTCTTAGGACCATCACCCCTTTTTCCCTCAAATACGGGATTTGGTTTAAGGGTACATCTCTTCACACTTCTGATACATATCGTTGTAATTCCTCAACGTCTTCAGAGAGGTGGCGGGTCCCGATAACGAACAAATGCTTGATGCACTTCTAAATTGACGTGCATGCCTCAAATCGGATCGTGTCCTAAATTGGGCACATTCCATATCAACATTGTTCGCTTCGTCACATAACAAATACGCATGCGCGCAAGATGAATGTCGAACGGTCCATAAACTAATTATTCGCCTCAAACATGGCAATATTGGACTGAAATATCCCTTGTTCCTGCCAAAAATTTCTGCGCAAAAGAGTCCAAGGTATCAAATGGCAGCGATACGCTTAAAGAAATATGAACCAGTATTTTCCGGGCTGTTTTTTGACAAACTCCCGAAGGAGAAACGGATAAATTCTGATTGTATCGAAAGCGTCTCGAAAAACCCTTCGATTTGATATATTATGGGCTTCATAATTCATCCGGGATCAAAAGTTATGAGGCATTACGTGTCCACACGTGATGGGCTTTTAAGAACCCGCTGGAGGAGTTAAAAGATATAATAAAAACTTAGAAAAGACCCCAATGGGGTATCAAGTGCTTACACGTGACCATGGGCCACGTGCAGACACGTGATGGGCTCTTAAGGCCTCTAAAATAATGAATAGAATTAAATTCTAAAATCTGTTCCCTGATTAAAAATCAGAAGTTATCTCAATGAGATATCACGTGCTCACACGTGACCAATGATCACGTATTGACACGTGATGGTTAAAACAACAATATGAACAAGCGGTTGTTAAATGAACCAATTTGGAGGTCACGTGCTCAAACGTGACCAAGGGTTACGTGCCAGCACGTGACAGGCTTTGAAAGCCTTACAGTTTAATAGAATTAAAATTCTAAATTTCTCTAAAAATCTTTCGAAATAGAATTAAAATTCTAAAAGCTTCTAAATTTTTCCAAATGGAAAAGAATTATGGGAACCGTTGGATTAAAGATCCAAGGATGATTAAAAATCAGCAATTTACGGAAAAATCTTGGACAAGGAAAGATTTCCCTGAAAATCTCACCAGAATAACAAATAGAATATCTTTTGGATTTAAAATCCACGGTGAATAAAATTCACTGAATGATCTAAAGGCCCAGATTAATGATAAATATAAATCAAATCTCTCAACGATCAAATCAAATCTTTCAATGAGAGATTTGCTAAACAAATTGATTCTTTTCATTCTCCAATAAATAGGAGCCAAGAAGAGAAGAGAAGAGAGGAACATTTCTTGAAAAATCAAGAGCTTCAAACAGAGAGAACTCTGAGAAAAATTTCAAGAAAAAGGTAAAAACCTTCATAAGAGAGAAGAAATTTTCTCTAATAGATCATTGATCTAAAAACAAGATCAATGATCTTTACATAATAAACAGTGCTTTGCACTTCTTATGAACCACTGGTTCTTTAAAACAGGAAAAAATAAAAATAAATAAAAAATAGTGCTTTGCACTTTTATGAACCTTTGGTTCTCTGAGATAAGAAAAACAAGAAAAAAACTTGTTTTTTCTTAGATCTAAATCAAATAGTACTTTGCACTTCTTTTATGAACCATCGGTTCTTAAACCTAAAAGATTCTTAAATTAATAGTGCTTTGCACTTTCATGAACCTTTGGTTCTCTGAGATAAGAAAAACAAGAAAAAACTTGTTTTTTCTTAGATCTAAATCAAATAGTGCTTTACACTTCTTTCATGAACCATCGGTTCTTGAATCTAAAAGGTTCTTAAATTAATAGTGCTTTGCACTTTTATGAACCTTTGGTTCTCTGAGATAAGAAAAACAAGAAAAAACTTGTTTTTTTCTTAGATCTAAATCAAATAGTGTTTTGCACTTCTTTTACGAACCATCGGTTCTTGAATTTAAAAGGTTCTTAAATTAATAGTGCTTTGCACTTATAAATCTGCACTGTTGCACTCTTGGGTTGGCGCAAGCCACCAGAGAGCGCCACGTGTCAGCATCTGAACCAGTTGCGCTACGCGCTTTTGAAATAGAGTTTTGCTCTCTGAAATTGGCGCAACTCACCAGAACGCGCCACGTGTCAGCAGCGCAAGCGCGACGCACTAGCGCAGCGCACTGCGCTGCTTGACACGTGTCATCATCATAAGCGCTTGCGCTCTTTGATTGGCGCAAAGCGCCTGAAAATGCAATGCATTTTCTCTGTTAAAAGGGCCAGGCCCAAGTCAAAATGACCTAACAGGCCAAAATAAATTGCAAGGCAATAAATGGGCAGAGCCCAAATAAATTGATGCTTTGCATCCTTTATACAAGGGCAGAGCCCAAATAAAATTGATGCCTTACATCATTCCTAAAAGAACAGAGCCCAAAACAAATTGATGCTCTGCATCCTTTCTGGGCAAAGCCTAAATAAAAATAAAAAAAATAAATGCAATGCAAAAGCAAATAAAATATTGAACATTTTCAATTGGACTTAGCCCAATTTTGGCCGTAAGTCCTTAAATTAAATTGACTGAGCACGATTGCTCTTTTAAATTAATTTATATCCGGTTTGAGGGTACATCTCCGAACTCCTTTGACATCCATCGTTGTAATTCCTCAACGACGTCAAAGAGGTGACGGGTCCCAATGACCACACATCAATACGGACTGTGGGGTCCTTAAACTCGTGGACCGAAACGTCCTTAAACTAATGATGGACCGAAACGTCCTTAAACTAATGTCGGACC
Organism: Agapanthus africanus; assembly: GCA_030015575.1. Classification (NCBI taxonomy): domain Eukaryota; kingdom Viridiplantae; phylum Streptophyta; class Magnoliopsida; order Asparagales; family Amaryllidaceae; genus Agapanthus; species Agapanthus africanus. Next base: position 422,738,736 of record JASDDO010000029.1, read on the forward strand.
GAAATGTCCCTAAACTAATATTGGACCACCACGTCTCTAAACTGGCGATGGACCACCACGTCCCTAAACTGGAACATGGACCGAAATGTGCTTAAACTAATGATGGACCGAAACGTCCCTAAACTAATAATGGACCACTACGTCTCTAAACTGGCGATGGACCGAAACGTCCTTAAACTAATATCGGACCGAAACGTGCTTAAACTAACAGTGGACCACTATGTCCTTAAACTGGTATTGGACCACCATGTCCCTAAACTGGTACAATAGAGCCCAAATGATCTTTTGTCGGATCTAAACGATCCCGTTAAGTCGATCTTAGTCCCAAACTGGACTAACGTATCCTTAACAACCGTTTAAGTTGATCTTAGCCTCAAATATGGCTAACGCATCCTTAAACCTTCAAACAGACTTCAGTCCCAAATTGGACTATAAATTCCCCCAATCAACTTTGGCTCAAGGGTACATCTCTGAACTCTTCTGACATTTGTCGTTGTAATCCTTCAACGTCGTCAGAGAGGTGACGGGTCCTGACGACCATACATGCAATGGACCACTATGTCCCTAAACTGGAACAATAGAGCCCAAACGCTCTTTTGTCGGATCTAAACGATCCCGTTAAGTTGATCTTAGTCTCAAACTGGACTAACGTATCCTTAACGAACGTTTAAGTTGATCTTAGCCGCAACGCGACTAACGCATCCTTAAACTAAAAACACCAAACCCAAATCTAAGTAAATACGGATTTGGACTAATCCACGTCCTACGGGCGACGACATTACTCAGTCTCCGTATACAATCCACGGGCAATCACAAACAAAACAAACACCCACGACACGAAGTGAAATTCTGGAGAAGGAGAAAGTTGTTACCGCGAAGCGGTAGCGTAATTAACTGCAGGTGCTTGCGCCTGCAGGGAAGAGCGTCCCCACAATCAAAACCCCCTCAAGCGAGGGGGAATCCGACGAAGTCTGCTACATCGGTCGCATCCGTCTAAACCTCCGATACACAGTGCCATAAATCAACTTGGCATTTTCGGAGAGGTGGACGGATAGCACCAATTAGCATCTGCCCCAAACCTCAGGCATAGACAGCCCATGTCTCGGCCGCCGTTCGGAGGGGAACAGATTCTGGCACGCCTGGTGGGACCTCTTCCTCTTTCCACTCCACACTTCGTGTGTCGTGTTCGCGAACAAATCACGGTTTGCTGTGATTGCCTGTGGATTCAAGGTACTACGATTTGGTGTCTTGCTTTATGCAGAAAACAGAAAATCGATGGCTTCGAACTGCACCGCCCGCAGCGATAACTCTCGCTTCGTCATTGCTGGAGGAGTGACTTATGGGCCCCAAGCGGCCTCCCTTTTCAAGATGCCGGTGGAGCAGGTGGCTCAAGCCACCACTGGACTATTTTTTGGGACCATGCTCCCACCAATGAGCTTCAACGCCCCAATGACATTGCAAGAAGCTCCAAAGAAGTCGGTCTTCGATCGACTTACCACTGCCGCGACCCCTTTCAACGGGTCGTCCAATTCCACTGCTTCAGTTTTCAACGGACTAGGCCAGAGCTCTAACAGGCTCATGAAGAAGCCTGTCATACTAGAAGGCGTTATCCCGAAGCGGATAGCCATTCCAACTCCCGTTCCTGGCAAAATCACCAAGGTTGCTTCCCATGTTCAGAAGTCCGCTTCTGACAAGTTGGTCGTCCCCGTTCAACGGACGTCGATATTTAAAAAGCTGGTACCGGTATATTCTGACCAACACAGGGGGAATGAGGAGGTCACCCCTATAGCTGAAACAACTCCATCAGCACGACATGCCTGACGTCGCTACTGGCGCCGAGTGAGGAAGGCTGGGGGCAACTCCCCCTCTGGACTTACTCCTCCAACTTTAATGGTGGGTTCGATACTGCTGTTCCAACCAGGAACAGCTTTGAGTTGCTGAACTCGGTGCGCAGAAACTCTCCTACTTAGGTGCTAAAGCGAACTCCTTTATCTGTGAAGAATATTCCAGAGAAGAAGCTAGAGCAGCCCCCTCAACGGCTGTCCTCTAAAATTTACAAAGTCTGGCGATAGGTCCAAGAGTCGGTGATTGATCAAGACTGCCTCCGACGACAGAAAAAGATGAAGGTTCGGCGGGGGAAGGATTACTCTGTCAAACCACAAAAAGCAAAAGCTACTTGGGTGCCCACTACAACGGCTCCCTTAACTCCAATCACTCAAAAAAGGAGGCCACAAAAGCCCCTGTGAACATAGCGAAGCATAAAAGCGCTGAACACAAACGCCCCAAATCTGGGGGCATGGTGGTGCACACTGTTTATATGGCTTCTGGAAAGGAGGAAAGCCGCACTTCTACGGGCCACCGACCGCTCACCCGATCCGTGACGAAAGCCCAGGAGCAACAACAAAAGCTTCAGGAAATGATGACTACAATGGCTGCACTCACTGAGCCAAAAGAAAGCTCTGAAACGTCTTCGGATGAGCGTCAAGAACGAGAAACCGACGCTGACTTTTTATGCAGAGTCCTCGAAAAGAGGGACAAAGAAGCTGCAGAGCAAGCGGCTAACATAAAACAGATGGCGCTCCTCTTCCAAGATATGGTAGGGATGATGTTACAGCCGGACCCTCCGATCGTCCTTGAAGACGACAGGGGAGAAACGTCAAATCCTCCGCCGGCTCTGTCAACAGCCAAGGAGGAGGCAATCTCCAAAGTTGACCTAGACGAATATATAGCTCAGCAAATACGAGCTCATCAGGCGAGTGAAGCGGCTGGGCAAACTGTTAGAGCGGGACGACCCTATCCAAGCTGGTATGACCAAATCAGTTACCCGCCGGGATACATGATCCCTAAATTCCACATATATAAGGGGACAGGAAATCCACATCAACATGTCGCTCAATTCAGGGCCTTATGCGGCAACACTGGAGGCAATGACAAACTGTTGCTTCGCTAATTCGTCGGCAGCTTAGCAGAAACAACATTTGAATGGTATTCGGAGCTACCTAACGACTCTGTCAAAACATTTGCGGAGATGGAGCTGCTGTTTACACAAAGATTCGCGAGTGCTAGTGAACGCACCCCGATAACAGCACTGATAAATGCCAGGATAAGGCCAAGCGAAACGTGGATCCAATACGCAACACGATGGCGGAACCTATGGTCGAAATGCGAACAACGCATAGAAGAGGCACCTGCGGTAGGCATGTTTGTGGGCACTCTCGATCCGCAGGCGACCATCTCACAATTCATGATGTTCTTCAGGCCGACCACCTTCCAGGCCTTGATTGACAAATTAGCCCAAATGGACCAGATGGGCCATAGACCGTCTCCTCCAAAATCAGATTCCCGAGATGAGAAAGGAAAAGGGAAAGCGATCGTCGTCGCCAATGCTCAACAACAGTCGAGCAACTCAAAGCCGGTCGTTCGCCAAAACAACGCGCGTCCACGCCCATCCCTCGAAGAAAGGCTATGACGTTCTTACTCGTTTCCTCAGAATAAAACGAGAAGACTGTTCGAGCTGGCAGTGCGCAACAGACTCATTAATCTGCCGAGTCCAAAGCGTCTGTCGCAGCCAGGCGATCTTAATAATCCCAATTATTGCCCTTACCACCAAACGGTAAGTCACCCGATTGAGGATTGTTTCGTCTTTAAGGGATGGATCGAGGATCAATACCTACAAGGCAAGTTCGCGCTGTCTGAAAGCTGGAAGGTGAACCCACCACAGCCGCATACTCCAAAGAAGACAAACACGCCGGGGGCAACTTGTCATGTGATCTCTCACTCATTGGCAGATAATAAAGAGGCTCCTTGCGCCGAGAAAACGAGGGCGGACCCTGAAACAGAAAGTCCGCGGCCGTCAGACGAGTTGATCGATGCCTTCCTAAATGAAATTCGTTTGAAAGCAAAAGCCAATCAAGAGCATGAAATGGCCATACTGGAAAGAGCCAAGGCATTCCCGTCAAATCAAAAGCCATACACTGCGGGTAAAAACAAATTCAAGACGAGGAAAAAGTTCGCCAAAGCTCTGTCAGTAGGAATGAAGCTACCGCCCTCTGAAGAAAATACTCTCGCTGAGGCAGAGATGCACCCTAACTTCTGTTTATATCATCAGAAGATCATACATCCTACCGAAGACTGCGAATCCTTTAACTGTTGGTGGCAAGGGTATGTCGCTCAAAAGCACCACTTCGACGGGACAAAGTGTGAAGCTTGTGGACATCGGAAAAATGCGATATATGAGCGCAAAAGAGTCGCCGACGATTGCCATATAGCCGACTCTAAGGCATCACAAATTATCACCTTTGGAAGCAACTTTGACGAAGAAGCTATCCCCAACTCTTCCCTCGGGGAATCTATTTCAAAAATAAAGGAATTGAGAAGCTGCGAGAACGTTCAGCCATGCAATCGCATGCTACTCGGAAAAAATCTCGGCCCCGCAAATAACGGAGCGAACAAAAAGGATAAAAGAAAAGGAAAAAAGGCCCTCGTCGCCAGCGCTCAACAACAATCAGGTGACCCTAGACCGGTTGCTTGCCAAAGCAACAAGCGGCAACCCCTCCAGGAAAAGTTGAAACGTCTTTACTCGTTTCCGCAAGATAAAACAAGGGGACTGTTCGAGCTGGCAGTGTGCGACAGACTCATCAATCTGCCGGGTCCAAAACGTCCATTGCGGCCAGGCGATGTTAATAATCCTAATTATTGCCCTTACCACCAAACAGTAGGTCACCTGATCGAGGACTGCTACGTCTTCAAAAACTGGGTTGAAGACCAATACCAACATGGCAAGTTTGCGCTGTCTGAGAACTGGAAGGTGAACCCACCACAACCACATGCTCCGAAGAAGATGGACATGCCGAGGGCATCGTACTCTTTCACAGAGAAAGCCCCATAGACCGAAAAGTCAGTAAACTAGAGATTCGCTTCAAACACGGCGACGCTAGACCGAAAAGTCAGTAAACTAGAGATTCGCCTCAAATACGGCGATGGCGGACCGAAACGTCCTTGAACTAATAATGGACCACTATGTCCTAAAACTGGCTGCGGACCGAAACGTCCCTAAACTGACGACAGACCGCAATGTCCTAAAACCTGTAAATGACCGAAATGTCGTTAAACTACTATCAACCCGCGACATCCTCAGGCTGGTGTGGTAAAAAAACGGTACGTCCATAAGCAAAGTGGGCACGGATGAAAACCCGAAAGGGCTCCGTGAGTAAAAACAGCAGGGCTACCGGCGAGTGTTTGTGAAAACCCGAAAGGGCGCAACCTCGTTCAGAAAAAAAGAAAGAAAAAACGGTATGTCCATAAGCAAAATGGGCACGGATGAAAAACCTGAAAGGGCTCCGTGAGCAAAAACAGCAGGGCTACCGGCGAGTGTTTGTGAAAACCTGAAAAGGCGTAACCTCGTTAAAAAAAACAAAAAAAAACAAAAACGGTATGTCCATAAGCAAGAAGGGCACGGATGAAAACCCGAAAGGGCTCCGTGAGTAAAAACAGCAGGGCTACCGGCGAGTGTTTGTGAAAACCTGAAAGGGCGCAACCTCGTTAAAAAAAAAACAAGAACAAAAACGATAAGTCTATAAGCAAGAAGGGCACGGATGAAAACCCGAAAGGGCTCCGTGAGTAAAAACAGCAGGGCTACCGGCGAGTGTGTGAAAACCTGAAAGGGCGCAACCTCGTTTTAAAAAAAAACAACAACAAAAAAACAAAAACAAAAAAAAAACAAAAAAAGGTATGTCCATAAGCAAGAAGGGCACGGATGAAAACCCGAAAGGGCTCCGTGAGTAAAAACAGCAGGGCTACCGGCGAGTGTTTGTGAAAACCTGAAAGGGCGCAATCTCGTTAAAAAGACACTTACAGGGTCCTCTCGACCTTGTAAGGAGAAAACACCTGCGTGAGATCCTTACGACTCACAAGGGAGCAACACACTTAGGGATCCTCACGATTCCTAAGGAGAAATTACACTTGCGAAATTCTCACGACTCGTAAGGAGAACTCTTCTATGGGACCCTCACGGCCCATAAGATTTGAAAGTCTTAAGTTACAGAGACCTCAACCTGTTCTTAAGAAACCCCCACAACTTCCGATACTGTCCTACAAGCGGCTCAATACTGGCCCTTGTATACAATCCACGGGCGCGAATAAACATTTCCCTAACCAAGTCCCATTCGTGCTGGGGATATGTCCACATGGTGAACAACCCTTGTGAGTCCTCTCGATTCATAAGGAGATAACACTCTTGTAAGATCCTTATGACTTATAAGAGAACATACACTTAGGAATCCTCACGATTCCTAAGGAGAAAACGCACCTGCGAGATCCTCACGACTCGTAGGGAGAAACACCTTTATGAGACCCTTACGGCTCATGAAGTCAAAAGTCTTAGTTGACGGGATCCTAACCCTGTTTACTAAGCCACCTTTGTTCGACATCGACAGAGGCAAATGATGATTCGCTCCTGGCAATATTCCAGTTGTAGCGATGCTGATGCCTAAACCGGTATCAAATTCCAAATCCTTTCATGGCAAATGATGATTCGCTCCTGGCAATATTCCAGTTGTAGCGATGCTGATGCTGAGATTGGCACCAGATTCCAAGTTCCACACTCGCGATAAAAAAATAACAGCGAGCCATACGTGCATACGAAATAGCCGAAATGATGGGGCAACTTGCAATAAAAATCAGCAAGTAAAAAATGTATGCATCCAAAACAGCCGAAATGATTGGGCAACTCGCAATAAAAAGCAGCGAGTGAAAATAAAATAAATAGCCGAAATTATTGGGCAACTCGCAATAAAAAGCAGTGAGTGAAAATAAAATAAATAGCCGAAATGATTGGGCACCGCGAAAAATAGCCGAAATGATTGGGCAATCGCGACCTTCGCGATGTAAAAGCTGAAATGATAGAGCATCGCGGAAAGAATAAAAAATGATGAAAAAATGAAACATTTTGCCCTACAGGTGAAATCACATCGATCCCTGTATACAATCCAGGGGCACAGATAAAGAGGGAACCATACCTTCCCAACAGGCTCCATCAGAAAATGAAGTCAAAGCTCGACGGTTCATAGACAACCTAGAGACCATCTCGACATTTGTCGCAATATTACAGACGCAATGTCAACAACGGCGTTCCTTCGCAGTCCAGCAGGGTGTACATGCAAAGTTAACAAAAGACCTCACGGTCGAAACAAGCGGAGCGATGGAAAAATCCCAGTTTCACCTCAGCATTCGTCTCGATACAGTAGACGCAATGTCAACAACAGCGTTGCTCCGCAGTCCAGCTGTAGGCAGATGCAACATCAACAAAAGACCTCATGGTCGAAACAAAGCGGGGTAACGGCAAAATCCCAACTCCACCTTAGCATTCGTCTCGTTACAGCAGACGCAATGTCAACAACGGCGTTCCTTCGCAGTCCAGCAGGGTGTACATGCAAAGTTAACAAAAGACCCCATGGTCGAAACAAAGCGGAGTGACGGCAAAATCCCAGCTCCACCTCAGCATTCGTCTCAATACACCAGACGCAATGCCAGAAAACGAAATGAAGGCTAAATTCCTAGCTTCAGGGTCTTAACGGCAAGTCATATAAAACCGGAAAGACAATCGGAGATCATCTCTCACCAGTGTGGAGTGGTCACCACCTCGACGTTCGTCTCGATACAACAGACGCAACATCACCAAAAGGAGTCACGGCAAAATCCCGGGTTCCAAACCTCGACGGTTCACCAGCAACCTAGAGACAACCACGCCATTCGTCTCGATACAGAGGACGCAATGCCAGAAAACGAAACGAAGGCTAAATTCCTAGCTTCAGGGTCTTAACGGCAAGTCATATAAAATCGGAAAGACAATCGGAGATCATCTCTCACCAGTGTGGAGTGGTCACCACCTCGACGTTCGTCTCGATACAGCAGACGCGACATCACCAAAAGGAGTCACGGCAAAATCCCGGGTTCCAAACCTCGACGGTTCACCAGCAACCTAGAGACAACCACGACATTCGTCTCGATACAGAGGACGCAATGCCAGCAAACGAAGCGAAGGCTAAATTCCTAGCTTCAGGGTCTTAACGGCAAGTCATATAAAACCGGAAAGACAATCGGAGATCATCTCGCACCAGTGTGGAGTGGTCACCACTTCGACGTTCGTCTCGATACAGCAGACGCAACATCACCAAACGGAGTCACGGCAAAATCCCGGGTTCCAAATCTCGACGGTTCACCAGCAACCTAGAGACAACCACGACATTCGTCTCGATACAGAGGACGCAATGCCAGCAAACGAAGCGAAGGCTAAATTCCTAGCTTCAGGGTCTTAACGGCAAGTCATATAAAACCGGAAAGACAATCGGAGATCATCTCGCACCAGTGTGGTGTGGTCACCACCTCAACGTTCGTTTCGATACAACAGATGCGACATCACCAAAAGGAGTCACGGCAAAATCCCGGGTTCCAGACCTCGACGGTTCACCAGCAATCTAGAGACAACCACGACATTCGTCTCGATACAGAGGACGCAATGCCAGCAAACGAAGCGAAGGCTAAATTCCTAGCTTCAGGGTCTTAATGGCAAGTCATATAAAACCGGAAAGACAATCGGAGATCATCTCGCACCAGTGTGGAGTGGTCACCACTTCGACGCTCGTCTCGATACAGCAGACGCAACATCGCCAAACGAAGCCACAGAAAAATCCCTAGTTCCAAAACCTCGACGGTTCACAGCAACCTAGACAACCGCGACATTCGTCTCGATACAGAGGACGCAATGCCAGCAAACGAAGCAAATGCCAAATTCCTAGCTTCAGGGTCTTAACGGCAAGTCATATAAAGCCTGAAAGACTATCGGAGATCATCCCACACCAGCGCGGAGTGGTTATGACTCATCGGGGCTCTCCAAAATGAGCCTAATCTCAAGTAAAAAGCGGCATGGCAAATTCCTAGCGCTTTCTCTTCCGAAAGTCAAACTGCCAAGGAGGATTGCTTGAAGACGTCCTGTCCAGCCCCCGAAGGGATCGGAGACACGGCAGTCGCAGGGCTACTCGAACAGTACGATTGCCTATCGAAGAATATATCAGCTCATGCGACGGTACGACGGCCAAAACCCTAAGTACCACATACCCTAACGGACTTCTGTCGTAAAGAGCAGAGGTTAACTGTGACGTTAGGATATTCTTCCGAGATCTGCTCGATCCGTTTCGACTCGTGAGGAAATTGATGTCTTTGCGAGATTTTCTCGATTCGTCTCGACTCGTGAGATAAAGCCTTAGGTAGTAGGGATTAAAAAACCTGTTTCCTAAGCACTGGGACCCTACAAGTCGGTCCAAAACGGTCTCTTGCATACTATCCACGGGTCACACTCTCCAAAGTCGAATCTTGACAAGGAGGGAAACAACCGCTTACGGGTCCTCTCGACTCGTAAGAGGGAAAACTCTCTTATAGGATCCTTACGACTTATAAGAGAAAACACACTTAGGAATCCTCACGATTCCCAAGGCGAAAATACACCTACGAGATCCTCACGACTCGTAGGGAGAAAAGTCTTTATGAGACCCTCACGGCTCGTAAAGTTGAAAAGCCTAAGGTGGCAGATCCTACCCCTGTCTCCTAAGCCATCATTGCCCTGCAAAGAAGTCAAGATGGGCCGACCATCTATGAGCCACACTTGCCAAAGCTACATGCCACTGAAAGGGAGAAGCTACTCATGAGCATATAAAATATTTCACGCCAGAGTAAGACATAAAGAAATGGAAGGGTGCGGCTCATGGGGATGAGGGTTTGGAACTATATCCCTTAAGATTTGAGATTTGAGTCAATGATAAATGACGACGCTTGTGCCCGCTCGTTATCTTCTCAGATCAAGATTCTGAAACTGATACACCAACCCGAAACTGGTCATACGCCATGCATAACTCTGCATAACTCTGCACTACTTCACCCACGTACATACTTACATGGGCAACGTAGAGGGGGGCATTTGTTCCTGCCAAAAATTTCTGCGCAAAAGAGTCCAAGGTATCAAATGGCAGCGATACGCTTAAAGAAATACGAACCAGTATTTTCCGGGCTGTTTTTTGACAAACTCCCGAATGAGAAACGGATAAATTCTGATTGTATCGAAAGCGTCTCGAAAAACCCTTCGATTTGATATATTATGGGCTTCATAATTTATCCGGGATCAAAAGTTATGAGGCATTACGTGTCCACACGTGATGGGCTTTTAAGAACCCGCTGGAGGAGTTAAAAGATATAATAAAAACTTAGAAAAGACCCCAATGGGGCATCACGTGCTCACACGTGACCATGGGCCACGTGCAGACACGTGATGGGCTCTTAAGGCTTCTAAAATAATGAATAAAATTAAATTCTAAAATCTGTTCCCTGATTAAAAATCAGAAGTTACCTCAATGAGATATCACGTGCTCACACGTGACCAATGGTCACGTATTGACACGTGATGGTTAAAACAACAATATGAACAAGCGGCTGTTAAATGAACCAATTTGGAGGTCACGTGCTCAAACGTGACCAAGGGTTACGTGCCAGCACGTGACAGGCTTTGAAAGCCTTACAGTTTAATAGAATTAAAATTCTAAATTTCTCTAAAAATCTTTCGAAATAGAATTAAAATTCTAAAAGCTTCTAAATCTTTCCAAATGGAAAAGAATTATGGGAACCGTTGGATTAAAGATCCAAGGATGATTAAAAATCAGCAATTTATGGAAAAATCTTGGACAAGGAAAGATTTCCCTGAAAATCTCACCAGAATAACAAACAGAATATCTTTTGGATTTAAAATCCACGGTGAATAAAATTCACTGAATGATCTAAAGGCCCAGATTAATGATAAATATAAATCAAATCTCTCAACGATCAAATCAAATCTTTCAATGAGAGATTTGCTAAACAAATTGATTCTTTTCCTTCTCCTATAAATAGGAGCCAAGAAGAGAAGAGAAGAGAGGAACATTTCTTGAAAAATCAAGAGCTTCAAACAGAGAGAACTCTGAGAAAAATTTCAAGAAAAAGGTAAAAACCTTCATAAGAGAGAAGAAATTTTCTCTAATAGATTATTGATCTAAAAACAAGATCAATGATCTTCACATAATAAACAGTGCTTTGCACTTCTTATGAACCACTGGTTCTTTAAAACAGGAAAAAATAAAAATAAATAAAAAATAGTGCTTTGCACTTTTATGAACCTTTGGTTCTCTGAGATAAGAAAAACAAGAAAAAACTTGTTTTTTCTTAGATCTAAATCAAATAGTGCTTTGCACTTCTTTTATGAACCATCGGTTCTTGAACCTAAAAGGTTCTTAAATTAATAGTGCTTTGCACTTTCATGAACCTTTGGTTCTCTGAGATAAGAAAAACAAGAAAAAACTTGTTTTTTTCTTAGATCTAAATCAAATAGTGCTTTGCACTTCTTTCATGAATCATCGGTTCTTGAATCTAAAAGGTTCTTAAATTAATAGTGCTTTGCACTTTTATGAACCTTTGGTTTTCTGAGATAAGAAAAACAAGAAAAAACTTGTTTTTTTCTTAGATCTAAATCAAATAGTGCTTTGCACTTCTTTTACGAACCATCGGTTCTTGAATTTAAAAGGTTCTTAAATTAATAGTGCTTTTCACTTATAAATTTGCACTGTTGCGCTCTTGGGTTGGCGCAAGCCACCAGAGAGAGCCACGTGTCAGCATCTGAACCAGTTGCGCTACGCGCTTTTGAAATAGAGCTTTGCTCTCTGAAATTGGCGCAACTCACCAGAACGCGCCACGTGTCAGCAGCGCAAGCGCGGCGCACTAGCGCAGCGCACTGCGCTGCTTGACACGTGTCATCATCATAAGCGCTTGCGCTCTTTGATTGGCGCAAAGCGCCTGAAAATGCAATGCATTTTCTCTGTTAAAAGGGCCAGGCCCAAGTCAAAATGACCTAACAGGCCAAAATAAATTGCAAGGCAATAAATGGGCAGAGCCCAAATAAATTGATGCTTTGCATCCTTTATACAAGGGCAGAGCCCAAATAAAATTGATGCCTTGCATCATTCCTAAAAGAACAGAGCCCAAAACAAATTGATACTCTGCATCCTTTCTGGGCAAAGCCTAAATAAAAATAAAAAAAAGAAATACAATGCAAAAGCAAATAAAATGTTGAACATTTTCAATTGAACTTAGCCCAATTTTGGCCGTAAGTCCTTAAATTAAATTGACTGAGCACGATTGCTCTTTTAAATTAATTTATATCCGGTTTGAGGGTACATCTCCGAACTCCTTTGACATCCATCGTTGTAATTCCTCAACGACGTCAAAGAGGTGACGGGTCCCAACGACCACACATCAATACGGATTGCGGGGTCCTTAAACTCATGGACCGAAACATCCTTAAACTAATGATGGACCGAAACGTCCCTAAACTAATGTCGGACCGAAATGTCCCTAAACTAATATTGGACCACCACGTCCCTAAACTGGCGATGGACCACCACGTCCCTAAACTGGAACATGGACCGAAATGTCCTTAAACTAATGATAGACCGAAACGTCCCTAAACTAATAATGGACCACTACGTCTCTAAACTGGTGATGGACCGAAACGTCCTTAAACTAATATCGGACCGAAACGTCCTTAAACTAATATCGGACCGAAACGTCCTTAAACTAACGGTGGACCACTATGTCCTTAAACTGGTATTGGACCACCATGTCCCTAAACTGGCACAATAGAGCCCAAATGCTCTTTTGTCGGATCTAAACGATCCCGTTAAGTCGATCTTAGTCCCAAACTGGACTAACGTATCCTTAACAACCGTTTAAGTTGATCTTAGCCTCAAATATGGCTAACGCATCTTTAAAACTTCAAACAGACTTCAGTCCCAAATTGGACTATAAATTCCCCCAATCAACCTTGGCTCAAGGGTACATCTCTGAACTCCTCTGACATTTGTCGTTGTAATCCTTCAACGTCGTCAGAGAGGTGACGGGTCCCGACGACCATACATGCAATGGACCACTATGTCCCTAAACTGGAACAATAGAGTCCAAACGCTCTTTTGTCGGATCTAAACGATCCCGTTAAGTTGATCTTAGTCTCAAACTGGACTAACGTATCCTTAACGAACGTTTAAGTTGATCTTAGCCGCAACGCGACTAACGCATCCTTAAACTAAAAACACCAAACCCAAATCTAAGTAAATACGGATTTGGACTAATCCACGTCCTACGGGCGACGACATTACTCAGTCTCCGTATACAATCCACGGGCAATCACAAACAAAACAAACACCCACGACACGAACTGAAATTCTGGAGAAGGAGAAAGTTGTTACCGCGAAGCGGTAGCGTAATTAACTGCAGGTGCTTGTGCCTGCAGGGAAGAGCGTCCCCATAATCAAAAACCCCTCAAGCGAGGGGGAATCTGACGAAGTCTGCTACATCGGTCGCATCCGTCTAAACTTCCGATACACAGTGCCATAAATCAACTTGGCATTTTCGGAGAGGTGGACGGATAGCACCAATTAGCATCTGCCCCAAACCTCAGGCATAGACAGCCCATGTCTCGGCCGCCGTTCGGAGGGGAACATCCCTAAACTAATATTCATCCCCAAAATGGGAATGTTGGACCGAGATGTCCCTAAACTAATTATTCGCCTTAAATATAGCGTAATGTTGGACCGAAATGTCCATAAACTAAAATTTCGCCTCAAATATGGCGATAATGGACCGAAATGTGTCTAAACTAAAATTCCGCCTCAAACATGGCGATAATGGACTGTGATGTTTTTAAACTAAAATAATTAGGCCCAAATGCTCATATGTTTTAAGTCAATCTTAATCTCAAACCAGATTAATGGTCCTTAAATAAACCTAAATCCAAATGTAAAATATATGAATTTAGACTGGTCCGCGCCCTACGGGCGACGATATATACTAGTCTCCGTATACAATCCACGGGCAACCAAAACACACACGACACGAAGTGAACTTCCGGAATAGGAGAAAGTGATTATTGCAATGCGGTAACGTAATTAACTGCAGGGGCTTACGCCTGCAGGGAAGAGCGTCTCCACAATCAAAACCCCCTCATAAAACGAGGAGGAATCTGACGGCGTCCGCTACAACGGCCGCATCCATCCAAATCTCCGATATACGGTGCTATAAATCAACTTGGTATCTTCGGAAAGGTGGAATGATAAATCCAAATAGCATTTGCCCCCAAATTCAGGCAAGACGTCTATCCCAGTTCATCTCTATTTTTGGCAGTAAACAGATTCTGGCATGCTCGGTGGGAACTTTTCCTCTTTCCACTCCACACTTCGTTTGTCGTGTTTCGCGAACAAAATCGTGGTTCTCTATGGTTGCCTTTGAATTTGAGATAATAAGATTTGGTGTCTTGTTGTTGTGCAGAAAAAGAGAATATCGATGACTTTCAGCTGCACAACTTGCAACAGCAACTCCCGCTCTGCTCCAACTGAAAGAGTGACTTATGGGTCCAATGCGGCCTCCATCTTTTCAATGCTGATTCAATGGTGATGGAGCAAGTGACTCAAGCCACTACTGGATTATTCTTCGGGACCATGATCCCACCAACGAGTTTCAGCGCTCAGCGCCGCAGGAAAAAGCTCCCAAGAGATCGGTCTCCGATTGACTTGCAACCACAACGTCCCCTCTAAACGGGCCGTCTAAATCCGATGCCTCGGTCTTCAATAGGCTGAGTCAAAGCTCAGACGTCTCAGTCTTCAACAGGCTGAGGCAGAACCAAAATGGGCCCGCAAAGAGGCTTGTCATACCTGAAGAGGCTGCCCCAAAACAGATAGCCCTCCCAACTCCTTCAGCAGGTGAAGTCGTCAAAAGTGCTTCCTCTACCAGAAGATCGATCTTTGGAAGATTGGTCGTTCCTCCGCAAACCCTACCGAGGACGTTAGTCTTCAATAGGCTGACACTAGTAATAGTCCCTCACCAAAGCCAGGGACATGAAGAAGCCGCTTCCAAAATTGAGGCAGTCCCCTCTGCAAGACACGCTCAACGTCGCCAATGGTGCCGGATGAGAAAATCCGGGGCAACTCTCCCTCTGGACTTACTCTACCAGCTCCAATGGTGGAAGTTGATGCAGTTGTTCCAACCGGGAACAACTTTGATCCGCTTAAAAGGGTGCGAAATAACTTTCCAATGGTGGTGCTAAAGAAATCGCCCCCGCCTGCAGAAACCATAGTGCAGGAAAAAGTGGAGCAGCCCAGTCAACGGCTCTCCTCCCAAATTCATAGAGTCTGGCGAAAAGTCCAAGACTCCTTGATTGATCAAAACTACTCTCATCGACCGAAGAAATCAAAGGCTCGACAAGATGAAGATCGTCCCTCCACCATATAGAGAAGGACTTCTTCTACTCGGGTGCCTATTACAATGGCTCCTTCAACTTCGACCTTCCACAAAAGGAGGAGGCCAAAGAAAATCCCACCGCCTGCGGCAAATTCCAAAGGCGATGGACCCAAACGCCCCAAGGCTGGGGGTGCAAACGGTCTACATGGATTCTGAGAAAGAGGAAAGCCGTGCTTTCGTGGCTTATCGACCGTAAACTCGGTCGCTAACAAAAGCTCAGGAGCAATAACAAAAGCTTCAGGAAATGCTGACCAAAATGGCAGCACTCACCGGACAGAAAGAAAGTCCGGAACCAGCATCTGAACATCGCCAAGAGCAGGAGACCGATCCAGAGTTCCTGCGAAGGGTGCTTGAAAGAAAAGATAAGGAAGCCGCTGAGCAGGCTGCCAATATAAAGCAGATGGCTATTTTGTTCCAGGACATGGTTAGAATGATGATCCAGCCAGAACTCCCAGCTGATAATCCGCTGATAATCATCGAGGATGACAGAGGGGAAATATCAAACCCTCTTTTGGCCTTATTAGTGGCCAAGGAGGAAACGATCTGCAAGGTCGCTCTTGATGATTATATCGCTCAACAAATATGAGCTCATCAAGCAAATGAAGCGGCTGGCCAAATCATCAGAACTGGACGATCGTATCCAGGTTGGTATGACCAAATCAAATACCCGCCGGGATATACGATCCCAAGTTCCATGTGTACAAGGGGACAGGCAACTCGCACCAGCACGTCGCTCAGTTCAGAGCTTTGTGCGGCAACACTGGAGGCGACGACAAACTGTTGCTTCGCCAGTTCTTTACGCCCCGCTTCCCAGTGTATGGGTAAGAAGACGTGACGAGGCCCGCTACGTATTTACTCAGAAGTAAACACGCTAAGCATATTTAAGCAATATAATGTAAATATACACAAGAAGACATGAAGTGTAAATGAACAACAACTTTTATTTATTAAACATTTCTTTACAAGTACAACTGAAAATGTAAATACATGAATGAGAAGCAATGCATAAACAATGGGATGAACTGAAAAGAAAATATATACATGTATCTAGAGCTCTGGGTCAATGGCGAACTGCTCCAAGTCTTCAGTACTGGGCTTGACCTCTAGAGAGTCCGATCCACCTGACAACATTTCAAAAAAAAAAGAAGGAATGTCGTCAGCGAACAATTGCTCGGTAAGTCCTAAAGATAGGTAAGAATAGACAGATGAGAATATAATTAGTATATTGTAATCTTTAGTTCCGTTAACGCAGTTGTTTGTAGCTTGGTACAAAATATACCAGTGTATACGAGAGAAGTCCCACTATTCCGGAGACTAAGGTATACGAAGCATAAGGAATCGTTAAGCCATGGTACAACAGCAATGGATATTCAGGTTAGGTGTATTAAAGTGGCCGTCTTGTGCCACTTCTAACACATTCCGTACCAGTCTACCCCTTTAAAACCCCGTAATGTATTTTGTATTGCTTGTATTGTTTTGTTCTATAATGGAATACTTTCCGAAACTATGATATCATGTAAACGGAATGGATATAAATGGATAGTCATATAATTAGAGTATATCCATGGTTCGGTTCAGTCGAGTTATGTAGATATAGATTGAATTCTGGTATAAATGGATTCATGTTGAATTGGAGTTATACTTGAATCATATTCAAGGATAGATTGATTTCATATTAGACTGAGACTCTGTCTGAGTCAGACACTTTAAAACGAATTGAATTCCTGAATTAGTTTTGATGTTATCGGTAACTGCTGCACATGGACTGCAAGATTTATGACTTTTTCTAAGACAATTACCGTATTGATAACACCGTTTTTAGGTTGTCTGCCTTAGATAGGCAAGCACCCATATCCTCCGGCTCCCTGAGGCTCAAGAGAACTGGTCCCGCTTAAACTTATGTTTACTAGGGTCCTTATTGTAAATTAATATAACTTGAGGGGTTTTTATGAAAAATAGTTTTGATATATTTTCAAAATACACCTCAAGTATTTAATTATCGTCTTTAGGGTTTTCATAATTGTAATTTTTTATAAAGTAAAATATTCTAGCGGATATAACCTAGATTTCATTGTATATGGTATTTTAGTGTAGTATTGGAATTGTATTGATTAATGGCAGTTTCATGAAATTTGTGATTCCTTTTATTGAGAAAATATGGAATATATATATATTGTATATTTAAAGTAGATATTTTGTTAGTATATATATATATATATATATTTATATTTATAAAAATAGAACTTATTTATTAAATAGAAATCATATTTTTCTTAAAAATTGCATTAAAAATTCTATCGAGATCGGATACTCCTTGAGGAGATCTGCATCTCGCTCTACTAGGCCCAAGGATATGCGATAACCCGCACCATCCCGATCGGGATTCCCCAAAATGAGTTGTAGAGGCGCATTTGTAAGGAATTGAATAATACACTTTTAAATAAAACGGTTTTTGAATGTTTATGGTATTTAAATGTAAACTCATATTTTCCCATAACTAATGTTCCAAAAGTTATCGTGCTATATCAAAAATGTGTGTTGTGATGAGATAGGTCATTGCCTCATGAGTTTTCTAAAGGTAATATGGGTAAAATGAATAAGCAATGTCTTATGTAAAGATGATAGTATTTTACCGTAAAAATGAAATAGAAGTTGCAATACATATTATTTTGAATTGAAACTTGTTGTGAATATTGTTTTATATTTGTTAAACAATATAAGAAGAGATGATAATTTGTTGTTTAAGAAAAATTTGAGTTTTTAAAGAAAAGAGAATCAGAAATCGGAATAACTCCGCTTCCGACGAGTTTTGAAAAGTGGAAGTTTTAGACCAGGGATTGAGAAGGGGAGAAGGGACATACAAATTGGAATTAGAGAGAAGAGGTAGGGGAGATTTTGGGATCGTCAGGGAGTCGTTTCGTCCCCGGATTCTTCCCGAAACGTCGCCGGCACTTCGACCTTGGATAACTCCTCTTGTATAACTTTGGACTTGGAAATTTTATAGAGTTTTTGTGATAATTTTCAGAATGGAGATGAATATGGTGTAGGGGGTATTTATAGGATAGAATTGCGGTTTAGGGTAATGAAGAATGGAATTAAAATATGCATTAAAATGGATTTAAGAGAGGAATTATCACTTTCTGGATAATTGCAGAGAAATTAAACAGCATGGAGGTAGTAGGGTAGGCCAAGGGGTGCTAGGGTTAAAAATTCAGAGCATTCCCTATAGGCAAAACCGGCGGTGCCGGCCCCCACTACATCTTGTTGGACCAATCTGGTGGGTTGGGGTTAGGATTGATGCTACGTGTCTATGTCGTCTCATATATCTCAGTGCACATGTTTGATTTTGTTGTGAATTTTCATTTTACGTGTTTTGCACGTGTAAACTTTTGAACTTCTAAAAATTTAAAAGAAAATCAACAAAAAATATATGTGGCTGGGGGGATTCAAACACAAGAGCTACGTCACAGCAGTGCAAAGCTTTACCAATGAGCTACAAGTGTTTTTTTGTTGTTCAAAAGCAATTTAAATACTTATAGCATATACAGGATTGCAAATACTCCATTTGTACATTAATTTTTAAACAATTTTCTGTACACTGAAACAGAGTTGTTACATTCTACCTTCCTTACAAAAAATTTTGTTCTCGAAATTTACATTTATTTTAAGGACTAATTTACAAACAATTGAGGGTAGCTTGCACGCATGTCTTCCTCACGTTCCCATGTTGATTCTCCTGATGAGTCTTTTCTCCACATCACTCGAACCAAGTTTACTTCCTTGTTCCGAAGTGACTTCACCTTTCTGTCCAGGATTTCAACATGTTGTTGCTCATAGGATAAGTCTAGCTGTACAATGAGCTCGGAGTGATCAAGAATATGACTGGGGTCACTCACATACCTTCTGAGTTAGGATATGTGGAATATATTATGCACTCCTTCCAATGAAGATGGAAGTGCTAACATACCTTCTGAGTTAGGATATGTGGAATATATTATGCACTCCTTCCAATGAAGATGGAAGTGCTAAGCGATAAGCCACTTCTCCGACTCGTTCGAGTATGTCGAACGGTCCAATATATCTTGGACTGAGCTTACCCCATCTTCCAAAGCAAATCACTCTACGGTTTGGAGAAATCTTCAAAAAGAAACGGTCTCCCGGTTGGGACTCTAAGTGACGACGCTTTGCATCAGCTTGGTGCTTCTGTCAGTCTTGATCTATGCGCATTTTTCCCTGATAGTGCAAACTATATCGACAGTTGCTATTATCATCTTAGATCTAAGGAGTTCTCTATCTCCGATGTTGTCCCAACTTAATGGTGATCGACACTTCCTTCCATAAAGAGCTGCAAAGGGTGCCATTCCTATACTTTCTTGGTAGCTGTTGTTGTATGAAAACTCCACAATATGTAGGTGTTCTTCTCATGATCCTCCGAAGTCTAGCATACAAGCTTGTTCAGTTGATAAAACTGCACATTTGTATTACATTTTTCCTACCATTTTCACATTAAAAAAAGGACTTTATTATAATATATTATACATATGGGGGTTTATGTGTAAAAACACTATTTTCCATGTGTTAATATATTTTAATTAGCATTTGGTAGGAAAATGTATGCAAATAAATTCATTGACCTAATCCTAGTAGAACTGGGTCTACTAAATATTGTTTGAGTTGTTATGCAGATTTTTTCCAAGTGTGCAGAATTTTTCAAAGACTAGAATCAAGCAAATCAAGTTGTTGAAGAAGACTTGCCTAATTAAAAATCAAAACTTGAAGACCAAGTCTGCCAGCAACCACGAGAAGATTTCCAGATTCTGAAGGTGCCTAGGATTGCCACATGTCACAAGAAGCAAGCCCAAAAATTTTCATCAAGAGATCTCTACCTTTGGCCGTGGAACCGCGGCCAAACCCCACTGTTGGCCGCGGATCCGCGGCGGTTAAGAAGAGTTGGAAGCTGAGATTTTTCAGGGTGAATCTTTGCTAAATTTTACTAAATATTGAAGCAAATGATTCTGTCTTTGCACTATAAAAGGGCACCGAGAGCCTCTTGGAAAATTTATCAAGCCAAAGAGATCACGAAGCCCCAGACGCTCACGCATCCAGGCTGATCATTGACTATTCGCCTACCTCCTTAGGAAAGATCGAGAAGCAACTAGTTTTGTAATCATTTTCTACGGAATAAAAGTGTAGATTGTTCAAGTTGATTAATAAAGGTAGTTATTTTATTTAATTCTTTTTGCATTTTACATTATGTTTTCCCTCTCTGTCTTGTCATCTTCTTCTCCCAACATGCGCGAGTAATTCTCCGCTTGTTAGGGTTCGTAGGATTAGGGTAGGCTAATAGAGGATGAAAATAACTAAACCTTTTTTAAGTCCTATAAAGTTTAGGAACTTTATCAAAAGAATCATTAACATCCTAATCGGGCACGTTAGCAATTCTTTGCTAGTTCCGACCGCGATTAGAGATTAGACTAATGATTGTTTTGGTAAAGGCTAGATATGAACGGAGTTCCGTGTTGAGATAAGGGTTAAGAGTGGGATTCCTTTTCCCTCCAGAAACCCTAATCTACACGCATCACCGTCGTTCTAGTTTTAAATCTATTAATGGATAAAATGGTACCTTTTAATTAATCGTCCATAACTACTAAATCCTAACGAACCCTACAAGCCCCCTTATTATATTAACTACATCTTTAAAATAATCTAGATCTATATTTTACATTCTTGTTTAACGTAGATCTAGAAACCATTCTATAAAATTCTTTATCCCTCCTCTCTTTCTCAACACATCTAAAGTAAAAGTAAAAGGTTCCACGTTTCCCAGAGGACAACTCGTACTCATCTCGGTCTAGCTACGTGCGACACCGTTATTGATTGCGGTTAAACTACAAAACACACATTTTCGTACCAATCAAATGGCACCGTTGCCGGGGATACGTGCGTAATTTTTTATTTTTACTATTTGTGTAGTATTCTTAGATGAGTCATATCATTATTAACACAAAACTGCAAATTGCATATTTAACGATTTGTGCATGAATTTTTGCAAGGAGATCTGGAGTCACAGAATTAAGGAGAACAGGAAACAGAGACATTTTTAGAGATCCAGAGGAGCACAGAAGGCTATAAAAAAAATTTCATCAATTGTTCCTTCTGCCACGCGGCGGAACCGCGGCAAAAAGGGGTTTCTTGCGGTGGAAACGCGGCTGTTTAGAGGAGTTAGGGCTAAAAAACTCTCTGGTATCTTTCTTAACTCCTTCTCTCTCCCCTCAAATCCAATAAAATCTATTTTCTGCAGGATTCTTTGCAAAAATTGCGCCGCTCAAAAATCTTTTTGCAAAAGTTTTATGATTGGTTTTGTTTTGCATATTTAATACGGACTTTAAGGGGCAAAGACCAAATCGAGATTAGGTGGGGATTTCATCACCCTTCCTAAGTTCCATAAATCACAAACTGAGCATATAGATCAACTCTTCATTAATTTAAAAAATATCTAGACCATACTCTAAGGACTGTCGCGCTCAATAAGGACAGAGGAAGGTCGTGGGTAATCTATCGTTTATTCGCATTATTTTTGTAGTGCTTAGGCAAGTGTGACAAAGGCTAGTGGTTTTTAATTAGGCCCACTACCGTGGTTCCTTCCCACTTACCTGGCACTTACCTGGCTACAAGGGTAGTATGGAGGCGGTAGAGGATTGATCCTGCGGCTTGTCCTTTGGAAGTCTAGGAGCGGTCTAGAGACTGGACCTAGGTGACCTTAGTTCTAGGGTTGCTTGTGCATCTTAGGGTGATTTGTCTTGAGTCCCACTTTTTCAAAAACAAACCAATTTTTAAATCACACATACGCTGCCACTTGCACTAAACTCGCTTAGTGCATGCTCTGCTGGACACGGGATCCTAGTGCCCGTCTTGTCCGCGTTCCTGCTATCGACGCCGAAGTCGGTACTTCTTCATCTTCTTTTCCCCCACCACACACCACATCGACCGTGATGGACGACACTCCATCTAATTATAACACCACGCTGCCACCGCCCGTAGGTGAGCAGAATCCACCGCGCATCTCTCTCCAAGAGAGATGCCATCCTATTCGTGGTCCCCTTCCTACTTGTCTATCTCTTCCACCACCTAACGGGGATAATTTTGAAATTAAACCCCACTACATCAATCTGCTGCCCAAATTTCACGGGCTTGAGTCGGAAGACGCGTACGTTTTCATCACCAAATTCGAAAACGTATGCGCAATGATGGGTACTTCACAGTTAACTGTCGATGCTTTGCGTTTGCGTCTTCTCCCATTCACACTGTGCGACTTGGCAGAAAAATGGCTTTACAATACTGCCGCACACTCTATCACTAATTGGGATGAATTCGTCATAGCATTTCTTAAGAAGTTTTACCCAAATCATAAGACTGCCCACATTGGGAGCGAGATCAACCAGTTCACCCAGCTTCCCAATGAACCATTTTGGAAGTGCTTTGAACATTTCAAGGATCTTCTTGTCCAATGCCCCCATCACGGAATACAAAGATAGGATTTATGTCGGATTATATATGAGGGCATTAATCCAGCGACAAAGCAGATACTTGAAACAATGTGTCAATGCAATTTCATGTCTCAAGATGACGGTGAAGCATGGAAATATCTGGAAGATCTCGCAGAAAGCACTTTGTAGTGGGAAAGCGTAAGACCACCTTCAACTAAGGGAGGTATTCACCAGCTCGATGTTTCTATCGCAGTAAAAGCCGAAATGGCAGCGATACAGAAGAAACTCGACGCTATCGAAAACAAGTTCTCATCTTTCTCCCTAAATCAGGTTACGCTTCCTAAGACCGTCTGTGGTTGCTGTTCGGATCCTTCACACTTAACGGAAGAATGTCTTATGAATGCATCGTTTCAAGCTAATGCTGCTTTTCAGCAGCGACCTAGAAACGACCCTTATTCTTCCACATACAATCAAGGATGGAGGAATCATCCTAACTTTTCTTGGAATCAAAACCAACGAAGCAATTATCAAAGACCTCCTCCACAGCAACCACAACCACAGAATCGGCCCCCTTTTCAGTCACAAAATTTCCAAAATCCGGCCAATACTTTTACACCACAAATGGCCGGTACTGATAACTCTTCACTCGCACAAACTTTGGATATGTTCATGAAACAATCCATGAAATTGTCGGCTGAGATGACGTCTTCTATTGATACCCTAACGAAAAACTCCGCCTCTCATGGTGAGAGTATTAAATCAATAGAAAACCAAATCGCACAGTTAAACGCCGCAATGAGTGCAAGAGAGAAAGGGAAACTCCCATCTTAACCCATACCTAATCCTGGCCACTCACAAAGTTATAATGTGAGTGCTGTTACCACGTTGAGATCGGGAAAAGTGCTGAATAATCGAGAGGGAGAGCAATGTGATGATAGTGACACCAATGATACCCCAGCTTCTTCTTCTTCCCCTAATTCGTCTAGTCTCCCACCTTCACCCAAGCCTATTCTCCGTTTTCCCCAAGGCTCGAACCCTTCGCCCATTTCGCCAAATCTATCTAAGTCGATTCCCACTCCAGTTTTGGGATCGAATCCGTCCCCACAATCCTCTCCAATGATGGACCAAACCCTTATTGATAAAGCACCTTATCCAAACAGGTTAAGGGGCAACAGACCAAGTCCACAAATGGAGAAGATTGTGGAAATTTTTAAGCAAGTTAATATAAACATTCCTCTCCCAGATGCTATTCAACAACTTCCGTCATATGCGAAAATCCTAAAGGACTTGTGCACTAGGAAGAGAAAAGTTCAAGTACCTAAAAAAGTTTTCCTTGCGAGTAATGCAAGCACAGCTTTTACACAACAACTACCTAAGAAACGAAAGGACCCCGGAAGTCCTACAATTTCAATTTCTATTGGGGGTAAAAATATCAATCGTGCTCTACTCGATCTAGGTGCTAGTGTTAACTTGCTTCCGTATTCTGTTTATGAGCAATTAAGGATCGGAGAGTTAAAATCTGCGCATTGCACTCTTCGGATGGCCGATCGATCTGTCACCCAACCAAGGGGTGAGCTAGAGGATGTGTTAATCAAAGTCGGGGAATTCATATTCCCTGTGGACTTTATCGTTATAGATACACAACCTGTGGCAAACCCACGCAATCAAATCCCGGTGATACTCGGTCGACCTTTTTTGGCCACTTCCAACGCAGTAATCAATTGTAGAAACGGCTCTATGACCCTATCCTTTGGAAAGAAATCAATTGAGCTTAATATTTACAAGTTAGGAAGTGAACCCTCCAAACTCTTTGCTCATGTGTGTTCTGTCGAATTAATGGATGTCGACAGCAGCGAATTTGATCAACCTCATGATACTGACTCTTTTCATATGTTGTTTGTCCCAACCATGTACTCTTCCACCGAGTTGTCCGGGTCAACATCTAATGAGGAACCTTTTATAGAGTCTGACGATCACCCCATTTTTTCTGATGATATTATTCTTCGGGGTATCGATGAAAGCTTTGAGGAAATTTTCGCTGATGAATTCGTATTTTTACAAGACACGGGTGTTGAGATGAATCAACTCCAAGATGAAGAAATTGGACCTCCACCCCTTCTTTTGGACAATCATGATAATGCGAGTAATCCATCATTACTATCACTGTGTCGCCTCTCCAAATTGAGACGCAATCCTTTTCCATTACACCTCTTGTCACCTCCCCATTTCTTCACGTCAATAGGTGACATGTTCTTCCACCAACCTTGGTGCTTCATCGATAAATTTTTTGAATGGTTGGTGTTGACCTTCTGTCTTTACAAAGCTTGGCATTGACCAATAAGCTTGACCCCCTCGTGTGATTTTAAAAGATTAAAATTGTTTAACTCAAGTTTGGGGGTGGTATATTTTGGCTCTTGAAATAAAATGATTTTTACAAAATTGTGAGCCTATAATAAGTTTGGGGGAGGATTTTCACTTTCATATATTCTTGCCCCATTAATAATTTCCTCCCAAGTCTACAGGTTTTTGAGCTTAACGGATGACATCAGTGAGGACACTGCTGTAAACAGGTTTGGGGGAGGTTTGTGCTTATTTACACATCAATTTGCATCATATTTTGTATAAGCACAACATTTTCAAAAATTTTAAAAAAAATTTCTTTTATAACAAAATAGTAGAAAGTGAAAAATTACATCCAAAAGATAGGAATAATTTAAGAAAACCAAGAAAATTAGAAGTTTTCTTACACGAACTAGTAATAAGTAGTTATGAGCTGTTGTCCCAAGGGTTAGTAAAATGAAGTCACTAATCTGAGGATAAAAATAAGTCTGAAAAATAGTTTCTATTCTGAAAGCCGAACATTTGAATGTTGATACCCTACTATATGCACTTATACACATCTTGAAACTTGGGATAGTAGATGATACCTTGAAATGCTCTTGTCTAAAAGCCAAAGTATGAAGGAAATGAAAAAAATAAAATGAAGAAAATATAAAAAGGGTGAAAAGAAAAAAATGAACACTGGTTTTGTTATCGCCAAGGCAGCAATAAAAAAATATAGCGAGGGTGCTTCTTCACCTAGTGCCCTAAGGCCAACTGGTCTGGGAGTCACTGCTAAGCCTTAGGTGGTGCAAGACGAGGAAAATATTATCACCTAATCAGCAAGCACATGAGTAATCGGTCGGTTAGTACCTCAAGAAGTATTAACGGTCGCATGAAAATGTGTGAGCAAATCTTAATATTCATTAAATTAAAAAGTACTAAGGTAGATGGACAAGAGTATGATAGCTTGAATTGAATTCTCCGAGTGTAGGGATGTCCATTTCACACACGTGGGGTAATATGATCAATGTTTGGATGAAAGGTAGGAATGAAAAATAAAGACGATGTTTTATTGAGGGATGATGTGATTTCTAATATTTTTCATGACTATTAAGATAGGGCTCATGATAACTGAAAAGCTAGTATAGTTGGAAACTCTTATTTTCAAAGTCTTTCTTTTATGGTTCTTATCTTTATATGTAAATTTCATCATCTCTCTTTTGTTATAGGATTTTGTGGGTGTAATCCGCTGAAAACCCTCAGGAGACAACACTCCTCCTACTAGGGACACCTAGAGGTTTAACGGCTTGTTGCACGTGCTCAGTGCAATCGTGTCTGCCTATGAAAGTGTGCTTAGTTTTCTCCTTTCTTTTTCTCCTTTTGAATAAACTAGTTTGCTCGGGACGATCAAAGATAAGTTTGGGGGTATTTGTTCAGTTAATAAAACTGCACATTTGTATTACATTTTTCCTACCATTTTCATATTAAAAAAAGGACTTTATTATAATATATTATACATATGGGGGTTTATGTGTAAAAACACTATTTTACATGTGTTAATATATTTTAATTAGCATTTGGTAGGAAAATGTATGCAAATAAATTCATTGACCTAATCCTAGTAGAACTGGGTCTACTAAATATTGTTTGAGTTGTTATGCAGATTTTTTCCAAGTGTGCAGAATTTTTCAAAGACTAGAATCAAGCAAATCAAGTTGTTGAAGAAGACTTGCCTAATTAAGAATCAAAACGTGAAGACCAAGTCTGCCAGCAACCACGAGAAGATTTCCAGATTCTGAAGGTGCCGAGGATTGCCACATGTCACAAGAAGCAAGCCCAAAAATTTTCATCAAGAGATCTCTACCTTTGGCCGCGGAACCGCGGCCAAACCCCACTGTTGGCCGCGGATCCGCGGCGGTTAAGAAGAGTTGGAAGACGAGATTTTTCAGGGTGAATCTTTGCTAAATTTTACCAAATATTGAAGCAAATGATTCTGGCTTTGCACTATAAAAGGGCACCGAGAGCCTCTTGGAAAATTCATCAAGCCAAAGAGATCACGAAGCCCCAGACGCTCACGCATCCAGGCTGATCATCGACTGTTCGCCTACCTCCTTAGGAAAGATCGAGAAGCAACTAGTTTTGTAATCATTTTCTACGGAATAAAAGTGTAGATTGTTCAAGTTGATTAATAGTTCGCTCAGACTGTCTATCTGTTTGTGGATGGTAAGCTGTGCTAAAGTTCAGACTTGTTCCCAAACCAGCTTGCAGAATCTGCCAAAATTATGATCGAAATATGGTGTCACGATCGAAGACAATACAAACCGGCACTCCATGTAATCTCACGATCTCTTGCATGAGTTTATGGGCATCAGAACTAGTACACTATGAAGAGTTAAATTTTACTTTGATTCATACTTACTTCCATGTACTTCTTTACCAGTGTCTCAGTAGATTGGCCAACTCGAAATGGGATGAAGTGAGCCGACTTTGTGAGTCGATCCACAATAACCCATACCACATCGTTACCTTTCGTGCTGCGAGGAAATGCAGTCACGAAATCCATACTGATGTGTTGCCACTTCCATTCTAGGATAGCTAACGGTTGAAGTAAACCAGCTATCCTGTGATGTTCAGCCTTTATTTGCTGACACACCAAGCATTTAGTGACGCTTCTGGCTACTTCACGCTTCATTCCATGCCACCAGTAATTTTGACGCATATCCTTGTACATTTTTGTGCTTCTAGGGAGTACTGAATAAGGAGAGCTCCGAGCTTCTTTCATCAACTCTTCCCGCACAGAACCTTTTGGTACACACAACCTGCTTCCGTATCTCAAAGACCCATCGTCGTGTATGATGAAGTTTGTTCTAAGTCCACTTTCTACTTATTCTCCGATCTTTTGCAACTTGGCATCACTTGCTTGAGCTGCTTTGATCTGATTGACAATGGTAGATTGAATTTGTAAGTTCATCAAACTTGAAGCGTTACCTGGCATGACCACTTCAATCTCTATTTGATGCAAATCTTGTTGGAGCTTCTACTGTGCAGTGAGATTCAATGCTAATGGTTGGCGACTAAGTATATTAGGTACTACATTCACTTTCCCTGGATGATATTGTAGGTTGATGTCGAAGTCCGCCATAGGTTCTAACCATTTTCTCTGCCACATATTCAACTCTTTCTGAGTAAACACATGTCTCAGACTCTTGTGGTCTGTGTATATGTCCACTTGTTCTCCAAGAAGATAATGGCGCCAAATCTTGAGTGCAAAGATTACGGCCGCCAACTCCAAATCATGCGTCGGATAGTTGCACTCATGAATCTTCAGCTGTCTTGATGCATAAGCTACAACTTTACCGTGCTGATGTAGAACACATCCTAATCCGTTACCGGATGTATCACAATGCACTTCAAAACCTCCCAATTGGTTCGGTATAACAAGGATATGTGCTGATGTCAATCTTGACTTGAGTTCTACGAAAGCTTATTCGCATGCTTCTGACCACACGAATTCTTCATCTTTACGTGTAAGCTTGGTCAGGGGTGTTACAATCTTCGAAAATCCTTCAATAAACCTTCTATAATATCCTGCTAATCCCAAGAAGCTTCGAATGTCCTTTACTGACTTCGGTGTCGGCCATTCGCTTACTGCTGATAATTTAGCTGGATCTATAGAGATTCCATCGTCTGATACAATACGTCCGAGGAAACCGACTTGATCTAGCCAAAACTCGCACTTGCTGTACTTGGCATAGAGTTGATACTGTCGTAAAGTCTCCAGGACAATTCGTAGGTGCTCGGCATGTTCTTTCCGACTCTTAGAATACACTAGGATGTCTTCGATGAAGATGACAACAAATCTGTCTAGGTACTCTCGAAAAACTTGATTCATTAGGTTCATGAATATAGCTGGTGCGTTGGTCACTCCAAATGGCATCATAAGAAACTCATAATGACCATAGCGAGTCCTGAATGCCGTCTTCGGAATATCAGACTCTTTGATCTTCACCTGATGATAACCCGAACAAAGGTCTAACTTGGAGAAAACGCAAGACCCACTTAGCCGATCGAACAGATCATCGATGCGCGGAAGTGGATACTTGTTCTTTATAGTTACTTCGTTCAGACCTCTATAATCAATGCACATTTGATATGAACCTTCCTTCTTCTTCACAAGAAGAATTGGTGATCCCTAACTTGAAGTGCTGGGATGAATCCATCCTTTCTTCAATAATTCGTCCAACTGAGTTCGGATCTCTTTCAATCCTTCGGGACTTAGGCGATATGGTGCTTTGATTACCGGTTGTACTCCAGGTACAAAATCAATGCTGAATTCAAGAGCTCGATCGGGAGGCAAACCTGATATATCTTCAGGAAATACATCATCGAACTCTTGAACTACCTCTGGCTTCGATCCTTCCTCTGCTTGAAGTGTTGCAATTGCTACCTTCTTCGGTTTTGCTTTGTATGTACTTGGCTCCAGGCTACGATCTACACTTTTGAAATAAAAGACCGGATGCTCTGGAATCTCGAACAATATTTTAGGTGTATTTTGAAAATTATACAAAATTATTTTTACATAAAACCCCCCTCAAGTTCTATAAATTACCCTAAGGACCCTAGTAAACATAGGTTTAAGCGGGACCAGTCTCTTGAGCCTCAGGAAGCCGGAGATATGGGTGCTTGCCTATTTAAGGTATACAACTTAACAAACGGTGTTATCAGCACGGTAATCGTCTTTGAAAAAGACACAAATCCTACCACCCATGTGCAGCGGTTACCGATAACATGAAAATTTAATTCAGGATTTCAATTTCATTTCTAATTGTCTGACTCAGATCGAGTCTCATTATAAATAATCTGACTTGAATATGATTCAATTACAAACTACAATCCAATATGAATCTATGAATCCATATAATCAATCTGTTAAATCTATTCAATCTGTATTGACCGAACCGAACCATGGATATACATCCATTTTGATTCTCCAGTTACATCCATTTACTGGTATCATGGTTTCGGCAAGTCATCCATATATACAAGACAATACAATTTACAACACAATACAAAAATACAATCAAGACATCTCGGGGTTTATAAGGGGTAGATTGGTACGGAAGGTATTAGAAGTGGCACGAGACTATAAGAATTAAGACACCTAACATGTATTCCATTGCTGTTGTACCGTGGCATAAACGGTTCCTTGTACATTCCGTTTACCTTAGTCTCTGGTCTACTGAGAGTCCTCTCGTATTCACTGGCCTCTTCTGTACTAAACTACAAACAACAGCGTTAACACTAAATACAACATTATAAAAATATTCTCTCTCCGTCTATTCTACTTCTCCCTTATCTTTAGGACTTACCGAGCGATTGTTTGCTGACGACATTCCTTCTCTTTTTTCTTTGGATTGTTGTCAGGTTATTCGGATCTTCAGGAGATCGAGCCCACCAGTGAGGATTGGACCAGCTAGCTTACGTCCCAGAGTTTTAGATTCCTTGTACACATTTACTTTCAGTACTTTCATTTCTGTTATGCCATTGTTTAGGCATTCCTTTTCATTCCATGTATTTACTTTTCCATGTACTGTAAAAGAATGTTAATAAATAAAGTTATTGTTCATTACATTTGTCTCTTGTGTATATTCCTTTTATATTGCTTAGTTACGATTAGCGTATTTATTTCTGAGTAAATACGTAGCGGCCTCGTCGCGTCTTCTGCCCGTACACTGGGAAGCGGGGCGTGACAGGTTTTATTGGTGGCCCATGCAGGTCAGAGCTGTATGGAACCCTACCATGCAATTCAGTTCTGCGTGGACAACCTAAGCAATATAACACAAGAACTAGCAACTTAAAACATTCTTTACAATTTATATTCCCTGAATCTTATCATTTCATATACTTTGAATCTGTCCTAACCTAAATATTTCATTCAAGGTTATGGATTCCCCGAACAACACCAGCACCAATGTCAACAACATACCTCCACCTCCACCACTCAAACCTGCTGTCCCTGCTCCAATCAACGAGCAGACGGTTCTGCTTGAGGCGATCCACGGCCTCCTAGAAGGACAGCGGCAGCAGACTGTTCTTTTAATGAACCATCCCAAGGCAGAAGAACCTCGGGTGAAGCAATTCAGGGCTTTGCACCCCAAACAATTTACAGGAAAAGAGAGCCCACTGGAAGCTGAGGAATGGGTCCAGAGCATCAAAGATGATCTGGCAGCAGCACAAGTACCAGAGATAGCTTGGGTCCAAGTTGCGAAACTGCAGCTTACGGACAATGCATGGGTTTGGTGGAAAGCGGAAGAAAGCCGTCTTGATCAACTCATCGAATGGAATACTTTCCACGACATGTTCAACGCAAAGTACTTCCCTAAGACTGCCAGGTTCGACATGGAACAGCAATTCATCCATCTGCAACAAGGTTCAATATGGACCAAGTCAGTAGATGAATATGACGCTGAGATCACAATGCTCAGTCGGTAAGATATGTCTCAATAATTCAATTGTTCAATATATCACATATTACACAGCTAACACAATACTTTAACAGATTTGCGGCACACCTGATACCGACGGATGAGATCAGAGCCTGTCGATTTCAATAAGGTTTAGATTCGGAAATCCAGGCTGCACTAGCCACAGGAGATTTTACGACTCATGAATCGGCTCTGAATGCTGCCCGCCGTTATGAGGTAGTGGTAAAGATGATGGGCAGATCTCAATCTGCAGGAGTTAAGCGCCCTGCCAACCAGATGGAAGGAGGGGCCCCGTTAAGGCCACCATTTGTGACAAGGAGACCGGGAGTACCAAACAACCGTCCCAGCCCAGCCTTTTGTAACCACTGCAAGAAATATGGGCATCTGATGAAAGATGGCGGCGAGCCAACCGTCTTTTCTTAGTCTACGGCTCAGCTACTCATTATATTGGATTTTGTCCTCGTAGACAAAACTCATATGCTGCACCCAGGCCAGCAATCACTTACCCGCAGCGCCCAGCCATCTAAGCTCCTGCTCCGAGACTTGCATTACCTGCTCTACCACTTAGAGGAACACCGACTGCACCTCCTCCTCGTTGTTCCATCAAGCTCAACGGAACGTTCCGAAGAATGCTCTTCCGACCAGGAGGAATGTACCACGACGACAGGATTTCATGATGACCGTGGAAGAAGCTGATGCCACTGGCCAAGTTATCACTGGTAACCCTTTCTTCTCAAACTTTTCTTTCAGTCTTAATACCTATCCACTTATTTTTCCTATACCTAAAACATATCCCACATACCTTAGGTACAATCTTAGTAGCCTCACTTCCTGCACCTGCACTATTCGATACTAGAGCATCTTATTGCTTTATGTCGCAACGGTTCGTCCGAACTCATGCGATTCTAGTCACACCGCTTGTATCCAGATGGAATGTCAGTTGAGGGAACAACGTTCTAAAGTAAACAATGGGATATTGCTTGTGTCCAGTAGTCGTCTGCAGCAGGGAATTCTATGCTGACTTCAAGGTGCTGGACATACCGAACTTCGATGTGGTTCTAGGCATGGATTGGCTCAGAAAATTTTATGCTACCGTCGACTGTCGTCAAAGGAAGGTAGTATTCGAGATTCCATACCATCCGGTCTTCTATTTCAAAAGTGGAGACCGTACCCTGGAGCCAAGTACTTACAAGGCGAAACCAAAGAAGGCAGTGATTGCAGCAATTCAAGCGGAAGAAGGATCAAAGCTAGAAGTGGTTCGGGAGTTCGACGATGTGTTTCTGAACGATATATCAGGTTTGCCTCTCGATCAAGCTCTTGAATTCAGCATTGATTTAGTACCAGGAGCACAACCGGTGATCAAAGCACCTTATCAATTAAGTCCGGAAGGTTTGAAGGAGGTCCGAACTTAGTTGGACGAATTATTGGTGAAAGGATGGATTCGTCCCAGCACTTCAAGTTGGGGATCACCGGTATTACTTATGAAGAAGAAGGAAGGTTCATACAGAATGTGCATCGATTATAGAGTATTGAACGAAGTAACGATAAATAACAAGTATCCACTCCCACGCATCGACAATTTATTCGATCAGCTAAGTGGATCTTGTGTTTTCTCTAAATTAGATCTTCGTTCAGGTTATCATCAGGTGAAGGTCAAGGAAGCTAATATTCATAAAACGGCTTTCAGAACTCGCTATGGTCATTACGAATTTCTTATGATGCCATTTGGAGTGACCAACGCACCAGCAATATTCATGAACCTGATGAATCAAGTTTTCCGGGAGTACTTAGACAGGTTTGTTGTCATCTTCATCAATGACATCTTGGTGTATTCTAAGAGTCGGAAAGAATAAGCCGAGCACCTACGAATTGTCCTAGAAACTCTACGACAAAATCAACTCTACGCTAAGTACAGCAAGTGCGAGTTTTGGTAGATCAAGTTGGTTTTCTTAGACATATTGTATCAGGCAAAGGAATCTCTGTGGATCCAGCAAAAGTTTTAGCAGTAAGCGAATGGCCGACACCAAAGTTAGTGAAGGACATTCGAAGTTTCTTGGGTTTAGCTGGATATTACTGAAGGTTCATTAATAGCAACACCCCTAACCAAGCTCACACGTAAAAATGAAACTTTGTATGGTCAGAAGCATGCGAGCAAGCTTTCGTAGAACTCAAGTCAAGGTTGACATCAGCGCCTATTCTCGTTATTCCGAACCAAACTGGAGATTTCGAAGTGCATTGTGATGCATCCGGTAAGAGATTAGGATGTGTTCTACATCAGCACGGTAAATTTATGGCTTATGCTTCGAGACAGTTGAAGATTCATGAGCGCAATTATCCGACGCATGATTTAGAATTGGCAGCTGTAATCTTTGCTCTTAAGATTTGGCGCCATTATCTTCTTGGTGAGAGAGTGAACATATACAAAGATCACAAGAGTCTGAAATATGTGTTTACTCAGAAGGAGCTTAATATGCGGCAGAGACGATGGTTAGAACTCATGGCGGACTTCGACATCAACCTGCAATATCACCCAGGGAAGGTGAATGTGGTACCTGATGCCCTTAGTCGCCAACCATTAGCAATGAATCTCACCACGTAGTGGAAGCTTCAACAGGAATTGCATCAGATGGAGATTGAAGTGATCATGCCAGGTAACGGTTCAAGTTTGATGAATTTACAAGTGCAATCTACTATTGCTAATCAGATCAAAGCAGCTCAAGCAAGTGATGCTAAGTTGCAAAAGATCATAGAACAGGTGGAGAATGGACTCAGAACAGACTTCATCATCCATGAAGACGGATCTTTGAGGTACGACAGTAGATTATGTGTACCAAAAGGTTCTGTTTGGGAATAGTTAATGAAAGAAGCTCACAGCTCTCCCTACTCAGTACACCCTGGAGGTACAAAGATCTACGTCAGAATTACTGGTGGCATGGAATGAAGCTTAAAGTAGCCAGAAGCATCGCTAAATGCTTGGTGTGTCGACAAGTAAAGGCTGAACATCACAAAATAGCTGGATTACTTCAACCGTTACCTATCCCAAAATAGAAGTGGCAACACATCACGATGGATTTTGTGACTGCACTTCCTCGCAGCACAAAGGGTAACGATGCGGTATGGGTTATTGTGGATCGACTCACAAAATCGGCTCACTTCATCCCATTTCGAGTTGGCCAATCAACTGAGATATTAGCAAAGAAGTACATAGAGGTAAGAGTCTACTTAAGATTTAAACTCTTCATAATGTACTATCTCTGATACTCATGAACTCATATAAGAAATTGTGAGACTTCCTGGAGTACCGGTCTGCATTGTCTCCGATCGTGATACCAGGTTCCGATCGCAATTTTGGCACAGTCTGCAAGCGAGCTTGGGAACAAGTCTGAACTTCAACATGGCTTATCATCCACAAACAGATGGTCAGTCTGAGCGAACTATTCAGATCTTGGAAGATATGCTCAGAGCGTGTATGTTAGACTTCGGAGGATCGTGGGAATATCACCTACATCTTATGGAATTTTCATACAACAATAGCTATCAAGCAAGCAAAGGAATGTCACCTTTTGCAGCACTTTATGGAAGGAAGTGTCGATTGCCATTAAGTTGGGACGACATCGGAGATATGGAACTTCTTGGACTTGAGATGATTGTAGCAACTGTTGATGTGGTTCGTACTATCGAAGAAAAGACGCGCATAGCCCAAGATCAACAGAAACACTGGGCTGATGCAAAGCGACGTCACTTGGAGTTCCAGCCAGAAGATCACGTATTCTTATAGATATCTCCGAACCGCGGAGTGATTTGATTTGGAAGATGGGGTAAGCTAAGTCCGAGATATATTGGACCGTTCGACATACTCGAACGAGTCAGTGAAGTGGCATACCGCTTGTCACTTCCACCTTCATTGGAATGAGTGCACAATGCATTCCACATATCCCATCTCAGAAGGTATGTGAGTGACCCCAGCCACATTCTCGATCATTCCGAGCTCACTGTACAGCCCGACTTATCTTGTGAGCAACAAGCTGTTGAGATCCTGGACAGGAAAGTGAAGTCACTTCAGAACAAGGAAGTCAATTTGGTTAAAGTGATGTGGAGAAAAGACACTCCAGGAGAATCGACATGGGAAAGGGAAGATGGGATGCGTGCAAGATGTCCCCACTTATTTGTAAATTAATCCTTAAAATAAATTGTAAATTTCGGGGAAGAAATTTTTGTAAGGAGGGTAGACTGTAACAACTCCAATTTTAGTATACATAAAATTGATTTAAAATTAATGTATACTTGGAGTATTTACATTTTATGTGAGTATTATAAGTATTTGTTTTACTTTTTAATAGAAAGAAGGAGCTTGTAGCTCATTGGTAAGACCTTGCACTGCTGAACCAAAGCACCAGAGTTTAAATCCTATTAGCAACATTATTTTTTAATTAGTTTTCTTTTAAATTTTTAGAAGCCCAAGAATCTACACATGCATAACTCATAAAAACCAAAAGTCACATATAAAACAAACTGATCTAGGAAAAAGACAAATCGACGGGGACATGTGGCGACGAGCCCCGGCCCGACTCGGACCGGCGACTCGGCCGGCGGCGCCGGGTTGACTCGGTCGGATCACCGATTTTCCTTCTTGAAACCTGTGACTTTTGGCCTCCCCATAACTCCCACACTGTTTAATTTTCCTGAATTATTACAGAGACTTAAAAATCCAATTAAAACTCTTTTTAATAGAAAATTAAATACATTTTTTTTACACCCTTTCATCTACTCTAACCCTAATCTTTTCCTATAAATACCACTCCATTCTACACATACCTCACTCACAATCTCTGTCCAAACTCTGAAGAAAAATCTCTAGAACTTTTGTGTACAAGCGGATTTAGCGAAGGACGAAGCTCTGACGAACTTCCGACGACGACCCTAGGAGCTCCCGGTAACAAAACGACACACCGGCATCTCCTACCACTCCCTCTTCCTCTTCCCTAATTTACAATCTAGAAAGTCCCTATTTCTCTTCTCTTCTATATTCTAAACAATATTCAAAACTAAAACCCGACAGAAGCGGAGTTAATCCGACTTCCGATTCGGTTTTCTTTAAAAAGTTCCAATTTTCTTAAATACAACAATACCGAACTTGCACATCATGACCATTAAACATTAACAAGACATATTGAACAAGTTCCATATCAAAAGAATGTATATTGTAATTTTTATTGCATCTTTTCAGAAAAATACCATGTAGTTTGGTTTCGACATTAAATATCATAATTCCTTGTTATACCTTTAAATAGTTCACGAGGTAATGGCCTACCTCCTCACAACACTCATATGTAACATAGCACGATAATCTTTGGGAACATAGTTTTAGGAAAATACGATTTTACACAAAACTACCTAAAACTTATAAATACCTTTTTCTACAAAATTATGTATTTTAAACAAATTTTTGCAAAACGCCACTACAACCCATTTGGGGAACCCGTTCGGGATGGTGTGAATTATCGCACATCCTCGGGCTTAGTAGTGCGAGATGCAGACCTCCGCAAGGAGCATACGGCCTCGAAAGATTTAAAAATACAAATATGTTTAGAAAATGAGATTTCTAGATTAATAATAAATTAAAATTATTATATATATATATATATATATATATGTATGTATGTATGTATGTATGTATGTATCATCAAAATATCTAATTTTTGATATAATATAAATATTCCAACCTTTCTAAATAAAAAAGAATCACTTTACATAAAAATACCATGCAATTCCATACAAGTTCAATACATTACAAATGAATACCATATATTATGAAAATAGGTTTTATTCATTAGAAATGTCACAATGATAAAATATATATCAATGAAAACTTTAAAAACGATAATTAAACACTTGAGTTGTATTTTGAAAATTATACAAAATTATTTTTTCATAAAACCCCCTCAAGTTCTATAAATTACCCTGAGAACCCTAGTAAACAAAGGTTTAAGCGGGACCAGTCTCTTGAGCCTCAGGGAGACGGAGATATGGGTGCTTGCCTATTTAAGGTAGACAACTTAACAAACGGTGTTATCAACATTGTAGTCATCTTTGAAAAGACACAAATCCTGCCTCCCATATGCAGCGGTTACCGATAACATTATAATTTAATTCAGGATTTCAATTTCTTTTCTAATTGTCTGACTCAGACTGAGTCTCATTATAAATAATCTGACTTGAATATGATTCAAGTACAAACTACAATCCAATATGAATCCATGAATCCATATAATCAATCTGTTCAATCTATTCAATCTGTATTTACTGAACCGAACCACAGATATACATCCATCTACATGATTCTCCAGTTACATCCATTTACTGATATCATGGTTTCGGCAAGTCATCCATCTATATAAGACAATACAATACAACAATACAATCAAGACATCGCGGGGTTTATAAGGGGTAGATTGGTACGAAGGTGTTAGAAGTGGCACGAAACTGCAAGAATTAAGACACCTAACCTGTATTCTATTGCTGTTGTACCGTGGGATAAACGGTTCCTTGTACATTCCGTTCACCTTAGTCTCTGGTCTACTGGGACTCCTCTCGTATACACTGGCCTCTTCTGTACCAAGCTATAAACAACAGCGTTAACACTAAATACAACATTATAAAAATATTCTCCCTTATTTTTGGGACTTACTGAGCGATTGTTCGTTGACGACATTCCTTCTTTTTCTTCTTTGGAATGTTGTTAGGTGATTCGAATCTTCAGGAGATCGAGCCCACCAGTGAGGATTTGGACCAGCTAGCTTACGACCCAGAGTTTTAGATTCCTTGTACACATTTACTTTCAGTACTTTCATTTCTGTTATGCCACTATTTAGGCATTGTTTTTCATTCCATATATTTGCTTTTCCATGTCTGTAAAATAATGTAAATAAATAAAGTTGATGTTCATTACATTTGTCTCTTGTGTATATTCCTTTTATATTGCTTAGTTACGCTTAACGTATTTACTTTCTGAGTAAATACGTAGCGGCTTCATCGCGTCCTCTGCCCGTACTGTCACGCCCCGCTTCCCAGAGTACGCTAGATTGGGCACGTGACATAGCCAACCATGCTACCTGTGGGTAGGAAGTATCCATCCACAGTCACATTACGGCTGTAGAGATATCAAGAACAAGACAAAACTATCTAAAATATGTCCACAATCCAGAATAACAAGAGTCAATAAATAAATAAGTGCGGAAGCAAATGATCCAATATAAATAACTGAAAGGTATGTCCCATAATGTGGGCTCACATCAGGAAATAAATGCAGGAAATAAAACTAACCACTACTGAACTCACAACTCAGCCTGCTGGCTGAAGTACTCCTGCTCGGACTGCGACAGCGGTATAGAATCTGGGCCATGCAAAACCCAGACGTCAGCGCGTCATGTCAACCAGTAATATAATATGAACAATGTAACAGGCAATGCAAAATAAACATGAATAAATCAATAATGTGAAACAAGCAGTGCAGGGTAGTGTGCAGTGGGTAACTAAACTGTTCTATCAGGTTTTCTAGTCTAAAGTCTTTGAAATCAATTGATGAATCGTCGATGTAACTCAATAGTATCCCGTGCATGCCCGGGACCACGGTCAAGATCCTCGGGGCTAAATCCGAGACGTGCCGCTAGGCAGTAAAAGGTAGCAGGATGGGCGAGTGATGTCAGCATCATCACTCCGGGGCTGGCCGAGCCCGTAAGACTGATCAGAACAGGTATCGAACTGTTGAGTTACAAGTCGGTTTCACCTTTGATTTCCCCATACCCCCAAGTTATGTATGTCAGGTCAGGTATTCAGTACTCAAGAACTATATGCCAACACAGGATCAGGTAACAGCAGGTTTGTCTGGATAGACAGCAGGAACGGTCCAAGAGGACTTCATGTCAGGTTTGTTGGTATTAGGCACGAGATCAAGTAACAGGTCGGGTCATGGTACATCAGGTCAAGTCTACAGTAAACGGTACCATGTCTGGTGTATCATATATACCATGTGTGACAATGTCAAGTCAAGATGTAACAATATCGTGGGTGTGCTCACAAACAGATATATAATCGAACAGGGTATTTAACAACATGGAATAAGCAATGAACTAAATAATAAGCATGTTTCATTCAATCTCAAGAGTGCAGTAATACAGTGCAGCCGTTTAATTATATTAACAGGTTTGAGCACCCTTAGCGGTGCAATAGTTTAGATATTGATGCAATACAGTTATATCAAGCCTTTGAATACGAATGTCCGAATGTAATAGAACCACATGTATAAGTGCTACCATCTATTAAACAGTAAAATGTGATTAACAGGTAAACTTGGTTATTAGGTTTAAATTGGCAAACGGTAAATTTTATGTTAACTGTAAAATGATATAATGCCATATTGCAACCAAATGAGAAACGACTACACCAAGTTAAGTTTTACAGGTTTAATGTGTCAAAACCTATATAAATATATGGTATAGCATGTAGCAAGGGATACTTGCCTCGACGGGTCACGGACCGGGAAAAACGGAACGTAACGTCGGCGGGGAAACACGCGACGAACGCACGGTTCACGGATTGAACCCAAACAACGAACCAAGGGACCTCACGGGTCAGAGCACTCCGTTGGATCGTCGGGACACGTCACCGGCACGGCCGGATTCCGGCGAACAGCGATGATGTTGCAGAGGGTGTGACGGCGATGAGATCGATGGTGGTGAGGCGCCGGCGAGGAGGTTGCAGCGGTTAGGGTTAGGGCTCGGTTAGGGACTTCGGTGCAGGGAAAAGAAAACGGAGAGGGAGAGGAGGTGGTCGGGGTGCTGGAGTGCGCAGGTGGTGAGGAGGTGCTGGTGGTGGCGCGGATGGCGACGACGAGGGCCGCCGGCGAGTAGGTGACTGCAGGGAACTTCTGCAGGTGGTCGCAGCCGTCGTGCAGGGTGCGCGGGGAGGAAACAAGGTTGAGGTTGAGAGGAGGAGGCGGAGGCGAGGGTGACGGTGACGTTGGCGCCGGCGTCGGGGCTGTGGTGGCGACGGTGAAGGCGGCTAGGGTTAGGCTCTCGGTGGGTTTTCTCGCGTGGGGTTCTGGTTCGTGATTAAAAGAAAGAGAGGAGAGGAAATTATATATATATATATATATATATATATATATATATATATATATATATAGGAGAGAGAGAAAGTTAGAGAGAGAGAGATAGAGAAAGGTAGAGAGAGAGACAGAGAAAGAGAGAGGAAGATAATGGAGGGGCCCACGGGGAAATCTGCCCTCGTGATTGGACAGAGGAAGTAGTTAGTGGTTAAAGAAAAAATATATTTAAGATTTAAAAGATTCCCAATCCGTGAAAACATATATAATAACGAAGTATAAGATGGGTTTTAAAGATTATATTAATTTGGGATTTTGGCGCTAAAAAAAACATTTCCAAATCGCGCCCGGGTTGGGTCCAAAAATTCGAAATTTAAATAATAGGATTTTAAGCGGGTTCCAAATTTTGAAATTCAGTGTTTTATGATTAAAAAGCATACCCCCAAGTCGGACACCCGTACGCGCGCATAGCCGTCCAAACTCGCCCGTTTCACCGAACGGGACGAGAACTCGTTGCACGGACGCTACCACAAGGTTAGGGGTGTCGAGTAGGCCAAGATAGATATTTTTAATTTCATTTTAGATGTTAAAATTTGTTATATGCAGAAATGACTTTGCCAGATAAAATTTTACAGTAAGTGACAAACAGGCAAGCTAAATGAAATGAGTACTATCTAATGCTCAACCAGTAACAGAAAATAGTAGTATTGGGCTCGGGTGTTACACGTACATTAGGAAGTGGGACATGACAGGTCTCAACGCACGTCGTATGGCAATGCGCTACGGTATAAAATTCTCTAACTAAGACCATACGCTATTAAGTTATACCATATGGATCCAACTCCAATCACCTTGTGATTAACTTGCTCGGCTATGTCACCCTATGACATGCCTGGGATTTCTCGACAATCTCGCACCCTATGCGACAAGTCAGACCCCTAGTCCGACTATATGTAAAAAAAAGTAAAGTGGTCATGGGATAACCACTTTGGTCGCTCGGCATATAGCACATCGCAACCTCATCCTTATTCAGTCAGGACGACTTTGTTAAGCGCTCCTACCGTTGCCATACCCTGTATGCAACAATACGGTTACTGCTCTGAGCAGATAACGTCTTGTACTTAGTCACACCTTCGTATACTTCTGTAGTATAAAGGGGATCTCTCTTGTGAAAGGGTTCCTACGTGCTGACGTATTTTGTTAAATGTGTGTCAAGCACACATCGTGTACCTCGTACATTTCGTATACCTTATACACTTGAATTTGTACTCCATGCCAGAACTAATCAAACAAAATAGACATATCCATCCCAGATAATGAAAAAAGAAAGAAGGCTACACACCATCAATCATAAAATATACGTCTATAAAGTCGCCACCCATAAATGAATAATTTCAAACATAATAGAAAGTCACTACATGTCTAAATACACGGTCGTCACCTAGCCCTAAGGCTATAATATGCGTTACAAAACACTCCTCGGCAATTCATTTCGTCAGTAGGTCCACGACTATCTGATCCATAGGGATGTACTGCAGCTTGACTTGCTCTTTCTCCTGCCTCCTAATAAAATAGTACAGAATTTGAATGTGCTTGGACTTGCCTTAATATATCGGATCCTTCGAGTACACAATGACCAACATGTTATCGCAATTAAGGATCATCATATCCTTCCCATATGGCACTATAGTCAGATTCTCCAAGAATCTGTGTAAGCAAACTGCCACTTGTACCGCAACACAAGCCGCCACGTATTCCGCCTCCATGGTGGAAAGGGAAATGCAATCTTGTTTCTTACTTCACCAAGAGATGGCCCTGTCATTTAGTATGAAGGTATATCCCAATGTGGACTCTCGCTCATCAATCACCAGCCCAGTCGGCATCTGTATAGCCATGTAGGCGGGTGTCTAATTCGCCATAGCACAAAGTATAGTGGGCTGTCCCACTTAGATACCGCAAGATCCGCTTCACCCCCTTTCAGTGAGCAACACCGGGACTGGACTGATATCTACTCATCAGTCACACTACATAAGATATATCGAGTCTCGCACACACCATAGCATACATGAGACTCCCGATAGCGCTCCTATAAGGAATATTCCGCATCTGCCTTTTCTCCGTTTCATTCCTGGAACATTGCTCTAGACTTAACGCATGATTCTTTGCAATTGGAGTCCTAATGGGTTTGCAACCATTCATGCCGAACTGTTCTAAGACTTTTCTAATCTAAGTCTCCATAGACAAACCTAA
Organism: Agapanthus africanus; assembly: GCA_030015575.1. Classification (NCBI taxonomy): domain Eukaryota; kingdom Viridiplantae; phylum Streptophyta; class Magnoliopsida; order Asparagales; family Amaryllidaceae; genus Agapanthus; species Agapanthus africanus. The sequence goes on from JASDDO010000029.1 coordinate 422,781,746, forward strand.
GGTTCTCTTGGAGCGGTCCCTCAAAATCTGAATCCCGAGCACGAACCGGACATTGCCCATGTCCTTCATCTTAAAGGTGTAGAACAGCCAACTCCGGGTGACATTTATGATCTCTATGTTGTTCCCTACCAGCAAGATATCGTCGATATATAACGATAGAATCTCAAAACTCTTACCAGCTTGTCTTAGATAGACACAATTGTCTAGATCGATCATCTTAAAACTATAGCCCAGTACGGTTTATAAAATCGAAAATACCTGGAAGACTGTTTCAAGCCATAAATAAACCTCCACAATTTTCACACCTTGCGCTTGAGACCTTTGGCTTTGAAACAGGTGGGTTCATCTATATAGATCTCCTCTTCCAGTTCTCCATAGAGAAAAGTTGTCTTGACGTCCATTTGGACTAATTCAAGATCCATCTACGCTATTAAAGCCAGAACTAGGCGAATGGAGACAATTTTCACAACAAGGGAAAATGTCCCATCATAGTCCACTTTAGGGCCCCTTCACCACAAAGCGTTCCTTGCAACGCTCGATTGTCCTATCCGCCTTCCTCTTAACCTTGAAAACCCATTTGTTCTCAAGGATCTTGCTTCTGACAAGAAGATCCACCAAGTGCCAGACTTGATTCTTCCTCATGGACCGAAACTCCCCCATCGCGGCCTTCCACTCTTCCTCTACAGGTCCTGAAATAGCATCCTCGTAGGACTTGGGTTCCGCAACATCATGCGGCGCAACCATTAACGCTTCTCCCTCGACCTCAAAGCATCGACGAGATCCTTATCCACAGGAAAATCTATAAGACGGTTGAGATTCCGCAAATGGCTTCAAGTCATTTGCAGGTATCTCACTCCCACTGTCCTAAGGCATTAGAAGAACCGATTCCTTTTCTAATTCTGGATGATCGATGGTCTCCTTGACTTCGTATAACCCTAAATCCCTAACTACTTCTGTCACGCCCCGCTTCTCAATAGACGGAAACGATGACGTGTCAAGCTCGCAACGTATTTACTATGAAATAAATACATTAAGCGTAATTAAGTAATATAAAAATGAACAAGAATAACAAGAGTAATAAAATGAAACAACAAGCTTATTTACATTCAACTTTACATGCAACTATCTAAAAATAAAAGATACAATAAACAAAGTAATGCCTAAACAATGATATACAGAAAGTAGATGCAGGAAGAACTAGTAGTCAAGCTGAGCTGTAAGCTGGTCCAAATCCTCCTAGTTTGGCTCTATCTCCTTAGAGGTCGGTCCTTCCGACGAACATTCCAAGGAAAGAAAACAAAGAGGAATGTCGTCAGCGAACTATCGCTCGGTAATTCCTAAAAGAAACAAGTAAAAATAGTATATCATGTGAATAGGAACTAAAAGAACGAAGGACGGGTAAAATTGTATATGATCATCTACAGGTATATGATAGTTGTTCTAACATAGTTATTTGCAGTTTGATAAAGAAGATATTCATGTATACGAGAGGAGTCCATCTTACCTCGTGGACTATGGTAACATGTAGTACAAGGCCCCGTCATAACCCATGGGACAACGACACGTGAATTCATGTAGGTGTATTTTAAAGTAACCTCTCGTGCCACAATATACGTTCTGTACCAATCTACACCTTTATCCCCGCGTATTGTATTGTATAGATTAAGATTACAGATCTTTGCCGAATCCATGGATATAAAATGTTCAGGTTCATATTCAGGATATAATCATGTGTTCAGGTAGCCATGTCGAGTTCATGTCACGTTATAACCATGGATTGGTCAAGTCGAGTTAAGTATACAAGTTTGAGTTTGATGTTTGAATTCGAGTATTCAGGTTCATGATCAAGTATTCAAGTTCATGTTTTATTTTGGATACTAGTTTGAATTTCGACCCAGATCAAGTTAGACACTTATGAATGGATTTAACTCTTGAAATTTCTTAGGTTCGGGAGTAATCGACAACTGTTGCGCATGGACGGTAGGCTTTGTGTTTTTTCCAATACAATTTTTATTTATAACTCCGTTAAGTTGTCTAGCCTAAATAAGCAAGCACTCACTTTCTCCGGTTCCTTGAGGCTCAAGAGAAATGATACCGCTTAAGCTTATGTTAATTCTATAGTCCTTATAGTATTGTTTGCATATCTCGAGTGAGTTTTATAAAAATATACTTTAATATAGTTTAAAAATAAATCTCAATGGTGATTTACAAGATTTAGGGTTTTCATGGGCATGTATTTTAATTATTGGGGTATTTTAATGATAAAAACCTAGCTTTTAAAAGTTTACGGTATTTTATTAAAAACTAGCCATTTTTGGTAATTTGATGGTATTTTATTAAAATTTTAATCTTTCATTTAAAAAAATATAGTTTCATCATATATTGAAAATATGGATTTATAATTTTTTATATAATTTTTCAAAAATTAGTTTTGTTTGGAAAATTCACGTTTCTTAAAAACTATATTTTATTTCCTTTCGAGATCGAAAACTCCATGAGGAATTCTGCATCTCGCTCTACTATCCCAAAGATGTGTGATAATCTGCACCATCCAATAACGGGTCCCTTAACGAGGGTTGTAGAGGCGTATTTGCCAAGGATTATAAAATACCACTTTAAAAGAAACCCGGTTTTTAAAAGATGTGGTATTTTAATGAAAAGTATATCTTTGAATCAAACATACACATATATAAGTATCGTGCTATGAAACCAAAGTGTGCGTGTGGGGTAGGTCGTTATCCTGTGAAGTTTTCCTAAACGTATTCTTTTAACCAATATCGAAAAGAGTTGATAATAAAGTTCAAGATATTTTAATGAAAAAGTTCGTTTATGTTTGTTTCACATGAAAATTTTGGTTAAACTCGAAGCTAAACGTTTGTAATCAAAGTTACAAGCAGAGTGGTAACATTTATTTGACCAAACTATAAAGGAAAAGGGAGTTTAAAGTTTAAAATGAAAATATATCAGAAGTAACTCCACTTTATCGATATCTTTTTAGGAGATAAATTGATGTGAATAGAAGAAGAGTTAGGAGGTACTTACAGCTTGGTAATACCGAGAAAAGGGTAAGAAAGAAGGGAGGGGGTTTCGTGGCGTCGCGGGAGCTCTGGAAATAGCTTCGATCTTCGACGGAAGAAGCTTGGTTGCTAACTCCAATTGACTCCACTTGCATTAGGAACTTTTGAGTGGTTTTTCTAGAATTTTCAAAATAGAGGAGAGCTAGAGCATGGTGTGGTATTTATAGTGGAGAATTAGAGTTTTGGGAATTAAAATTTTGGATTAAAAAGTATCCAAAAGGTGTTAAATGGTGAAATGAAGGGTCTCTATTTGATTACAAGAAAATTAAACAGTGCAGAGGAGTTAAGGGGGATCGAAGGGGTGTGTGTGCAAAGCACGGAGCCATTTTTGCTTATCCCAACCGTTGGCGCCGGCATATATGGAAGAATGGATGGTCGGATCTTAAGGCATGGCCTTGAGTTTCGTGCTACTTGTGTATTTGGGTGTGCACCGTTCTCCGCCGAAAGACGCGACCGAGATGTTGGGACGTCCGGGCCTAAATTTCGAGGGCAGATGCTAATTGGTGCTATCCGTCCATCTCTCCGAAAATGCCAAGTTGATTTATGACACCATGTATCGAAGGTTTAAAAGGATGGTGCCGATATAGCAGATTTCGTCAGATTCCCTCTCGTTGAGGGGTTTTTGATTGTGGGGATGCTCTTCCCTGTAGCACAAGCCCCAGCAGTTAATTACGCTACCGCATCGCGATAACCACTTTCTCCTTCTCCAGATGGTCACTTTGTGTCGTGTATGTTTGTTTTGTTTTTGGTTGCCCATGGATTGTATACAAAGACTAATTTATATTGTCGCCCATAGGGCGTAGATTAGTCCAAATCCGTATTTTCTTAGATTTGGGTTTGGGGTTGGGTTTAAGGATAGGCTAGTCTCATTTGAGACTAAGATCAACTTAAATATTTGTTAAGGATACGTTAGTCTAATTTTAGACTAAGATCAACTTAACGGGATCGTTTAGATTCAACAAAAGAGCATTTGGGCTATATTGTTTAGTTTAGGAATATTGCGTTCGATTACCAGTTTAAGGACATGGCGGTCCATTGTCGCCATTTTCGAGGAAAATATCAGTTTAGGGACATTTCGGTCCATTACCAGTTTAAGGACATGGTGGTCCAAGGTTAAGGACATCATAGTCCATGGGCTTAAGGACCCCACAGTCCGAGGTTAAGGACATCATAGTCCATGGGCTTAAGGACCCCACAGTCCGAGGTTAAGGACATCATAGTCCATGGGCTTAAGGACCCCACAGTCCGAGGTTAAGGACATCATAGTCTATGGGTTTAAGGACCCCACAGTCCGAGGTTAAGGACATCATAGTCTATGGGTTTAAGGACCCCACAGTCCGAGGTTAAGGACATCATAGTCTATGGGTTTAAGGACCCCACAGTCCGAGGTTAAGGACATCATAGTCTATGGGTTTAAGGACCCCATAGTCCAAGGTTAAGGACATCATAGTCTATGGGGTTTAAGGACCCCACAGTCCAGTTTAAAGACGTCATAGTCTATGAAACGTATGGTTATCAGGAGCCGTCACCTCTCTGAAGACGTTGAAGTATTACAACGACAAATATCAGAGGAGTAAAGAGATGTACCCTTGAACCAATTTTGGTTGAGAGATCTGTAGTCCAATTTGAGACTAAGATCAAAAGATTTATGAACATATAAGCTTAGTTAATCTGAATTAAGGACTTATGGCCAATCTTGGGCTAAGTTCAATCAAGTTAAAATGTTTAACATTTATTTTGGGATGTTGAATATTTATTTGGGCTTGGCCCTTTTTAACAATGCTGAGCATTGATTTGGATTCTGACAATATTTTTGTCTTTTATTGAATGCTGAGCATTCATCATAACTTTGGGGATTATTAAAGAACAATTTATGTTCTATCAGCGCAGCACATGGTGCGCTTGGCGCTTTGCGCCAGTCAAAGAGCGCAGTGCGCTTCTGCCGTATAGCACACACGTGAGGGACACATGATGCACTTGACGCTAAGCACCAGATGATGGGCGCATTGCGCCAGTTTATGAGCGCAGAGCGCTATCTATTCAGTGGCGCACACGTGGGGAGCACGTGGTGCGCTTAGCGCTAGTCTTATGAGTGCAGTGCGCTATATCTGGAGCGCTGAGGCTCTTTAAAGTTAAGAGCGTTAAGACTCTACAGCGCTTTGCGCTAGATGTGGAATGCTTAAGCGCTTCTTTTATGCAATTTAGATCAGTTTGCGCCCTGAGAATTAAATTCTCTTTTTATAAGAGACTTTGTCTCAAGGTTCTACGAACAAAGTTCTTAATTTATAGGAGATGTTTCAATCTCTCATTTTGGTGAAAGGCTTTGCCTTTATGGATCTGTGATCCTAAGAGAATTGAATTATTCTCCCCCCTTTTATAGTGAGATGTTTATGATCTTCTGAAAGACAATTTGTCTTATAGATCTGTGGTCTGTGAGAAGAATTGTGTTCTTCTTCTTATTTTATGATGAGATCTTTTGATCTCTTTGTGAAAAACGTTGGTCTTATAGATCTATGATCTTTAAAGAAGTGAATTCTTCTTTTTAATTATGAGATGATTTCATCTCTCTGTTCATCACTTTTTTTTTATCTTGAAGAAACTCTTCTTTTCCTGAGAGCTTGGCTCTTCTTTTTGAGATCTCTCAAAGCTTATGGGGTGTTTCTCTATTTGCTTCTGTATATCTGAGACTTGAAGTCTGGAGGCTTTTATATAGGGCAAGCTGATTTGTTCAATCAGTTAAGGAGATCTTTTCTCCAATTGATTTGGGGATTCCCCCACCGTTGGATCTTTGATCCAAAGGCTTCTGATTTACAGAAGGCAATCTTCTTGTTTTTAACAAGATTGAGAAATCTTTTCATACAGAATTTATTCTGTACTTTTGGTGATTTTTAATCACCATTGGATCATTGATCCAACAGTGCTCTGATTTACAAAGCACAATCTTGTTGTTTGGAAAGATTTTGAGAAATCTTTCCTTAACAGAATTTAATTCTGATTAATTAATGACTTATCATTATTATTGGATCTTTGATCTGACGGTGGAGAGCTTTTAGTTCCAGCGCTAGCGCACCCGTGCTTTGCATGTGGTGCGCTGCTTAGAGCGCAGCGCACCTAGCGCTAGCGCACACGTGCTTTGCACGTGGTGCGCTGCTTAAGGCGCAGCGCACTTGGCGCTGCTAAGAAGCATTTTCTTTATTTCAATTTTAAACAAAGCTTTGCTCTGATTGGGGAAAACAAATGCCCCCCACCGTTGCGCTCACGTGGCCCACACATGAGTGCAGTGGTGGCAGTATCTGCGCCTTTGGATCAACTCAGAAGTTGAAAAGGCATCTCAGTGCCTATAAATAGAACCTTTGGCCCTCGAGATGATTTCTGTTCATTTTCTTCCTTCTGAGAATTTTATTCTCTTGCAGAGCATAGCTCTTTGGCTTAGGAACTTTCTTAAGGACAACACTCTATCAAAATCTTAGGTAAAGATTAAATCTTTGAGTAGATCATTTAATAATCTAAGGTTTTGATTGGATGGTATTTCCGGTGTGTAGGTAGAAAATGTATAGAAATCACAACCAAAGAAATTTGTTAACCGCAATCAATTAACGGTGTCGATGTAGTGTGTTAATGAATACGGATCGTCCACTGAGATGTGTGTTTTGCTCGCTTTCGTTTTAGATGAGTCGAAATGAAAAGATAAAAGAAAAATTGCAAGAAAATTGATTCAAGAATTTTGAAATTTAGTTTCAAGAATAGTAAAGAACTAGATCTAAAGATCAAGAATCAATAAAATTCTAGAAGATGTCCAAATCTAATGAACTATCAAGATTTGTAATGAAGCTCGTAGAATCGATTGAATCGATAGCGATGATGAAGACTTGTGATTACGTATTCTTATCCATTGATGATTTGTTGCTAGATCGATTGCGATCAACGAGATTTAAGGATCTATTGAAGGAACTGGGGTTTCTTCATCTCATCCTTTGTCCTTTCGTTGATTATCATTCAAATGCTAGCTTCTAGTGAATTGAATTATTGATCGTTGATCTCTAATTAGGAGCGAAAACATTCAATAAAGCATCTCGCTCGAAACTAGGTTGCCGATGATTCAATTTACTAGAGTTTATAAAACTCATAGGACTTAAGAATCGTTCAAAAATATAATCATCATCATCTATTTATTTTCTCAATTCCTCCACGAGCGGAGTTTTTATTCAAACATCATATCAAAGAAATCAATCAAGAATTGAAAACTCATCATAATGCTCAAATATAAAGATAAGCATGGCAAAGAAATTTCATATTTTATTATCCAACAATTTTGTTACAATTCGCTCAAGAACTACAAGAATTGAGAAAAGAACTCGATCTTCGAATTAGCTTCGTATCGTCTCCGTGAGTCGCGGATCGTCTTGGATCACTTGCTCGGATGAAGATCGGCGTCGCTTAAAAAAGGCTTGATGGCTTCTTGCTTGAATCGGCACTCGATAGATCTTGATTTTTTATCAAATTGTGTCACTCAATTTGATTTTGATTTTGATTTGGATCTACAATTTTTCCTCTCAAATTTCAACAACTTTTCCCTCCAAAATCAACAACCCCAAAACCCTAGATCTAGATCTCATTTTATAGCCTCCTTATTTGAATCTTCCCTCCAAAGCTAGGTTGTTATAGAGAGGCTTCTAGAAGAAGTTTGTTGGAGGGAAGATTCTAGAATAAGGAATATTCTAGGGTAATGTTGTTAGGCCGAACCTTCTGGATGAAGCCACGTGGACTTTGGGAGTCTTCTGGAAGCACTGGCCGTTAAGAGAAGCCACGTGGAGGAATTTGCTGCGATGATGTCTCCAAAGTGCCGCGGATCCGCGGCGGATCGGCTTATTCGGCTGCGGATCCGCGCCGTTTAGGAAGCTTGCTGCATGAAATTTCCATAGTGATTTGGTACTGACTTTGTAGAACTTTTATGATGTCTGGAAACTTTTTATACCTTTCTGCTTACTGCCAGATCACAAGGCTTGGACTTGGCGCATTTTTATCAGCACTTTTAACAGTTTCGGCTCTTTTACCTGGAATTTCCTGCACACAATCTCGAGAGAAGTGTTGTGATATACAAAAATCATGCGTGCAATAATAAACACTCAATTTTCCTCAAAATGCCGGTTATAATATATAACACATGTTATTTGGTATTTTACAGACAATTTGCTAATATGTGCTATATTCATACCGAACACCTTTAGATGATTGCAAATAGTAGGGAAATTGATGTGTTAAAAATTCAATATTTTCGATTGATTAAATTCCCCCAAAATTATTTTTGGTAGTCTCAAGCAAACTGTTTTATTAAAAGGAAAAGGAGAAAATATAATAAAAAGAAAAACTAAGTAGCACACTTTCGTAGGCAACACGATTGCACTGAGCACGTGCAACAAGCCTTTAAACCTCTAGGTGTCCATAGTAGGAGGAGTGTTGTCTCTTGAGGGTTTTCAGCAGATTGCACTCATAAAATCCAATAATAAAAGGAAGACCGTGAAAGCTACATATAAAGATAAGAATTGTAAAAGAAAGACTTTGAAAATTAGAGTTTTCAACTATACTAGCTTTTTGGTTGTCATGAGCCTTATCTTAATAGTCATGAAAAGATGTTAAAAATCACATCATCCCTCAATAAAATATCGTCTTTATTATTCATTCCTATCTTTCTTTCAAACATCGATCATATAACCCTACGTGTGTGTAAAAGACATCCCTACACTCGGAGAATTCAATTCAAGCTATCATACTCTTGTCCATCTGCCTCAGTACTTTTTAACTGATGAATATTTAGATTTGCTCACACATTTTCATGCGACCGTTAATACTTCTTGAGGTACTAACCGACCGATTACTTATGTGTTTTCTTATTAGGTGTATTTTCCTCATCTTGCACCACCTAAGGCTTAGCAATGACTCCCAGACCAGTTGGTCTAAGGCACTAGGTAATGAAGCACTATCGCTATATTTTTTATTGCTTCCTTGGCGATAACAAAACCAGTGTTCATTTTTCTTCACCATTTTATTTTTTTCATTTTATATTTCCTTCATACTTTGGCTTTTAGACAAGAGCATTTCAAGGTATTTTCTACTATCCCGAGCTTCAAGACGTGTGTAAGTGCGAATAGTAGGGTATTAATGTTCAAATGTTTGGCTTTCAGAATAGGAACTATTTTTCAGACTTATTTTTATCCTCAGATTAGTGACTTCCTTCATCTTACTAACCCTTGGGACAACGGCTCCTAATTACTTATTACTAGTTCGTTTAAGAAAACTTCTAGTTTTCTTGGTTTTCTTAAATTTTTCTAATCTTTTGGATGTAATTTTTCACTATCTAATCTTTTATTATCTTATTTATGTATAAATTTTTTTATTTTTTTTTGAAAATTTTTAAATTTTTAAATGTTTTATATGTTTTAAATGATATGTCTTGTGCTTATGTGAAGTATGCGAAGTGATGCGAAAATAAGCACAAACCTCCCCCAACTTGTTTTCAACAGTGTCCTCGCTGTTGCTATCTGCTAAACCTCAAAAAACCTGTAAGCTTGGGAGGACATTTATTAACGGGGGGCAAAATATATTAAAGTGAAAATCCTCCCCCAAACTTATTTTTGGCTCACAATATTGAGGACAACAGTTATTTCAAGAGCCAAAAATACACCCCCCTCAAACATGAGTTAGATAATTTGAAGCATTTTAAGAGGGGGTGAGTCATTTGGTCAAAGTAAGACTTTACAAAGACCAAAAGTTAATACCAACCATTCAAAGATTTTATCAGTGTAGCGTATAGGTCGGTGGAAGAATATGTTGTATCGAGTCAGGAAAAAATGGGGAAGGGATAAGAGGTGGTCTGGAAAGGGTTTGAATTTTAAATTAGAGAAAAGAAAGAATGACGATGAATGTGAATGATTAGGAAGAAGGAATGGCAGCGGTTCAACTTCTATAGGTGGAGGTTGATCAGTCACAAAATCCGTATTGTTTATAAATTCAAGTTCGTCGGCAAAAAGTTCTTCAAAACTTTTATCAATGGTATGATCGATCATTTTGCTGTCAAAAAGTTTTGTGCTAGATTTTACCATACTTTATTTGGCAAAATATGTGGAGGTGAAAAACTCATCTACCTCATTTTCAAAAATATCCAAATCAAGTTGGCTTTTTGGGATTGTCGAACTTGAACTGTGATTCATCAACACTCACTATCATTTCAGGGACAGAAGAAGAACCAGAGAGAGTGGAAGATGACATGGATAAACGTATCGATGTGTCAAGTGTCACTAAACTAGATGTAGGAGATGAAGGCTGAATTTCGGTCTGATCTTCGGTTATACGATTATCATCAATTTCAAGACGCATTTGGGGTTCGGGAAGAATTAAAGGCTCAAGATGATGACTACAAAGAAGTGAAAGGATCTGATGAATTGGTGGGACAAATTCATCCAAAACTTCAGGTCCATCAATCAATATATCCCGAACGTCAATCACCTAATTCAAGTGATGGCTAACATTCTCAAACATCTCATTCAAAGAATGGTTTTCAATCAATTTTGGTTCAAGAGTGGAGGTGTAGAGATCACAAGGATTTGGTATGGTTTCACTTGAAATGGACCCTTCGCAGTCGGGTAAATCAAACATTGCATTATTACACAACTTCTCATACATTCTATCGTCAATTGGTGAATCCTTTGGTGCACTCGATGAATCTGTGAAACTGGAGTTGTGGATTTCAGTTTGGAAAGGGAATGTTTGATTTGGAAAGGTGTACAGCTCTCTCTCACTACCCAAATTCTCATTTTATCCCATGCCCGAATTATATACTAAAAAATTTTGGGCTGATTCTTCATATTTAGACATGGTTCCCTTCCATTCCTCTCTGATGCGGTTCAACATTACTAAACCTTCTTCTAATGTCCGCTCAAGACTAGACTTGGGTCGATAAGGAGTTCCAGTATAAGATAGAAATTCTGGTGGACAGTTAAAACTCCCAAATGGCTGATTAGAAGGACCGTTCAGAGAAGGTGGAAAAGTCGGATTTGATTGATAGGAACAGAATGGTTGTGAAAATTGGGCAGGAGTAGGGTCAACATTGTGATAAGAAGAATTTTGATATTGGTTCGTCGGTTGGTTATTGGACATCATACATGCCATAAACCGATTATGAAATTCTTCTTTGGAAAGTGGAGGTGATGGTTGATATTGAACCGGGTTGAAACTTTGGCCTCTAGCCCTAGCTATATGCTCAGCAATGGACATTCGTCTAGGGGCTTCCTCACTTGGAGTATCAACTGAAACGGATGTAGAATTAGGATACTGTTGATATTGGTTCGGATTGAAACTTTGGCTTCTAGCCCTAGCTATATGCTCAGCAATGGACATTCGTCTAGGGGCTTCCTCACTCGGAGGATCAACTAAAACGGATGTAGAATTAGGATACGGTTGATAAGACCTAGACTGAGGTGGCCAGCTGTTTCTACCCGCTTATTCTATCCGATCTCTTAAGGACATGGAAGAGCCGGACGGTATACCGAAGGGATTACGAAAACAAGAAATATCTGGTTGTGGACAACAAAGCTCGGCAAGAGTTTTTCTATTTGGGTCACCCATTATAAGAAGAGAAGAGGGGGAAAAGGGTAAAATGGGTAAAAAGGGGGGAAAATAATTGGTTTGTATTGAAAAAGGCCGGATTTTTGAAAATTCACACAAACATGCACAAGCAACCCTATATCTAATGGTCATCTCGGTCAAGTCTCTAGACCGCTCCTAGACTTCCAGAAGACAAATCGCAGGATAAATCCTCTACTGTCTCTTTGCCCCTTCTGTGGCCAGCTAAGTGTCAGGTAAGTGGGAGGTTCTCCACTACATAAGTAGTGGGCCTAATTAAGTAACCACTTGCCTTAGACACACTTGTCTAGACACCATAAAAAAAACGCGGATAAGCAATAGATTACCCACGACCTCCTTCTGTCCTAATTGAGCGCGACGGTCCTTAGAGTCTTGTCTAGATATTTTTTTAATTAACGAGGGTGATGCGGATGCAAGTTTGTGATTTCCGGGGCTTAGGAAGGGTAATGAACTCCCGACCTAATTTGAATTTGGTCTTTGCCCCTTAATTTCCGTATTAAAATACGCACAAAACAACCAATTTCAAGAATCGCAACAAATTTATATTTTAGCGGCGCTGAATTTTGCAAAGAATCCTGCAAGAAATTGATTATTAGACAAGATCAGAGAGAAGAGGGGATCACAGAGAGCAGACCTGAGAATTTTGGCACAAATCAAACCCTAAACGGTGGCGGTTCCGCCGCAAAAACGCCACAATGGCCGCGGATCCGCGACGCTATGGGGGAAATAGGGTTTGGAAATTTTTGTGCAAGTCCCTGTGCTTCTCTGGATTCTTAAGATCTTCTCTGAATCTTGATCTCACAGCTAAAATGATTCTAGATTCCCTCGCAAAAATTCAAACACTAATCGTTAAGAACTTGAAGCAAATCTTGGATGAAATTTTGATGGAATAATAATTTTTCAACTCAAATAACAAAAGCGAAAAATAGCGCACATCCCCAGCAACGGCGCTATTTGATTGGATGATATTTCCGGTGTGTAGGTAGAAAATGTATAGAAATCACAACCAAAGAAATTTGTTAACCGCAGTCAATTAACGGTGTCGATGTAGCGCGTTAATGAATACAGATCGTCCACTGAGATGTGTGTTTTGCTCGCTTTCGTTTTAGATGAGTCGAAATGAAAAGATAAAAGAAAAATTGCAAGAAAATTGATTCAAGATTTTTGAAATTTAGTTTCAAGAATAGTAAAGAACTAGATCTAAAGATCAAGAATCAATAAAATTCTAGAAGATGTCTAAATCTAATGAACTATCAAGATTTGTAATGAAGCTCGTAGGAATCGATCGAATCGATAGCGATGATGAAGACTTGTGATTACGTATTCTTATCCATTGATGACTTGTTGCTTGATCGATTGCGATCAACGAGATTTAAGGATCTATTGAAGGAACTGGGGTTTCTTCATCTCATCCTTTGTCCTTTCGTTGATTATCATTCAAATGCTAGCTTCTAGTGAATTGAATTATCGATCGTTGATCTCTAATTAGGAGCGAAAACATTCAATAAGGCATCTCGCTCGAAACTAGGTTGTCGATGATTCAATTTACTAGAGTTTATAAAACTCATAGGACTTAAGAATCGTTCAAAAATATAATCATCATCATCTATCTATTTTCTCAATTCCTCCACGAGCGGAGTTTTTATTCAAACATCATATCAAAGAAATCAATCAAGAATTGAAAACTCATCATAATGCTCAAATATAAAGATAAGCAAGACAAAGAAATTTCATCTTTTATTATCCAACAATTTCGTTACAATTCGTTCAAGAACTACAAGAATTGAGGAAAGAACTCGATCGTCGAATTAGCTTCGCATCGTCTCCGTGAGTCGCGGATCGTCTTGGATCACTTGCTCGGATGAAGATCGGCATCGTTTCAAAAAGGTTTGATGGCTTCTTGCTTGAATCGGCACTCGATAGATCTTGATTTTTAATCAAATTGTGTCACTCAATTTGATTTTGATTTTGATTTGGATCTACAGTTTTTCCTCTCAAATTTCAACAAATTTTCCCTCCAAAATCAACAACCCCAAAACCCTAGATCTAGATCTCATTTTATAGCCTCCTCATTTGAATCTTCCCTCCAAAGCTAGGTTGTAAGAGAGAGGCTTCTAGAAGAAGTTTGTTGGAGGGAAGATTCTAGAATAAGGAATATTCTAGGGTAAGGTTGTTAGGCCGAACCTTCTGGATGAAGCCATGTGGACTTTGGGAGTCTTCTGGAAGCATTGGCCGTTACGAGAAGCCACGTGGAGGAATTTGCTGCGATGACGTGTCCAAAGTGCCGCGGATCCGCGGTGGATCGGCCCATTCGGCTGCGGATCCGCGACCGTTTAGGAAGCTTGCTGCATGAAATTTCCATGGTGATTTGGTACTGACTTTGTGGAACTTTTGTGATGTCTGGAATCTTGTTATACTTTTCTGCTTACTGCCAGATCACAAGTCTTGGACTTGGCGCATTTTTATCAGCACTTTTAACAGTTTCAGCTCTTTTACCTGGAATTTCCTGCACACAATCTCGAGAGAAGTGTTGCGATATACAAAGATCATGCGTGTAATAATAAACACTCAATTTCCCTCAAAATGCCGGTTATAATATATAACACATGTTATTTGGTATTTTACAGACAATTTGCTAATATGTGCTATATTCATACCGAACACCTTTAGATGATTGCAAATAGTAGGAAAATTGATGTGTTAAAAATGCAATATTTTCGACTGATCAGGTTTCACCCATTAACAGAGCTTTGCTCTTCATAGATCTTCGATCTAAAGAAAACCTTTTTTAGGGTTTTGTTGACAGTGCTTTGCTTTCTTGAACCCATAGATTTAAATAGATTTTTCTTAGGGTTCCTTAACCCAATAACTTAGCTTTGCTCTTGTTAGATCTTAGATCTTAAGAAATCCTTTTCAGGGTTTCTTAACCCATTAACAGTGCTTTGCTCTCTTCAAATCACATAGATTTATTAATCTTTCATAAATAACTCTTAAGAGTTTGTTCATAGATCTTAAAGATCATGGAATTTTATTCCATTAAAATTTTACTTTAAGTTCTCTGATAGGTTATTCCATCATTTGTACAGAGCCAGGCTCTTAGAATTTTCTTGAGGAATTTTATTCCTTCATCATTAGAATCTGACAGGTGTCATTATGTTATAGAGCACTGTTCTCAAGGGAAGATTTACTCCCTGGCCTGAGGAATTCTCATTAAATGAGAATCAATTGAGGATTTCCTCATTTAATTGATTGTCTCATCAAATGATGAGGCTGTTTTATTAATGATGCAATGCCATCTGGATTATATGGGTCCCCTTTGGTAACTTTTCATTGCATTGTAGTGTGGTACTGATTTAAAGTACCTAGTGACAGGACTTAAATTGCAGCATTGGCGGCTGAAAATTTTTTCTTTTCCGTGCAGGTACTATGTCTTTCGACACTTCCTTCCCGTTCGTTCGCTCAGAAGGCAGATTCCCCGAAGCACCCATAGACCGAGAGGTTCTTGCGCTGATCAAAGACCATGACCCGGAGCACAAGAATCTTCATCTATGTGGTAGATGGTACGATCAGATTATCAGAGGCCGCCGGAGCTTTTCTTGTGCGACACCCTCGGAGCCTATCTCTGCGATCCCTTATCCAGATGCACCTCCGATAAGCTATACTGTGGAGGAGGTGAATTGGACTTTGGAAGGTCTCTTTCGGTCTTCTATTGCCGCAGTACCCGTGCAGCCGCCGGTGGCTTTGGACACTCTAGGGCGGCACATATGTCAGGGCGAGTCGCTCCTTTGGGGACAGCCTTACAACATAGGACTAACTTCCCGTCACCCTGCCGGATACTTACAGTGAGCCCGATATATCTTATCGGCGAATAAGTCACAACTGCTGAAGCTCGGATTGTACCCTGCGATCTACGCTTCCTTATTCCAGTATTCTGTACCTCTTACATGGTGGATCAATGCATTTTTAGAGCAATGGAACATTCCGACCCATACCTTCCTCTTATTTGATCGAGAAGTCTCCATTTCGTTAGAGGAATTTGCCGAGGTCTCTGGTTTACCCATTAGGGGAGAGCATTACGAGGAGCTGCTTCCTCCGGATGAGTATATTTTTGCCACCAAATCAGTGGTAATGGGTCTTACCCTAGAGAACGCCATTCAACACCAGTTCCCAAGTTTGATAAAGATGTTGAATATGTATGAGAGCCTCTTTCTCGAATTCGGAGGCCGCGGGGTTACTTTTACGGATTTTATCGCTCGTTTTCTCCGTACGGAAGTTTTATCGCAACAAGGTGAAAAGTTTGCCAAACTTGATAATCCTTTCGGCTTTGGCTTGGATCGCTGGCCAATATTGGAAGCTGATCAAAATGATTTCTTTCTTCCAAACGTCGCGATCGTCCCCTTTTCGGAAATTGCCGCTCTGGGTATCGATGAGGAATCGTTCTTTCTAGGGTTTCTCGGTTTATGGTTAAGCTGGTTCGCGCTTCCTATGCATCCTAGCTACATGAGGTCGTCTGTCTTCTACCCCGCGCATCGAATGGTTGCCGAGATACAAGTGGCCATTGGGATTGCTGGGTTAGCCCACATGTATCATGGCCTCAGCTTGGCAGCGAATACTACTGAGCCAGGGGTGCAGCCTGCCAACTTCTCAATGCATTATTTCACCTCATGGCTTGAGCTGCACGTGCTTGGGGTCTTCGGTATCCACAGAAGTCCTTCCTTTTATGACAGATGTAAGTTCCCTCGGATAATGCGGCTGGTCGACGCATCCATCGTAAGTCCGACACCGCGGGAAGCTAGGGGTTTGCTCGTTCGTCCACGTAAGGTTGGAGATGGTATGTCCTTCACCGATAAAATTTTGACCGTCAGCCAAGAATCTACAAAAGCGGTGCTGCCATTGCAAGACATTTTTAAGGATGGGGCCTCTGTGTTGAAAGCTCGGGAGATTCTTCATCTATACTCCATCAGGCCGAGCTTTCTCGTATTTAGGCAAAATGATGCGGCTTTGTTCATGAGATACAACCCGCATCGTTTCTCTCAGCAGCTGAGCTATAATCAGGGCGTCCCGCTTGAGGCTTTCTTGGCAGAACCTGCTACTACCGAAGAGGGTATACGAAGCACGTTGCATCATTTTATGTGCCTGAACACGGGGTCCAACTTCTTCATTAGTGAACCGATCTATGTTCCGAAGGCCCTGAATGTGCATGTGGCGTGGTATCAACATTCGATGGGCGCCGTCATTATGGAGGAGAAGCGATTGCTACTTGATCGCAAGGGCACCGCTCCGGCTGGTAACCCAAATGTTCCTCTGAAGCGACGGACCATTGTACGTCCTTCCTTAAGAGAATTTGCTGCGGTCGAGGTCCCGTATGATAGGCCTAAGCTACTGATACTCCATGCTCCCATAGAAATGGTGACTGTGGCATCCCCCGAGTCTGGCGTAGGTTCAGATATCGGGACTCGTCGTCCCAAGGTGCCCACCAAGCGTAACCCTGTGCTAGCGGCAACAGGTACTCGATCGCAGAAGAAGAAGAGGTCGATTATTTCTGCTGACGTTGTACTCGGCCAGGAGCCTCATGCTCCTTACAGCGAGGGCCTGAGCGAGTATGGGACCAACGAAGGCCTATTCATAGCGCTAGATGATACTGATCTGGAGGCTACCATCGCAGCTTCCGAGCGTCTCGCTAGCCACAAAGCAGGACTAAACATCCTTGATGAGTCAGGTAATCTTCAGTCGCATCTTTTTACCGTTATGTTTTTGTTATCATGTTTTGACCGACACTCCTTCTTTAACAGGTATTTCCACTGAAGAGGCTCTCGCGTCTTCCCTCAAGACTTTTGAGGAGGAGGAGAGGATTCGTGTTTCGCTGGGCGTTGGTATATTTCGGCTCATTGTGCCTTCATTCGCCTTTCTTATGGATAATCTGACCCCTTTTTCATCTTATCACAGGGACTACCTCAACTCAAGTCATGCCCAGTACAGTGCCAATCCCTCAGGGTGATGCGGAGATGCTTCTAGGGCCAGCTATCGAAGTCCCGGCCTCTTCAGTATTGCCAAAAGAGGCTTTACTTAAGCAACCGATGACGGACGCCATAACAGCTCCAGAGGTAGCTCCTGGCGTGGACAATGACGTCCGGTTGACGGAGGTCTTGAGAAGATCAGCTCTTACGGCTCGGGCGGAAAGGAAGCGCAGAATGCGTGCAACAAGGGAACGTAACGCCGCCTTGGCCGTAGGTGCAGGCTCGAGCACTGCTACCCCTGTCTTTACTCCTTCAGAAGGTGCTTCGGCCGCCCTGTCTACCAATCACAGACAAGCAGCATGTGCGGCTCGGGAAGCAATTGAAAGACCGACCCAAGGTAACGTAACAATGAGTTCTTTTGTCAAAGTTTTAATCTTCAGATTCTCATATGTCCTATCCTGCAGGGCCGAGCCTTGATGAGGAAGTGGTAGGTGAGATGGCGGCAACCACCGAGCCTGAGGTAGCCACTCTCTCTCAAGAGTCTGGAACTGCCCCAATTGCCACTCTTTCACCTTGCGGTTCCTTGCCATTGCCGGGCACTGCAAGTATCACGACGATTCTCGTGAAGTCGGGGGATGAAGCTACGGGCGGCGAAACCATTCCGATGGAGGAGGGTGAAGCAGTCGCTACACACAGTGATGCCCTCGTCGCGGTTTCGACCGGCGACTCACCAGGTAGATTTTGGGTTATTGCTTTCTTTTTTATTCTGCAATCCCTTTCAATCTTTTCTGACGGTATTTTTCTTATTTTTAATGCAGGTGTGGTGAGCGTTGAGGTTGTGCCATCTGAGGAAGCATCACCAGTTGCTGCTTTGACGGTGGCCGCCCCTTTGCCTTCTCCCGTGTCCTCCCAAATGCTGGAAGGTACGGGTTTGACTCTTCGGTTTCATTGTACATAATATACTTTATATACTGACATTGAATTATTACACCCTTGCAGGAGTTCTATTTGATCATCTGTATCAGGTACTGCACCCACATTTTTCCTTCCAGTCAGAGATAGCTTCATCTAGTGGCGTTGATGAGTACAACCTCTAACTAATATCTTCTCTTTTCTTTTAGGGGCAGCCAAGTCATTGCTAATTCTTCTTTGTTTTGACCGCAGCGCTACAGATTGAAGGAGGAGGTGAAAGAATAGTTGTGCCACTAGTACTCCCGGCCTTGCCACCTGCCGCAGCCGGTATAGTAAACTCCATTGTTCATGTACCTTATCTATTTCTTGAACCGTCATTTGACTATGATTTGTTTTGCAGCCGTGACACCGACTTCAGCTCCGTTCGAGTCTCGAATCATAATGCCAGCGGGCCCTTTTTCCAGACGTCCATCTTCTCAGGGTGCTGCGACCAGTCTTCGTATGTTGAGTGAATCCATTGAAGAGCTTGACGCGGAGACCCCTGCCCTTGCTGCAGATTTTACTGCCGAGGTTAATCCCATGCTGGTGATACTCGTGAACTTCCATAGCGAGGGCGTCGTTGAGTCTTGGGTTAATCACTGCAGGAAAATTGAGGCCTGCCTACATGAGCTTGAGCTTGGACGTCCTGCTCCCGAGGTCCTAGCTGTGAACTCTCAACGGGCTGCGTGGGTCGAGCAGAGCACTCCCTACTTCCGCCATCTTGAACAAGAAGCGGCCTTAAAGCGTAAGGAGTGTGAGGAGACTTCAAGCGAATTCGTTTGACTGCATGCTCAGGTTGATGCAAATGCTGTACAGTTGAAAGTTATCTTTGAGGGCCTTCTACGATGTATTTCTGATGGGCTAACGCTGAGGCAGAAGTCCGACCTCATCGAGCGAGATGCGCAGAGTGGTGGGGCAGCTCAGCGGGTCGTTGATGAGCAGCTTTCATTTTATTTGCAGCAACGGGCTCAAGTTGAAGCGGAGTTGGCCGCGGCATCTGACCGTGAAAAAGGGCTGAAGGGGGTGCACGAACAACTGATTGGTTTATTAAAAACGCTTCCCTCCCAATAGTTGTTTTGTATAGATTAACATTTGTAATTTTTGAATAAAATGCATCTATTTTTTTATCCTTTCATATGATGTAACTTGTACCCAATTGAACTAATAAATAAAAGATACATTTCTTTCGTACTATCTTATGTCATCTCTTGCTTTCTTCTCTTTTCTGTGTTTCCGGCATGTTACCTTAGTAAGCATAGCCTGTAGATGATAGAGAGCATTCCGTCTCGAACTCTTCGAGAGGTAGTGATGGCTTAGGAAGCAAGTTCAGATCCGCTGCCTAAGACTTTTCAACTTTATGAGCCGTGGGGGTCTCATAAAGACTTTTCTCCCTATGAGTCGAAAGGATCTCGTAGATGTATTTTCTCCTTAGGAATCGTGAGGATTCCTAAGTGTGTTTTCTCTTAGGAGTCGTAAGGATCTCACAAGAGAGTTTTCTTCCTTACGGGTCGAGAGGTCCCGTAAGTGATTGATGAGATTGACATTATCCGCATTTCACGGAGTTAGAAGTTGCTCTGGGCGTTTCCCACGGGGTCAGGATTTACTTTAGCCGTGTTCTACAGAACCAGGATTTGCCCTGGATGCTTCCCACGGGGTCAGGATTGACATTAGTCGTGTCCCGCAAGGACCAGGATCCGCTCTGGACGCTTCCCACGGGGTCAGAATTGACATTAGCCGTGTTCCACTAGACCATGATTTATTCTGGATGCTTTCTACGGGGTCAGGATTGACATTAGCCGTGTTCCGCAAGGACCAGGATCCGCTCTGGACACATCCCATGGGGTCAGGATTGACATTAGCCGTATTCCACTAGACTAGGATTTGCTCTGGATGCTTCCCACGGGGTCAGGATTGACATTAGCCGTGTTCCGCAAGGACCAGGATCCGCTCTGGACACTTTCCACGGGTCAGGATTGACATTAGCCATGTTCCACTAGACCAGGATTTGCTCTGGATGCTTCCCACGGGGTTAGGATTGACATTATTCGTGTTCCTCAAGGACCAGGATCCGCTCTGGACGCTTCCCACGGGGTCAGGGTTGACATTAGCCGTGTTCTGCAAGGACCAGGATCCGCTCTGGACGCTTCCCACGGGGTCGGGATTGACATTAGCCGTGTTCCACTAGACCAGGATTCGCTCTGGACGCTTCCCACGGGGTCAGGATTGACATTAGCCGTGTTCCGCAAGGACCAGGATCCGCTCTGGACGCTTCCCACGGGTCAGGATTGACATTAGTTGTGTTCCGCAAGGATCGTAATCCGCTCTGGACGCTTCCCACGGGTCAGGATTGAGATTAGCCGTCTTCCACTAGACTAGGATTTGCTCTGGATGCTTCCCACGGGGTCAGGATTGACATTAACTGTATTCCGCAAGGACCAGAATCCGCTCTGGATGCTTCCCACGGGGTCAGGATTGACATTAGCCGTGTTCCTCAAGAACCAGGATCCGCTCTGGACGCTTCCCACGTGGTCAGGATTGACATTTGCCGTGTTCCTCAAGGACCAGGATCCACTCTGGACGCTTCCCACGGGGTCAGGATTGACATTAGCCGTGTTCCTCAAGAACCAGGATCCGCTCTGGACGCTTCCCACGTGGTCAGGATTGACATTTGCCGTGTTCCTCAAGGACCAGGATCCACTCTGGACGCTTCCCACGGGGTCAGGATT
Organism: Agapanthus africanus; assembly: GCA_030015575.1. Taxonomy (NCBI): domain Eukaryota; kingdom Viridiplantae; phylum Streptophyta; class Magnoliopsida; order Asparagales; family Amaryllidaceae; genus Agapanthus; species Agapanthus africanus. The sequence continues at coordinate 422,803,097 of JASDDO010000029.1, forward strand.
GACATTAGCCGTGTTCCGCAAGGACCAGGATCTACTCTGGATACTTCCCACGGGGTCAGGATTGATATTTGCCGTGTTCCGCAAGAACCAGGATCTGCTCTGGACGCTTCCTACGGGGTCAGGATTGACATTAGCCGTGTTCCATGAGTCCAGGATAGGTTGACTTTATCCGCATTTCATGGAGTCGGGGGTTGATTCTCGGTTGTCTGTGCACCACTGAGTCATGGAACTGGGAATTGCCGCAGTTCTGCTTTGCTGATGTTGTGTCTGTTGTAATAAGACGAATGTTGAGATGATCTCCAGGCTGTTTGTGAACCGTCGAGACTTGGCTCTCTTTCGGATGGAGCCTGGAGGGAAGGTATGGTTCCCTCCTTGTTTGTGCCCTTGGATTGTATACAGGGATCAATGCGATCTCACCTATAGGCAAAAAGTTTCATTTTATATATTTTTCTTTCCTCGATGCTCTATCATTTCAGCTTTTATATCGCGAAAGTCGCGATTGCCCAATCATTTCGGATATTTTTCGCGGTGCCCAATCATTTTGGCTATTTTTTTTATTTACTCGCTGCTTTTTATTGCGAGTTTCTCAACCATTTCGGCTATTTTGTATGCATATATTTTTACTTGCTGATTTTGTTGCAAGTTACCCCATCATTTCGGCTATTTCGTATGCATTTGTAGCTCGCTGGATTTTCGCTGCGAGTTTGGGATTGGACACCGGTTTCGGTATCAGCATCGCTACAACTAGGATATTGCCAGGAGCGAATCATTATTTGCCTCTGTCGATGTCGAGCAAAGGTGGCTTAGCAAACATGTTAAGATCCTATCGACTAAGGCTTTTGACTTTATAAGCCATAAGGGTCTCATAAAAGTATTTCACCCTATGAGTCATGAGGATCTTGTAGGTGCGTTTTCTCCTTAGCAATCGTGAGGATTCCTAAATGTATGGCTTCTCGTAAGTCGTAAGGATCTTACAAGAGTGTTTTCTCCTTATAAGTCGAGAGGACTTACAAGGGTTTTTCACCGTGTAAACATATCCCTAGTCGCGGACAGGACTTTTTTAGGGAAATGTTTATTCGCGCACGTGGATTGTATATAAGGGTCAATATTGAACCGCTTGTAGGGCAGTCTATGGGTTGTTATGGCTTAAGAATAGCTTCAGATCCCTGTAACTTAAGGCTTTTGAACCCTATGAGCCGTGAGGGTCTCAAAAGGGAATTTTCCTTATGAGTCGTGACGATCTCGTAAGTTTAATTTCTCTTTAGGAATCGTGGGGATCCCTAAGTGTGTTGCTCCCATGTGAGTCGTAAGGATCTCACGCGGGTGGTTTCTCCTCACAAGGTCGAGAGGACCTTGCAAGTGTCTTTTAACGAGATTGCGCCCTTTCAGGTTTTCACAAAACTCGACGGTAGCCCTGCTGTTTTTACTCATGAAGCCCTTTCGGGTTTTCATCCATGCCCATTTTGCTTATGGACATACCGTTTTCTTTTTCTTTTTTTATTTTATTATTATTTTTTTGTGTCAGCCTTGGGATGCTGTGGTCCGTAGTAGTTTATCGACGTTTCGGTCAATAGCCAGTTTTAGGACATAGTGTTCCATCGTTAGTTTAAGGACGTTTCGGTCCGAAAACCGGCTACTACTTATAGAGTTTGGGCTTAAGAAGATAGCGAGCGGACATAGGCGTCGTCATCTATCGTTGACCTAGGCCGTAACTCGTCAGGCATAGTATTTTTTTTAGGAAGCGACCGTTTATTGGCCTGAAAGGTTTTTCACCATGCATGTCCATGAGTAGATAGGCTCCACCCTGGTAAACTTTGTCTATGATGTACGGGCCTTCATAGTTCGGCTCGAATTTCCCCCGTTTGGCACGATTGGGGATCATAGGTCTCTTGACCACTAGCACGAGTTCGCCTTGGCGGAATGTCCTCAGCCTAGTCAATCTCTCATATGAGCGTGTCATCTTTGCTTTATAAGCCTCCAGATTTTGTTGTGCCATGAGCCGGGTTTCATCAAGGGCATCGAGCTCCTCAAGCCGAAGGTGAGCATTTTCTTCGTCTGTTAGCTCGTAGTGAACCTCTACTCATAGAGAGGGTAACTCTATCTCGAGGGGGAGTACCGCTTCTGTGCCGAATACCAATGCATACGACGTTGTGTTCGTGGCTATTTTGAATGTAGTTCGATACGCCCAGAGAGCTTCATGCAGTCTCTCATGCCAGTCCCTCTTATTTCGAGATACCGTCTTTTTCACGATCTTCATCAAGGTCTTGTTACAAGCCTCAGCTAGACCGTTAGCTCAGGGATTATAGACCGAAGAGTATCTCCAGTCTATGTTATGCTGTTGTGCGAAGCGGCTGATTTTATGGCTTTTGTAGGCTGGCCCGTTATCGCAGATAATCCGTCGTGGAGTGCCGAACCGGTAAATGACGTGTGTCTTAAAGAAATGAAGGATATTCTCCGTCTTTACTTCCCTTAGTGGTACTGCTTCTGCCCACTTATAGAAGTAATCGGTTGTTGCCAGTAAGAACCGATGTCCTCTAGACGATGCTGGTTCGATGGGGCCGATTATGTCAGTTCCCCACATTTCGAACGGCGAGCTAGCTACCGTTGGGTGTATTGGATTTGGATGCTGGTGGATAAAGTCCCCGTGAATCTGGCACGAGTGGCACTGCTTTTCGTATTCGAGACTGTCTTGGATCATCGTGGGCCAATAGTAACCCATACTCTTGTTCTTTAGTTTCATCTTCGGCCCGGCTTAGTGAGAACCGTAGAGTCCGTCGTGAGTTTCTTGGACGACTCTCCTTGCCTCTTCGGGTCCCAGGCATTTTAGCCACGGAGAATCAAATGATCTCTTATACAAAGTATCATTGAAGAAGGCAAAAGATAGAGCTCATTTCATGAGCTGATGTCTCGAGGATGCATCTTCAGGTGTTCGAAGGGATTTGAAGTAGTCTATAAAGACTTCTCTCCAATCCATAGCCTTTTCCTGGTCCTTTATTTGTAGGGCTGTTTGCTCGGTAGCTCCCTTTTCCTTGGATGAATCCGGAGATATTTCTGCCGGTGTAAGAATCTGACGGCTTTGCACAACGATTCTCACGTCACCGAGATTCTCACCGGCCAGTTCTTTAGCGAGCTTGGCTAATGCATCCGCTTTGCTGTTTTCCGCATGCGGTATACTTTCCAGCATGTAGGAGGGAATTTGAGTCAGTAATTGCTGCACTCACTCGCCGTACTTTACCAGCTCTGGCTTGCACATTTGATAGTCGCCGTTTACTTGACTAACGATCAGCTGGGAGTCTCCGTATATAAGAAGGTTCTTGATTCCCATGTCGACAGCGATCTCAAGACCTACTATCAAAGCTTCGTACTCGGCTTCATTGTTCGTCCTCGGCTCTTTCAAGGAGAAGGCAAAGCGCATTATCCCTCCTTGCAGAGTCACGAAGATGAGGCTTACCCCTGATTTGATTATGGGGGCACTTTGTTTGCGCTTCTTCATGAAAGATGCCCTATCGAAGTAGAGTTCTCATGGGTGTCACTCTCTCTTCTTTCACCGTCGATCGTGTTAAACGGGTGTGTTCCTCTCCAAACACAGAGACGCAACCGCGTAGGTCCGTCTTGCCTAAATTTCGGGGCAGATGCTAATTGGTACTATCCATTCACCTCTCCGAAGATGCCAAGTTGATTTATGGCACCATGTATCGAAGGTTTAAACGAATGCGGCCGATGTAGCAGACTTCGTCAGATTCCCCCTCGTTGGAGGGTTTTTGATTGTGGGGACGCTCTTCCCTGCAGGCGCAAGCCCCTGCAATTAATTACGCTACCGCATCGCGGTAATAACTTTCTCCTTCTCCAGATGGTCACTTCATGTCGTGGGTGTTTGTTTTGTTTGTGGTTGCCCGTGGATTGTATACGGAGATTAATTACTGTTGTCGCCCGTAGGGCGTGGATTAGTCCAAATCCGTATCTTCTTAGATTTGGATTTGGGGGTTTGGGTTTAAGGATACGTTAGCCTCATTTGAGACTAAGATCGACTTAAACGTTTGTTAAGGATGCGTTAGTCTAATTTCTAGACTAAGATCAGCTTAACAGCATCATCTAGATCTAACAAAAAAAGCATTTGGCCTCTGTTGTTTAGTTTAGGGACATTGTGGTCGATTACCAGTTTAAGGACATGGTGGTCCAAGGTTAAGGACATCATAGTCCGTGGGTTTAAAAGGACCCCACAACCCGAGATTAAGGACATCATAGTCCGTGGGTTTAAAGGGACCCCACAGTCCAGGTTAAGGATATCGTAGTCCGTGAGCTTAAGGACCCCACAGTCCGAGTTTAAGGACATCATAGTCCATGGGCTTAAGGACCCCACAGTCCAGGTTAAGAACATCGTAGCCCGTGAGCTTAAGGACTCCACAGTCCGAGTTGAAGGACATCATAGTCCATGGGCTTAAGGACCCCACAGTCCAGGTTAAGGACATCGTAGTCTATGAGTTTAAGGACCCCACAGTCCGTAGTTTAAAGACGTCATAGTCTATAAAGTTTAAGGACATCATAGTCCATGAGTTTAAGGACCCCACAGTCCGTAGAAATGTGTGGTTGTTGGGACCCGTCACCTCTCTAAAGACGTTGAAGGATTACAACGACAAATATTAGAGGAGTAAAGAGATGTACCCTCGAACCGGTATGGGTTGGTTGAAAGATCTGTAGTCCAATTTGGGACTAAGATCTGTTAAATGTTCATGAGCAGATGAGCTCAATTAAATATAAGTTGAGGACTTATAGTCAATATTGGGCTAAGTCCAATAAACATTTAAATATTTTGTTTATTCTTGCTATTGAGCATTTATTTGGGCTTGGCCCTTTTAATAATGCTGAGCATTAGACCTTGACATCTTTTTTTGTCTTGTATTGAATGTAGAGCATTCAGCAGAGCTTTGGCTCATTAAAGAACAACTTGTGTTCTGTCAGCGCAACCTATGGTGCGCTAGGCGCTTTGCGCCGATCAAAAAGTGCAGTGCGCTTCTGCCACGTGGCGCGCATGTAAGGGACACGTGTCATGTTCTGCGCTAGGCGCCGGATGATGAGCACAGTGCGCCAGTTTATGACCGTTGAGCGCTAATTTATGAGCGCACTGCGCTAGTTCAGTGGCGCACATGTGAGTGACACGTGGCACGCTTGGCGCTGAGCGCCAGCCCATGAGCGCAGTGCGCTATTTAGAGGCGCAAAGCGCAAGTTGCATACGTGGTCGATACGTGGCGCATTTTGGTGCTGAGCACCAGTTCAGGGAGCGCAAAAGCGTTGTTCAAGAGCGCAAGGCGCATTTCCATAACGCAAAGCGCATTTGATCAATTTTTATAATCTGTGAACAAATTTATGTCTTTTAAAAGTGACTTTGTCTCAAGATTCAAGAACAACAATTCTTATTTTTGAAAGGCTTGCCTTTATAGATCAATGATCTGTGTGAAGAATATGTTCTTCTTTATTATGTGATGAGATCTTTTGATCTCTTTTATGAAAGATCTTGGTCTTTGTAGATCTATAATCTTTTTTAAGAAGATAATTCTTCTTTTTATGAGATGATTTCATCTCTATGTTCATTGTTCATCATCTTTACCTTGAAGAAATATTCTTCTTTTTGCTAAGAGCTTGCTCTTCTTTCTTTAAGTTCACAAAGCTTATAGGGGATTTCTCTATATCAGACTTGAAGTCTTGGGGCCTTTATATAGTGCATATTGATTTGTTGGATCAGTTAAAGAGATCTTTCTCTGATTGATTTTGGGGTATTTCCCACCGTTGGATTTTTGATTTAGGGGCTTCTGTTTTGCAGAAGATAGTCTTCTTGTTTTAATAAGATTGAGAAATCTTTCCATGCAGAATTTATCCTGTCTTTGGTAATTTTTATTTACTATTGGATCATTGATCCAACGGTGCTCTGATTTACAGAGTACAATCTTGTTGTTTGGAAAGATTTTGAGGAATCTTTTCTTAATAGAATTTAATTCTGATTAATTAATGATTTATCATTATTATTAGATCTTTTGATCTAAAGGTGGGGAATTTTTAATTCCAGCATTAGCGCACCCGTGCTTTGCACGTGGTGCGCTTGCTCAGAGCGCAGCGCACTTTGCGCTAGCGCACCAGTGTTTGACACGTGGTGCGCTGCTCAGAGCGCAGCCTGCGCTAGCGCACCCGTGTTTGACACGTAGTGCGCAGCGCACCCAGCGCTAGCGCACTCATGATGCGCTGCCTAGGACACAGCACACCTGGCGCTAGCGCATCCGTGTTCGACACGTGGCACGCAACGAACCTAGCGTTGGATCTGAAGCGTTGCTTCAATTTTTGAATTTCGAATTTCAAAACAGAGTTTTGCTCTGATTGGGGGAAACAGAAGCGTCGCTTCATTTCAAATCTCGGAATTTGAACAGAGCTTTGCTTCGATTGGGGAAACAAATGCCCCCCCACCGTTATGCTCATGTGGCGCAAACGTGAGTGCAGCTGTGGCGGCATCTGTGCCCATGGATCAACTCAGATGTTGAAGAGGCATTTCGATGCCTATAAATAGGACCTTTGGTCCCTTAGATGATTCTCATCTTCTTCTTGAGAATTATCTCTTCTGAGAATTTCATTCTCCCACAGAGCATAGCTCTCTTGTTTAAGAACCAAAACTCTGTCAAAACTTAGGTAAAGTTTAAAACTCTTAATAAATTAGGGTTTTACCCATTAACAGAGCCTTGCTCTTTTGATAACATGTTGATTTCTTAATCTCTTGTGAAGAACTCTTAAGAGTTTTATCCATGGATATCAAATTCATTAAAAGCTTTGCTTTTAGGGTTCCTGATGGGTTACTTCATCTTCCTCGCAGAGCATGGCTCTTAGCATTCTCAGGAAATTTCTTTAAATTCTTCTCATAATTGACTTTGACAGGTGTCACACCTGTCTGCAGAGCATTTCTCTCGAGGAGTTTAACTCCTAGACCCAAGGGGTCGCTCATTAAATGAGATTTCTTTTATTTAGGATTTCTCGCAGATTCAAATTTGTTAGGTGTCATAATTAGAATTTGTTTTCTCCATGGGGATATCAAGAGTCGTTTAAATCCCTATGCCTGTTTTTCCTCATTACTAATCTTTTAATAATGTTTCTTTTCAGGCACTATGGCTATTCATTTATATAATCTGAACGAGTTCATCTTTTATGAGGATATTCGCGTACAGGGCCGTTGCCAAAACCAAGAGTTTACAGATGCCCAATGTGCGGAGATTATGGATCGTCTGTATGCACGCGACGGTTGGCTGCTTCCTCGTCATTCCGCTCTCTTGAAAATCGTAGTGGGAGCAATTTGGAGAGCACTTCCTGGGTTTCACGAGGCCATGCCGCTTAATGCGCTGGATGATGTCGAAGACAAGGTGCATTCAGTGTACCTGTCGGGGATGATCTCGAAGAAGCGGCGAGATAACCTCATTGATATTCTGCATCAAACTTTCCAACAGACGACGATAATCGCTTCTTATCAAAGGGAGGGAGACATTGGCGAGGATCTCGACAATCTTGAGCACGGGAAGATGCACACGAGAATGGTCAGAAAGGCCAGAAAGATTCTAGACGGCCTTATTTTCGAATTCCTCAATCCATGCCCTGGATATGAGGTTTTACCATTGTAGTCATTTTGATGATGTTTTCGTTTACTGCTTTCATGATTGTAAGAAATTTTCGAAGTATGAATGGCAAATTCCTCATTTCAGCGTGTTTTATTTTATGTACTAAACCTTTTGCCCATGCATGAATGGGTATGCTTCGAACGCTTAATCAAATGCGAATCAAATGTTCTCCTTGTCACTTTCTTCTCTTTTCTTTGTTGCCGGCATGTCACTTTAGTAAGCGTAGATTGCAGAAGACAGAGAGCATTCTGTCTTGAATTCTTTGAGGGGTAGTGATGGCTTAGGAAGCAGGTTCAGATCTGTTGTCTAAGACTTTTCAACTTCATGAGCCGTGAGGGTCTCATAAAGACTTTTCTCCCAACGAGCCGTGAGGATCTCGCAGGTGTCTTTTCTCCTTAGGAGTCGTAAGGATTCCTAAGTGTGTTTTCCCTTATAAGTCGTAAGGATCTTATAAGAGAGTTTCCTTCCTTACGAATTGAGAGGACCCGTAAGTGTTTAAGATTGATGTTATCCGCATTTCACGACGTCATTGGGTGATGTATTTCCGCGACGGGGTCATGTAGATGATGTATTTCCGCGACGGGGTCATGTGGATGACATATTTCCGAGACGGGGTTATGCGGATGACGTATTTCCGCGACAGGGTCATTTGGATGACGTATTTTCGAGACGGGGTCATATGGATGACGTATTTCCGTGACGGGGTAATGTGGATGACGTATTTCCGCGACGGGGTCATGTGGATGGCGTATTTCCGTGACGGGGTTGTGTGGATGATGTATTTTCGAGATAGGGTCATATGGATGACGTATTTCCGCGACGGGGTCATGTGGATGACGTATTTCCGCGACGGGGTCATGTAGATGACGTATTTCCGAGATGGTGTCATGTGGATGACGTATTTCTGTGATGGGGTCATATGGATGACGTATTTCCGAGACGAGGTCATGTGGATGACGTATTTCCGAGACGGGGTCATGTAGATGATGTATTTCCGCGATGGGGTCATGTGGATGGCGTATTTCCTTGACGGGGCCATGTGGATGACATATTTCCGTGACGGGGTCATGTGGATGACGTATATCCGAGATGGGGTAATATGAATGATGTATTTCCGAAACAGGGTCATACGGATGACGTATTTCGGAGACGGGGTCATGTGGTTGATGTATTTCCGTGACGGGGTCATGTGGATGACGTATTTCCGAGACGGGGCCATGTGGATGACATATTTCCGTGACGGGGTCATGTGGATGACGTATTTCCGAGATGGGGTCATGTGAATGATGTATTTCCGAAACGGGGTCATGTGGATGACGTATTTCTGAGACGGGGTCATGTGGATGACGTATTTCCATGACTGGGTCATGTGGATGGTGTATTTCCACGACGGGGTCATGTGGATGACGTATTTCTGAGACGGGGTCATGTGGATGACGTATTTCCATGACGGAGTCATGTGGTTGACGTATTTCCGAGACGGGGTTATGTGGATGACGTATTTCCGAGACGGGGTCATGTGGATGCCGTATTACCATGACGGGGTCATGTGGATGACGTATTTCCGAGACGAGTTCATATGGATGACGTTGTGTCTGTTGTAATGAGACTAATATTGAAGTGGTCTCTAGGTTGTCTGTAAACCATTGAGATTTGGCTTCTTCTTCTAATGGAGCCTGGAGAGGGAAGGTGTGATTCCTTCTTTATTTGTGCCCCTGTGTTGTATACATGGATTGATATGATATCACCTGTAGGGCATAAATTTCATTTTATTTTATTTATTTCTTTCTTTCTTATTTCCGCGGTGCTCTATCATTTCAGCTTTTATATCACGAAGGTCGCGATTGCCTAATCATTTCGGCTATTTTTCACGGCGCCCAATTATTTCGGCTATTTATTTTATTTTTATTCGCTACTTTTTATTGTGAGTTGCCCAATCATTTCGGCTATTTTGCATGCATACATTTTTACTTGCTGATTTTGTTGCAAGTTGCTCTATCATTTCGGCTATCTCGTATGCATGTGTGGCTCGCTAGCTTTTTTGCTGCAAGTTTGGAATTAGATACTGATTTCGGCATCAGCACCGCTACAACTGGGATATTGCCAGGAGCGAATCATCATTTGCTTCTGTCGATGATGAACAAAGGTGGCTTAGTAAACAGGGTTAAGATCCTGTCGACTAAGGCTTTTGACTTCATGAGCCGTAAGGGTCCCATAAAGGTATTTCTCCCTACAAGTCGTGAGGATCTCGTAGGTACATTTTCTCCCTAGAAATCGTGAGGATTCCTAAGTGCATGATCTCTTATAAATCGTAAGGATCTTACAAGAGTGCTTTCTCTTTATAAGTCGAGAGGACTTACAAGGGATGTTCACCGTGCAAATATATCTCTAGTCACGGATGGGACTTTGTCAGGGAAATGTTTATTCGCACCCGTGGATTGTATACAAGGGTCAGCGTTGGGCCGCTTGTAGGGCAGTATTGGAGGTTGTGGTGGCTGTTTAAGAACAGGTTCAGATCCCTGTAGCTTAAGACTTTTGAATCTTATAAGCCGTGAGGGTCCCATAAGAGGGTTCTCCTTACGAGTCGTGAGGATCTCGCAAGTATAATTTCTCCTTAGGAATCATGGGGATCCCTAAATGTGTTACTCCCTTGTGAGTCGTAAGGATCTCACGCAGGTGGTTTCTCCTTACAAAGTCGAGAGGACCTTGCAGGTGTCTTTTAACGAGATTGCGCCCTTTCGGGTTTTCACAAAACGCGCCGGTAGCCCTGCTGTTTTTACTCACGGAGCCCTTTTAGGTTTTCATCCGTGCCTTTTTCGCTTATGGACCTACCGTCTTTCTTTTTTCTTTTTTTCTTTTTTTAATTTTTTTTGTACCAGCCTTGAGATGCTGTAATCCACCGTAGTTTATCGATATCTCGGTCAACAGCTAGTTTTAGAACATAGTGGTCCATTGTTAGTTTAAGGACGTTTCGGTCCATTGTTAGTTTAAGGAAGTTTCGGTCCGTTGTTAGTTTAAGGACGTTTCGGTCCGCTGCTAGTTTAAGGACGTTTCGGTCCGTCGTTAGTTTAAGGACGTTTCGGTCCGTTAGCCGGCTACTACTTATAGAGTTTGGGCTTAGGAAGATAGCGAGCGGACATAGTCGTCGTCATCTATCATTGACCTAGGCCGTGACTCGTCAAGCGTAGTACTTTTTCAGGAAGCGACCATTTATTGGCCTGAAGGGCTTTTCGCCATGCATGTCCATAAGTAGGTAGGCCCCACCCTGGTAGACCTTGTCTATGATATATGGGCCTTCATAGCTCGCTCGAATTTCCCTCGCTTGGCACTATTGGGGATCATAGGTTTTTTGACCACTAGCACGAGTTCGCCTTGGCAGAATGTTCTCGGCCTAGTTAATTTTTCGTATGAGCGCGTCATCTTTGCTTTGTAAGCCTCCAGATTTTGTTGCGCTATGAGCCGGGTTTCATCAAGGGCATCGAGCTCCTCAAGCCGAAGCTGAACATTCTCTTCGTCCGTTAGCTCGTAGTGAACTGCCACTCGTAGAGAGGGTAACTCTACTTCGAAGGGGAGTACCGTCTCTATACAGAATACCAATGCGTACGGCGTTGTGTTCGTGGCCGTTTTGAACGTAGTTCGATACGCCCAGAGAGCTTCATGTAGTCTCTCGTGCCAATTCTTCTTATTTCGAGAAACCATTTTTTTCACGATCTTCGTCAAGGTCTTGTTAAAAGTCTCAGCTAGACCGTTAGCTCGGGGATTATAGACTGAGGAGTATCTCCAGTCTATGTTATGCTGTTGTGCGAAGTGGCTGATCTTGTGGCTTCTGTAGGCTGACCCGTTATCGGAGATAATCCGTCGCGGAGTGCCAAACCGATAAATGACGTGCGTCTTGAAGAAATGGAGAATATTCTCCGTCTTCACTTCCCTCAGCGGTGCTGCTTCTACCCATTTGGAGAAGTAATCAGTTGTCGCCAAAATGAATCGATGTCCTCTGGACGATAGTGGTTCGATGGGGCCGATTATGTCATTCCCCCACATTTCAAATGACTAGCTAGCCACCGTTGGATGTAGTGGATTTGGATGTTAATGGATAAGTCCCCGTGAATCTGGCACGAATGGCACTACACGTTTGATAGTCGTCGTTTACTTGACTAACGACCAGTTGGGAGTCTCCGTATATGAGCAGGTTTTCAATTCCCATGTCGATGGCGATCTCGAGACCTGCTATCAAAGCTTTATACTCGGCTTCATTGTTTGTCTTCGGCTCTGTTAAGGAGAAGACAAAGTGCATTATCCCTACTTGTGGAGTTATGAAGATGAGCCCTACCCCTGATTTGATTATTGGCGTGCTTTGTTTGCGCTTTTTCATGGAAGATGCTCCATCGAAGTAAAGTTCTTATTGGGTATCATTCTCTCTTCTCTCCCCGTCGATTGTGTCAAACACGTGTTCGTCTAGCAATTCGCACTTCAAGGGAGAGTCGGCAGGTATCGGATGCTCAGCGAAGAAGACGGCGATGGCCTGACCTTTCATTGCCTTAAGAGGACGATAAGTTATCGAGAACTCCATCAAGAGGAGGGCCCATTTAGCGAGTCGTTCTGTTAATATGGCCTTTGACATCAAATATTTGAGGGGATCCACCTTTAATATGAGATGGACCTCATGTGCCAATGCATAGTGTCTGAGTTTCGTTATTGCAAAGATCAACGCCAGGCAGTGTTTTTCAATGAGAGAGTAATTGCTTTCTGCCCCCAGGAGAACTCGACTCAAATAGTAGAGGGCTCTCTCCTTCCCTTGGTCGTTCGGTTGTTCCCATAGCGCGCCTAAAGAACCTTCGAGGGCTGTTGTATACAGAATGAGAGGCTTTCCCTTGACCGGAGCAGCGACTATTGGCGGATTCTGCAGGTACTGCTTGATTTCATCCAGTACGCTTTGGCACTTGTGTTCCCAGACGAAAGGGGTTCCCTTCTTCATCAGGTGATTGTAAGGACGACACTTACTGGAGTAAGTGGTATAAATCGCCGGTTCCTTGGAGAGACCGCAGCTGCTTGAGGGTCCTTGGCGGGGGAATTTCCATAATCTCCTTGATCTTTGACGGATCTATCTCGATGCCTCAGTGTCAGATGATGAATCCTAGGAATTTTCCTGAGGAGACTCCGAACGCGCATTTGAGAGGGTTCATCTTCAAGTTGTATTGCCGCAGGCGTTGAAACACGATCTTCAGATGCTCTAAATGTTTCTCGTATAATTTGCTTTTAACTACGAGGTCGTCGATATAACATTCGACGATTTCATGTATGAGGTCATCGAAGATCTTCGTCATGGCCCTCTGATAGGTAGCACCGGCGTTCTTTAGACCAAAGGGCATCATCTTGTAGCAGAATATGCCCAAAGGAGTCCGGAAGGCGGTATGCTTCTGGTCTTCGCGATGCATCTTTATCTGATTGTATCCTGACGAGCCATCCATGAAGGAGAAAACTTCTTGAGTGGACATATTGTCTATCATCAGCTCGGTGACCGGTACCAGAAAGTCGTCCTTCGGGCAGGCTTTATTGAGATCCCGAAAGTCCACACATATGCGCACCGTTCCATTCTTCTTCATCACTGGGACTATGTTAGCGATCCAATCAACATATTGAACCTCTTGGATGATGCCGGAGTCGATTAGTTTTTTGACTTCGGCATTGACGCTCATCTTAAGCTAGAGCCGCATTCTTCTCGGTGCTTGTTTGATCGGTTTGACGTCCGGGGATATCTCCAATTTGTGCACAGCGATCTCTGGATCTAATCCTGGCACCTCGGAATAGTTCCATACGAAGCAATCTTTATGCTGCATGAGTACGTCTTTTAGTATAGCCACCCTTTCTTCAGACAATAGCTCACTGACGAACGTCGGCCGCGGGTCACTTGTCGTTCCCAAATCAATTTTCTTGAGGTTATCTGCAGTAGTATGTATCCCATTTTCCAGCTCTCTTGGCACCGGTGGAAACTATGAGATTATCTCGTTATCATCATTTTCGAAGCACCAGGGGAGGTCATCAATATTGTTGAGCTCTTCTTCTGACAACGTTATCACGTGACAGGCACGAGCTCACTTCCAAGACCGATGTTTATCCGGTTCTACTCTCATGGCTTTGGGTTCATGCTTCTGCGGTGGGGTTACCCTCTAGCTGCTGGATAGAGCGAACCTGCCTTGCTGATACTGGTCTTTTACCCAGTCTTTAAATATGAAGCAGTCTTCGAGAGGATGTCTTATTGCCCTGTGATAGGAGCAATAGTCCGGGTGAGAGACTTCGCCTGCTTGCTCGGGGTGATTGGACTCCGGGAGTGTCATCATCTGATGTTTTATGACAAGATCGAATATTTTCCTTGTCTTGTTTTGGGGAAAAGAATATGCTCGACTCATTTTTTTCATAAGAGACGAATCTGGACTGCTCGATTCCTGATCGCGTGGCTTCTTGGACCCGCTTTGTCGCTGTAGAACGCTTTTCCCGTTCTTTGGTTTATTTCTGCCTCTGCGTCGGGCTTTTTATACAACGGGCTGACAAGGAGGGGCATTTTCATTTTTCACAGCCTGCTGAGAGAGGCGTTGCGTCCTGGCTTTCTCGTAGATGGCCATTTCGCGATTATGGTCGTCTCGAACCTTTTGACCTGCTTCATTTATAAGCTTGTCCACTTGTTCTTCGAATGACGGACTGGGCATTTTCACGGCGGGAGCTCTTTCTGATTCGGGGTTAGCATCTTCCCACAGAGAATCTCCCTCTTCATCAAAGTCATGTATGACGTAGCAGTCGCGGAGTAGCTCCCGTTTCTTGGATTGAACATACCCAAGCCCGGTCGTTTCTATTCTCCCATTGGGCAACTTTCATTGAGTTCTAGGAACATTCCAGATCTTGTTATAAAACCGTGCTTGTCGCGCAGTTTGCTTAAGGGGTACACCTTGGCGTCTCAAGAGTCTCTTTAGTCCATCTGTATAATATTTGGGCAAACAGATGGGCTGGAGCCTGTCAAGTGTAGAGTCCGCTCCATGCCAGATTTCTTTCTCCACTTTGGTTTCCCCGAATCAGTAGAATAGAATTTCCTTTTCACCTTTTCGCATGGGAGGGACATAGAATGTCTGCTGTTCTTCCATACTGTAGGTATCTAGCGCATCTAGTTCTTTATGATGCTTGGGCGGAACCATGGCAACTTGCAAACTTTGATCTTCATCAGCGAAGGTTTGTATTGATGGCCGAGCGGAGAATATGGCATTGATCTCGAGTCGCTGCCGAAGATCAACATAGGAGCAGACGGTCCTGGCTTGTTGTAGTGAGGTGGACCTGAGTAAACTATCTCCTCCTCCTCCTCGGTATCACTCTTGAAGACCGGAATAGTAGTGATAGCTTTGTTCTTCTGTTTGTGACATCTTTCCGTGTCCTCAAAATCTGGTAAGAAGTATTTTGCATCTTCGTACTTGCGGACTTCGTTCACGGAGAATGGGTTTAGCTCTCCTGTAACAGTATACTTGAGACCATCTTTGAAATACTTCATACATTGATGTTGTGTAGAAGAGATGATGTTGTACTCATGTAACCAGGGCAGGCCGAGCAAAGCATTGTAGCATGTCTTGGCGTCAATGACGTGAAACTTAATGTCCGTGACAAGCAGCCCAAAGCGTAGTGTCAGTATTACAGACCCAAGCATCCGTGATGACTGGGAGTCAAACCCGGAGATAGCGATCTTGTCCCGAGCGAGGTGTTGAACACTTATGCAGATCTCCTTTAGCACGCTTACGTTAAGGAGGTTAACGGAGGACCCATTGTCAACCAGGATTTTACCTATCTTGATGCCATGACAGTATCCGGAGACATATAGAGGACGGTTGTGCTCGCATGTCCTAAGGAGGAGGTCTTCATTGCTGAAGGTGATAACGGCTGTATGTACTTCTTTCAGCTCGTCCTTCATCTTTTCTTCGGTAAGGAAAGCTTGGAATTGCTCGGGCTCTTGTAGTGCCTTAATCAAAGAATTTCTTGCTTCCTTGGATACAGAAGGGCATCGAGAATGCTGAGCTGCGAGGGTATCTTCCTCAAGTGTGCCAGAACGTTGTAGTCTACCTTATTTTTCTTTGGCGGGTCCTTGGCTATCAGCTCTTTGACGGATTGGTCATCAAGGATGATATCCTCAGGGACATTTTCTTTTCCCTTATCTTTTCTATTTGACCCACTGTTCGAGGGCTCAAGATTCTTTTCGGGCAGCGTACGATTGCACAGCTGAATATTTTCACAGGTCTTCGGTTCTTCCTCTTTTCCCAAGGTGGGCTCTTTAAAGAGAGGGCCAAGAGCCATTTCTTCGTCAGAGTCGCTCCCGAAGGTGAGAACTTGCGATCCCCCGGCATTGACCATGCGACAGTTGCTGGTGGTTCTTTTATGCTCCTCAGTCGTACTTCCTTGCTCCCAATGATTTTTGCGTTTCATCCGCTTGAAATGTTGCCGGTGAGCAACATATCCCTACCACCATATTTTAAAAGCGTTGCACTCTTCGGTGGGGTGCGTAATCTTTCGATGATATAAGCAGTAGCTAGGATGTGTTTCTGATTCACCAAGAATATTTTCTTCGGAGGGTGGCAGCCTCATTCCCATTGATATGGCTTTGGCGAACCTTTTACTCGTCTTGAACCTGCTTTTATTTGCGACGGATGTATTTTGATCTGGCGGGAGTGTTTCAACCCTTTCGTCTAGTTGCCGGCGTTTGGCCTTTTCAAATATGGCCATCTCACGCTCCCGAACAACTTTGCTTTTAAGAAGAGCTTCATTGAGGAATGCATCAATCATTTCGTCTGACGACTCTAGAAGTTCGGGTTTAGGATTTGCCCCCAGTTTCTCCGTGTAAGGAGATTCCTCATTGTCTATTGACAAGTGAGAAATCACATGGCAGCTTGCTACATAATCTTCAGGTTCATCCGACGAGTCTTCTCCATCATCTCCGTCCTCAAGGACATGGCTGAGAAACTCTTGGAGGGTGACTGGAGTCCGTGCCTTCTGGTTATACTCTTCCAGCGCGTCAATCTACTTTTGCAGGTCCATGCGCTTGTCACTAGGCTTCACGGGCTTCTTGAATTTCTTCTTCTTCGAAGATTTCGACGGCTGGGTATGAGTGCTTTGGCTATCACCACCGATATTTGGAGTTGGACGCGGTTTTAACATTCCTTTGATGATCTCGGATTCGAGTGGATTTTTCCACCTGATCGCCAGGCATATTTGGAGATATTTCAGCATTCTTTTCATCTTGGTTGAAAGAGCGACCTCCCATGGAGCTTCTTCTACGAAAGAGCATGATGCCCCCAGTGTGTCCATCTTCTTGGGGGTGTGCGGCCGAGGCGAGTTCACCTTCCAATTCTAGGATAATACGAATTTGCCCGCTGGTACTGATCTTCTATCCAGCTTTTGAAGATGTAACAATCCTCGATCGGATAGCCCAACATTCGGTGATAAGGGCAATAATTAGGATTGCTAATGTCGCCTGGTTGCGCTGGGCGTCTTAGCTCCGGTAAATTGATGAGCCTGTTACGCAGTGCAAGCTTGAATAACCTCTTCGTCTTGTCTTGAGGGAACGAGTAAGGGCATCTCATTTTATCTTCGAGAGATCGAGTTCTATTATTTTGGCGATCAACTTGTCTTAAACCGCTGGGTTGCTGTTGAGCATTAGCGACGACGGTCGCTTTCCCCTTTCCCTTCTCGTTCCACGGGTCCGGCTTTGGAGGAGACGGTCTATGACCCATCTGGTCCATTTGGGATAACTTGTCAATCAAGGCCTGGAACGTGGTCGGCTTGAAGAACATCATGAATTGGGAAATAGTCGCATGAGGGTCCAGAGTTCCTACGAACATGCCACCGCCGGCGCTTCTTCGATACGCTGTTCGCATTTCGATCACAGATTCCACCATCTTATTGCGTATTGAACCCATGTCTCTTCAGATTTCACCCTAGCGTTAATCAAGGCTGTAATCGGGATGCGTTCACTAGCACTCGCAAATCTTTGCACAAATAATAGCTCCATCTCCGCATAAATAACAGCTCCATCTCTGCAAATGTCTTGACAGAGTTATTCGAGAGTTCAGAGTACCACTTGAATGCCGTTTCTGACAAGCTGCCGACGAATTGGCGAAGTAGCAATTTATCATCACCTCCGGTGTTACCACATAGAGCCCTGAACTGGGCGACATGCTGGTGGGGATTGCCCGTCCCCTTGTATACATGAAATTTAGAGATCGTATATCCCAGCGGGTACTTTATCTGGTCATACCAGCCTGGGTATGGTCGTCCAGTTTTAACGACTTGGCCGGCCGCTTCATTCGCCTGGTTAGCTTGTATTTGCTGAGCAATGTAGTCATCCAGAGCGGCCTTGGAAATGGTTTCTTTTTTGGCTGCTGAAAGAGCCAGAGAAGGGTTCGATGTCTCCCCTCTGTCGTCTTTAATAATGATCGTGGGGTCTTCAGCTGGAGGTTCTAGCTCCAACATCATCCCGACCGTGTCTTGGAAGAGAAGAACCATTCGTTTTATATTAGCCGCTTATTCTGCGGCTTCTCTGTCCTTCTTTTCTAAGACTCTACGGAGGAAGTCAGCATCGGTTTCTTGTTCATGACGTTGCTCTGATGACGCCTCCGGGCTTTCTTTTAGCCCGGTGAGTGCGGCCATTTGCGTTAGCATTTCCTGAAGCTTCTGTTGCTGCTCCTGGGCTTTTGTCACGGATCGGGTGAGCGGTCGGTGACCCGTCGAAGCGCGGCTTTTCTCTTTTCCGAAAGCCATATAAACAGTATGCACCATTATGCCCCCGGACTTGGGGCGTTTGGGCTCAGCGTCTTTGTGGTCCGCCTTAGTCACAGGGGCTTTCTCTGGCCTCCTTCTCTTTTGAGTAGTTAACGTTGAGGGGGCCGTTGCAGCGGGCACCCAGGTAATTTTCGTCTTTTGCGGCTTGACAGGACGGTTCTTTTTCTGCTGAACCTTCACCTTTTTCTGCCGGCGAGGGTAATCTTGATCAATTACTGAGTCTTGAACCCGTCGCCAGACTTTGTAAATTTTGGAGGACAGCCGCTGAGGGACTGCTCTAGCTTTGTTTCTGTAACATTCTCCACGGGTGGAGGAGATCTTTTCAGTACGGCGGTAGAAGAGTTCCTGCGCACCTTGTTCAGCAATTCAAAGCTGTTCCTGGTTGGAACAGCATCATTGACTTCCATCGTTGGGGCAGTGGAGTCAGCCCAGAGGGGGAGTTGCTCCCAACTTTCCTTGGCGCTAGTGGCGACGTCGAGCGTGTCGAAGCGTCGGGATTACTTCAGCTTGAGGGGTGACTTCGTCATGCCCCCTGTTCTGGTGAGGTGCTGATGTAACCGGCCTCTTAAAGACCGACGTCCGTCGAGCAGCAGTATCCACTCTGTCAAAGACAGACCTTTGAGCAGGAACGGGAGCCGGAGTGGCTAGCCTCGTAAAGACCGATCTCTTGACGGGAGAAGCTTCTTAAGTGACCTCAAGAGCAGGAATGGCTATCCGTTTCATGATGGCCGCTTCAGGTATCGCGGGTTTCTTGACAGGACCATTGGAGTTTAGGCTCAGCCTGTCGAAGACTGATGCTTTGGCTTGACATCGTACGACCCGTTGAGAAGGGCCGTGGTATTAGTGAGCCGATCAAAGACGACTTCTTCTGCACTTATTGTGGCAGCGGGATATTGATGTTCACTGGTGGGAGCATGGTCCCGAAGAACAAACCGGCGGTAGCCTGCGTCACCTGCTCTATCGGCATTGTGAACAGGGAGGCCGCCCGAGGTCCGTAAGCTATGCCTCCAGATGAGGCGGAACGCGAGTTGCAATTGCAGCCGGAACACTTCATGCAAGTAGACGTCATTGATTTTTCATTTTCTTCACCAAGCAAGACACCAAATCTTAGTACCTCGAACCCAAGGGCAACCATTAGCTGTAACGTTTTAAAATAAATAAATAAATAAATAAAATTCTTTAAGTGAATTTTATGATTTTCGGTAAAGTAAAACGTATTTTTCGTAAAACTAAACCGTAATTATTTTTCATTATAAATTTAAAAATACCTATTTTAATTATGTAATTACTAGTAAATGGTGTTTATTTAGTCACTTATAAATTTTTAGTTTAATTAAATATTTTTCCTAAATTAATTATTTTGAATATTAACATAAGCTTTATTTATACACTAAATTAGTATAAATTACAAATTTGAATGGGTTTAATTAGCAAAAGTGAACCATTACATATTGGAATCAAGTGTGTTTCATGCAAAATTTATTTTCAAAATTTTCCATGGTTCTAGACCATTCTAGGTTAAATGGAGTTAGGAAAATAAAGAATTTTTATTAAATCATGAAAAGACTTAATGGAATGATATTTTTGTGAAACCTTCTATACTTTTCTTCACCTTTTCTCACTCTCCTCTCTTTTCCTCACCTCATGGCCGGCCTCACCACCATGGGCAGCCCCAAAATTTTCCCCCCATCATTTTTGCATTAAAAATCATCAAAATTCATTAAAAATTCCAAAAATAAACCTCAAAAATCAACATTCAACATCTATCATTTTCCTTTGACCTATTTAGCATGGAATTTGGAGTTGGAAACCATTATTTTGGAGGCATATTTTCATGTTTGGATTTCATATTATGGAGGTATAAATTTTATTCTTATGATTTATTGTTATTAAATATTTAATCTAGCATATTTAGATTTTCCTAATTAATTCTATTTGCAAGTTTAAAATTTAAGTTAGGGTTTATAAAATCAAGTTATGATTTTTATTAATTAAGTATGGTTATAATAACTAGTTTAAAATTTTTATAAGTGGAAAATCTTGTATGGATGATATATTGTAAATTGTTTATCCAAAATTGTTTAAATTAAACCATTTTTGCAAACTAGATTTCTATATATTGTATATATGGGTGAGATAAAATTCCAATTAATGTTTGTCACACTAGATGGTGCTTTAATGGGGATATCAACTTGTTAGTGGAATGAAAAACTTAATTTGGTTACTATTTTTTATTGATAATTGAGAAATTGTGAGAAAAATGCTATTTTGTTAACTAGATTTTAGAAAATTCTTAAATAAATGAGATTTAAAATCTAAATTATGATTTAATTATATTATTATCATCATGAATTGTAGTTAAATACGTTAATTCATGCAAATCAATTTTAGTTGTGATATTGTGAAATTTTTCTTACAAAGTGTTAAAATTGATTAAATTGCAAACTAGAATTTATAATTTAATACAAATTACTGTAATAAAAATATAGTAGTGGTTTATATAATCTATTTATACTATTTAATGAGTATTACGACCATTAGTTTTATCTAAACGTCAAGTTTTGAAGTAAAACGGTAAACTGACATTTTCAAGGTTTTCGGAATTGGACGAGTTGATCGATTTTAGGGTTTTGATGAATTAAATCATGTTTTGTATTATAGGTAATGAGTTTTAAAACTACGAGTTGTTTGTTGGTATTTTATCTCGATCAATCGGCGTTTGTATGCCGATATCGAGTGATATTTGGTTCTTTTGCATGAGCGGGTCACAGGTTTTAACCTATGCGCGTTTCGTGCATCGTTTTGGTTTTGTCCATGATTCAGTTTACGATATTATATGTGTTTGCATATAGGTATCCTTAACGTGGACTTCGGACGAGGAAGAAGAGGAGGGCGACATCGTTTTCGGCAGACATGGACCAGGTGAGTAGATGTATATCTATGGGGAAAGTCAGGTGGATGGCGTTTAGCACCCCCGCATACGTAGAATAGGAATGGTACTTATTGTCATTAGGAAGCCGGACGTGACCTTAGATTCTAGGTGAGTAGGACCATAGTAATGACCTTAGGTTGGACTAGACGGATTTTAGAAATACCTTACCAGAGGATGAATATCTTGGGAGATTCTTAGGTTTCAGGTAGATACACACACACGTACACACAGAAACTCGACGTGGTGTATACGCGTATGTGTATATATATAGGACCAGGTGTAGGTATATATATACACAACACGTATATGTGATACAAGGATGTGATATGATACACGGGGATGAAACAGTATAACTGGGCTTGATGCCGTGAATTCTTGGCTATACAGTCGTGTTATGATGTTAGCGGATCATTAGAAAATGAGATAATGGATATGTATACATAAACAATAATAGGGGGTGATGATATTGAGGTACATGAGACTCTAAAAATAGAACCTGGACCGTAACCCGTGACTTGATTACGATATGAGATATGTGTAACTTGATTACGACATGATATATATGTGACTTAATCACGACTTGATATATGTGACTGTTTCCCCCAATCAGAGCAAGGCTCTACTTGAATTTTGAAAATTCAAATTTCGAAGCAACGCTTCGGTTCCCGTGCGCAGCGCGCAATTTGCCACATGGCGGAAGTTGATTCGGCAGCGTAACGCCCAAGGCAGTGCGTCTAATCAGAGCAAGGCTCTTTAAAAAACATAAGTAAGACTTAACTGCGCAAGCGCATGGCTGCGCGACACGTGTCTGCGCAGTTGCGCAATCGCAACTGCGCAAGCGCACGGCTGCGCGACACGTGTCTGCGCAGTTGCGCAATCGCAACTGCGCAAGCGCACGGCTGCGCGACACGTGTCACGCGCTGGTGAGTTGCACAGCAACAGAATGAAAATTTAAGTAAATCTTTTCTGATTCTTGTTAAAACAAGAAGATTTCTTCTGTAAAACAGGGACCCTTGGATCAAAGATCCAATGGTGGGAAAATTCCCAAAATTATTCAGGAAAGATCTTGGTAACAAATTCAACAAATTTGTGAGCACTATAAATAAGACCCCAGACCTCATTCAAAGGCATGATCAACTTCTAAAAAAAAAAAAAAAAGAAGAACTCTTGAAGATTAATCAAAGACACAGAAAAAAAAAAGGTAAAAATTTCTGAAGAACAGAAGATTAGAAAGGGAATAACAAAAAAAAAAAAAAGAAGATAAATAGTGCCTTGCACTTGATATGAACCCTTGGTTCTGCGAAATCAGGGAAAACAAGAAGAAAAACTTGCTTTCCTTTGATCCAAATTTAGATCAAAAGTGCTATGCACTTTTGTTCTTAAATCTGGAAAATTCTTGAATTTCTGCATAAATGCAACTCATTATTTAAAAGGGCCTGGCCCAAATCAAATGGCAGAATAATAAAGGGGCAGAGCCCTGTTCTATATAAATGCAATTCACTATTTAAAAGGGCCTGGCCCAAATCAAATTGCAAAAGGGCAAAGCCCTGTTTTGGAAAATTCTTGAGTTTCTGCAACTCACTATTTAAAAGGGCCTGGCCCAAATCAAATTGCAAAAGGGCAAAGCCCTGTTCTGGAAAATTCTTGAGTTCCTGCAACTCACTATTTAAAAGGGCCTTGCCCAAATCAAATTGCAAAAGGGCAAAGCCCTGTTTTGGAAAATTCTTGAGTTTCCGCAACTCATTATTCAAAAGGGCCTGGCCCAAATCATATTGCAAAACAATAAAGGAGCAGAGCTCTGTTCGGATAGATTCTGTTAGTCAGGCAGAGCCTAAAATAAAAAAAAAACTGGACTTAACCCAATCCTGGCTGTAAGTCCTTAAATTAAATTGATTGAGCAAAATGGCTCTCCCAAACCAATTCACGACCCGTCGGTCCCAACGACCACACATTAATATCGGACCGAAACGTCCCTAAACTAAAATCGGACCGAAACGTCCCTAAACTAAAATCGGACCGAAACGTCCCTAAACTAAAATCGGACCACCACGTCCCTAAACTGGCGATGGACCACTACGTCCCTAAACTGGAATATGGACCACTACGTCCTTAAACTAGCAACGGACCGAAACGTCCCTAAACTAATAATGGACCACCACGTCCCTAAAACTGGCAATGGACCGCCACGTCCTTAAACTGGCACAATAGAGCCCAAATGCTCTCTTGTCGGATCTAAACGGTCCCGTCTAAGTTGACCTTAGCCCCAGCTACGGCTAATGTGTCCTTAGATCTTTAAATAAACAATAAAACCCCAAATCAACTTTGGTTCAAGGGTACATCTCTGAACTCCTCAGACGCCTGTCGTTGTAATCCATCAACGACGTCAGAGAGGTGACGAGTCCCGACGGCCAGATAATTAAATCAATCACTATGTTAAGTTGATCTTAGTCTAGAACATGACTAATGTATCCTTAACGAAGGTTTAAGTTGATCTTAGCCGCAATGCGACTAATGCATCCTTAAACTAAAAACACCAAACCCAAATCTAAGTAAATACGGATTTGGACTAATCCACGTCCTACGGGCGACGGCATTACTCAGTCTCCGTATACAATTCACGGGCAACCGCAAACAAAACAAACACACACGACACGAAGTGAAATTCTGGAGAAGGAGAAAGTTGTTACCGCGATGCGGTAGCGTAATTAACTGCAGGGGCTTGCGCCTGCAGGGAAGAGCGTCCCCACAATCAAAAACCCCTCACCCTGAGGGGGAATCTGAAGAAGTCTGCTACATCGGCCGCATCCGTCTAAACCTCCGATACACGGTGCCATAAATCAACTTGGCATCTTCGGAGAGATAGACGGATAAAACCAAATAGCATCTGCCCCGAACCTCAGGCCCAGACCTAACGTCCAGGCCTCCGTTCGGAGGGGAACAGATTCTGGCACGCCCGGTGGGACCTTTTCCTCTTTCCACTCCACACTTCGTGTGTCGTCTTCGCGAACCAATCACGGTTTGTTAAATGGTTGTCTTCGGATTTCAAATTGCTAAGATTTGGTCTTTTGTCCGGCGCAGAATTCGAGATTCAATGGCCTCCAATTGCACCAGCTGCTCGAAATGCCACTGCAACAGACGCTCCACTTCACCCGGAGGGGTGACGTATGGGCCCCAAGCGGCTTCTGTCCTTACTCTGCCGGTAGGCCAGGTGACCCAGGCCACCACCGGCCTGTTTTTCGGGACCATGGTCCCACCTACAAGCTTCTCTATGCCGATATCCGTACCGGAAGCGAACAAGAAGTCGGTGTTCGACCGGCTCACTACTACCACGACCCCTGTCAACGGGTCACCCGCTACTAAGCCGACAGCCTCCGTTTTCACCAGGCTAGGTCAGAACTATAAAGTGGCTGTCCCAAAGAGGGCAACGGCTGCTGCCTCGGAAGTCGTTGAAGCGGCTTCTCCCATCAGAGAGTCGGTCTTCACAAGATTGACGGTTCCCACTCCTCCCCCAGCTGGTCAAAAAGCATCAGTCTTCGATAGGCTGACGTCGACAGTTACCCCACACCCAAACAGGGGGCAGCAAGGAACTATCTCGATTTCCGAGCCAGTCCCAACGGCTCGTCGTGCGCGACGTCGCCATTGGCAGCGAGTAAGGAAAGCCGGGGGCAACTCCCCCTCAGGGCTAACCCCACCTGCTCCAGTGGTGGAGGTCAATGCCGCTGTTCCAACTGGGAACAGCTTCGAATTGCTGAGGAAGGTGAGAAAGAACTCTCCGGTTGCTACATTGAAAAGGTCTCCTCCGCCTATGGAAAAAGCTCCGGAGACGAAGCATGAACAGCCCCCTCAACGGCTGTCGTCAAAAATTTATAAAGTTTGGCGGAGGGTTCAAGACTCCGTGATTGACTCAGACCACTTCCGTCGCCAGAAAGGGGCAAAGGTGGAAAAAGACAAGAACCGTCCCATTAAATAGCAGGGGGCAACAAATGCTAGAATGCCCGCTTCAACGGCTCCTTCAACCTCAAATGTCCATAAAAGGAAGAGGCCAGAAAAAGCTCCCATGACACTGACAAAGTTTGAAAGCGGTGAACCTAAACGCCCCAAGTCAGGGGGCATAACAGTTCATACGGTCTATATGGCTTCGGGAAAGGAAGAAAGTCGTACTTCTACGGGTCACCGACCGCTTACCCGGTCAGTGACCAAGTCTCAGGAGCAGCAACAAAAGCTCCAGAAGATGATGACTACAATGGCTGCACTCACGGGGCCAAAAGAGAATCCTGAGACGTCCTTAGATGAACGCCAAGAGGAAGAGACCGACGCTGAGTTCCTCCGCCGAATACTGGAAAAGAAAGACAAAGAGGCTGCTGAACAAGCAGCCAATATACAGCGTATGGGCCTCCTCTTCCAGGACATGATAGGGATGATGATACAACCAGATCCCCCAACTGAAGAACCCCCGATTGTCCGTGGGGATGATAAGGGAGAAACATCAAACCCTCAGCCCGTTCTATCAACAGCTAAAGAGGATACAATCTCTAAGACTGATCTGGACGAATACATAGCCCAGCAAATAAGGGTTCATCATGCGGCAGAAGCAGCCGGACACGTCGTGAAAACGGGGAGACCGTATCCAGGCTGGTATGACCAAATCAGGTACCCGCCGGGCTACACGATCCCCAAGTTTCATGTCTACAAAGGGACCGGCAATCCCCATCAACATGTGGCCCAATTCAGGGCTCTTTGCGGTAATACCGGCGGCGACGACAAGCTTTTGCTTCGTCAGTTTGTTGGAAGTTTATCTGATACGGCGTTTGAATGGTATTCTGAGCTTCCCAACGACTCTATAAAAACCTTTGCGGAGATGGAGCTACTCTTCACCCAACGCTTTGCAAGTGCCAGTGAGCGTACCCCGATGACGGCACTGATCAATGCCAGGGTAAAACTCGGCGAGACATGGGTTCAGTACGCTATACGGTGGCGAAATCTATGGTCAAAGTGTGAACAACGCATAGAAGAAGCTCCAGCGGTGGGAATGTTTGTTGGAACCCTTGATCCACAGGCAACCATCTCACAGTTCATGATGTTCTTCAAGCCGACTTCCTTCCAGGCTTTGATCGACAAATTAGCGCAGATGGACCAGATAGGCCATAAACCCCCTCTCCCGAAGCCGGACCCCCGAAACGATAACGGAAAGGGAAAAGCGATCATCGTCGCTAATGCCCAACAACAACCGAACGATTCGAAGCCGGTTGCTCGTCCAAACAATACGTGCCCATACGTACCCCTTGAGGACAGGATGGGACGTGCTTACTCCTTCCCCCGTGATAAAACAAGGAGGCTATTCGAGCTGGCATTGCGCAATAGGCTCATAAATCTGCCAGATCCAAAACGTCCGTCACAACCGAGTGACGTCAACGAGCCCAATTACTGCCCTTATCATCGAGTGCTAGGCCATCCAATTGAGGATTGCTACGTTTTCAAGAATTGGCTTGAGAACCAGTACCGTCAGGGCAAATTTGCACTATCTGACAAATGGAAGGTGAATCCTCCGCAGCCCCACACCTCTAAGGGGACGAATACGCCGGGGGCAACATGCTCCGTTATTGAAGAAACTCCCTGGGAGGTTGTATTATCAGCCAAAACGAGGAGAATGCTAAATGATCTTCAGACCTGTCCAGCGGTCAAGTGGAAGAACCCCTTGGAACCGCAGGTTATTGAGGGGATGTTGAAGCCACGACCGATTCCGAAGACCGATGGTGGCAGTTCAAGCACTCATGGTCAGCCGTCAAAATCTTCTAAAAAGAAGAAGAAGAAATCTAAGAAGCCCGTGAAGCCTGGTGACAAGCGCACGGACTTACAAAAGCAAATCGATGCGCTGGATGAGTACAACCAAAAGGCACGGACTCCCATTACGCTCCAAGATTTCCTTAATCACGTCTTCCAAAAAGAAGATGAGGGAGAGAGTTCATCAGACGAATCCGAGGAGTACGTAGCGAGCTGTCATATGATCTCTCATTCGGTCACGAATGATGAAGGGACTTCTGGCACTGAAACGCTGGGGGCAAATGCCGAATCAGGAACCCCAGGGTTACCGGTTGAAATGATTAGCGCGTTTCTTAATGAAGCTCGGTTGAAAAGCAAGGCTGATCGAGAACGCGAGACGGCTATATTCGAAAGGGCCAAGCGTCAGCGACTTGAGGAAGGAGCTGAAATGATCCCGCTGGAATAAAATGCCTCCACCGCTGACAAAAGCCAATACAAGATAAAAAAGAAGTTTGCTAAGGCCATATCGATGGGCATGAAGCTACCACCCTCTGAAGAAAAAGTTACTGGCGTGGTAGAAATGCACCCCTCTTATTGCTTATACCATCAGAAGGTCTCGCATTCCACCTAAGATTGCAAAGCTTTCAATGGATGGTGGCAAGGATACGTCGCTAATCGACAACGATTTAAACGGGAAAAACGTAAAATTCGCCGAGAGCAAAGAAATACGACTAAAGAACTTGAAAGAACTGCCGACAATTGTCACATGGTTAACACTACCGGGTCACAAGTGCCTACATTTGGGAGTGACTCCGATGAAGAGCTAGAGCTTGGCCCCCTCTTCGAAGAATCCACTTCGGGAAAAGAAAAAGAACTGAAGGCCTGCGAGAATATACAGCTGCGCAATCGAACATTACCCGAAAAGAACCTCGGACCCTTGAATAAGAAAAACAAAGGGAAAGAGAAGGTCTCTGAAGACATCGCTTTGGATGACCAAGTTGCGGAAGAGTTAACCGCCAAGAATCCCCCAAAAAGGAATAAAGTAGATTACAATGTCTTGGCGCATCTGAGAAAGCTACCCTCACAACTCAGCATTCTCGATGCCCTATTGCTATCAAAAGAGGCGAGGGATTCTTTGATTAAGGCCCTACAAGATCCGGACCAGTTCCAAGCCTTCCTAGCCGAACAAAAGATGAAGGATGAATTGGAAGAGGTGCACACAGCCGACGTTGCTTTTGGTGATGAAGACCTTCTCCTCGGGACGTGTGAACACAATCGCCCCCTTTATGTCTCAGGATACTGCCATGACATAAAGATAGGAAAAATCTTGGTCGATAACGGATCGTCTGTCAATTTACTCAATGTGCGAGTGTTAAAGGAGATTTGCATGAGTGTCCAACACTTCGCCCGGGACAAAATCACCATCTCCGGTTTCGACTCTCAATCCTCAAAGACTCTTGGATCTGTGATATTGACGCTACGCTTCGGGGTGCTCATCACAGACATCAAATTCCATGTTATAGACGCCAAGACGTGCTACAATGCTCTGCTCGGCCGACCATGGCTACACGAGTACAATATCATCCCTTCTACACAGCATCAGTGCATGAAGTATTCTAGGGACGGCCTCGAGTACACAGTGGCAGGAGAGTTGAATCCGTTTTCCGTGAACGAAGTTCGCAAGTATGAAGATGCCAAATACTTCTTACCGAGTTTCGAAGACACGGAAAGGTGTCACAAACCGGAGAACAAAACTAACGCAACCATCCCTGTCTTCGGCAGTGACACCGAGGAGGAGGAGGATATAATCTATTCAGGTCCATCCCAATCCACCAGGCCAGGACCATCCGTTCCTTCATTGATCTTCGGTAGTGATTCAGAGGATGAAGTTCATGCTGTATTCCCTGCTCGGCCTTCAATACGAGTCTCCGCTGATGAAGGGCGAAGTCTACAGATAACCATGGTGCCGCTTGAACATTACAAAGAACTGGATGCACTCGACACCAACAGCGTAGAAGAATTACAGATATTCTATATCCCTCCCAGACGAAAAGGCGAGAAGGCAATCTTATTCTACCGCTCAGAAGAAAACAAGGCGGAAAAAGAAATTTGGCATGGCACAGATCCCACGCTCGACGGGCTTCAGCCTATCCGTCTTCCCAGATATTATACCGAAGGTTTGAAGAAACTACTGAAGCGCCAGGGGATGTCCTTCACACAGACCGTTAGAAAAGCCAAATTCTATGACAAGGTCTGGAACGTTCCCGGGACTCAATGCAAACTGCCTAACGGGAGAATGGAAACAAAAGGGCTTGGGTACATCTGGCCAAAGAAACGGGAGCTAGTAAACAGCTGTTATGCCATGTATGACTTCGATGAAGAGGCTGACGCTCAATGGGAGGACGCTAATCCTGAATCAGCAAAAGTTCCTGACACAAAACCGCCCAGTCCATCGTCTGAAGACCAGATGGGCAAACTTATAAAGGATGCGAGTCAAAAAGCCCGAGATGATCACAATCGTGAAATGGCAATCTATGAGAAAGCCAAGACACAGCGTCTCCTTCGACAGGCAGTAAAGAACGAAGATTTCGCCCCACGTCAGCCTGCTACAAAAAGGGTTCGATGTGAAAGCAAAAACAAGTCGAGGGGCCGAAAAGGTGCTCGACAACCACAAGACAGAGCTAAGAAGCCACGCATCCGAGAGTCGAGCGTTATTGACCTAGCCCTTATGAAGAAAATGGGTCGAGCATACTCATTTCCTCGGAACAAAACAGGGAAAATACTTGATCTTGCTCTAAAACATCAAATGCTTACTCTGCCAGAGTCTAAACACCCTGAGCAAGCAGGCGAAGTCTCCAACCCAAAGTATTGCTTTTACCATCGAGTAGTAGGGCATCCGCTTGAAGATTGCTTCACCTTTAAGAATTGGGTTGAGGACCAATATCAGCTTGGCAAATTCGCGTTGTCTGACAGTTGGAGGGTATCGCCGCCGCAAAAGCACGAACCCGAAAACACAAGGATAAAACCAACTCCGCATTGGGATTGGCAGAAAATTCGCACCTGCCATGTGATAACAATATTAAAAGAAGGGTCCGAGGACATGAACAACCTCCCTTGGTGCTTTGAAAGCGGCAGCGATGAGGTAATCTCAGAATTTCCCCTAGCCCCGAAAGAACTGGAGGATGGAATCCATACTACTGCAGATAACCTCAAGAAAATCGAGTTGGGGACAATAAATGATCCGCGACCGACATTCGTCAGCGAGCTGCTGTCTGAAGAGAGGGTGGCTGCATTAAAAGATGTCCTTGTGCAGCATAAAGATTGCTTCGCATGGAACTATTCCGAGATGCCGGGACTAGATCCAGACGTTGCTGTACATAGACTAGCAATATCCCCAGACGTCAAGCCGATTAAACAGGCGCCAAGAAGAATGCGACTCGAGCTTGAGATGAGCATCAACGCCGAAGTCAAAAAGCTGATAGACTCCGGCTTTATCCATGAAGTTCAATACCCTGAATGGATCGCTAACATCGTCCCGGTGATGAAAAAAAATGGGACGGTGCGTATATGCGTGGATTTTCGGGATCTTAATAAAGCTTGCCCGAAGGATGATTTCCCAGTGCCGGTCACTGAACTAATGATAGACAATACATCCACTCATGAGGTTTTCTCATTCATGGACGGCTCATCGGGGTATAACCAGATAAAAATGCATCCCGAAGACCAGAAGCACACAGCCTTCAGGACTCCTCTTGGTATATTTTGTTATAAAGTGATGCCCTTCGGTTTGAAGAACGCCGGTGCTACTTATCAGAGGGCCATGACAAAGATCTTCGACGACCTTATACACGAAATCGTTGAATGCTATATCGACGATCTCGTGGTTAAAAGCAAATCATACGAAGAACATCTCGAGCATTTGAAGACCGTATTTCAACGCCTTCGGCAATACAATTTGAAGA
Organism: Agapanthus africanus; assembly: GCA_030015575.1. Taxonomy (NCBI): domain Eukaryota; kingdom Viridiplantae; phylum Streptophyta; class Magnoliopsida; order Asparagales; family Amaryllidaceae; genus Agapanthus; species Agapanthus africanus. The sequence goes on from JASDDO010000029.1 coordinate 422,834,203, forward strand.
TGAATCCTCTTAAATATGCGTTCGGGGTTTCCTCGGGCAAGTTCCTAGGATTCATCGTCCGACACCGAGGTATTGAGATAGATCCGTCTAAAATCAAGGCGATCATAGAAATGCCTTCGCCGAGAACTCTTAAACAGCTGCGGTCTCTCCAAGGAAAGCTCGCATACATTCGGCGGTTTATCGCTAATCTTTCAGGAAAGTGCCGTCCTTACAGTCACCTGATGAAGAAGGGAACCCCGTTCGTTTGGGATCAAAAATGCCAAGGCGCACTGGATGAGATCAAACAATACCTGCAGAACCCGCCGGTATTGGCTGCTCCAGTTAAGGGGAAGCCTCTTATTCTTTATACAACCGCCCTCGAAGGTTCTTTAGGCGCATTATGGGCACAAGAGAACGATCAAGGGAAAGAAAGAGCACTCTACTACTTAAGTCGAGTTCTGCTGGGGGCAGAAAGCAATTACTCTCCCATTGAAAAACACTGCCTGGCATTGATCTTCGCAATAACAAAGCTTAGGCACTATGCGTTGGCGCACGAAGTCCGTCTGATTTCAAAAGTCGACCCTCTCAAATATCTAATGTCAAAAGCCATATTGACAGGGCGACTCGCTAAATGGGCCCTGCTCTTGATGGAATTTTCGATAACATATCAACCTCTCAGAGCAGTAAAGGGCCAGGCCATCGCCGACTTCCTTGCTGAGCATCCCATCCCTGCCGATTCTCCTTTAAATTGCGATTTGCCAGACAGACATGCGTTTGATGCAATCGACAGTGGTGATACCCGGTGGGAGCTTTATTTCGATGGAGCATCTTCCATGAAAAAGCATAAACAAAATACGCCCATGATCAAATCAGGGGTAGGTCTTATCTTCGTAACCCCACAAGGAGGAATAATGCGATTCGCCTTCTCCTTGACAGAGCCGAGAACGAATAATGAAGCTGAATATGAGGCTTTGATAGCAGGCCTCGAGATCGCCATTGACATGGGAATTGAAGACCTACTCATATATGGGGATTCCCAACTGGTCGTCAGTCAAGTGAACGGCGACTACCAAACGTGCAAACCGGAGTTGGTGAAATACGGTGAGAAAGTGCAACAACTGCTAACCCAAATTCCCTCCTACACTTTGGAGAGCATACCGCGAGCGGAAAACAGCAAAGCGAACGCACTAGCCAAACTTGCTAAAGAACTGGCTGACGAGAACCTCGACGACGTTAGAATCGTGGTACAAAGCCGTCGAGTGCTTGCCCCAGCAGAAATACCCCCAGAATCACATAAAGAAAAGGGAGCAACTGAGCAGGCGACCCTACAAATAAAAGATCATGAGAAGGCCGAAGACTAGAGAGAAGTCTTCATAGATTACTTCAAGTTCCACCGAATGCCTGAAGAAGCGTCCATAAGACATCAGCTCGTGAAACGAGCTCTGTCTTTCGCCTTCGTCAATGATACTCTATACAAGAGGTCATTCGATTCTCTGTGGCTGAGATGCCTAGGACCTGACGAAGCGAAAAGAGTCGTTCAGGAAGTTCACGACGGACTCTGCGGTTCTCACCAAGCAGGTCCTAAGATGAAGCTGAAGATAAAACGGATGGGCTACTACTGGCCCACGATGATGCAGGATTGCCTAGAATACGCGAGGCAATGTCATTCATGTCAAATTCATGGGGACTTCATCCATCAGCATCCCAATCCACTGCATCCAACAGTGGCTAGTTGGCCGTTCGAAATGTGGGGAACTGACATAGTCGGCCCCATCGAACCAGCATCGTCAAAGGGACATCGTTTCATATTGGCGACGACTGATTACTTCTCCAAATGGGCAGAGGCGGTACCGTTGAGGGAAGTAAAAACGGAGAACACCCTCCATTTCTTCAGAACGCATGTCATATACCTGTTTGGAACCCCGAGAAGAATCATCTCTGATAATGGGCCAGCCTACCGAATTCATAAAATTAGCCGCTTCGCACAGCAGCACAATATAGACTGGAGATATTCCTCGGTTTATAATCCGCGAGCCAATGGATTAGCTGAAGCCTTTAACAAGACATTGACGAAAATCATAAAGAAAACAGTGTCTCGAAATAAGAAAGACTGGCATGAGAGACTGCAAGAAGCTCTTTGGGCGTATCGAACTACATTTAAAACTGCCACAAACACAACGCCATACGCGTTGGTATTTGGGACAGAAGCAGTACTCCCTCTCGAGATAGAATTACCCTCTCTACGAGTGGCAGTCCACTACGAGCTGACAGACGAAGAAAATGCTCACCTTCGGTTTGAAGAGCTTGATGCTCTTGATGAAATCCGGCTTCTAGCACAGCAAAATCTGGAAGCCTATAAAGCAAAGATGACGCGCTCATATGAAAGATTGAGCCGCCCGAGGACGTTCCACCAAGGCGAACTCGTGCTAGTGGTCAAAAGGCCCATGATCCCCAATCGCGCCAAGCGGGGAAAGTTTGAACCAAACTATGACGGACCGTACATCATTGATAAAGTCTACCAGAGTGGGGCCTATCTACTCATGGACATGCACGGTGAAAGGCCTTTCAGGCCGATAAACGGTCGCTTCCTAAAGAAATATTACGCTTAATGAGTCACAGCCTAGGTCAATGATGGATGACGACGACTATGTCCGCTCGCTATCTTCCTAAGCTAGAACTTTATAAGCAGTAGCTGGCCTTCTCCGTGATGGACCGAAATGTCCTTAAACTAATATCAGACCGAAACGTCTTTAAAACTACTACCGCAGCATCTTTAGACTGACGAGATATAAAAAAAAACATATAAAAAAAACGGTATGTCCATAAGCAAAAAGGGCACGGATGAAAACCCGAAAAGGGCTCCGTGAGTAAAAACAGCAGGGCTACCGGCGGGAGTTCGTGAAAACCCGAAAGGGCGCGACCTCGTAAAAAAAAAAAAAGAATAAAAAAAACGGTATGTCCATAGCAAGATGGGCACGGATGAAAACCCGAAAGGGCTCCGTGAGTAAAAACAGCAGGACTACCGGTGAATGTTTGTGAAAACCCGAAAGGGCGCAACTTCGTTAAAGAACACTTACGAGATCCTCTCGACCCTGTAAGGAGAAACCACCCGCGTGAGATCCTTACGACTTACAAGGGAACAACACACTTAGGAATCCCCACGATTCCTAAGGAGAAGATACGCTTGCGAGATCCTCACGACTCGTAAGGAGAACTCTCTTATGGGACCCTCACGGCTCATAGGATGTGAAAGTCTTAAGTCACAGAGACCTAAACATGTGCTTAAGCAAACCCCCACAAACTTCCAATGTTGCCCTACAAGTGGCTCAATACTGACCCTTGTATACAATCCACGGGCGCGAATAAACATTTCCCTAGCCAAATTTCATCCGTAATTGGGAATACGTTTGCATGGTGAACAACCCTTATAAATCCCCTCGATTTATGAGGAGAAAACCCTCCTGTAGGATCCTTGCGACTTACAGAGGAACAAAACACTTAGGAACCCTTACGATTCCTAAGGAAAAAATACACCTACAAGATCCTCACGACTTGTAGGGAGAAATACCTTTATGAGACCCTTACGGCTCATGAAGTTAAAAGCCTTAGCCGACAGGACCCTAACCCTGGTCGCTAAGCCTCCTTTGTTCGACAACGGCAGAGGCAAATGATGATTCGCTTCTGGTAATATCCCAGTAGTAGCGGTGCTGATGCCGAAATCGGTGTCCAATTTCAGGTTTACGGCGAAAGCCAGTAGGCCGCTCATGCATACAAAATAGCCGAAATGATAGGGCATCTTGCAATAAAAAGCAGCAAGTGAAATGTATGCATGCAAAATAGCCGAAATGATTGGGCAACTCGCAATAAAAAGCAACGAGTAAAGATAAAATAAATAGCCGAAATGATTGGGCACCGCGAAAAATAGCCGAAATGATTGGGCAATCGCGACCTTCGTGATATAAAAGCTGAAATGATAGAGCATCGCGGAAATAAAATAAAATAAAAAGAAGAAATGATAAAACTTTGGCCCTACAGTTAAGATCACATCGATCCCTGTATACAATCCAAGGGCGTAAACAAAGAAGGAACCATACTTCCCCAGCGGATTCCGTCAAACGACGAAGCCAAACCTCAACGGTTCATTTCAACCGAAGAAGCCAATGACTTCAACAAAAACTTCTCAACTCACGGATACAAACACTCCTTGACGAGAGCCTTCTGATCCGCGTCGACTTGCAGAGCCACCAGCGCCTCCGTGGGAACCATCGACTCGTTTCAAACCCCAAGGACACAAATAATCCTTGGCGCTTGGGAAACAAATAATCCCTCGCAAAACTTCTCAACTCACGGATACAAATACTCCTTGACGAGAGCCTTCTGATCCGCGTCGACTCGCAGAGCCACCAGCGCCTCCGTGGGAACCATCGACTCGTTTCAAACCCAAGGACACAAATAATCCTTGGCGCTTGGGAAACAAATAATCCCTCGCAAAACTTCTCAACTCATGGATACAAACACTCCTTGACGAGAGCCTTCTGATCCGCGTCGACTCGCAGAGCCACCAGCGCCTCCGTGGGAACCATCGACTCGTTTCAAACCCCAAGGACACAAATAATCCTTGGTGCTTGGGAAACAAATAATCCCTCGCAAAACTTCTCAACTCACGGATACAAACACTCCTTGACGAGAGCCTTCTGATCCGCGTCGACTTGCAGAGCCACCAGCGCCTCCGTGGGAACCATCGACTCGTTTCAAACCTCAAGGACACAAATAATCCTTGGCGCTTGGGAAACAAATAATCCCTCGCAAAACTTCTCAACTCACGGATACAAACACTCCTTGATGAGAGCCTTCTGATCCGCGTCGACTCGCAGAGCCACCAGCGCCTCCGTGGGAACTATCGACTCGTTTCAAACCCCAAGGACACAAATAATCCTTGGCGCTTGGGAAACAAATAATCCCTCGCAAAACTTCTCAACTCACGGATACAAACACTCCGCGACGAGAGCTTCTTTGACTCACATCTCGGGCAGTAAGGATTCAAAAACTTGCTTCCTGCAACAATGGGACCCTGCAAGTCAATCCTAAATGGTCTCTTGCATACTATCTACGGGTCTCACTCTCTAAAGTCGATTTTCGACAAAGAGGGAAACAACCGCTTACGAGCCCTCTCGACTCGTAAGAGGGCAATGGGACCCTACAAGTCAATCCTAAATGGTCTCTTGCATACTATTCACGGGTCTCACTCTCTGAAGTCGATTCTCGACAAAGAGGGAAACAACCGCTTACGAGCCCTCTCGACTCATAAGAGGGAGAAATTCTCTCATAAGATCCTTTCGACTTATGAGAGAAAACCACACTTGGGAATCCTCACGATTCCTAAGGAGAAAATCCACTTACGAGATCCTCTCGATCCGTAGGGAGAAAAGTCTCTATGAGACCCTCACGGCTCATAGAGTTGAAAAGTCTTAGGCGGCAGATCCGAACCTGCGGCATAAGCCATCACTATCTCTTGAAGAAACCAAGATGCTTACTCTATTACCTGTCAATCATGTTTATCAAGACAGCATGCTGATAATAAGAGAAAGGAGAAAGCAAAGAAATGATACGAGACATTAAAAAAAAAATGTGTGTATCTTTATTTATTAATTCAATCAAGTACACGGCGAATCGTACAAAAGAATAAAGAATGTATACATCTTATTCAAAAAAAAAAAAGAAAATTACAAATATATTGATACAAAGGCAGCTACTGGGAAGGAAGCGTCTTGCATAGATTTAGCAATTGCTCACATACTTCCTTCCACGTCTTCTCTTGGTCGGCTGCCACCGCCAGCTCTGCCTCCACTTGGGCTCGTTGCTGCAAGACCGACGCGAGCTGCTCCCTGACGACCTGATATGCAGCTTCTCGACTTGGGATATTGCGCTCAGCTACGTCAAGTTTCCGCTTCAAATTCAGCCCATGGGAAATACGCTCCAAGAGACCCTCGAAGATAGTCTTCACTTGGGCAGCATTTGCCTCAACCTCAGCGCGCAGATGAGCCATTTCGTTTGAGGTCTTTTGGCATTCCCTTAGTCTTAAAGCTGCTTCTTGTTCCAGGTGGCGGAAGTGCGAAGTGCTTTGCTCGAGCCAAGTTGTGCGTTGGGTGCTCAGAGCTAAAACTTCAGTAGAAGGACGCGTCGACTCCAGCCGATTTAGACAAGCCTCGATCCCCCTGCAGTGGTTAATCCAAGATTCGACGACGCCTTCGTTATGAAAATTTACGAGCGCCGCCAACATTAGATTAACCTCCATAGCGAAATCCACGGCAGAAGGGAGAGCGTCCATATTGAGCTCTTCAATGTACCCGCTCAGCATGCCCAAACTCATCGCAGCACCCTTGGAAGACGGACGTCTCAAGAAAGGGCCTGCCGGTGAAAGGACGCGAGTCTCAAAGGGGACCGGAGCTGGAACAATAGCTGCAAAAACAAAATATGGTCAAACGATGGTTCAAGAGATGTTGAAGGGTTACCAAAAAGAAATTTACTATACCAGCGGCAACGGATGGCAAAGCCGGAAGGGCCGGCAGCGCGGCGGGTCTTACATCCCCTCCTTCGATTTGTGGCACTGCAATAAGGAAAAGGAAAAGTCAAAGAACCATCCCATTGCTAAAAAGGGGAAAATAAAGACATTATAGTGAAAGTATACTCACCGGCGCCACCAGAGGGAGAAGCGAGTTCGGACGGGAAGGAGAAGTGTGGGAGCAACACTTGATATAAATGATCGAAGAGCACTCCTGCAAAGGCACAATGATACGACGTTAGTACAAAGCTACATTTTTTTTGAAAGATTAAATGCATGAGTCGTGAATCCATACCTTCCAACATCCGTGATGGTACAAGGGAAGGCGGGGAGGTGACCACCGCCAAAGCAGTAGTTGACGGTGCCCCCTCGAGCAAAGGAGCATCGGCACTGGCCGCACCTGCAAAAAACAAGCTTGTTAGAAGAGATCGCAGGATATATAAAAAAGGGGGACGCCGGTGATAAAAGAAATTTTTTTTTACATGACGAGCTACCAGCAGAAACTGAAGCAATCCCCTCATCCATCGACATGAGACCACCGCCCGTAGCCTCATCACCCGACTCGATGGGAACCGTTGTTGTGCTCGCGAGCCCGGGAGACGGCAAGAGACCATAAGCGGGGAGGGCTATGATTGGAGTATTACCAGATTCCTGAGAAAGAGCGGTTCGCTCCTCCTCAGGAATCGTGGCCGCCTCACCCGATACTCCCTCGGTTTCTGCGGTCACGGTTGTCTCATCCATCGGCACCGTGACGCCTCCAGCCTTAAGCGCCTCCACTTCTACTGCCTTCGGCTCGACAGTCATCTCATCTGCCGCCACTTCAGACGCGGCATCCATGACCTTCTCGGCGGCGGGTCCTTCAACTTCTGTTTCAGGCACCGTGGCCCCAACGATGGTGCCCACCGTCGGCTCAGGTTCGACAGGCGCCGCTTCCGCCGTTTCCTGGGGTTCGACGGTCTCTGCCTCCCCCTCAGTCGGACTTGGTCCTGCAAGATGGAATGCATATGAGCCAATAGTTTTACAATAACAACAAGGTTCTGAAAGAGATGTTACCTGAAGGGGATTTATTATTTGCACTTCGGGCCGCGCGCGCCGCTCGCCTATAAGCAGTAGATAGGGCGACAGGGGCCTCTTCAGAAGGAGTGTCAGCGCGAGGAATGGTGCTAGGGCCCGCTCCCGTGGCCAAAACAGCTCTTCTCGCCTCTGCTTCAGAAGGAGTGTCGGCACGAGGAAGAGTGCTAGGGCCCGCTCCCACGGCCAAAGCAGCTCTGCGTGCCCTTGCTTCGCGTCTCAACCGCTTCCGCTCCTCTCGAGCCGTTGAGACGGATGCCACTAGGGCTTCCTTGAGTGAGGCTCCCTCGTCCGTATATAGGGATGCCTCTAGATTCTTCAAGGCATCCCTCATCGTCTTGTCAAGTCGAGGCTCTTGTGGCAATTTTGACGAAGCCGGGACTTCGATAACGGACTTGGGAGGGACCCCTGCGTCAATTTATACAACGCCTACAAAGAAACAAAGAAGGTCAGGTTGACTATCAAAAAAAAAAGACAACAAACTTTCCTTGTAAAAGAGAAAGGGGTGAAACATACCAACGCCTGCTAGGGCACGCTTCTCCTCCTCCTCCTGAAAGGTTTTCAGGGAGGCATCAATAGCCTCTTCAGCGGAGACACCTGTTGAAAATGGAGCGAATATTAGTTAAGGATAACAATATAAAATGCAATAAAATGACAAATAAGGCGTTTGATAATTACCGGACTCAGCGAGTTTGCTCAACATCGCTTCAAGCCTCGCCGATCGCTCTGAAGCTGCAATGGCGGCAGCCAAATTGGTGTCCGCAGGGTCCACCACAAAGCCTTCATTGCTACCGTACTCGCATATGGCCCCGGCAGGATGAGCCGCGGGCTCTAAGTTAAGGATCGCGTCGAGGGATAAGGTGGACTTCTTCTTCTTCTGTCCACCGGCCTTGGATCCACTCGGAACAGCTTTGCGCTTGCCAGTTTTGGCAGTCACTTTCGGGCGGCGAGTCCCGATGTCCACTCCTGCGCCCGACTCTGGCGATACCGCTTTAGCCGTCTTTGTCAGAGCACGGGGCGCCGTCGGTGCATCCACCGTAGTAGACAGTGGCAATCCACGCGGAGGGGGCAACACGCGTGGTCGATCAGCTCCGGCATCTTTCATCGGAGGGATAACCTGAACCCTGGGCTGCAAGGGAGCCTTGCGATCGCCGCCGGGAGGCGCAGCCCTACGATCGACCAGCAGACGTTTTTCCATCAAGATGATTGGGCCCATCGCGTGCGCATACCAGGCCACATATGAATTAAGTATCTGAGGGGTACAGCTGGGCTCACTGATAAAAAATAGGAGCCTGTATTGAGCCGGATGAAGTGATGCATCGCATTCCGTACCCCCTCCGGGCCGACTGCAGGTGTTCCCAAGAAGGCTTCCAACGGGATCCCTTGGTTGTAACTCGATTGCCGGGCAAATCGATGCGGGTTATACCTCATGAAGAGAGCCGTTTCATTTTGCCTAAATACTAAGTAGCCCGGCCGAATGGAGTAAAGGTGGAGGATTTCCCAAGCCTTCAACACAGAAACACCGCCCTTAAAGTCATCACGCAGCGGCACCACTGACTTAGTGGTCTCAGAACCTATGGTGATGACCTTATCCACAAAAGAGGTCTTCGCTCCGACTAGATGTGAACGCAGGAGTAGTCCCCTAGACTCCCGCGGAGGTGCAAACACAATTGAAGCCCCGACCAATCGCATGATTCTTGGAAGTTTAAATTTCTCAAAGAACGAGGGAGTTTTATGGGCACCAAACACTCCTCGGACATGCAGCTCCATCCAAGAAGTGAAGTAGTGCATCGGGAAGTTAGCAGGCTGTACCCCAGGCTCATTAGCGTCCGCTGCTACGCTAAGTCCATGGTAGAGATAAGCCAACCCGGCGATCCCTACTGATAACTGCAAACCCGCCACCATTCGATACGCCGGGTAGAAGACAGAGGACCGCATAAGGCGGGGGTGCATGGGAAGCGCGAAGCTGCATAGCCACAGACCCAAGAACCCTATGAAAAAGGTCTCCTCATCCATGCCAGGAACGGCGATCTCTGAGAAAGGGACGCTAGCAGTGCCGGGGAGGTAAAAACCCCGCTGATCAATTTCCGATGAAGGTTGGCGGTCCAGGCCGAAACCAAAGGGGTCAGTAAGCTGGGCGAACTTCTCACCTTGCTCTGATAAAAACTCCGGGCGAATAAAACGAGCAATGAAGTCCGCGAAACTAACGCCTCGGTCGCCCAATTCCAAATGGAGCTCCTCGTAAATCTCTAATACCTTCACCAGGCCCGGATGCTGATGCTGAATGGCATTTTCCGGAGTTAAGTCGAATACCATCTGCTTGGTGGCAAAGACATACTCGTCAGGAGGAAGCAGCTCTTCGTAGTGCTCCCCCCTCGCCGGTAAACCTGAAAGCTCAACGAATTCCTCTAGAGAAATGGAGACTTCCCTATCCGCTGTCAGGAAAGTATGTGTGGGGATATTCCATTGTTCAATGAAGGCCTTTGTCCACCACGTTGGAGGAGTGGGATACTCGAAAAGCGAGACGTAGACGGCGGAGTATAAACCAATCTTCGTCAGGTGAGCTCTTTTCGCCGCTAAAATGTACCGGGCCCATGGCAGGTATCCAGCAAGCGGTCGCGGATTCAATCCAATGTTGTAAGCCTGTCCCCAAGGGCGTGCTTCACCCTGACAGATTCGCCTTCCCAAGATATCTATGGCCGGCGGCGGCTGCACCGGAATAGCGCCGATTGCAGGCTGGAGGAGGTCGTCAGAATTCCAATTTTTAACCTCCACGGCATACTCCACCGGGGGTTTGTCCGCATAGGGGATCGTAACTATAGGTTCGGAGGGCGAGGCGGAACTAAAACTGCGACGACCCTGGATGATTTGGCTATACCACCTTCCCCACAGATGAAGCTTCTTGCATTCAGGATCATGATCCTTAATAAGAGCGAACGCCACCCGATCTACTGGCGCATGGGGGAACCCTCCTTCCGAGCGAATGAAGGGAAAAGACAAGTCGTCAGACATCTTTTCTGTATAAAAATATATATATCATTAGTGGCCTGACGCTTAACATTTTAAAAAATATATATAATAAAAAAAATAAAATAATAATAATAATAATAAATAAAAATCTTGCTCCACACTGTGATGCAGTGGGTAGGGGACCAAAGGGGGACCCACAAAATCAAGATGACGGCGCATCATTTGATAAGACAATCCCACCAGGATGAGACTGTCAGTCAACAAAAAGACCCCCAAGAGAATATCCTCATTGGGGGAATCCCTAGAGACAAGGAGAAAATCTCCTCCTTTTAGAGCAAAGCTCTGCCACAGAGTGACATTTGTCAAACTCCTGTCTCAAAGGAATAAAACTTCTTAAAAAGAGCCTAGCTCTGTAGTAGTAATAAAAAAATTTATAACTCCTAAGAATTAAAATTTTGGGATCTTAAAGATCCATGGAAACTTTTAAAAAGTTTTCTAGTTGATCTATGAGCAGGGCTCTGTTCATGGGTTAAAACCGAAGAACAAAGTCTCTGTAAATTTTTGAGAGCAAGGCTCTGTGGATGAAACCCCAAAGGGGTTTCCTTTAGATCAAAGATCTATAAGAGCAAGGCTCTGTTGAAGAAACCCCAAAGGGGTTTCCTTTAGATCAAAGATCTATAAGAGCAAGGCTCTGTTAATTAAATTTAATTTAAATTAATTTAATTTTACCTAGAATGGTTCTAAGATTAGAACTTGGAAGTTCTTAGGGAAATCACAAGAGCAAGGCTCTGGAAGTTCTCAAGCAAGAGCAAGGCTCTAAAATTCAAATTCTTGGAAATGGTAAAGAATTACCAAGGACCAAGGGTCCTACTTATAGGCGCCTGCGCCTGTTCACTTGGCCCTTCGATCCGACGGTCAGGATCTTGCCACCGCTGCACTCACGCACGCGCCACGTGAGCGCAACGGTGGGGAGCATCTGTTTCCCCCAATCAGAGCAAGGCTCTACTTGAATTTTGAAAATTCAAATTTCGAAGCAACGCTTCAGTTCCCGTGCGCAGCGCGCAATTTGCCACATGGCGGAAGTTGATTCGGCAGCGTAACGCCCAAGGCAGTGCGTCTAATCAGAGCAAGGCTCTTTAAAAAACATAAGTAAGACTTAACTGCGCAAGCGCATGGCTGCGCGAAGCGCACGGCTGCGCGACACGTGTCTGCGCAGTTGCGCAATCGCAACTGCGCAAGCACACGGCTGCGCGACACAGTTGCGCAATCGCAACTGCGCAAGCGCACGGCTGCGCGACACGTGTCTGCGCAGTTGCGCAATCGCAACTGCGCAAGCGCACGGCTGCGCGATACGTGTCACGCGCTGGTGAGTTGTACAGCAACAGAATGAAAATTTAAGTAAATCTTTTCTGATTCTTGTTAAAACAAGAAGATTTCTTCTGTTAAACAGGGACCCTTGGATCAAAGATCCAATGGTGGGAAAATTCCCAAAATTATTCAGGAAAGATCTTGGTAACAAATTCAACAAATTTGTGAGCACTATAAATAAGACCCCAGACCTCATTCAAAGGCATGATCAACTTCTAAAAAAAAAAGAAAAAAGAAGAACTCTTGAAGATTAATCAAAGACACAGAAAAAAAAAGGTAAAAATTCTGAAGAACAGAAGATTAGAAAGGGAATAACAAAAAAAAAAGAAAAAAGAAGATAAATAGTGCCTTGCACTTGATATGAACCCTTGGTTCTGCGAAATCAGGGAAAACAAGAAGAAAAACTTGCTTTCCTTTGATCCAAATTTAGATCAAAAGTGCTATGCACTTTTGTTCTTAAATCTGGAAAATTCTTGAATTTCTGCATAAATGCAACTCATTATTTAAAAGGGCCTGGCCCAAATCAAATGGCAGAATAATAAAGGGGCAGAGCCCTGTTCTATATAAATGCAATTCACTATTTAAAAGGGCCTGGCCCAAATCAAATTGCAAAAGGGCAAAGCCCTGTTTTGGAAAATTCTTGAGTTTCTGCAACTCACTATTTAAAAGGGCCTGGCCCAAATCAAATTGCAAAAGGGCAAAGCCCTGTTCTGGAAAATTCTTGAGTTCCTGCAACTCACTATTTAAAAGGGCCTTGCCCAAATCAAATTGCAAAAGGGCAAAGCCCTGTTTTGGAAAATTCTTGAGTTTCTGCAACTCATTATTCAAAAGGGCCTGGCCCAAATCATATTGCAAAACAATAAAGGAGCAGAGCTCTGTTCGGATAGATTCTGTTAGTCAGGCAGAGCCTAAAATAAAAAAAAAAACTGGACTTAACCCAATCCTGGCTGTAAGTCCTTAAATTAAATTGATTGAGCAAAATGGCTCTCCCAAACCAATTCACGACCGGTTCGAGGGTACATCTCCGAACTCCTCTGACATCTCTCGTTGTAATTCCTCAACGACGTCAAAGAGGTGACGGGTCCCAACGACCACACATTAATATCGGACCGAAACGTCCCTAAACTAAAATCGGACCGAAACGTCCCTAAACTAAAATCGGACCACCACGTCCCTAAACTGGCTATGGACCACTACGTCCCTAAACTGGAATATGGACCACTACGTCCTTAAACCAGCAACGGACCGAAACGTCCCTAAACTAATAATGGACCACCACGTCCCTAAAACTGGCAATGGACCGCCACGTCCTTAAACTGGCACAATAGAGCCCAAATGCTCTCTTGTCGGATCTAAACGGTCCCGTCTAAGTTGACCTTAGCCCCAGCTACGGCTAATGTATCCTTAGATCTTTAAATAAACAATAAAACCCCAAATCAACTTTGGTTCAAGGGTACATCTCTGAACTCCTCAGACGCCTGTCGTTGTAATCCATCAACGACGTCAGAGAGGTGACGAGTCCCGACGGCTAGATAATTAAATCAATCACTATGTTAAGTTGATCTTAGTCTAGAACATGACTAATGTATCCTTAACGAAGGTTTAAGTTGATCTTAGCCGCAATGCGACTAATGCATCCTTAAACTAAAAACACCAAACCCAAATCTAAGTAAATACGGATTTGGACTAATCCACGTCTTACGGGCGACGGCATTACTCAGTCTCCGTATACAATCCACGGGCAACCGCAAACAAAACAAACACACACGACACGAAGTGAAATTCTGGAGAAGGAGAAAGTTGTTACCGCGATGCGGTAGCGTAATTAACTGCAGGGGCTTGCGCCTGCAGGGAAGAGCGTCCCCACAATCAAAAATCCCTCACCCTGAGGGGGAATCTGAAGAAGTCTGCTACATCGGCCGCATCCGTCTAAACCTCCGATACACGGTGCCATAAATCAACTTGGCATCTTCGGAGAGATAGACGGATAAAACCAAATAGCATCTGCCCCGAACCTCAGGCCCAGACCTAACGTCCAGGCCGCCGTTCGGAGGGGAACAGTGACTTGATCAAGATATGATATATGTGACATGATATTTCTGAGGACCAATTGGCAATGTATATTTACGCAGACATGATATATGATTGATGATATTAGGATGTATACGATTACAGTACAGTACCATTGATCCTGACATTATTGGATGATGATATTATACGAATGATGATGTACGTAGGTGATACTTGACCCGTACCCTGATATTGGGATGTCGTACGATGGATTTTACCGTACGAGGCGTAGATGTGATGATTGATCCGCACTCTTGATTTGAGAAAGCCGTACTACGTACGTGACACTATTGAGGCTGGATCGCCGACTATTACAGATATGGACTCAGACTTTAGGTGCATACTTATTTCCTATCGACTAGTTCCTTTAGTTTAGTTCCTTAGGGGGTTAGATAGATACTAGTTTAGGCTCGAGTCATATAGTTGTAGTTAGATATGTATATTCCAAATGAGTAGTTAATACACATTTTACCTTTATTTTCAGATTGTAATCATCACGTTGCATGTTCATACATATATTTCTGTAGTTAATATGATACTCTGCCTGTTAGGACACCAGCACCATTACCGATGATGCGCATGTTCCACGTACACTTATTTGCCGGCTCACACACACATCATCGGTAATTGCTATGTCACGTACACTTTAGAACATATTATCTTTTATAGATAGAATCAGCTAAAGGCTAGATCAATATAATATTGTGATTACTCTCACGTGTTAGTTTAGACATGACATTTATTACTTAGACATTTCATGCATTCGCATTTTCATGTTATCATGCAGTATTGTGGGGCATATGCCGACACTTATCATATACTTACTTATGATTTTGGGATTTTGGATTTCTATGAGATTTCTGGATTTTGGAGAAAACCGCAAGAATATATAAAAACTTCTCTCTCTCCTCCTCTCTTTTTAAAATATAAGTTACGGTTTTCTCGTGATGTATGTGTCGTCCACCATGAGATTTCATGTTTTCTGTTGGATTTCGAAACCCAATTCGAGGAGTGGATGAACCGTCTCGGGTACATGGTGGGCCCGGTATGGTACCCCGAGGCAAGAAGATCGAGTTGTAGACGATGAGCCTGGCAGGGGAAGACTACCTACCGGTGATGTCTGGCGCAGCGGATATCCGGAGGATACTGACCGTTGTCGTGAGATTTGATGATATGGGCCGATCCGGACCGACGGAGCCCGAGATATTGAGACTATGAGGTATTGAGACTTGAGATTTACATGTTTTGTATCGATGCTTGACACGGATTTCCATGGATTTCATCAATGATATTCAGATTTCTATACAAATTACCATGATAAAAGTTAAAGATTTCTTATTGATATATCCAGATTTCAGGATATTGTTTTACATTCATGGTGTATGCATACTCATTCATGACATATTACTATTTGAGGTACTGACACGAGCACGGAGCTTTTGAACTACACGCATTTTATTACCCTGCCATTACTAGATGGTTAGTAATATATTAGCATATTATTATGACCTAGGATAGCGTCGTGCATTCGATTTATTTTCGCAGATATCTTCTACTCACGAGTTGGCAACTCACCCCCGTTGTGCCAAATTTTATTACAGGTTCGATGTACAGGTTTCCCTGGTAGCTTGCTGGCACATCTTTTCATTCAGGGTGATTTGCACGGTAGGTTGGTTCATTTGTATCTGAACCGCCGTTGTACTTTTATTATTTCATTTGTATCTAGTAAGCTCCATCAACCAAACTTGTATTACTTGATAGTTTACTGGACCAGTTATTTATTTGGACCTTGGAGTCATGCTTGTATTATTACGGTATCTGGTGGATTTGTTTTCTTTTAAGTTTTGATCCTCACCCTTTGGCGTTGTATACTGTTGTGCATTGGTGTGGTTGTTTCCGCCTTTTGGCGTAGAGCTAGCTCCCGTTTGGGGATGCTTTTTATTGTTTGTATATATATTATTCTTGTTTGTACCCGTTTAGGGCCAGTTTTCACAAAGGAGACTCTGCCGAAATTTTTGAGAAAATTGGATGTTACTTTTAAACTTGTTTTCTACATGTTTTTCTTTACTTCTTCTTTTTATGGTTTAGATTTCTGGGCTTCGGCTTACTTAGGTTACGTTGCGCCTCTAGACGCTTCATAATCTAAGTGCCAGTCACGTTCCGTACTTTCGGGTCGTTACAAAGTTGGTATCAGAGCGCTAGGTTTAACCTTTGTATATGTCTAAGGTGACCCTTGGTTGATAGAGTAGGCGACTTAGGTTGAGTGACGTACGGTAGGTATGATCCACGGCATACTTACGATACGCTACTCTTCTTAAGTAGCCTTAGGATGTACATTTTTTTGCGCCGCATTTCATTCGTTCCTTGATCAATCTTCGTCGATATCGGATGGTGGTTTCTTTTACCACGGGTGCACTGGCAGAGGGAGCTGCGGCTCGAATGCGATAACCATTAGGGTATCGTTTATTCTTGAGGATTGAAGCATTGTTTAGCGTGCGGACAAAGGGTATTCACATGCCGTCCAGACGAAGTTAAAGGATTTGAACGATTGTCAGATACCCATTTTCCCAAGTTTAAGGTATTCGGAAGAATATGCGGGTATTTCTATGGACCCTCTAGAAGAATGAAACCCTAACTCGACATAATGACCACGAGAACGCCCTTGAACCTTAGGGTTTACGGCAGTTCCGTGGTGCCATTAGTGAGGCTTGGGTTTGCCCTTCTTCGGCTGATCCGTAGATACTGGGGTATGTACTGGATATTTTTAAACTGTACTTGAGTGTTGAGCTCTCGGGAAATTATGCGATTTTGATGAATCGATTGAAAAGTTTAATGTAGTCTGGATATCAGGTGAAGAGATAGATTACGTGGGAGACTCTAGATACGAGTATTGCCGTTGGTAGCGCAGTCAGCACAGCTACGAAGAGACGAGTTCGAAGCAGTCGACATCAGAGGAAAGAGGCGTATATTGACGATAGTGTTTACGATTGTGATTTGGTGATTTGAATTTCATATTTCCGTTGATTGGATTTTGGTATTTTGAGGATTTTGTTCTACGATTGGTATTTCTTATGTGTACATTCATTATATTCTATGCGTGTTTCGTATATCGGTTGTATTGATGTTGTTTTGTACATACCCAGTACACTCGATTTGGTTTTATACATTTGAGATTTTGATTTGATTTTGTGCATATGGGTTACACATGAGTTTGACATATGCTTCGACCTAGTCTTCATGCATTTTCGTACTGTGATTTCGATTTTGATATTCGGTGTATGTTTTCGTGCACCATGTGCACCTGATTGAGATTCTTGCGCACACTTGGCGCACTTGATATGATTTTGTGCACACCAGATGCACTAAATCGGGGTTTTATGCAGATTAGATGCACCTGATATTAGAGTCGTGCACGCCCGTTGCACTTGACAGATGTTTTTGGTGCACACCTGTTGCACTCAGTTTTGTTTTTGTGTGTATTCGTGGAATCTGTATTTGGTTTCGATTTCAGTGCGCACCGGACGCACATGATATTTTTATGATGTGATTGGGATTGATTTTAGTTTGAGCAGTATATTTTTATAATCATTACTATTTGATTTAGTAACCAGGTGGGACGTGTATGTTAAATAAAAGATATATATATATATATATATATAGCTATTTTTTTTAAAATAAACGTCTGCTACTTATGCCGTGACACGTGCATCACACGGCGATTTTCAAAAGGGGTTCTTGCATGCTTCTTTATCCAGATGTGTGGACGATTTTACTACGATACGCACTATATATAAGTTATAGTTTTGATGTATATTACGTTGGTTTTCATATTGGATTTTGATATTTTATTTTCGCCATAACTCCGATGATTGCGTTATGCTTGACGGAGTTGAGTTTAGTTAGGTATTGATGATTTCGGAGCCCCGACGATCTGAGTGTTTTGGCTGAATGTTTTGGTAATTGGGGGGGGGGGGGTTAATTTAAATTTGGGGACCGAATTTCTTGAAGGGGGGAAGATTGTAACATTTTAAAATAAATAAATAAATAAATAAATAAAATTCTTTAAGTGAGTTTTATGATTTTCGGTAAAGTAAAACGTATTTTTCGTAAAACTAAACCGTAATTATTTTTCATTATAAATTTAAAAATACCTATTTTAATTATGTAATTACTAGAAAATAGTGTTTATTTAGTCACTTATAAATTTTTAGTTTAATTAAATATTTTTCCTAAATTAATTATTTTGAATATTAACATAAGCTTTATTTATACACTAAATTAGTGTAAATTACAAATTTGAATGGGTTTAATTAGCAAAAGTGAACCATTACACATTGGAATCATGTGTGTTTCATTTCAAATTTTCCATGGTTCTAGACCATTCTAGGTTAAATGGAGTTAGGAAAATAAAGAATTTTTATTAAATCATGAAAAGACTTAATGGAGTGATATTTTGTGAAACCTTCTACACTTTTCTTCACCTTTTCTCACTCTCCTCTCTTTTCCTCACCTCATGGCCGGCCTCACCACCATGGGCAGCCCCAAAATTTTCCCCCATCATTTTTTCATTAAAAATCATCAAAATTCATCAAAAATTCCAAAAATAAACCTCAAAAATCAACATTCAATCTCTACCATTTTCCTTTGACCTATTTAGCATGGAATTTGGAGTTGGAAACCATTATTTTGGAGGCATATTTTCATGTTTGGATTTCATGTTGTGGAGCTATAAATTTTATTCTTATGATTTATTGTTATTAAATGTTTAATCTAACATATTTAGATTTTCCTAATTAATTCTATTTGCAAGTTTAAAATTTAAGTTAGGGTTTATAAAATCAAGTTATGATTTTTATTAATTAAGTAGGGTTATAATAACTAGTTTAACATCTTTAGAAGTGGAAAATCTTGTATGGATGATATATTGTAAATTGTTTATCTAAAATTGTTTAAATTAAACTATTTTTGCAAACTAAATTTCTATATATTGTATATATGGGTGAGATAAAATTCCAATTAATGTTTGTCACACTAGATGGTGGTTTAATGGGGATATCAACTTGTTAGTGGAATGAAAAACTTAATTTGGTTACTAGTTTTTATTGATAATTGAGAAATTGTGAGAAAAATGCTATTTTGTTAATTAGATTTTAGAAAATTCTTAAATAAATGAGATTTAAAATCTAAATTATGATTTTATTATATTATTATCATCATGAATTTTAGTTAAATACGTTAATTCATGCAAATCAATTTTAGTTGTGATATTGTGAAATTTTGCTTGCAAAGTGTTAAAATTGATTAAATTGCAAACTAGAATTTACAATTTAATACAAATTACTGTAATAAAAATATAGTAGGGGTTTATATAATCCAGTTATGCTATTTAATGAGTATTACGACCATTAGTTTCATCTAAACGTCCTATTTTGAAGTAAAACGGTAAATTGACATTTTCAAGGTTTTCGGAATTGGACGAGTTGATCGATTTTAGGGTTTCGATGAATTAAATCATGTTTTATATTATAGGTAATGAGTTTTAAAACTATGAGTTGTTTGTTGGTATTTTATCTCGATCAATCGGCGTTTGTACGCCGATATCGAGTGATATTTGGTTCTTTTGCAAGAGCGGGTCATAGGTTTTAACCTATGCGCGTTTCGTGCGTCGTTTTGGTTTTGTCCATGTTCAGTTTACGATATTATATGTGTTTGCATATAGGTACCCCTAATGTGGACTTCGGACATGGAAGAAGAGGAGGGCGACATCGTTTTCGGCAGACATGGACCAGGTGAGTAGATGTATATCTACGGGGGAAGTCGGGTGGATGGCGTTTAGCACCCCCGCAAACGTAGAATAGGAATAGTACTTATTGTCATTAGGAAGCCAGATGTGACCTTAGATTCTTGGTGAGTAGGACCCTAGTAATGACCTTAGCTTGGACTAGACGGATTTTAGAAAGACCTTACCAGAGGATGAATATCTTGGGAGATTCTTACGTTTCAGGTAGATACACACACGCACACAGAAACTCGACGTGGTGTATACGTGTATGTGTATATATATAGGACCAGGTGTAGGTATATATATACATAACACGTATATGTGATACAAGGATGTGATCTGATACACGGGGATGAAACAGTATAACTGGGCTTGATGCCGTGAATTCTTGGCTATACAGTCGTGTTATGATGTTAGCGGATCATTAGAAAATGAGATAATGGATATGTATACATAAACAATAATAGGGGGTGATGATATTGAGGTACATGAGACTCAAAAAATAGAACCCGGACTGTAACCCGTGATTTGATTACGATATGAGATATGTGTAACTTGATTACGATATGATATATATATGTGACTTAATCACGACTTGATATATATGACTTGATCAAGATATGATATATGTGACATGATATTTCTGAGGACCAATTGGCAATGTATATTTACGCAGACATGATATATGATTGATGATATTGGGATGTATACGATTACAGTACAGTACCATTGATCCTGATATTATTAGATGATGATATTATTCGAATGATGATGTACGTAGGTGATAGTTGACCCGTACCCCGATATTGGGATGTCGTACGATAGATTTTACCGTGCGAGGTATAGATGTGATGATTGATCCACACTCTTGATTTGAGGAAGCCGTATTACGTACGTGACACTATTGAGGCTGGATCGCCGACTATTACAGATATGGACTCAGACCTTAGGTGGATCCTTATTTCCTATTGACTAGTTCCTTTAGTTTAGTTCCTTAGGGGGTTAGATAGATACTAGTTTAGGCTCGAGTCATATAGTTGTAGTTAGATATGTATATTCCAAATGAGTAGTTGTACACATTTTACCTTTATTTTCAGATTGTAATGATCACGTTGCATGTTCATACATATATTTCTGTAGTTAATATGAAACTCTGCCTGTTAGGACACCAGCACCATTACCGATGATGCGCATGTTCCACGTACACTTATTTGCCGGCTCACACACACATCATCGGTAATTGCTAAGTTACGTACACTTTAGAACATATTATCTTTTATGGATAGAATCAGCTAAAGGCTAGATCAATATAATATTGTGATTACTCTCAGGTGTTAGTCTAGACATGACATTTATTACTTAGACATTTCATGTATTCACATTTTCATTTATCATGCAGTATTGTGGGGCATATGCCGACACTTATCATATACTTACTTATGATTTTGGGATTTTGGATTTCTATGAGATTTCTGGATTTTGGGGAAAACCGCAAGAATATATAAAAACTTCTCTTTCTCCTCCTCTCTTTTTAAAATATAAGTTGCGGTTTTCTCGTGATGTATGTGTCGTCCACCATGAGATTTCATGTTTTCTGTTGGATTTCGAGACCCGATTCGAGGAGTGGATGAACCTCTCGGGTACATGGTGGGCCCGGTATGGTACCCCGAGGCAAGAAGATTGAGTTGTAGATGATGAGCATGGCAGGAGAAGACTACCTACAGGTGATGTCTGGCACGGCGGATATCCAGAGGATACGGACCGTTGTCGTGAGATTTGATGATATGGGCCGATCCGGACCGACGGAGCCCAAGATATTGAGACTATGAGGTATTGAGACTTGAGATTTATATGTTTTGTGTCGATGCTTGACACGGATTTCCATAGATTTCATCAATGATATTCAGATTTCTATACAAATTACCATGATAAAAGTTAAAGATTTCTTATACAGATATATCCAGATTTCAGGATTTATTATTTTACATTCATGGTGCATGCATACTCATTCATGACATATTACTATTTGAGGCACTGACACGAGCACGGAGATTTTGCATTACACGTAGTTTATTACCCTGCCATTACTAGATGATTAGTAATATATTAGTATATTATTATGACATAGGATAGCGTCGTGCATTCGATTTCTTTTCACAGATATCTTCTACTCACGAGTTGGCAACTCACCCCTTTTGTGCCAAATTTTATTACAGGTTCGATGTATAGGTTTCCCTGGCAGCTTGCTGGCACATCTTTTCATTCAGGGTGATTTGCACGGTAGGTTGGTTCATTTGTATCTGAACCGCCGTTGTACTCTTATTATTTCATTTGTATCTAGTAAGCTCTATCAAACAAACTTGTATTACTTGATAGTTTACTGGACCAGTTATTTATTTGGACCTTGGAGTCGCGCTTTTATTATTACGGTATCTGGTGGATTTGTTTTCTTTTAAGTTTTGATCCTCGCCCTTTGGCGTTGTATACTGTTATGCATTGGTGTGGTTGTTTCCGTCTTTTGGCGTAGAGCTAGCTCCCGTTTGGGGATGCTTTTTATTGTTTGTATATATATTATTCTTGTTTGTACTCGTTTGGGGCCAGTTTTTACAAAGGAGACTCTGCCGAAATTTTTGAGAAAATTGGATGTTGCTTTTAAACTTGTTTTCTACATGTTTTCCTTTACTTCTTCTTCTTTTTATGGTTTAGATTTCTGGCCTTCGACTTACTTAGGTTACGTTGCGCCTCTAGACGCTTCGTAATCTAAGTGTCAGTCACGTTCCGTACTTTTGGGTCGTTACATTAGCAAACCGCGATTCGTTCGCGAACACGACACACGAAGTGTGGAGTGGAAAGAGGAGAAGGTCCCACCGGGCGTGCCAGAATCTGTTCCCCTCCGAACATAGAGACGCGACCGCGTAGATCCGTCTTGCCTGAATTTCGGGGCAGATGCTAATTGGTGCTATCCATCCACCTCTCCGAAGATGCCTAGTTGATTTATGGCACCATGTATCGAAGGTTTAAACGGATGCGGCCGATGTAGCAGACTTCATCAGATTCTCCCTCGTTGGAGGCGTTTTTGATTATGGGGACGCTCTTCCCTGCAGGCGCAAGCCCCTGGAGTTAATTACGCTACCGCATCGCGGTAACAACTTTCTTTTTCTCCAGATGGTCACTTCATGTCGTGGGTGTTTGTTTTGTTTGTGGTTGCCCATGGATTGTATACGGAGACTAATTTATGTTGTTGCCCATAGGGCGTGGATTAGTCCAAATCCGTATCTTCTTAGATTTGGGTTTGGGGGTTTGGGTTTAATGATACGTTAGCCTCATTTTAGACTAAGATCGACTTAAACGTTTGTTAAGGATGCGTTAGTCTAATTTCTAGACTAAGATCAACTTAATAGGATCATTTAGATCCAACAAAAAAGCATTTGGCCTCTGTTGTTTAGTTTAGGGACATTGCGGTCGATTACCAGTTTAAGGACATGGTGGTCCAAGGTTAAGGATATCATAGTCCGTGGGTTTAAAGGGACCCCACAGTCCGAGATTAAGGATATCATAGTCCGTGGGTTTAAGGGGACCCCACAGTCCAGGTTAAGGACATCGTAGTCCGTGAGCTTTAAGACTCCACAGTCCGGGTTTAAGGACATCATAGTCCATGGGCTTAAGGACCCCACAGTCCAGGTTAAGGACATCGTAGTCCATGAGCTTAAGGACCCTATAGTCTGAGTTTAAGGACATCATAGTCCATGGGCTTAAGGACCCCACAGTTCAGGTTAAGAACATTGTAGTCCGTGAGTTTAAGGACCCCACAGTCCGTAGTTTAAAGACGTCATAGTCTATAAAGTTTAAGGACATTGTAGTCTGTGAGTTTAAGGACCACACAGTCCGTAGAAATGTGTGGTTGTTGTGACCCATCACCTCTCTGAAGACGTTGAAGGATTACAACGACAAATATCAGAGGAGTAAAGAGATGTACCCTCGAACTGGTATGAGTTGGTTGAAAGATCTGTAGTCCAATTTGGGACTAAGATCTGTAAAATGTTCATTAGCAGATGGGCTCAATTAAATATAAGTTGAGGACTTATGGCCAATATTGGGCTAAGTCCAATAAATATTTAAACATTTTGTTTATTCTGGCTATTGAGCCTTTATTTGGGCTTGGCCCTTTTAATAATGCTAAGCATTAGATCTTGACACCATTTTTTTTGTCTTGTATTGAATACAGAGCTCTGGCTCATTAAAGAACTTGTGTTCTGTCAGCGCAACCTATGGTGTGCTAGGCGCTTTGCGCCGATCAAAAAGTGCAGTGCGCTTCTGCCACGTGGCACGCATGTAAGGGACACGTGTCATGTTCTGTGCTAGGCGCCAGATGATGAGCGCAGTGCGCCCATTTATGAGCGTTGAGCGCTAATTTATGAGCGTACTGCGCTAGTTCAGTGGCGCACCTTTGAGTGACACGTGGCGCGCTCGGCGCTGAGCGCCAGTCCATGAGCGCAATGCGCTATTTAGAGGCGCAAAGCGCAAGTTGCATACGTGGTCGACACGTGGCGTATTTTGGTGCTGAGCACCGGTTCAGGGAGCGCAGAAGCGTTGTTCAAGAGCGCAAGGCGCATTTCCATAGCGCAAAGCGCATTTGATCAATTTTTATGATTTATGAACAGATTTAAAAGAGACTCTGTCTCAAGAATCAAGAACAACAGTTCTTATTTTTGAAAGGCTTGCTTGTATAGATCAACGATCTGTGTGAAGAATATGTTCTTCTTTATTATGTGATGAGATCTTTTGATCTCTTTTATGAAAGACCTTGGGCTTTGTAGATCTATGATCTTTATTAAGAAGATAATTCTTCTTTTTATGAGATGATTTCATCTCTATGTTCATTGTTCATCATCTTTACCTTGAAGAAATAATCTTCTTTTTGCTGAGAGCTTGCTATTCTTTCTTTGAGTTTTCTCAAAACTTATAGGGGGTTTCTCTATATCAAACTTGAAGTCTTGGGGCCTTTATATAGTGCATATTGATTTGTTGGATCAGTTAAAGAGATCTTTCTCTGATTGATTTTGGGGTATTTCCCACCGTTGGATCTTTGATCCAAGGGCTTCTGTTTTGCAGAAGATAATCTTCTTATTTTAATAAGATTGAGAAATCTTTCCATTTAGAATTTATTCTGTCTTTGGTAATTTTTATTTACCATTGGATCATTGATCCAAGGGTGCTCTGATTTACAGAGCACAATCTTGTTATTTGGAAAGATTTTGAGGAATCTTTCCTTAATAGAATTTAATTCTGATTAATTAATGATTTATCATTATTATTAGATCTTTTGATCTAAAATTGGGGAATTTTTAATTCCAGCGCTAGCGCACCCATGCTTTGCATGTGGTGCGCTTGCTCAGAGCGCAGCGCACTTTGTGCTAGCGCACTTTGTGCTAGCGCACCAGTGTTTGACACGTGGTGCGCTGCTCAGAGCGCAGCGCAGCCTGCGCTAGTGCACCCGTGTTTGACACGTGGCGCGCAGCGCGCCCAGCGCTAGCTCACTCATGATGCGCTGCCTACGGCGCAGCGCACCTGGCGCTAGCGCATCCGTGTTTGACACGTGGCGCGCAGCGCGGCTAGCGCTGGATCTGAAGCGTTGCTTCAATTTTTGAATTTCGAATTTCAAAATAGAGCTTTGCTCTGATTGGGAGAAACAGAAGCGTAGCTTCATTTCAAATCTCAGAATTTGAACAGAGCTTTGCTTTGATTGGGGAAACAACGTGCTCATCGGGCAATTCACAATTCAAAGGAGAATCATCGGGCATCAGATGTTTAGCGAGGAAGTCGGCGATGGTCTGGCCTTTCACTGCCTTGAGGGGTCTACATGTCACCGACAATTCCATTAAGAGTAGGGCCCATTTAGCGAGCCGTCCCGTTAATATGGCCTTTGACATCAAATATTTGAGAGGATCCACCTTCGGTATGAGATGGACCTCATGTGCCAACGCATAGTGTCTGAGTTTCATTATCGTGAAGTCAATGTCAGGCAATGTTTTTCGATAGGAGAGTAGTTGCTTTATGCCCCCAGGAGGACTCGACTCAAATAGTAGAGGGCTCTCTCTTTCCCATGGTCGTTTTCTTGTGCCCACAGCGCGCCTGGAGAACCCTCAAGGGCGGTTGTATATAGAATGAGAGGCTTTCCCTTGACCGGAGCGGTCAACACCGGCGCGTTCTGCAAGTATTGCTTGATTTCGTCCAGTGCGCTTTGGCATTTGCGATCCCAAATGAACGGGGTTCCCTTCTTCATCAAGTGACTGTAGGGGCGGCACTTGCCCGAGAGATTGGCTATAAATCGCCGGATATACGTGACCTTCTGTTGGAGAGACCGCAGTTGCTTGAGAGTCCTCGGTAGAGGCATTTCTATGATCGCCTTGATCTTCGACGGGTCTATCTCGATGCCTCGGTGTCGGACGACGAATCCTAGGAACTTGCCCGAGGAAACTCCGAACGCGCATTTGAGAGGGTTCTTCTTCAATTTATATTTCCGAAGGCGCTGAAACACGATCTTCAGATGCTCTGAATGTTCCTCATATGATTTTCTTTTAACTACGAGGTCGTCGATATAGCATTCGACGATTTCATGTATGAGGTCATCGAAAATCTTCGTCATGGCCCTCTGATAGGTGGCACCGGCGTTCTTTAGACCGAAGGGCATCACTTTGTAGCAGAATATGCCCAAAGGGGTCCGAAAAGCGGTATGCTTCTGGTCCTCAGGATGCATCTTTATCTGATTGTATTCTGATGAGCCGTCCATGTAGGAGAAAACTTCATGGGTGGACATATTATCTATCATCAGCTCGGTGACTGGTACTGGAAAGTCGTCCTTCGGGCAAGCTTTGTTGAGATCACGAAAGTCCACATATATGCGCACTGTCCCATTTTTCTTCATCACTGGGATGATGTTGGCGATCCTGTCAGGATACTGAACCTCTTGGATGAAGCCGGAGTCGATTAGCTTGTTGACCTCGGCGTTGATGCTCATTTCAAGTTCAAACCACATTCTTCTCGGTGCTTGTTTGATCAGCTTGATGTCCGGAGATATCGCCAATCAGCAATCTCTGGATCTAATCCCGGCATTTCGGAATAGTTCCATACGAAGCAATCTTTATATTGCATAAGTACGTCTTTAAGCGTAGCCACCCTTTCTTCAGACAACAGCTCAGTGACGAATGTCGGCCGTGGGTCGTTTGCCATTCCCATGTTGATTTTTCTGAGGTTATCTGCAGTAGTATATATCCCATCTTCCAGCTCTTTTGGCACCGGCGGAAACTCTGAGATCACCTCATCATCATCGTTCTCGAAGCACCAGGGGAGGTCATCCATATCTTTGCATGTTCCTTCTTTTGACAGCATTATCACATGACAGGTACGAGATCGCTTCCAAGACCGATGTTGATTTGGTTCTACTCTCGTGGCTTTGGGTTCTTGCTTCTGCGGCGGGGTTACCCTCCAACTGCTGGATAGAGCGAACCTGCCTTGCTGACACTGGTCTTCTACCCAGTCTTTGAATGTGAAGCAGTCTTTGAGAGGATGTCCTATCGCTCGGTGATAGGAGCAATAGTCCGGATGAGAGACCTCGCCTGCTTGCTCGGGGTGTTTGGACTCCGGGAGGGTAATCATCTGATGTTTTATGACAAGATTGAGTATCTTCCTTGTCTTGTATAGGGAAAAAGAATACGCTCGACCCATCTTCTTTATAAGAGGCGAATCTTGGTTACTCGATTCTCGATCACGTGGCTTCTTAGACCTGCTTTGTCGTTGTTGAAAGCTTTTTCCGTTTTTGGGTTTATTTCTGCCTCTGCGTCGGGTCTTTTGTATGACGGGTGTTCCCCGCTGAATACAGAGACGCGACCGCGTAGGTCCGTCTTGCCTGAAATTCGGGGCAGATGCTAATTGGTGCCATCCGTCTACCTCTACGAAGATGCCAAGTTGATTTATGGCACCATATATCGAAGGTTTAAACGGATGCGGCTGATGTAGCAGACTTCGTCAGATTCCCCCTCGTTTGAGGGGTTTTTGATTGTGGGGACGCTCTTCCCTGCAGGCGCAAGCCCCTGCAGTTAATTACGCTACCGTATCATGGTAACAACTTTCTCCTTCTCCAGATGGTCACTTCGTGTCGTGGGTGTTTGTTTTGTGTTCGGTTGCCCGTGGATTGTATACGGAGACTAAGTTATGTTATCGCCCGTAGGACGTGGATTAGTCCAAATCTGTATCTTTCTTAGATTTGGGTTTGGGAGGGTTGTGTTTAAGGATACGTTAGCCTTATTTGAGGCAAAGATCAACTTAAACGTTTGTTAAGGACACGTTAGTCTAATTTTAGACTAAGATCAACTTAATGGGATCGTTTAGATCCGACAAGAGAGCAATTGGGCTCTATTGTTTAGTTTAGTGACGTTGCGGTCGATAATTAGTTTAAGAACATTACGTTCCATTGTTAGTTTTAAGAAATCGCGGTCGAGGTTAAGGACATCATAGTCCGTGAGTTTAAGGATCTCACAGTCCAATGTTAGTTTTAAGACATTACGATCGAGGTTAAGGACATCATAGTCCATGGATTTATGGACTTCACAGTCCGATATTAGTTTTATGACATCACGGTCGAGGTTAAGGACATCATGGTCCATGAGTTTAAGGACCCCCCAGTCGGTAGTAATGTCTGGTTGTCGGGACCCGTTATCTCTTTGACGACGTTGAGCGATTACAACGACAGATATCAGAGGAGTAAAGAGATGTACCCTTAAACCGGGTGTGAATTGATCGGAAGAGCAGATAAGCTCGGTTCAATTTAAATTGAGGACTTATGGCCAGAATTGGGCTAATTCCAGTTAAAAATGTTTAACATTTTTATTTTTGTTCTGCCTGTTAGGCCTTTATTTGGGCTCTGCCCTTTTAATAATGACAAGCATTGGGCTCTGACATTTTTTGTCTGGAATTAAATGCATAGCATTTATCAGGAACAAAGTGGTGTCCTGACATCGCGCCACGTGGCGTACTAGGTGCTTTGCGCCAGTCAAAGAGCGCGTTGCGCTTCTGTCGGTTAGCGCACACGAGGAGGACACATGCCGCTTAGCGCTAGTTTGTTAGCGCACTGCGCTTTTATGAGCGCGCTGCGCTGGTTTATGGGTGCGCCAATGAGTGACACATGGCGCGCTTGGCGCTGAGCGCCAACCCAAGAGCACATTGCGCTGTTTTCAGGAGCGCAAAGCGCAGATCGTGTCTATGGTTGACACGTGGCATATTTTGGCGCTGAGCGCCAATCAAAGGAGCACAAAAGCGCAGTTTATGAGTGCAAAGCACTTTTCAGTAGCGCAAAGCGCATCTGATCAAATTTAAGATCAAAGAACAAGTTTATGTT
Source organism: Agapanthus africanus (assembly GCA_030015575.1). Taxonomy (NCBI): domain Eukaryota; kingdom Viridiplantae; phylum Streptophyta; class Magnoliopsida; order Asparagales; family Amaryllidaceae; genus Agapanthus; species Agapanthus africanus. The sequence goes on from JASDDO010000029.1 coordinate 422,863,399, forward strand.
CTTCTTAAAGGAGGCTTTGCCTCAAGGTTCAAGAACAAAGTTCTTATTCTTATTAAAGGCTCTGCCTTTATAGATTAGAAGATCTGTGAAGTAAAAATACTTCTTTTTTATATTTTTATGATTAGATCTTGATCTTTTCTTTTTTAATCAAAGACCTTGGTCTTTTTATAAATCTAAGATCTTTTTAGAAGACGTTTCTTCTTTTTACGAGATGATTTCATCTCTGTTGTTCAAGAATTAATTCTTTACCTTTAAAAATGAAGAAATGATCTTCTTTCTTCTAAAGGCTTGCCTTTCTTTTTCTTTGAGTTTTTTTTCTCAAAGTTTTCCGAGGGTTTTCTCTATATGTGAGACTTGAAGTCTTGGGGCTTTTATATAGGGCTGGTTGATTTTTTAAATCAGTTTTGAGAGATCTTTCTCTTGATTGATTGGGGAATATTTTCCACTGTTGGATCTTTGATTCTAAGGCTTCTGTTTGACAGAAGATAATCTTTTTGTTTTAATAAGATTGAGAAATCTTTCCATACAGAATTTGTTCTGTTTTTGGTAATTCATTATTTACCATTGGATCATTGATCCAGCAGTGCTTAAAGCACAATCTTGTTGTTTGGAAAGATTTTGAGAAATCTTTCTTTAACAGAGTTTATTTCTGGTTAATTAATGATTTATCATTATTATTGGATCCTTTGATCTAACGGTGGGAATTTTAATTCCAGCGCTGGCGCACCTACGTTAGACACGTGGTGCGCAGCGCAACTGCGCTAGCGCATCTGTGTTAGACACGTGGCACGCAGCGCGGAACGCAGCGCAACTGCGCTAGCGCACCTATGTTTGACACGTGGCGCGCAGCGCAGAGCGCTGGATCTGAAGCGTTGCTTCAACTTTTTAATTTTTGAATTTTGAAAACAGAGCTTTGCTCTAATTGGGGTGCGCTGCCTAGGGCTCAACGCTCCTGGTGCTGGCGTGTCTGCTTTTGACACGTGGCGCGCAGCGCACAGCGTGCAGGATCTGAAGCGTTGCTTCAATTTTTGAATTTTGAAATTCAAAACAGAGCCTTGCTCTGATTGGGGAAACAAATGCCCCTCCACCATTGTGCTCACGTGGCGCACACGTGAGTGTAGCGGTGGCAACATCTGAGCCCTTGGATCAACTCAGAAGTTGGAGAGGCAGTTCAGTGCCATAAATAGGACCTTTGGTCTTGTAGATGATTATCATCTTCTTCTTGAGAATTTCTGCTCAGAGCCTTGCTTTTTTGTTAAGAACTTTCAAGAGTCAGAACTCTTAGGTAAATTTTAGAAATTTCAATTTTAATAAATTAGGGTTCTTACCCATTAATCAGAGCCTTGCTCTTCATAGATCTTTGATTTGAAGAAAACCTTTTTAGGGTTTCATTAATAGAGCCTTGCTTTCATGAACCCATAGATCTAAACAGTTCTTTTCTTGGGGTTTCTTATCCCATGAATCAGAGCTCTGCTCTTTTGATAATACGTAGATCTTTTGATCTTTTGATGAAGAACTCTTGAAAGTTTCTTTATGGATCTTTAAGATCCCTGAATTTTAATTCTCAAGCATTAATTTTGATAATCCTTGATGGATTTTCTATCATGATTACAGAGCAAAGCTCTCTAAGGAATTTTAGTCTTTCATGACCAGAGTTTGACAAGTGTCACTCTGTTACAGAGCTTTACTCTGAAAGGGAGATTTTCTTTTTCTCCCGAGGGATTTCTCTTTCGATGAGAATATTCTTTGAGGATTTCCTCATTAATTGACAGTCTCATCCAATGATGAGGCTGTTGATGCATTGTCATCTGGATTTTGTGGGTCCCCCTTCGGTCCCCTTTCCACTGCATTGCAGTGTGGTACAAATTTTAAAGTACCAGGTGTCAAAAATTAAAAATTACAATACTGACAGTTGATTTCCGTCCCCCTTTTTTTTGCAGGCAACATGTCTTTCGATGTTTCCTTCCCATTCGTTCGTTCAGAGGGAGGATTCCCTGGAGCACCCGTAGACCGGGAGGTCCTAGCTTTGATCAGAGACCATGATCCGAAACATAAGAATCTTCACCTTTGGGGATCATGGTACAATCAGATTATCAGGGGTTGACAAAGCTTCTCATGCGCGGTGCCTTCGGAGCCTATCACGGCGTTCCATTACGCCAACTCACCCCCGATGAACTACGCCGTGGAGATGGTTAATTGTACTTCAGAAGGCCTTCTTCAACCCGCTATAGCTTCGACTCCCGTTCAGCCTCCCATGGTTTTGGATACCTTAGGACGCCGTATTTGTCAAGGAGAAGCACGGCCGTGGGGGCAACCATATAATATAGGTCTGATTCCCCGTCATCCGATCGGTTATCTGCAATGGGCCTGCTACATTCTGTCAGCGAAGAAGTCGCAGTTGATGAGGCTTGGGTTGTATACCGCTGTTTATGCTTCTCTCTTCCAATACCCTACAATTCCCACCTGGTGGGTTAAGGCCTTTTTGGAGCAGTGGAATATCCCTACTCACACCTTCCTCGCACTGGACCGGGAAGTGTCAATCTCTTTAGAGGAGTTTACAGAAGTTTCCGGCTTACCGGTCATAGGGGAGCATTATGAGGAGCTGCTTCCTACGGACGAATACGTCTTCGGTGCCAAGCCAGTGATAATGGGCCTTACTCCAGCGAATGCTGTTCAACACCAGTTTCCCAGTCTGATCAAAGTGTTGAATATCTAAGAGCGCCTTTTTCTCGAATCTGGAAGTCACGGGGTTAGTTTCGAGGATTTCATCGCTCGCTTTCTTCACCCGAAAGTCTTCTCGACTGAAGCTGTTAAATTCGCCACGCTTGATGACCCTTTTGGTTTAGGTTTAGACAACCTGCCAGCGACGGAGGTAAATCAGAAGAGTTTCTTCCTTCCTAACTCCCCGGTTGTTCCTTTTGCGGAGATTGCAGTCCCTGAGATGGATGAGGAAGCATTCTTTTTGGGATTTCTTGGGCTATGGTTAAGCTGGTTCGCACTCCCGATGCACCTTCGCCGTATGAGGCCATCTGTCTTTTACCCGGCTCACTGGATGACTATTAGGGTAAAAGTGGCTGTCGGGGTCGCCGGCTTAGCCCATCTGTATTACAGCCTTAGTCAAGTGGCAGATGCTACTGAACCTGGAGTACCGCATGTGATCTTCTCGATGCATTACTTCATGTCATGGCTCGAGCTACATGCACTTGGCGTTTTTGGTATCCATAAAAGGGCTTCATTCTATGACAGGTGCAGCTTTTCTCGGATTATATGATTGGTCGGCACCTCAATTGTAAATCCGTCACCACGGGACGCCAGAAGTTTGCTCTTTCGTCCCCACACAGTTGGAGATGGGATAACCTTCACCAACAAGGTGTTAACCATCGGAAATGCGTCTACCACAATAGTGTGGTCATTGTAGGATATTTTCAAAGATGGAGCCTCAGTTCTGACAGCTCGGGAGACCCTCCATTTATATTCTATCAGACCGGGCTTCCTGGTGTTTAGGCAAAATGATGCGGCGCTCTTCATGAGATATAACCCGCATCGCTTTGCCCAACAATTGAGCTATAATCAAGGAGTGCCGTTGGAGGTTTTCTTGCTGAAACCTACAGCCACTGAAGAGGGGATGCGGAGCGCACTGCATCACTTCATGCGTCTGAATACGGGCTCTCATTTTTTTTATCAGTGAGCCGAGTTGTGTCCCACGGATCGTTAATACATATACGGCATGGTACCAGCATTCGACGGGCGTCGTTATTAAGGAAGAAAGGCGTTTGCTGCTTGATCGCAAAAGTGCACCTCCTACCAGTGATCGTAAAGTCCCTTTGAAGCGAAGGATCCTTGTACCCCCTCTGCTAAGAGAGGTTGCTGCAGTCGAGCCTCCACGCGCGCTAAGACCCAAGCGTGGATTGCCTCATGCTCTTGTAGAGACGGTGAATGTGCCTTCGGTGCCCCGTGCTCCCGTGGAGACGGTAAACGTAGCTTCCCCCGAATCTGGTGTGGGCTCGGATATCGGGACTCGCCGTCCCAAAGTGCCCACGAAGTGCAAGTAACGTTTGCAGATGCGACCATGAATCAAACCAGGTCGAAACAACACTTCCAATTCGATCAAAAGCGGATCTTCGCATCTGGGGAGCAAGTTAGCCTCTGACGACGTTTCGCTCGTAAAACTACTCTCTTCCTTCCATTCGAAAAGAAGAAGGGGGGAAACCCTGAACTTTGAAAGCAAGGAGAAATTTTCCGATAAAACCAAGTCGAAATCGACTTCCGGTCAGCGACAAAAATTTCAGCGACGGAGACATAGTAAATCGGTCCGCGGGCATCGCGATTGGTTCTGGCTGCGACCAGAACTCACGCATAGAAGAAGAAGAAGAAGTCGGTCCTCTCCTTTGATGCCGTACTCGGCCTAGAGCCTCAGGTTCCTCTTACCGAAGGCCTAAGTGAGTATGGAACCAATGAGGGTCTCTTCATAGCGCCAGAAGACACTGATCTCGATGCCGCTATTGCTGCTTCTGCGCGACTCGCGAGCCACCAAGCGAAAACAGCCGCCCTCATGCAATCAAGTAAATATTAGTCGCACTTTTATCATTGCGTTATATCTTTATTTTTATTATCATGTCTTGACTGACATTCTTCCTTTTGTAACAGGCTTCACTACTGAGGAGGCTCTGGCGGCTTCCCTCAGGACTTTCGAGGAGGAAGAGAGGAATCATGCTCTATTGGGCATTGGTATGTCTCGGCTCATTGAGTCCTCATTTTCCTTTTTATGGACAATCTAACCCTTTCTTTATCTCATCGCAGGGACCATAATGCCGGTTCCGCAAGGTGATGCGGAGACTCTTCCCGGGCTAGCCACCGAAGTCTCGGCCTCTTCGGTACTGCCGAAGGAGGCATTGCTCAAAAAACTGATGATGGAATCCTTGACGGCTCTGGAGGTAACCCTGAATGCGGACGACGACGCCTTTCTGAAGGAGGCTTCTAAAAGGTCTGTTGTGACGGCCCGAGAGGAAAGGAAGCGTTTGAGGCACGCAGCAAGGGAACATAGTGTTGCTTTGGCTGCGGGGGCAGGTTTAAGTGCCGTTACTCCTGCTGCTACTCCTTCAGAGGAGTTCTCGGTTGCCTTGTCTACTGCTCATAGACGGGAGGCACATGCAGCTAGGGAAGCCAATGGTAAATCGACCCCAGGTAATGTGTTTTGAGGCTTCGTTGTCAAAGTTTTAAACCATCCGTACTTATATATTTTGTCCTGCAGGGCCGAGCCTTACTGAAGGAGTGGCGGCGACCGTTGAGCCTGAGGGGGCAGTGGAGGATGTAGCTGCTGAATCCGGGGCGACGGTAGGCGATGTAACCATAATTGCCGAGCACGAGATAGTGGCCGATGAGACAGACATGACTGCTATGCCCAAGATAGCTACCACTGTCGAGCGCGAGGTGGCGGCAGATGAGACGGCTACTTCGACCGAGCCTGAGGCAGCGGTGGACGAGATGGCTACCACAGCCCAGCTTAAGGCAGCGGTGGATAAGACGGCTGCGATCACTGAGCCCGAGGTAGTGGCGAGCGAAACGGGTACGATTGCTAGGCCTGAGATGGCCGCTCGTTCTCAAGAGTCGGGCACCGCCCCGATCATCGCTCTTCCCGCTTATGGTTCTTTGCCGTCTCCTGGCGTCGTAAGTGTGATGACGGCTCTCGTGGAGTCAGGGGACGAGGCGACGGGGGGTGAGACCATCCCGATGGAGGAGGGAGACACCACTATTGAATCAAGCGACGCCCTCGTCACGGCTTCGGCTGGTGACTCTTCAAGTAGATTTTAGGTTACCGCCCTTCTTTTTATTCTGCAATCTTTCTTAACAAGGTTTATCTTGTTTCTAATGCAGTTGCGGCTAGTGCAGATGTCGAACTACTTGAGACAACACCGTCAGTCACCGCCCTGACGGTAACCACCTCTTTACCTTCTCTCGTACCGTCGCAGATGCTGGAAGGTATGGATTTGTGACCCATCAGTCTTGTCTCTCGGCTGTATAATTCATGTACTGACATTGCGTTATCGTGTTTTTGCAGGAGTCATTTTTGACCACCTGTACCAGGTGTTGCACCCCCACTTCTCCTTCCCGTCGGAGATTGCTTCCTCCAGTGGCGCTGGTGAATATAGTTTTCAGGTAATGCTCTTTCTTTTACCGACCATGAAATCCTTTCCGGGTCTTCTTTGCCTTGATTGCAGTGCTACAGATTGAAGGAGGAGATGAGAGATCCGTTGCGCCATTGGTCCTCCCGGCTTTGCCACCTTCTGCAGCTGGTATAGTGAATCCCATTGTTCATGAATCTCCTATATTTCTTGATCCGTTATCTGATTGTGACTTGTTTTGCAGCGGTCGCTTCAACTCCGATCTCTTTCGAATCTTGTGTTATGATGCCGGCAGGCCCCTTCTCCAGATGCCCATCCTCAAAGGGTGTTATGACGAGTCTGCGCATGCTGAGTGAATACATCAAGGAGCTTGACGCAGAAGCTCCTATATCTATCGCAGATTTCGCTGCCGAGGTCAATCCGATGCTGGCGACACTTGTAAATTTCCATAATGAAGGCGTCATCGAGTCTTGGGTTAATCATTGCAGGAAGATCGAGGCCTTCCTGCATCAGCTTGAACTTATGCGTCCTGCCCTTGAGACCCAGGCTTTGAACTCCCAACAGGCCGCATGGGTTGAGCAAAGTGTTCCATTCTTTCGCCATTTCGAATGAGAGGCAACCCTTAAGCAAAAGAAACGTGAGGCGACCGCTGCTGAATCTTCCCAACTACGTGCTGAGGATGCAGCTAATGCTGCCCAGCTGAATGTCATTTTTGAAAACCTTCAACGATGTATCTCAAACGGGCTGGTATTGATGAAGAAGCTTGATCTTTAACGAGCAGGTCACGCAGAGTCAGGAGGCTGTCCAGCAGGAAGTTGATCAGAAACTCTCATCCTATTTGCAGCAACGGACCCAAGTTGAAGCAGAGCTGGCCGCGGCGGCTGATCGTGAGGAGGAGTTGAGAAAAGTGCGCGAGCAGCTAGCCGGTCTATTAAAGGCGCCTCCCTCCCAATAGCTGTTTTTATATAGGTTGGACACTTGTAATCTTTGAACAATATGTACCCATTTTTTATATGACGTATTTTGTATCCAATTGAGTTCATGAATAAAGCCATATTTTTTTGTTATACTGTTGCTTTCTTCTCCTTACTGTGTTGTTGCTATGTGATTTTAGCAAGTATATAACTGTCAATCTTGTGCTCTTTGTAAGATAGTGATGGCTTAGAAAACAGGGTTAGAATCTGTCACCTAAGACTTTTCAACTTTATGAGCCGTGAGGGTCTCATAAAGATTTTTCTCCCTACGAGTCGAGAGGATCTCGTAGGTGTAATTTCTCCTTAAGAATCATGAGGATTCCTAAATGTGTTTTCTCTTGAAAGTCGTAAAGATCTCACAAGAGAATTTACTCCCTTACGAGTCGTGAGGACCCGCAAATGATGGGTGAAGTTATCCTTATCCGCATTTCACGGAGTCAGGGGTTGCTCTGGATGCTTCCCACGGGTTTACCGCCGTGTTTTGCAAGGACCAGGCTCCGCTCTAGACATTTTCCAGGATACCGTAGTTTAAAGACATCGCGGTTGAGGTTAAGGACATCATAGTCCGTGGATTTAAGGACTCCACAGTCCAATGTTAGTTTTAAGATATCACGGTCGAGATTAAGAACATCATAGTCTATGGATTTAAGGACTCCACAGTCTAATGTTAGTTTTAAGACATCACGGTCGAGATTAAGGACATCATAGTCCATGGATTTAAGGACTCCACAGTCCGTCATTAGTTTTAAGATACCACGGTCGAGGTTAAGGACATCATAGTCCGTGGATTTAAGGACTCCACAGTCCAATATTAGTTTTAAGATATCACGGTCGAGGTTAAGGACATCATGGTCGAGGTTAAGGACATCACAGTCCGTGGATTTAAGGACTCCACAGTCCAATGTTAGTTTTAAGACATCACGGTCGAGATTAAGGACTCCCCAGTCCGTGGATTTAAGGACTCCACAGTCCGATATTAGTTTTAAGACATCACGGTCGAGGTTAAGGACATCATAGTCCATGAGTTTAAGGACCCCACAGTCCGTGAAATGTGTGGTTGTTGGGACCTGTCACATCTTTGAAGACGTTGAGGAATTACAACGACAAATATCAAAGGAGTGAAGAGATGTACCCTTGAACCAAGGTAAAATTAGTATAAGGACATTACGGTCTATTGTTAGTTTTAAGACATCACGGTCGAGGTTAAGGACATCATAGTCCGTGAGTTTAAGGACCTCACAGTCCGATGTTAGTTTTAAGACATCACGGTCGAGGTTAAGGACATCATAGTCCATGGATTTAAGGACCTCACAGTCCGATGTTAGTTTTAAGATATCACGGTCGAGGTTAAGGACATCATAGTCCATGGATTTAAGGACTCCACAGTCCAATGTTAGTTTTAAGACATCACGGTCAACGTTAAGGACATCATAGTCCGTGGATTTAAGGACTCCACAGTCCAATGTTAGTTTTAAGACATCACGGTCGAGGTTAAGGACATCATAGTACTTGGATATAAGGACTCCACAGTCCGATGTTTGCTCTGGATGCTTCTCACGGGTTCACTGCCGTGTTTAGAGAGGACTAGGCTCTGCTCTGGACGTTTTCCACGGGGTCAGAAGTGACATAATCCGTGTTCCACGTAGCCAGGAATTTTGCTCTGGATGCTTCCCACGGGTTCACTGCCGTGTTTTGTAAGGACCAGGCTCCGCTCTGGATGCTTCACACGGGTTCACTGCCGTGCTCTACGAGGACCAGGATTCGCTCTGGACATTTTCCACGGGGTCAGAAGTGACATAATCCGTGTTCCACATAGCCAGGAATTTTGCTCTGGATGCTTCTCATGGGTTCACTGCCGTGTTCTGCGAGGACTAGGTTCCGCTCTGGATGTTTCACATGGGTTTACTGCCGTGCTCTGCGAGGACCAGGATCCGGTTTGGACATTTTCCACGGGGTCAGAAGTGACATAATCCGCGTTCCACGTAGCCAGGAATTTTGCTCTGGATGCTTCCCATTGGTTCACTGCCGTGTTCTGCGAGGGCCAGGCTCCGCTCTGGATGCTTCACACGGGTTCACTGCCGTGCTCTGCGAGGACCAGGATCCGCTCTGGACGTTTTCCACGGGGTTAGAAGTGACATAATCCGCGTTCCACGTAGCCAGGAATTTTGCTCTAGATGCTTCCCATGGGTTCACTGCCGTGTTCGGCGAGGACTAGGCTCCGTTCTGGAAGCTTCACACGGGTTCACTGCCGTGCTCTGCGAGGAACAGGATCCGCTCTGGACGTTTCCCACGGGGTCAGAAGTGACATAATCTGCATTCCACATAGCCAGGAATTTTGCTCTAGATGCTTCCCACGGGTTCACTACCGTGTTCGGCGAGGACTAGGCTCCGCTTTGGATGCTTCACACGGGTTCACTGCCGTGCTCTGCGAGGACCAGGATTCATTCTGGATGTTTTCCACGGGGTCAGAAGTGACATAATCCGCGTTCCATGTAGCATGAATTTTGCTCTAGATGCTTCCCACGGGTTTACTGCCGGGTTTGGCGAGGACTAGGCTCCGCTCTGGATGCTTCACACGGGTTCACTGCCGTGCTCTGCGAGGACCAGGATCCACTCTGGACGTTTTCCATGGGGTCAGAAGTGACATAATCCGTGTTCCACGTAGCCAGGAAGGGTTGACTTAATCCGCATTTCACGGAGTCGGAATTTGACTCTCGGTCATCTGTACACCGCTGAGTCATGGAACTGGGAGTTGTCCCTGTTCCGCTTTACTTGATGTTGTGTCTGTTGTAATGAGACGAATGTTGAGATGATCTCTAGGCTGTCTGTGAACCATCGAGATTTGGCTTCTTCTTCTGATGAAACCTGGGGAGGAGGAGTGTGATTCCTTCTTTGTTTGCGCCCCTGAATTGTATACAGGGATTGCTGTGATATCACCTGTAGGGCATAAATTTCATTCATTCATTTTTTTTTATTTCTTTCCGCGATGCTCTATCATTTCAGCTTTTATATCGCGAAGGTCGTGATTGCCCAATCATTTCGGTTATTTTTCGCGGTGCCCAATCATTTCGGCTATTTATTTTATTTTTACTCGCTATTTTTTATTGCGAGTTGCCCAATCATTTCGGCTATTTTGCATGCATACATTTTTACTTGCTGATTTTGTTGCAAGTTGCCCCATCATTTCGACTATTTCGTATGCATATGTGGCCCGCAAGCTTTTTGCCGCAAGTTTGGGATTAGACACCGATTTTGGCATCAACACCATTACAACTAGGATATTGCCAGGAGCGAATCATCATTTGCCTCTGTCGATACCGAACAAAGGTGGCTTAGCGAACAGGGTTAGGATCCTGTCGACTAGGGCTTTTGACTTCATGAGCCGTAAGGGTCTCACAAAGGTATTTCTCCCTGCGAGTCGTGAGGATCTCATAGGTGTGTTTTCTCCTTAGGAATCGTAAGGACTCCTAAACGTATGTTTCCTTATAAGTCGTAAGGATCTTACAAGAGTGTTTTCTCCTTATAAGTCGAGAGGACTTACAAGGGTTGTTCACCGTGCGAACATATCCCTAGTCACGGGTGGGACTTCGTTAGGGAAATGTTTATTCACGCCCGTGGATTGTATACAAGGGTCAGCGTTGAGCCACTTGTAGGGCAGTAGTGGATGTTGTGGGGGTTGCTTAAGAACAGATTCAAGTCTATGTAACTTAAGACTTTTGAATGTTATGAGCCGTGAGGGTCCCATAAGAGAGTTCTCCTTACGAGTCGTGAGGATCTCGCAAGTGTAATTTCTCCCTAGGGATCGTTGGGATCTCTAAGTGTTTTGCTCCCTTATGAGTCGTAAGGATCTCACACAGGTGATTTCTCCTCGCAAGGTCGAGAGGATCTTGTAAGTGTCTTTTAACGAGGTTGCGCCATTTCGGGTTTTCACAAACACTCGCCGGTAGCCGTGCTGTTTTTACTCATGGAGCCCTTTCGGGTTTTCATCCGTAACCCATTTTGCTTATGGACATACCGTTTTCCCTCCTTTTTTTTTAATTCTTTTCTTTTTTTTTTCAAACGAGGTTGCGCTCTTTCGGGTTTTCACAAGACTCGCCGGTAGCCCTGCTGTTTTTACTCACGGAGCCCTTTCGGGTTTTCATCCGTGCCCATTTTGCTTATGGAAATACCGTTTTTCTTTCGTTTTTCTTTTTTTCTCTTTTTTTGTATCAGCTTTGGGATGCTGCAATCCACCGTAGTTTATCGACATCTCGGTCAACAGCTAGTTTTAGGACATAGTGGTAGTTGTTAGTTTAGGAACGTTTCGGTCCATTGTTAGTTTAAAGACATTTCGGCCCGTTGTTAGTTTAAGGACGTTTCGGTCCGTTGTTAGTTTAAGGACGTTTCGGTCCGCTATTAAGTAAGCCGGTTACTACTTATAGAGTTTGGGCTTAGGAAGATAGCGAGCGGACATAGTCATCGTCATCTATCATTGACCTAGGCCGTGACTCGTTAGGCGTAATATTTCTTCAGGAAGCGACCATTTATTGGCCTGAAGGGTCTTTCACCATGCATGTCCATGAGCAGATAAGCCCCTTCTTGGTAGACTTTATTTATGATATACGGGCCTTCATAATTCGGTTCGAATGTTTCCCTCTTGGCACGATTGGGGATCATAGGTCTTTTGACCACTAGCACGAGTTCACCTTGGCGGAATGTCCTCGGCCTAGTCAATCTTTCGTATGAACGCGTCATCTTTGCTTTATAAGCTTCCAGATTTTGCCGCGCCATGAGCCGGGTTTCATTAAGGACGTCAAGCTCCTCAAGCCGAAGGTGAGCGTTTTCTTCGTCCTTTAGCTCGTAGTGAACTGCCACTCGTAGGGAGGGTAGCTCTATCTCAAGGGGGAGTACCGCTTCTGTACCGAATACCAACGCGTACGGCGTTGTGTTCGTGGCCGTCTTGAACGTAGTTCGATACGCCCAGAGAGCTTCTTGCAGTCTATCGTGCCAGTCTTTCTTATTTCGAGACACCATCTTTTTCACGATCTTTGTTAAGGTTTTGTTGAAAGCCTCAGCTAGACCGTTAGCTCGGGGGTTATAAACTGAGGAGTATCTCCAGTCTATATTATGTTGTTGTGCAAAGCGGTTGATCTTGTGGCTTCTGTAGGCTGGCCTGTTATCGGAGATGATCCGTCTCGGAGTTCCAAACCGATAAATGACGTGTGTCTTGAAGAAATGGAGGATATTCTCCGTCTTCACTTCCCTCAGCGGTACTGCTTCTGCCCATTTGGAGAAGTAATCAGTTGTCGCCAAAATGAAACGATGTCATTTGGACGATGTCGGTTCGATGGGGCCGATTATGTCAGTTCCCCACATTTCGAACGGCCAGCTAGCCACCGTTGGATGTAGTGGATTTGGATGCTGATGGATAAAGTCCCCATGAATCTGGCATGAGTGGCATTGCTTCGCTTACTCGAGGCAGTCCTGGATCATCTTGGGCCAATAATAACCCATCCGTTTGATCTTCAACATCATCTTCGGGCCTGCTTGGTGAGAACCGCAGAGTCCATCGTGAACTTCTTGGACGACTCTTTTCGCCTCTTTAGGTCCCAGACATCTCAATCACAGAGAATAAATGACCTCTTGTACAGAGTATCATTGACGAAGGCGAAAGACAGGGCTCGCTTCATGAGCTGATGTCTTGATGACACATCTTCAGGTGTTCAACGGGATTTGAAGTAGTCTATAAAGACTTCTCTCCAATCTTCAATCTTTTCTTGGTCTTTTATTTGCATAGCCATTTGCTCAGTCGCTCCTTTTTTTTCGGATGACTCTGAAGATATTTCCTTCGGCGCAAGAACCCGACGGTTTTGCAAAATGATTCTCACGTCATCGAGGTTCTCGTCGGCCAGTTCTTTAGCAAGCTTAGCTAGTGCATCTGCTTTGCTATTTTCTACACGCGGTATGCTTTCCAAGATGTAAGAAGGTATTTGGGACAGCAGTTGCTGTACCCTCTTGCCGTACTTTACCAGTTCTGGTTTGCACGTTTGATAGTCGCCGTTTACTTGACCAACGACCAGTTGGGAGTCTCCGTATATGAGGAGGTTTTCAATTCCCATGTCGATGGCGATCTTGAGGCCTGCTATCAAACCTTCATACTCAGCTTCGTTGTTCGTCCTCGGCTCTGTTAAGGAGAAGGCGAAGCGCATTATCCCTCCTTGTGGGGTCTCGAAGATGAGGCCTACCCCTGATTTGATTCTGGGGGTGTTTTTTTTGCGTTTCTTTATGGAAGGCGCTCCATCAAAATAAAGTTCCCATCGGGTATCACCACCGTCGATCGCATCAAACGCATGTTCGTCTGGCAGTTCGCAATTCAATGGAGAATCGGCAGGTATCAGATGTTCGGCGAGGAAGTCGGCGATGGCCTGGCCTTTCACTACCTTAAGAGGCCGATAGGTTATTGAGAACTCCATCAAGAGTAGGGCCCATTTAGCGAGTCGCCCCATCAATATGCCTTTCGACATCAAGTATTTGAGAGGATCCACCTTCGATATGAGACAGAATTCATGTGCTAATGCATAGTGCCTGAGCTTCGTTATCGCGAAGATCAATGCCAGGCAATGTTTTTTGATGGGAGAATAATTGCTTTCTGCCCCCAGGAGAACTCGACTCAAATAGTAGAGGGCTCTCTCTTTCCCTTGGTCGTTCTCTTGTGCCCATAATACGTCTAAGGAACCTTCGAGGGCTGTTGTATAAAGAATAAGGGGCTTTCCTTTGACCGGAGCACCCAACACTGGCGGGTTCTGCAGATACTGCTTGATTTCGTCGAGTGCGCCTTGGCATTTGTGATCCCAGACGAATGGGGTTCCCTTCTTCATCAGGTGACTGTAGGGGCGGCACTTGCCAGAGAGATTGGCTATAAATCGCCGGATATACGCGAGCTTCCCTTGGAGAGGCCGCAATTGTTTGAGAGTCCTTGGCGGAGGCATTTCCATAATCGCCTTGATCTTTGACGGATCTATCTCGATGCCTCGGTGTCGGACAATGAATCCTAGGAATTTGCCCGAGGAGACTCCGAACGCGCATTTGAGAGGGTTCAGCTTCAAGTTGTATTGCTGGAGGCGTTGAAACACGATCTTCAGATGCTCTAAATGCTCCTCGTATGATTTGCTCTTAACCACAAGGTCGTTGATATAGCATTCGATGATTTCATGTATGAGGTCATCGAAGATCTTCGTCATAGCCCTTTGATAGGTGGCACCGGCGTTCTTTAGACCGAAGGGCATCACCTTATAGCAGAATATGCCTAAAGGGGTTCGGAAAGCGGTTTGTTTCTGGTCCTCGGGATGCATCTTTATCTGATTGTATCCTGACGATCCGTCCATGAAGGAGAAAACTTCGTGAGTGGACGTGTTATCTATCATCAGCTCAGTAATCGGTACTGGGAAGTTGTCCTTTGGGCAGGCTTTATTGAGATCCCGAAAGTCCACACATATGCGCGCTGTCCCATTTTTCTTCATCACCGGGACGATGTTGGCAGTCCAGTCAGGATACTGAACCTCTTGGATGAAGCCAGAGTCAATTAGCTTCTTGACCTCAGCGTTGATGCTCATCTCGAGCTCGAGCCGCATTCTTCTCGGTGCTTGTTTGATTGGCTTAACGTCCGGGGATATCGCCAATTTATGGACAGCAATCTCTGGATCGAGTCCCGGCATTTCTGAATAGTTCCATACAAAGCAATCCTTATGCTGCATAAGCACGTCTTTTAGCGCAGCCACCCTTTCTTCAGATAGCAGCTCACTGACGAATGTCGGTCGCGAGTCATTTGCCGTCCCCAAATCAATTTTCTTGAGGTTATCCGCAGTGGTATGTATTCCATCTTCCAGCTCTTTTGGCACCGGTGGAAACTCTGAGATCACCTCGTCATCATTGTTTTCGAAGCACCAGGGGATGTTATCCATATTCTCGGGCTCTTCTTTTGATATCGTTATCATATGACAAGTACGAGCTCGCTTCCAAGATCGAGGTTGATCTGGTTCTATTCTCGCTGTATGCGCGGCTATTGGTTCATGTTTCTGTGGTGGATTTATCCTCCAACTGCTGGATAGAGCAAACTTGCCGACCTTGAAGGTGAAGCAGTCTTCGAGAAGGTGTCCTATTGCTCGATGATAAGAGCAATAGTCTAGATGAGAGACCTCGTTAGCTTGCTCGGGGTGCTTGGACTCCGGGAGCGTAAGCATTTGATGTCTTATGGCAAGATCAAGTATCTTCTTTGTCTTGTCTTGAGGAAAAGAGTATGCTCGACTCAACTTCTTCATAAGGGACAAATCCGGATTGCTAGATTCCCGATCGTGGCTTTGTCGCTGTCGACGCCTTTTCTTCTCTTTGACTTATTTCTACCTCTGCGTCGGGCCTTTTGTACAACAGGCTGACAGGGAGGGGCATTTTTATCTTTCGCAGCCTGTTGAAGAAGGCGTTGCGTCCTGGCTTTCTCGTAGATGGCCATTTCGCAAATATGGTCGTCTCGAACTTTTTGACCCGCTTCCCTTATAAACTTGTCCATTTGTTCTTCGAACGACGGACTGGGTATTTTCACGTCGGGAGCTCGTTTTGGTTCAGGGTTAGCATCTTCCCACAAAGCATCTCCTTCTTCATCAAAGTCATGTATGACATAGCAGCCGAGGTATCACTCTCGTTTCTTGGATTGAACATATCCAAGCCCGATCGTTTCCATTCTCCCGTTAGGCAATTTTCGCTGAGTTCCGGGGACGTCCCAGATCCTGTTGTAGAACTGGGATTGTTGAGCAATCTGTTTGAAGGGTACGCCTTAGTGCCTTAACAGCCTTTTTAATCCTTCTGTGTAGTATCTGGGCAGACGGATGGGCTGGAGCCTGTCAAGTGAAAAATCGGCACCAAGCCAGACCTCTTTCTCCAGGTGTGACTTCAGGATTTGCCTTAAACGATGGATTAGTGAGTGGTGCCGCCTGAGCAAGCATCTCCTGCAGCTTTTCACGTTGTAGTTGAACTTTTGTTAAGGACCGAGTTTGAGATCGGTGACTAGTAGAAGCTCGAACTTCGTCTTTGGAATTCACCACATAGATTATGTGAACTACCATGCCCCCAGGCTTGGGGTGTTTGGAGTTTTGGCCTTTGGAGTTTGCTTTGGGCAATTGAGTTTTATTGGGCCTCTCTTTTTTATGAAAAGCCGCTTTGGTTTTGGGAGGAACCGCTGTATCATGATTCGTCTTGGGGTGAGTCCCCTTCACCTGTTTCCACACCTTATATATAGATGAGGAAAGCTGTCTCAGTGAGCGAATTGATTTCTGCTCTCGTGGGATCTCCATGGGCTGTGGAGACTTCTTCAATATTGCGGTATGAGAACTTTGTCTGCCCCTTCACAACAATTTGAAGCTGTTCCCAGTTGGAACAACAACATTCACCACTGGGGTTGAAACAGGACCATACGAATAACTGCCCCCAGCTCATTTTGTATGATGCCGATATCGGCGTCGACCATTTCTTACGGTCGTGATTTGATTAGTCTCAGGATTTTCCCGAGCCTGCCCCCTGTTTCCTTTGAGAACTTGAATATTCTGCCCCCTGCGTTGACCTTGGTCCTAGGCAGGTGCCAGTTGTTCGAGATCTGATTCCATTGGCAAAGCTACAGCTTGGGGAACCAGCCTGTGGAAGACAGACTTCTACTGGGCTTCCTCCATCGGCGTTGAGGCACCGAGGGTGGGAGATGGGAGTATCGACCCAAAAAGAAGCCCGTTGATTTCTTGAAGAGCCGAATTGCAGAGATTTGAGGCTGCAAGTTGCCCATACTTGACTCCACCGGATATGACAGAGCCTGAGTTGATAAGGTGGGAGCAAACGCCATTCTTTATAGAGACGAAACGCCGACTTCAGTATCCACTCCCCTAAGGGCAACCAAAAACATACACACCGCGATTATTTGATCGCGGGAAAACACGACACACGAAGTGTGGAGTGGAAAGAGGAAAAGGTCCCACCGGGCATGCCAGAATCTGTTCCCCGCCGAATACAGAGACGCGACCGCGTAGGTCCGTCTTGCCTGAAATTCGGGGCAGATGCTAATTGGTGCCATCCGCCCACCTCTCCGAAGATACCAAGTTGATTTATGGCACCATGTATCGAAGGTTTAAACGGATGCGGCCGATGTAGCAGACTTCGTCAGATTCCCCCTCGTTTGAGGGGTTTTTGATTGTGGGGACGCTCTTCCCTGCAAGCGCAAGCCCCTGCAGTTAATTACGCTACCGCATCACGGTAACAACTTTCTCCTTCTCTAGATGGTCACTTCGTGTCGTGAGTGTTTCTTTTGTGTTCCGTTGCCCGTGAATTGTATACGGAGACTAAGTTATGCTGTCGCCCGTAGGATGCGGATTAGTCCAAATTCGTATCTTTCTTAGATTTGGGTTTGGGGGGGTTTTGTTTAAGGATACGTTAGCCTTATTTGAGGCTAAGATCAACTTAAACGTTTGTTAAGGACACGATAGTCTAATTTTAGACTAAGATCAACTTAACGGGATCGTTTAGATCCGACAAGAGAGCAATTGGGCTCTATTGTTTAGTTTAGTGACGTTGCGGTCAATAATTAGTTTAAGGACATTACGGTCCATTGTTAGTTTTAAGACATCGCTGTCGAGGTTAAGGATGTCATAGTCCATGAGTTTAAGGACCTCACAGTCCAATGTTAGTTTTAAGACATTACGGTTGAGGTTAAGGACATCATAGTCCGTGGATTTAAGGACTCCACAGTCCGATATTAGTTTTAAGACATCACGGTCGAGGTTAAGGACATTATAGTCCATGAGTTTAAGGACCCCCAGTCCGTAGTAATGTGTGTTTGTCGGGACCTGTTACCTCTCTGACGACGTTGAGAGATTACAATGACAGATATCAGAGGAGTAAAGACATGTAACCTCGAACCGGGTGTGAATTGATCGGAAGAGCAGATGAGCTCAGTTCAATTTAAATTGAGGACTTATGGCCAGAATTGGGCTAAGTCCAGTTAAAAATGTTTAACATTTTTATTTTTGTTCTGCCTGTTAGGCCTTTATTTGGGCTCTGTCCTTTTAATAATGCTAAGCATTGGGCTCTGACATTTTTTGTCTGGAATTAAATGCATATCATTTATCAGGAACAAAGTGGTGTCTTGACAGCGCGCCACGTGGCGCACTAGGTGCTTTGCGCCAGTCAAAGAGCGCGTTGCGCTTCTGTCGGTTAGCGCATACGAGGAGGACACATGTCGCTTAGCGCTAAGCGCTAGTTTTTTAGTGCACTGCGCTTTTATGAGCGTGCTGCATTGGTTTATGGGTGCGCCAGTGAGTGACACGTGGCGCGCTTGGCGCTGAGCGCCAACCCAAGGGTGCAGTGCGCTATTTTCAGGAGCGCAAAGCGCAGATCATGTCTATGGTTGACACGTGGCATGTTTTGGCGCTGAGCGCCGATCAAAGGAGCGCAAAGGCTCAGTTCATGAGTGCGAAGCACTTTTCAGTAGCGCAAAGCGCATCTGATCAAATTTAGGATCAAAGAACAAGTTTATGTTCTTCTTAAAGGAGGCTTTGCCTCAAGATTCAAGAACAAAGTTCTTATTCTTATTAAAGGCTCTGCCTTTATGGATCAGAAGATCTGTGAAGTAAAAATACTTCTTTTTTATATTTTTATGAATAGATCTTGATATTTTCTTTTTTAATCAAAGACTTTGGTCTTTTTATAGATCTAAGATCTTTTTAGAAGATGTTTCTTCTTTTTACGAGATGATTTCATCTCTGTTGTTTAAGAATTAATTCTTTACCTTTAAAAATGAAGAAATGATATTCTTTCTTCTAAAGGATTGCCTTTCTTTTTCTTTGAGTTTTTTCTCAAAGTTTGCCGAGAGTTTTCTCTATATGTGAGACTTGAAGTCTTGGGGCCTTTATATAGGGCTGATTGATTTTTTAAATCAGTTTTGAGAGATCTTTCTCTTGATTGATTGAGGAATATTTCCCACCGTTGAATGTTTGATCATAAGGCTTCTGTTTGACAGAAGATAATATTCTTGTTTTAATAAGATTAAGAAATCTTTCCATGCAGAATTTGTTCTGTTTTTGGTAATTCATTATTTGCACAATCTTGTTGTTTGGAAAGATTTTGAGAAATCTTTCCTTAACAGAGTTTATTTATGGTTAATTAATAATTTATCAATATAATTAGATCCTTAGATCTAACGGTGGGAATTTTAATTCCAGCGCTGGCGCACCTACGTTAGACACGTGGCGCGCAACGCAGAGCGCAGCGCAACTGCGCTAGCACACCCGTGCTTGACACGTGGCGCGCAGCGCGGAGCGCAGCGCAACTGCGCTGCCGCACCTGTGTTAGTTACGTGGCACGCAGCGCGGAATGCAGCGCAACTGCGTTAGCGCACCTATGTTTGACACGTGGCGCGCAGCGCAGAGCGCTGGATCTGAAGCGTTGCTTCAACTTTTTAATTTTTGAATTTTGAAAACAGAGCTTTGCTCTGATTAGGGTGCGCTGCCTTGGGCTCAGCGCTCCTGGCGCTAGTGTGTCTGCTTTTGACACGTGGCGCGCAGCGCACAGCGCGCAGGATCTGAAGCGTTACTTCAATTTTTGAATTTTGAAATTTAAAACAGAGCTTTGCTCTGATTGGGGAAACAACGGGCTGGCAACGAAGGGCATCGTCACTTTCTACAACCTGCCGAAGGAGGCGCTGCGTTCTGGCTTTTTCGTAGATGGCCATTTCGCAATTATAGTCGTCTCGAACCTTTTGACCCGCTTCCTTTATAAGCTTGTCCATTTGTTCTTCGAACGAAGAGCTTGGCATTTTCACGACGGGGGCTCGTTTTGGTTCAGGGTTAGCATCTTCCCACAGAGCATCACCTTCTTCATCGAAGTCATGTATGACATAGTAGCCATGGAATCGCTCCCGTTTCTTGGATCGGATATATCCAAGCCCGATTGCTTCCATTCTTCCGTTGGGCAATTTTCGTTGAGTTCTGGGGACGTTCTAGATCCTGTTGTAGAAATGAGCTTGTCGAGCAGTCTGTTTGAAGGGTTCGCCTTGGTGCCTCAACAATCTTTTTAATCCTCCTGTATAGTATCTGGGCAGACGGATGGGCTGGAGCCTGTCAAGTTTCGAATCGGCACCATGCCAGACTTCTTTCTCTACTTTGGTTTTCGTGGATTGATAAAAGAGGATCGCCTTTTCATCTCTTCGCCTGAGAGGGACGTAGAACGTCTGCAGTTTCTGCACACTATAGGTTTCAAGTGCATCGAGCTCTTTTTAATGCTTTTGTGGAACCGTGGCAATTTTCAAACTTCAATCATCGCCAGCGAAGGGTTGTATTGATGGCCGAGCAGAGAATACTGCATTGATTTCGTCTTCAGAGTCACTACCGAAGACCAACGTAGGGGTGGACAGTCTTGGCTTGTTGCATTGGGGTAGCACTGAATAAACTATTTCTTCTTCTTCCTCGGTATCACTCCCGAAGACCGGAATAGTGGTGATAGCATTGTTCTTGTCTTCCGGTTTGCGATATCTTTCTGTGTCTTCGAAATCTGGTAGGAAGTACTTGGCATCCTCATATTTGCGGACTTCCTTCACGGAGAATGGGTTTAGTTCCCCTGTCACAGTGTACTCGAGACCATCTTTGAGGTACTTCATACACTGATGTTGTGTAGAAGGGATAATGTTGTACTCGTGTAAGCAAGGCCGGCCGAGCAAAGCGTTATAGTAGGTCTTAGCGTCAATGACGTGAAACATGATGTCAGTGACTAGCAGCCCAAAGCGCAGCATCATTATCACAGACCCGAGCATCCGTGATGAGAGATAGTGATCTTATCTCGAGCGAGGTGTTGAACGCTCATGCAGATTTCCTTCAACAATCTTACATTGAGGAGGTTAACGGAGGACCCATTGTCAACCAGGATTTTGCCTATCTTGATATCATGACAGTATCCGGAGACATAAAGGGGACGGTTATGCTCACACGTCCCGAGCAAGAGGCATTCATCGCCGAAGGTGATATCGGCCATGTGTACTTCTTCCAACTCGTCCTTCATCTTTTCTTCGGCGAGGAAAGCTTGAAATTGTTCAGGCTCTTGTAATGCCCTGATCAGAGAATATCTCGTCTTTTTTGATAACAAGAGTGCATCGAGAATGCTTAGCTGCGAAGGTAGCTTCCTCAAGTGAGCCAGAACGTTGTAGTCCACCTTGTTTTTCTTTGGCAGGTCCTTGGATGTCATCTCTTTGACGACTTCATCATCTAGGGCGATATCCTCAGGGATTTTTTCTTTCCCCTTATCTTTTCTATTTGACCCACTGTTCATGGCCCCGAGATTCTTTTCGGACAGCGTACGATTGCGCAGCTTAATGTTCTCACAGCTCTTCATTTCTTCTTCTTTTCCTGAGGTGGATTCTTTGAAGAGAGGGCCGAGAGTCATTTCTTTTTTAGAATCGCTCTCGAAGGTGAGAACTTGTGATCCCTTGCTATCAACCTTGTGACAGTTTCCAGTAGTTCTTTTGCGCTCCTTGGTCGTATTTTTTTGCTCCCGACGAGTTTTGCATTTCATCCGCTTGAAATATTGTCGGTGCGCAACATATCCCTGCCACCAGTTTTTAAAAGCGTTGCGCACTTTGGTGGGGTGCGCAATCTTTCGGTGATATAAACAGTAGCTAGGATGTATATCCGCTTCATCAGGAGTGTTTACTTCGAAGGGTGGCAGCTTCATTCCCATCGATATGGCTTTGGCGAACCTTTTCCTCATCTTGAACCTTCTTTTATTTGCGGCGGATGTACTTTGATCTGGTGGGAGTGTTTCAACCCTTTCGTCCAGTCGCTGGCATTTGGCCTTTTCAAATATGGCCATCTCGTGCTCTCGATCAGTTTTGCTTTTCAAAAGAGCTTCATTTAGGAATGCATCAATCATTTCGTCTGATGGTCCTAAAAGTTCAGGCTCAGGATCTGCCCCCGGTTTCTCTGCGTAAGGAGCTTCTTCATCGTCTATCGACGAGTGAGAAATCATATGACAGCTTGCCACATAATTCTCAGATTCGTCGTCGTCGCTATCTCCGTCTTCAAGGATGTGGTTGAGAAACTCCTGAAGCGTGACCGAGGTCGCGCTTTCTGGTTATATTCTTCCAGCGCGTCGATATGTTTTTGCAGGTCCGTGTGCTTGTCATCAGGCTTCACGGGCTTTTTGGTCTTTTTCTTCGAAGACTTTGACGGCTGGGTGTGGGCATTTTGATTATTGCCGCCAATTTTTGGAGTTGGGTGCAGCTTCAGCATTCCCTCAATAACTTTGGGTTCCAGCGGACTTTTCCATTTGATCGGGCATGCTTGGAGATCCTTCAGCATTCTATTCGTTTTGGCTGAAAGAACGACCTCCCATGGAGATTCTTCAACAAAAGAGCACGATGCCCCCGGTGTGTCCCCCCTTTTAAAAGCGTGTGGCTGAGATGGGTTTACTCTCCAATTCTCGGACAGTGCGAATTTGCCCTGTTGGTATTGGTCCTCAATCCAGCCCTTGAAGACGAAGCAATCCTCAATTGGATGGCCTATTGCTTGATGATAGGGACAATAGTTGGGATTATTAGCCTCACCAGGTTGTAGTGGGCGTTTCGGATTCGGCAGATTGATGAGCCTGTTGCGCACCGATAGTTCAAACAATCTCCTCATTTTATCACGGGAAAATGAATAAGGGCGCTTCATTTTCTCATTATAAAATCCCCGTCTCTCGTCTAGGAGATCAGTTAATTTTGGACTATTGGGTTGCTGTTGATCATTGGCGATTAAGGTCGCTTTCCCTTTCCTTTTTTCATTCCGCGGCTCCGGCTTCGAAGAGGAAGGCATGTGGCCCATCTGGTCCATTTGGGCCAATTTGTCAATCAAGGCTTGGAAGGTGGTGGGCTTGAAAAACATCATGAACTGGGAGATGGTCGCCTGCGGATCAAGAGTACCCATGAACATGCCCATTGCTGGCGCTTCTTCGATGCGCTGCCACATTTCGACTACAGATTCCGCCATCGTATTGCGTATTGAACCCATGTCTCGCCTGGCTTCACCCTGGCGTTAATTAGTGCGGTAATCGGAGTACACTCGATAGCGCTTGCGAATCTTTGTGTGAACAACAACTCCATTTCTGCAAATGTCTTGACAGAGTCGTTCGGGAGTTCAGAGTACCATTCGAACGCTGTCTCCGACAAGCTGCTGACGAACTGGCGAAGTAGCAGTTTATCGTCACCTCCAGTGTTGCCACATAGAGACCAGAACTGGGCGACATGCTGGTGGGGATTGCCCGTCCCTTTATATACATGGAATGTAGGGATCGTATATCTCGGCGGGTACCTTATTTGGTCATACCAGCCCTGATAGGGTCGTCCAGTCTTAACGATCTGCCCAGCCATTTCGCTCGCATGATGAGCTCGTATTTGCTGAGCGATGTAATCATGCAGAGCGGCCTTAGAGATGGGCTCCTCCTTGGCTGCTGAAAGTGCCGGAGGAGGGTTCGATGTCTCCTCTCTATCATCTTCAATTATTATCGGGGGGTCTTCAGCTGGAGGTTCCGGCTGTAATATCATCCCGGCCATGTCTTAGAACAAAAGAGCCATTCATTTTTGTTCCCCTCCGAATGGCGGCCGATACGCGGGGACGTCTCGCCTGAGATTCGGGGCAGATTCTGGCACGCCCGGTTGGACCTTTTCCTCTTTCCACTCCACACTTCATGTGTCGTGATTCGCGAACCAAACACAGTTTGCTAATAGTTGCCCTGGGGTTTCAAGGTACTAAGATTAGGCGTCTTGCTTGCTGCAGAAAACAAAGAATCGATGGCTTCTGCTTGTGCGAAACGTTCCAACTGCTTGGATTGCAATTCCAACTAACGCTCTGCCTCGCCAAGAGGTATAGCCTACGGACCCCAAGATGCTTCGGTGTTTACTATGCCCGTGGAACAGGTCACTCGAGCCACCACAGGATTGTTTTTTGGGACCATGTTCCCGCCGACAAGCTTCACCGCTCCGATGCTGATAAAGGAAGCTCCCAAAAAGTCGGTCTTTGATCGTCTTACCCCTGCCGCGGCCCCTCTCAACAGGTCGCCCAACACCAGCGCCTCGGTCTTCTCTAGATTGGGCCAAGACTCCTGTGGATCCACAATGGGGCCTACAATCCCAGAGAAGGCTGCTTCTAAGAAAATGACCAGTCCTGCTCCCGAAGTCGTCAAGTCGGTTCCCCCTGCCAAAAAGTCGGTCTTTACGAGATTGACTGTTCCAGCTCCCGCTCCTGCTACCCAAAGGACATCGGTCTTTGACAGGATGACACCAGCAGAAACCCTCCACCTGCACAGGGGGCAAGACGAAGCCGTTCCCACCGCTGAACCAGTGCCGTCCGCTCGACACGCTCGACGTCGCCATTGGCGCCGAGTAAGGAAGGCTAGGGGCAACTCCCCCTCTGGGCTAACTCCAGCAGCCCCGACGACAGAAGTTGATGCTGCTGTTCCAACTGGGAACAGCTTTGAGATGCTAAATAAGGTGCGTAGGAATTCTTTTACTGCGGTGCTAAAGAGGTCTCCCCCTCCGCCCAAAAGGGCTATAGAAGTGAAGCCAGAGCAGCTCCAACCTCCTCAACGGCTGTCTACCAAAATCTATAAGGTTTGGCGGCAGGCCCGAGACTCGATGATCGATCCAAACTTCTCCTGCCAGCACAAGAAGCTAAAAATCCAACCGGAAGCCAGTCACCAGGCTAAACCACGAAAGGCCGTCTGGGTGCCCGCCTCAACGGCCCCATCAGCCCCCACTGCCCACAAAAGGAGGAAGCCAGAGAAGCTCCCCCAGCTTGCAACGACAGCTAGAGGCAGTAAGCCCAGACGCCCTAAGTCTGAGGGCATGATGGTCCATACCGTATACATGGCGTCAGGAAAAGAAGACGGTCGTGCATCCACGGGTCATAGACCGCTTACACGGTCGGTGACCAAAGCTCAGGAGCAACAGCAAAAGCTCCAGGAAATGATGAATGCTATGGCCGCACTTACCGGGCCAAAAGAAAACCCAGAAACGTCCTCGGACGAACGCCAAGAGGAAGAAACCGACGCTGAGTTCCTTCGCCGAATACTGGAGAAAAAGGACAAAGAGGCTGCTGAACAAGCAGCCAACATACAGCGTATGGGCCTCCTCTTCCAAGATATGATACGAATGATGATCCAACAGGACCCACCCGCTGAGGATCCCCCGATCGTCCTTGAAGACGACAAGGGAGAAACGTCAAATCCATCACCGGCCCTCTCAACGGCCAAAGAAGAGACAATCTCTAAGGCTGATTTGGTCGACTATATAGCCCAGCAAATCCGGGTTCATCATGCGACTGAGGCAGCGGGTCATGTCGTAAAAACGGGCCGGCCGTATCCGAGCTGGTACGACCAAATCAAATACCCGCCGGGTTATACAATACCAAAATTCCACGTGTACAAGGAGACCGGCAATCCCCACCAACATGTCGCCAGTTCAGGGCCCTTTGCGGTAACACCGGCGGTGATGATAAACTGTTGCTTCGCCAGTTCATGGGCAGTTTATCAGAAACAGCGTTCGAATGGTATTCGGAACTCCCGAACGATTCTATCAAGACATACTCCCGAACGATTCTATCAAGACATTCGCCGAAATGGAATTACTATTCACTCAGCGATTCGCGAGCGCCAGCGAACGCACCCCAATAACGGTGTTGATTAACGCCAGGGTAAGACCAGGTGAAACTTGGGTCCAGTATGCTATACACTGGCGAAATTTGTGGTCGAAATGCGAGCAACGCATTGAGGAAGCGCCTGCCGTGGGCATGTTCGTGGGGACTCTGGACCCTCACGCAACTATCTCCCAGTTTATGATGTTCTTTAAGCCAACCACATTCCAGGCTTTAATCGACAAGTTGGCTCAGATGGACCAAATGGGTCATAGACCGCCTCCCCCAAAGCCAGAACCTCGGAATGATAAGGGTAAAGGAAAGGCCACCTTCGTCGCGAATGCCCAGCAGCAACCTAATGCCCCGAAAATGGCGGATCAATTGGAAGAAAGACGCCGGTATTATAATGAAAAGATGAAGCGTCCCTACTCGTTCCCATAGGACAAGACGAAACGGTTATTCGAGCTGGCAGTACGCAACAGACTTATAAACCTACCAAATCCAAGGTGGCCACCGGAACCCACTGAGGTGAATAACCCTAACTATTGCCCCTACCATCAAACGGTAGGCCATCCGATCGAGGACTGCTTCGTCTTCAAAGGATGGATTGAAAATCAATACCTCCAGGGGAAGTTTGCGCTGTCCGAAAAGTGGAAGGTGAACCCACCACAGCCGCATGCTCCTAAGAAAACAGATACACCGGGGGCAACCTGTTCCTTTATCAGGGAAGCTCCATGGGAGGTCGTGCTGTCAACTAAAACCAAAAGAATGCTGAAGGACCTTCATGCGTGTCCGGCAATCGAATGGAAGGTCCCTCTTGAACCTCAAATTATCGAAGGAATGTTGAAGCCGCACTCAGCCACAAAGATTCGTGGTGATGGCCCAAGTGCTCACACCCAACCGTCAAAATCTTCGAAGAAAAAGAAGAGGAAATCCAAAAAGTAAATGAAGCCTGGAGACAAGCGCATGAAATTGCAGAAGCAAATCGATGCAATGGAAGAGTACAATCAGAAGGCGCGAACTCCTGTTACACTGCAAGAGTTCCTTAACCACATCTTTCAAGAGGGAGACGATGGAGAAAGCTCGTCGGATGAATCCGAGGGGTATGTGGCGAGTTGTAATGTAATCTCCCACTCATCTACCGATGATGAAGAAACTCTGGACACTAAGACATAAGGGACATAGCCTGAACCAGAGCGTGTATGGCCAACAGATGAAATGATCGACGCTTTTCTGGATGAAATTCGTCTAAAGAGTAAAGCAGATCAGGAGCATGAGATGGCCGGATCGGAAGGAGCCGAACGCAGGCGACTAAACGAAGGAGTTGAAGTACTCCCGCCAGATCGAAGGGTATCCGGAGCAGACAAGAAGATATTCAAGACGAGGAAAAGGTTTGCCAAAGCCATGTCAGTAGGAATGAAGCTACCACCCTCGGAAGGAAACACGCTCGACGGGGCGGAGAGTCACCCTAATTATTGCACATATCATCGGAAAATTTCACACCCCACGGAGGAGTAAGACGCTTTCAGGATATGGTGGCAGGGATATGTTGCTCGTCGGCAACATTTTAAGCGCATGAAACGCAAGACTCGTCGGGAACGAAAAAGTACTGCCGACAGGCACAGCGGAACTACTAGCAACTGCTACACGGTCAACGCCGGAGGGTCACAAGTTCTCACCTTTGGGAGCGACTCCGATGAAGAAATGGCTCTGGGCCCTCTCTTTAAAGAATCCATTTCAGGGAAAGAGGAGAAATCGGAGGCCTGCGAGAACATTCAGCTGCGCAATCGCACACTCCCAGAAAAGAATCTCGGGCCCGCGAGCAGAAAGGATAAAGGAAAGGAAAAGGTCGCTGAGGATATCACTTTGGATGACCAAGTCATGAAAGAGCTGGCTGCCAAAGACCCTCCCAGGAAGGGTAAGGTGGACTATAACATCCTAGCGCACCTAAGGAAGCTACCTTCTCAGCTTAGCATTCTCGATACCCTTCTATTATCAAAAGAAGCGCGAGACTCACTAATTAAGGCGTTACAAGAACCTGAGCAATTCCAAGCCTTCCTCGCTACTGAAAGAATGAAGGATGAACTGGAGGAAGTGCATACGGCCGACATTACTTTCGGTGACGAAGACCTCCTCCTCGGGACTTGCGACCACAACCATCCCCTATATGTCTCAGGATACTGCCATGATATCAAGATAGGCAAGATCCTAGTGGATAATGGGTCCTCCGTTAATCTCCTTAACGTTCGGGTGTTAAAGGAGATCTGCATGAGTGTGCAGCACCTCGCTCGTGACAAAATTACCATCTCCGGTTTCGACTCCCAATCATCACGGACTCTTGGATCCGTGATACTAACATTACGCTTTGGACTACTCGTCACAGACATCAAATTTCATGTCATTGACGCCAAGACCTGCTACAACGCCTTGCTCGGTCGTCCTTGGTTACACGAGTACAACATCATCCCTTCTACACAACATCAGTGTATGAAGTACTTTAAGGATGGTTTCGAGTATACCGTAACAGGTGAGCTGAACCCATTTTCCGTGAACGAAATCCGCAAATATGAAGATGCGAAGTACTTTTTGCCAGATTTCGAGGATACAGAAAAGTGTCGCGAGACGGAGAACAAGACCGCCGCTACCATCCCTGTTTTCGGAAGCGATACCGAAGGAGAAGAAGAGATAGTTTATGCGGAGCCATCTCAACGCAACAACCCGGGGATGTCCACCCCCATGTTGGTCTTCGGAAGTGACTCGGAAGACGAGGTTAATGCCGTGTTCTCCAATAGGCTGTTGATACAAGCATCCCCTAGCGATGATCAGAGTTTGCAAATCACCCTGGTGCCGCGAGAACACTATAAGGATCTCGACACACTTCAAGCTTACAATGTACAGGACCTGCAGACATTTTACGTCCCTCCCAGGCGAAAGGGTGAAAAGGTGATCCTATTCTATCACTCCACAGAGACGAAAGTAGAGAAAGAGATCTGGCATGGCGCGGATACTACACTCGACAGGCTCCAACCCATCCATCTGCCCAGATACTATACAAACGGTTTAAAGAGGCTATTGAAGCGCCAAGGAGTACCCTTAAAACAGACTGTTCGACAAGCTCGGTTCTACAACAGGATTTGGGATGTCCCTGGGACCCAACGCAAATTGCCCAATGGAAAAATGGAAACACTTGGGCTTGGATACGTGAGAGCCGGAAAACGGGAACGGGCCCACAGTACCTACACTATATATACCTTTGATGAAGAAGAGGACGCCTTGTCAGGAGATGCCAACCCCTTATCAAAACTAGATCCCGCGATTGAACTGCCAAGTCCGTCGTTTGAAGAACAAATGGGCAAGCTTGTCAGGAAAGTGGGTCAAAAAGCTCGGGAAGACCACGACCGTGAGATGGCCATCTACGAGAAGGCCAGGACGCAACGTCTGTTTCAACATGCTGCAAAAGACAAAGATGTTTCTCCCTGTCAACCCGCTGTACGAAAGGCCGGACGCAGAGGCAGAAATAAATCAAGAAGCAGAAAGAGGAGCCGACAACAACGACGCGAGATTAGAGAGTTACGTGATCGGATATTGCGCGGCTCGGATTTGTCCTCCATGAAGAAGATGAGTCGAGCATACTCCTTTCCCCGAGATAAGACGGAGAGGTTACTCAAACTTGCTATAAAACATCAAATGATCGCGCTTCCAGAATCTAGATACCCTGAGCAAGCTAACAAGGCTTCTCATCTGAGCTATTGCTCTTATCATCAAGCTATAGGACATCCTACTGAAGACTGCTTCACCTTTAAGAACTGGGCCGAGGACCAGTACCAACAGGGCAGATTCGCTTTGTCCGACGGCTGGAGGGTAACGCCGCCACAAAAGCATGAACCCAAAGCCGCAAAGGTAAAACTAGATCCACCTCAGCCCTGGAAGCGGGTTCGCACCTGTTATACGATTACGTTATTAAAAGAAGGCCCCGAGAACATAGATAACCTTCCCTGGTGCTTTGAGAACAGCGATGCTGAGGTGATCTCAGAATTTCCGCCGGCTCCGAAAGAACTGGAAGATGGCATACATACCACTGCAGATAACCTCAGGAAAATCGAATTGGGATTGGCAGATGACCCGCGACCGACATTTGTTAGCGAGCTGCTATCTGAAGAAAGGGTCACTGCGTTAAAGAACGTGCTTCTACGGTATAAAGATTGCTTCATGTGGAACTACTCCGAGATGCCAGGATTAGATCCGGAGATTGCTGTGCATAAGCTAGCAATATCCCCAAATATCAAACCAGTTAAGCAAGCATCGAGAAGGATGCGGCTCGAGCTTGAGATGAGCATCAACGCCGAAGTCAAGAAGCTGATCGACTCTGGATTTATCCAAGAAGTCCAGTATCCCGACTGGATCGCCAATATCGTCCCGGTAATGAAGAAAAATGGGACGGTACGCATATGCATGGATTTCAGGGATCTCAATAAAGCCTGTCCAAAGGACGATTTCCCAGTACCAGTAACCGAGCTAATGATAGATAACACGTCCACTCACGAGGTTTTCTCCTTTATGGACGGTTCGTCAGGATACAATCAGATAAAGATGCATCCCGAAGACCAGAAGCATACCGCTTTCCGGACCCCTTTGGGTATATTCTGCTACAGGGTTATGCCTTTTGGTTTAAAGAAAGCTGTCGCTACCTATCAAAGGGCCATGACAAAGATCTTCGACGACCTCATACATGACATCGTCGAGTGCTATATCGATGACCTTGTAGTAAAGAGCATGTCATACGAAGAGCATTTAAAGCATCTGGAGACTGTATTTCAATGCCTTCGGCAATATAATTTGAAGATGAATCCCCTCAAATGCGCGTTTAGAGTCTCCTCAGGTAAATTCCTGGGATTCATCATCCGACACTGAGGTATCGAAATAGATCCATCCAAGATCAAGGCGATCGTGGAAATGCCTCCGCCAAGAACCCTCAAACAGTTGAGGTCTCTCCAAGGGAAGCTCGCATACATCCGGCGATTTATCGCCAATCTTTCAGGAAAATGCCGTCCTTGCAGCCACCTGATGAAAAAGGGAACTCCATTCGTTTGGAATCACAAATGCCAAGGTGCGCTAGACGAGATCAAGCAGTACCTGCAGAACCCTCCGGTGTTGGCTGCGCCGGTCAAGGGAAAACCTCTTATCGTATATACGACTGCCCTGGAAGGTTCTTTAGGCGCTTTATGGGCATAAGAGAACGAGCAAGGGAAAGAGAGAGCACTCTACTACTTGAGTCGAGTTCTGTTGGGGGCAGAAAACAATTACTTTCCCATTGAAAAACATTGCTTGGCGTTAATCTTCGCGATAACAAAACTCAGGCACTACGCGTTGGCGCATGAAGTCCATCTCATCTCGAAGGTGGACCCTCTTAAATATTTGATGTCAAAGGCTATATTAACGGGTCGACTTTCTAAATGGGCTCTACTCCTGATGGAGTTTTCAATAACCTATCAGCCTCTTAAGGCAATGAAAGGCCAGGCCATTGCCGACTTCCTCGCCGAACATCCAGTACCTGCCGGTTCTCCTCTGAACTGCGATTTGCCGGATGAACATGCATTCGATGCGATCGGCGGTAATGATACCCGATGGGAACTCTATTTTGACGGAGCATCCTCCATGAAGAAACGCAAACAATGTACCCCCATAATCAAATCGGGGGTGGGCCTTATCTTCGTAAGCCCACAAGGAGGGATAATGCGCTTTGGTTTCTCCTTGACGGAATCGAGGACGAACAATGAAGCCGAATACGAAGCTTTGATAGCGGGCCTCGAGATCGCCATTGACATGGGAATTGAAGACCTCTCCATATACGGGGATTCTCAACTGGTCGTTAGTCAAGTACATGGTGACTACCAAACGTGCAAACCGGAGTTGGTGAAATACGGCGAAAAGGTGCAACAACTATTGACCCAAATTCCCTCTTATACTTTGGAAAGTATACCACGAGCGGAAAATAGCAAAGCAGACGCGTTAGCTAAGCTCGCTAAAGAACTGGCTGATGAAAATCTCGATGACGTCAGAACCGTGGTACAAAGCCGTCGAGTGCTCTTCCTGGCAGAAATATCCCCGGAATTATGCAAAGAAAAGGGGGCGACTGAGCAGACGACTCTACAAGTAAAAGACCATGAGAAGGCCGAGGACTGGAGGGAAGTCTTCATAGACTACTTTAAGTCCCACCGAGTGCCCGAAGAAGTGTCCTCAAAACATCAGCTCATGAAACGAGCTCTATCTTTCGCTTTCGTCAATGATACTCTGTATAAGAGGTCGTTTGATTCTCTGTGGCTGAGATGCTTAGGACCGGACGAAGCAGAAAGAGTCGTTCAAGAGGTTCATGACGGAATCTGCGGTTCTCACCAAGCAGGCCCGAAGATGAAATTAAAGATCAAACGAATGGGTTATTATTGGCCCACTATGGTCCAAGACTGCCTCGAGTATGCGAAACAATGCCACTCGTGCCAAATTTATGGAGACTTTATCCACCAACATCCGAACCCACTACACCCAACAGTGGCTAGCTGGCCATTCGAAATGGGGGGGACTGACATAGTCGGCCCCATCGAGCCGCATCGGCCCGGGGACATCGTTTCATCCTGGCGACAACTGATTACTTCTCCAAATGGGCAGAAGCAGTACCGCTGAGGGAAGTGAAGACGGAGAATATCCTCCATTTCTTCAAGAAGCACGTCATCTATCGGTTCGGAACTCCACGGCGGATTATCTCCGATAACGGGCCAGCCTATAGAAGCCATAAGATTAGCGGCTTCGCGCAGCAGCACAATATAGACTGGAGATATTCTTCAGTTTACAATCCACGAGCTAACGGCCTGGCCGAGGCCTTCAATAAGACCTTGACAAAGATCATAAAAAAGACGGTGTCCCGAAATAAGAAGGACTGGCACGAGAGACTGCAAGAGGCTCTTTGGGCCTATCGAACTACGTTCAAGACGGCCACGAACACAACGCCGTACGCACTGGTATTTGGTATGGAAGCGGTACTCCCCCTCGAAATAGAGTTACCCTCTCTATGAATGGCGATCCACTACGAACTGACGAACGAATAAAATGCTAACCTCCGGCTCGAGGAGCTTGATGCCCTTGAGGAAACACGGCTCATAGGCAACAAAATCTAGAAACTTATAAAGCAAAGATGACGCGCTCATACGAAAGATTGAACCGACCGAGGACATTCCGCCAAGGCGAACTCGTACTAGTGGTCAAAAGACCTATGATCCCCAATCGTGCCAAGCGGGGAAAATTCGAGCCAAACTATGAAGGCCCGTACATCATAGATAAGGTCTACCAGGGTGGAGCCTATCTACTCGTGGACATGCATGGTGAAAGGCCTTTCAGACCAATAAACGGCCGCTTCCTGAAGAAATACTACGCCTAACAAGCCACAGCCTAGGTCAATGATAGATGACGACGACTATGTCCGCTCGCTATCTTCCTGAAGCTCAAAGCTCTATAAGTAGTAGCCGACTCTCTCCACGACGGACCGAAACGTCCTTAAACTAACGACGGACCGAAACGTCCTTAAAACTACTACTGCAGCATTTTCAGGTTGATATAAAAAAAAATAATAAAATTTTTAAAAAAAAAAATAAATAAATAAATAAAATATAAAATAAACGGTATGTCTATAAGCAAGAGGGGCCCGGATGAAAACCCGAAAGGGCTCCGTGAGTAAAAACAGCAGGACTACCGGCAAGTGTTTGTGAAAACCCGAAAGGGCGCAACCTCATTAAAGGGCACTTGCAGGGTCCTCACGACCTTGTAAGGAGAAACCACCCGTGTGAGATCCTTACGACTCACAAGGGAGCAACACACTTAGGGATCCCCACGATTCCTAAGGAGAAAATACACTTGCGGGATCCTCACGACTCGCAAGGAGAACTCTCTTATGGGACCCTCACGGCTCATAAGATTTGAAAGTCTTAAGTCACAGAGACCTAAACCTGTGCTTAAGCAAAATCCCCTACAACCTTCGACAATGCCCTACAAGCGGATCATACTGACCCTTGTATACAATCCACGGGCGCGAATAAACATTTCCCCAGCAAAGTCTCACCTGTGACTAGGGATACGTCAATATGATGAGCAACCCTTGTAAGTCCTCTCGACTTATAAGGAGAAAGCCCTTTTGTAGGATCCTTACGACTTACAGAGGAACATACGCTTAGGAATCCTCACGATTCCTAGGGAGAAAATACACCTATAAGATCCTCACGACTTGTAGGGAGAAATACCTTTGTGAGACCCTTACGGCTCATGAAGTCAAAAACCTTAGTCGACAGGACCTTAACCCTGTTGCTAGGTCACCCTTGTTCAACATCGACAAAGGCAAATGATGATTCGCTCCTGGCAATATCCCAGTTGTAGCGGTGCTGATGCCTAAACCGGTATCAAATCCCAAGTTCTCCCATGGCAAATGATGATTCGCTCCTGGCAATATTCCAGTCGCAGCGATGCTGATGCTAAGATTGGTATCAGATCTCAAGTTCCACACTCGCGATATATAAAAAAAATCAGCGAGCCAAAAATGCATATGAAATAGCCGAAATGATGGGGCAGCTTGCAATAAAAAAACAGCAAGTAAAAATGTATGCATGAAAAATAGCCGAAATGATGGGGCAACTCGCAATAAAAAGCAGCGAGTAAAAATGAAATAAATAGCCGAAATGATTGGGCACCGCGAAAAATAGCCGAAATGATAGGGCAATCGCGACCTTCGCGATATAAAAGCTGAAATGATAGAGCATCGCGGAAAAAGAAATAAGATAAGAATAAAATTCATGCCCTACAGGTGATGTTCCATCACACCCTGTACACAATCCAAGGGCGTAAACAAAGAAAGGGAACTTACCTCCCCCCAGGTTTCATCATAAGAAGAAGCAAAATCTCGACGGGCCGCAAGCGACCTAGAGATCATCCCAACACTCATCTCGTAACGACAGACACAACTTCAAGCTAAGCGGAACAGCGGCAACTCCCAGTTCCATGGCTCGGCGGTATACATATCACCAACAGTCAAACCTCCATCCCGTGAAATACGGATACAATCGGCAAAATTCCTGGTTACTGGAACGCGGATAATGTCACTCTTTGACCCCGTGTGAAGCATCCAGAGCGGAGCCTAGTCCTCGCCGAGCACGGCAGTGAACCCGTGTGAAGCATCTAGTGCAAAATTCCTGGTTACGTGGAGCGCGGATAATGTCACTCCTTAACCCCGTGTGAAGCACCCAGAGCGGAGCCTAGTCCTCGCCGAGCACGGCAGTGAACCCGTGTGAAGCATCTAGTGCAAAATTCCTGGTTACGTGGAACGCGGATAATGTCACTCTTTGACCCCGTGTGAAGCATCCAGAGTGGATCCTGGTCCTCGCAGAGCACGGCAGTGAACCCGTGTGAAGCACCCAGAGCGGAGCCTAGTCCTCGCCGAACACGGCAGTGAACCCGTGTGAAGCATCTAGTGCAAGATTCCTGGTTACATGGAGCGCGGATAATGTCACTCTTTGACCCCGTGTGAAGCATCCAGAGCAGAGCCTAGTCCTCACCGAGCACGGCAGCGAACCCGTGTGAAGCATCTAGTGCAAGATTCCTGGTTACGTGGAGCGCGGATAATGTCACTCTTTGACCCCGTGTGAAGCATCCAGAGCGGAGCCTAGTCCTCGCCGAGCACGGCAGCGAACCCGTGTGAAGCATCTAGTGCAAGATTCCTGGTTACGTGGAGCGCGGATAATGTCACTCTTTGACCCCGTGTGAAGCATCCAGAGCGGAGCCTAGTCCTCGCCGAGCACGGCAGCGAACCCGTGTGAAGCATCTAGTGGAAGATTCCTGGTTACGTGGAGCACGGATAATGTCACTCTTTGACCCCGTGTGAAGCATCCAGAGCGGAGCCTAGTCCTCGCCGAGCACGGCAGTGAACCCGTGTGAAGCATCTAGTGCAAAATTCCTGGTCACGTGGAACGCGGATAATGTCACTCTTTGACCCCGCGGAAAACGCCCAGAGCGGAGCCTAGTCCTCGCCGAACACGGCAGTGAACCCGTGTGAAGCATCTAGTGCAAAATTCCTGGTCACGTGGAACGCGGATAATGTCACTCTTTGACCCCGCGGAAAACGCCCAGAGCGGAGCCTGGTCCTCGCCAAGCACGGCAGTGAACCCGTGTGAGGCATCCAGAGCAAATACCGGACTGTGGAGTCCTTAAAATCCACGGACTATGATGTCCTTAACCTCGACCGTAATGTCTTAAAACTAATGATCAACCACCCCGATTCCCTACGGATTCTCCCTTGGTTAAAGGGTACATCTCTTCACTCCTTTGATACTTGGCGTAGTAATTCCTCAACGTCTTCAAAGAGGTGACGGGTCCCTGCAACCAAACATCGGACTGTGGAGTCCCTAAATCCACGGATTATAAGGTCCTTAACCTTGACCGTGATGTCTTAAAACTAACATTGGACTGTGGAGTCCTTAAATCCACGGACTATGAGGTCCTTAACCTTGACCGTGATGTCTTTAAACTACGATACCTTGAGCGACCCCTGACCCCGTGAAACACGGATAAGGGCGACCACATCCAGCACTTGCAGGTCCTCACGACCTGTAAGAAAGAAAACTCTCTTGCGAGATCCTTATGACTCTCAAGGGAAAAACCTGCTTAAGAATCCCCACGATTCTTAAGAAGGACTTACACCTATGGGATCCTCTCGACCTATAGGGAGAAAAACTCTTTATGAGACCCTAGTGGCTCATAAAATGCAAAAGTCTTAGGAAGCAGCTCTTAACCCTGAATCCTAAGCCATCGCTGTCCTGCAAGGAGATCAAGATAGAATATCCGCAGAATACATTCAATAAAAAGGGGACACACCACTGAGAAGAAAAATGTATCTTTTATTCATAAACCAAAATGGATACAAAGTACAATTCATGAAAGAAACAAAAAAAAGGAAAGATACATTCATCCATGAATATGTACAAAAAGAGAAAAGAAAAGATACAAGTCTTCAGGTCGGCGGGCGATGTAGCAATTTTACCAGCTCATCTTTCTGTTGCTGAGCCACGGCTTCATAACGCAAGATCTCCAGAAGACGAGCCTCCGCCTGAGCTTGCTGAGTCTGATACAAAGCAAGCCGAGCTTCAAGCTCTTTCTCGATAGCCTTATGGGCCTCAACCCTTTCACGAGTAAATGTGACAGCTTTATCGAGAGCCACCACCTTTTTGATAGACTCCTGAAGCACCCGCCAGATTTCATACGCTTTTTTGGCTTTGGCTATGAGATTGGCTTGAAGCTCGCTCAGCGCCTTGGAAGCTAGCTCCCTCTCCGAGAACTTGCGACCGAGCCTCTTCTCGCATGACGTCATGTTGGCCGCGCATCGTGCTATCAGACCCCGCAACTCCGCTTTTGCAGCCACGGCTTCAGAGGAAAGGCGAGAGCATTCAAGGGCATGCAAGCGAGCCTCCACCTGCCGACAGAACTCCACCCAGACTCGCACCACCTCTTCGCTATGGTAGGTGGCAGAAAAGGAAGAGAACCGTTAGCTTCGGCGGCAAACGCTTCAGCGGTGGTTGCGCTGCCAGCACGAAGCTCCTCGATCAGAGACGATAAGGATACAAGGCTCAATTAGGCCAAGCGTTCTGAAGCTCGCAAAGCATAAGGGCCGTGCGGCATGACGACGCGATTCCAACGCTACTGGAGCGGGCAAGGCTGTTCATAATTGAAAAATATTAGTAAAACTCTTAAGCAAAGGAACAAGTGAGGCTATACCGGAATGTCACTTACCTACGGTCACGCAAGTAGGAGCTGAGGGTTCTCCTGGTCCTTCGAGAACCTCGACCTCATCATCGGCCTCCAAAATTGTAGAACACATCAATATCAATACTCAAAGTAACAAAGATTCTATGAGAAGTGATGGACGACACCAACCTTGTCCGGACGAGAGGACGAGGCGTGGGGGGGATATCGCTTGCGGAGCTGCCGTCTCCAACAGGCGCTGAAAGGATTGCCGAGGAGACAGATCGGCAACAGAGACCGCCAGCTCGCGTAATTCTGAGAAAGCAAAAGAGTTCAGACAACGGAAAGGCTGCTAATTTAAAATTCAGAAAGGTTACCTTCAACACTCCTCCCATTCTGAGCCGGGGGGATAGCAGCTTCAACAGCCTCTGCCGGAACCCCGGACTCCAACGGAGGGAAGGTAGTCCCCATAACCTCCATCTCAGCCTCCGGGCCGCCTTCGGGCAGAGCCGTTGGGGCAGCAGCCTCCAAAAGAGTCTCCCCCAAAGGGGTGAGCACTACTTGATCAAGAACAGCCACTGGAGGCTCTACCGCAAGAGGAGCAGCCTCATCAGCCCCCTCCGCATCGAGCAATGCTTCATTGGGGATTTCGGCATGCGTCAGCTTCAATGAGCCCGTACGGAGCTCCCCCAGCGTCGAAGATTCTGCACAATACAGATAAAGATAAAGATACATATGTACAGGCATAAATAATTCAAAAAAAACTACAGAAAAGAACCACAACGGACCGATGCGCAAGGAAGCCTTCAGTATGGCTTCTTCAAGCCGCTGCTCCTTCTCAAGGAGGCGTGCTCGCCGGGGTTCAAGGGTAGACTCATGGCCGCCGGTCCATAAAGAAAGTGCGTCCGCTGCGTCTTCTGAAGCAGCCTGCTTCAAGGCCCTCTCCCCCCATTCCTCCAAAGGACCGATAAACCGCCGCCGAATCCACGAGGGGTCTTCGTAAAAGATTACAGTAGGATAGGGCTTCTTCGGAACCCTGGCACTATGAGACTCGTCTTTGGAGCGCCGTATGGCCTCGGCCAATTGTGCGGCCTCTTCATCAACCAAACTCGGAAAAAGAAGTCCAGCGTCTGACTCTGGCAAGGCCAATGGTTCGTCTTCAAGAATAGGCTCAGACTCCGCCAAAGAATCGAGCAAATTGGTGGCTACTTTCCTCCGCCGCTTGGACCCAGAGCTGGCCGTCGAGGATGACCGCTTCCTCCCTCGCGGAGCCTTAGGGCGACGCCGACCCACATCGCCCTCGACACCCTCATCCCTATTGCCCTCGACCGATACCGCGACCGAGGATGAAACCGCCATTGTCGATGCTACAGGGGGCGGTGCTGCTACAGGGGGTGGTGCTACTACTGGGGCCCTTCTACCCCGCGATCGGGAACTCAGGGGCATACCAGCCGTTGGAGTAAAGTCTACCTCCGATTCTCCTGGGATGAGCGCAGTGCCGGTATCCCTTAGAGGGAAGGGAACCGGAGCCCTCGGTCGCAGCTTAGCTCCTGGAACCAGAGGAGGGGCGTCGTGACCAAGGAGCACTCTTCTTTCCTCGAGAATAATTGGGTTGATCCGATGAAGATACCAACCCGTAAATGAGCCCACGCTCCGGGGAAAGTACTCAGCTTCTGGGACCATGAAGTGAGAGCCGGTGTTTAGCCTCATGAAATGATGAGCGGCATCGCGGACGACATCGAGCGAAGGGATCGGGGCGACTATGAAAGCCTCGAAAGGAACACCCTGGTCGTAACCAAGCTGTCGGGCGAACCGGTACGGATTGTACCGCATGAAAAGAGCTGCATTGTCCTGGCGAAACACCAAGTAGCCCGGTCTAATTGTATATAAGTGCGCAGCCTCCCGGGGCTTCAAAGAAGGTACATTGTCTTTTGACCGGTCCCAGAGTTGTTGAACTGGACCTGAAGGAGTAGACAAGACCCGATCATTAAAAACCATCCCGCCAGCGGCAGAGTAAGGAGAAATCAGCACCCGAATAGCCCCAAATTGGGTCGGGTCGGCTGCAGAAGCATCCACTAATCGCATAAGTCGCGGGAAGGGGTAGGCATCGTAAAATGCGGGCCTCTGATGCATAGAGAAAGCCCCCAACACGTGCATCTCAATCCAAGATGTGAAGTAATGGAGCGAAAAATTCACCACGTCCACGCCAGGAGTAGAGGTATTGGCTGCGGTGCCCAACCCATGATAAAGATGCGCCAACGCCGGGATGCCGATAGCCAATCGCGTCCCCTCAGCAATACGATGAGCCAGGTAGATAACCGAGGCTCTCATGAAGCGGCGATGCATGGGAATAACGAACCAACTAAGCCAAACACTGACAAACCCCACGAAGAATGTTTCCTCATCCATACCGGGTGCTGCAATGGACTCAAAAGACATCGGCGACATGATGGGAATATAGTATTGTGGAAGGTCCGATTCAGCGGTCGGTAGCTTCTTCGGACCAAACCCAAAGGGGTCTTTGATGTTAGCAAACTTCGGAGCAATCTTCGATATGACGTCCTCACGAAGGAAGCGGGAAATGAAGCTTTTAAAAGTAACACCCTGCTCCTCAGACTCAGTGAACAATCGATCAAAAATACCCAGCGCCTTGATTAAGCTGGGGCGCTTGTGGCGAACGGCGTTCTCACCAGACAAGCCATCAACCGATGCAGACTCGGGCTCAAAGACATACTCGTCTCGGGGCAACAACTCCTCGTACAGTGCACCCCTAATCGGCAATCCCGAGATTTCATGAAATTCTGCCAGAGAAATTAAAACTTCACGATCTCCTAAAATAAAAGTGTTGGTGGGAAGATTCCATTGATTCAAGAATGCCCTAACCCACCAAACATTGGGGGACTGATAATAAAAGAGCGACGCGTATATTGCCTGGTAAAGCCCGACCTTCTGCAGCCGCGCACGATGGGTAGCAAGGACATAACGAGCCCAGAGAAGGTAGCCCGTAGGGTGGCGAGGAGTGAGCCCTATCTTATAAATTTGCCCCCATGGGTGGGCTTCACCCAGGCAAATACGCCGCCCCAAGATATCTATGGCCGGGATCGGATGGTTCGGAATACCAGTCGTCGAAGGCTCGAGCCTCCCCATTGGAGTCCAGTTGGGCATTTCCACAGCAAAAACCGTTCTCGGAGGATCCATCGGTAAGAATGGGAAAGTGGGCTCTGTCGGTACTAGCGCAAAGGAAACTCCGGCGACCCTGGATAATATAGCTGTACCAAGATCCCCATTGAAGTAGGTTGGTGCAGTTCGGGTCATGAGCCCGGATCATCGCCATTGCTTCCTCATCAGAGGGTGATTGAGGAAACGCAGCCTCCTAACGAGTGAAGGGAAAGCATGGAACAGAGGCCATCGCACCTGAAATTCAGTAAAAGACGACCGTCAAAAGCAAAGCTAGCAATATATATACATGCATAAACATAACGACTAGCTGAGGGAAACAACAACAGACTCTTTTATGGGGCCATTGGCTACAAAACGCATGGGCCCCACAGAATCAGGATGACGGCTCATCAATAATGAGACCAAGCGGCTATAATAAAACAAAGGGGATATCCTCATTAAATAAGGACTGAGATTCAGGTGACCCTACACATCCTCCCTAGAAGACAAATCTGTCTCGGACCCCACAACAGATCCAACAAGATCCAAGGAATTAAATTCCCATAGAAGATATCATTACAAAACTCCTGTTCCATCAATTGCAGAAGGACAACCTCGGGCCAAGAGACCCCAAGAAGGCTCCATGTGAAGAAACTGAGTTCTTCACAGGAATTAAATTCCTTTTAGAAAAGGGAATTAAATTCCCATAAAACATTTTTTTGGGACGGAATTGAATTCCATAGATTATCATCATCATTTCCCTAAAGATAGTTTAAGCCCCGAGAGATCTAAAGTGTCAAGAATAGATGGTTTTCTGTTCCTGTTAGTGAATTTGAAGAAAATGGGTTCATACTAAAAGGGTAAAAACCCTTGTTTTGGATTTAAAATCCAGAGGAACGTGGAAGTTCGCTGTTTGTCCAAGAACATTACCTGAGGAGGAAGGGTCCTTTTAAACAGAGTTAAACTCTGAAAATGTTTCAAGGCAGAGAACTAAGCTCTGGAAGAAGAGAATTAAATTCTCAGAAAAAGTTCTCAAAAGAAGGAAATGAGCAAAGTGAAGACTCTTCTGAAGAGACGGAGGTATTTATAGGAGGTGATGGAAACGTTTCATCTCCCCAAATCCCTAGAGGAATCCAACGGTCACAAAAGGTGACAGCGTTGCACTCACGTACTGACACGTGAGAGCAACGTTGTGGGGGCATTTGTTTCCTGATTTAAAATCAGGAAAGCCTACAGAAGAGGCCTCAGAAAAGGGTCGCGTGCTCACACGTGACCAGCAGTCACGTGTTGGCACGTGACGCCTAAAAGCAGCAGAAAAGGCACAATCAGCTATATCAAGGAAAAGAGCTTCGGAAGGGGTCACGTGCTTCCACGTGACCAGGGTCACGTGCTGCCACGTGATACTCAAAAGCAGCATATTTGTTCTCCAGTTAAATCAAGAAAAAGGGTCCAGACAAGGGTTACGTACTCACGCGTGACCAGGGATCATGTGGTGGCACGTGACGGTTAAGCAGGAACCAGAAAGCAGAAAGGAAGAAGAGGTCTCGTTATAAGGGGGTCACGTGGCCACACGTGACCAAGGGTCACATGGCCACACGTGACCGGCTTTCAAAGCCTATCTGTTAGCAGAATTAAATTCTGGGAAAAGATCTCTTAAATCTTTCCAAAGCAACCGATTGAATTAAAGATTTAAAGATGATTGAATATCATCTATCTATGGGAAAATCCCGAACTTGGAAAGATTTCTCCTTAAAATCTAACCGAAATAACGAAGGAGAATCTCTGGATTTAAAATCCAATGGTGAATAAAATTCACCTAATAATCCAAAGGTCTAGATGAATGATGGATGCAAATCAAATCTCTTAATGAAAGATTCACCAAAAAACTAATTGACTCGGCTGCTTCTCCTATAAATAGGAGCCAAAAGACACGCAAAAGAGATACATGCAGAGAGAAGAAAAGAGATAGAGCCTTGATACTTTAGAGGAACTTGGATCTTCTGCAAAAGAAAACCCTAGGTAAGAAAGGGAAAGTTTCATTGAAAGAAAAGAGAATTTAATTCTCAACAGAGTTTAACTCTGATATAAGACAGAAGGACATATCTCTTCTCTCTTTGATGGAGGACCTGTACAGTGCACATCTCCCCTTGAGTTGAGAATTTAATTCTCAATGGGTTGAGATCCTGCCATGCAGATCCAAAGTATAGAGAGGGAATGGAAGCACGAGAATTTAATTCTCACAGAACTATAGGAATTTAATTCCTTCAAAATAAAATTAGGGTTTGACCCTGTGTTATGGGAATTTAATTCCTTCAGAATGAAAAGAATCAGGGTTTAACCCTAGTTAAGAACTTAGTTCTGTTAAAACAACAAGAATATTAATTCCCTTAAATAATTTCTCTAACAGAAAGTGTGGGCTTAGTTCTTTAAAGCTTTTATTAGGGTTTAACCCTATTCAGTTCTTCACATATATGAGGAATTTAATTCCTACAGAAAATTCAGAGTTCAACTGTTCAAAAGGAACTAGGAATTTAATTCCTCTGAAATTATTGTCAGGGTTCAACCCTACGAGGAATTTAATTCCTAAAAGGGATTAACAGATCTTTTAGACAACTATAGAAAAGCAGAGTCACGTGTCACCACGTGACCCTCCCAAAAGATCTATAAAAAGCCCTTTGAGGCAGTGCATCACGTGACCCACGTGACCTCTGAAGCACAAGGAATAGAAAAGAGCTCTAGGGCACCCTCACGTGTCACCACGTGACCCCTAATGAGCATTATAACGCACAGAGCATGGGCCTTCATCACGTGCTCGCACGTGATGGCCGCCAGAACTAAAGTGTTAAACACTTACCTGCAGAATAAAATAAGGGGAATCAGGGCGCTCTCACGTGTCCACACGTGACCCCTCTTTCCTTAGTGTTTAAATACTAATCTGAAGACTCTATTCTTAGTGTTTAACACTGATTTTCTTAGTGCTTAACACTAATTTGGAAAACTCTATTTGCAAGTGTCTAACACTGATTTGCTTAGTGTTTAACACTAATGTGAAAACTCTGTTCCCAGTGTTTAACACTGATTATCTCTTAGTGTTTAACACTAATTTACTAATCTTATTCCCAGTGTTCAACACTGTTGGTTTCTATTGTTTAACACTAGCTTTAGCCCAATTGGCTAAGTTTCAGAGGCAAAGCCTCTCCTTCAATGGACCAACAGAGGGTCAATATTTCAAACATAATTGGACTTAGCCCAAATTAGACATAAGTCCTCAAATCATCTTAAACTGAGCACATCTGCTCTTTCAACAAACTCATCGGTTCAAGGGTACATCTCTGAACTCCTCTGACATCTGTCGTTGTAATCCTTCAACGTCGTCAGAGAGGTGACGGGTCCCGACAACCACACGTTAATACGGACTGTGAGGTCCTTAAACTCATGGACTAACGCGTCCTTAAACCAAGATACGGACTATGGGGTCCTTAAACCCATGGACTACGACGTCCTTAACCTTGACCGAGATGTCTTAAAACTAACAACGGACTATGGGGTCCTTAAACCCATGGACTACGACGTCCTTAACCTTGACCGAGATGTCTTAAAACTAACAATGGACTGTGGGGTCCTTAAACCCATGGACTACGACGTCCTTAACCTTGACCGAGATGTCTTAAAACTAACAACGGACTGTGGGGTCCTTAAACCCATGGACTACGACGTCCTTAACCTTGACCGAGATGTCTTAAAACTAACAATGGACTGTGGGGTCCTTAAACCCATGGACTCCGACGTCCTTAACATGGACCGCAATGTCCTTAAACTACCCATGGACCGCAATGTCCTTAAACTAGCGATGGACCACTATGTCCCTAAACTGGAACAATAGAGCCAACTGCTCTTTTGCTGGATCTAAACGATCCCGTTTAAGTTGATCTTAGCCTTAAATATGGCTAACGTGTCCTTAAACC
Organism: Agapanthus africanus; assembly: GCA_030015575.1. NCBI lineage: Eukaryota > Viridiplantae > Streptophyta > Magnoliopsida > Asparagales > Amaryllidaceae > Agapanthus > Agapanthus africanus. Next base: position 422,908,053 of record JASDDO010000029.1, read on the forward strand.
TTTCAAACAGACTTTAGTCCCAAACTGGACTATAGATCCCCCCAATTAACTCTGGTTCAAGGGTACATCTCTGAACTCCTCTGACATCTGTCGTTGTAATCCTTCAACGTCGTCAGAGAGGTGACGGGTCCCGACGGCCATACATTAAATGGACCACTATGTCCCTAAACTGGAACAATGGAGCCCAAATGCTCTTTTGTCGGATCTAAACGACCCCGTTAAGTTGATCTTAGTCTCAAATCGGACTAACGTATCCTTAACGAACGTTTAAGTCGATCTTAGTCTCGAATGAGGCTAACGTATCCTTAAACCCAAACCCCCAAACCTAAATCTAAGATAATACGGATTTGGACTAGTCCATGCCCTACGGGCGACGACATAACTCAGTCTCCGTATACAATCCACGGGCAATCACAAACAAAACAAACACCCACGACACGAAGTGAAATTCTGGAGAAGGAGAAAGTTGTTGCCGCGAAGCGCTAGCGTAATTAACTGCAGGGGCTTGCGCCTGTAGGGAAGAGCGTCCCCACAATCAAAAACCCCTCGTGCGAGGGGGAATCTGAAGAAGTCTGCTACATCGGACGCAACCGTTTAAACCTTCGATATACGGTGCCATAAATTAATTTGGCATCTTCGGAGAGGTGGACGGATAGCACCAATTAGCATCTGCCCCGAATCTCAGGCGAGACGTCCCCGCGTCTCGGCCGCCGTTCGGAGGGGAACAGATTCTGGCACCACCGGGCGTGCCAGAATCTGTTCCCCTCCGAACGGCGGCCGAGACGCGGGGACGTCTCGCCTGAGATTCGGGGCAGATGCTAATTGGTGCTATCCGTCCACCTCTCCGAAGATGCCAAATTGATTTATGGCACCGTATATCGAAGGTTTAAACGGATGCGTCCGATGTAGCAGACTTCTTCAGATTCCCCCTCGCACGAGGGGTTTTTGATTGTGGGGATGCTCTTCCCTGCAGGCGAAAGCCCCTGCAGTTAATTACGCTACCGCTTCGCGGCAACAACTTTCTCCTTCTCCAGAATTTCACTTCGTGTCATGGGTGTTTTTTTTGTTTGTGATTGCCCGTGGATTATATACGGAGACTGAGTTATGTCGTCGCCCGTAGGACGTGGACTAGTCCAAATCCGTATTATCTTAGATTTGGGTTTGGGGGTTTGGGTTTAAGGATACGTTAGCCTCATTCGAGACTAAGATCGACTCAAACGTTCGTTAAGGATACGTTAGTCCGATTTGAGACTAAGATCAACTTAACGGGGTCGTTTAGATCCGACAAAAGAGCATTTGGGCTCCATTGTTCCAGTTTAGGGACATAGTGGTCCATTTAATGTATGGCCGTCGGGACCCGTCACCTCTCTGACGACGTTGAAGGATTACAACGACAGATGTCAGAGGAGTTCAGAGATGTACCCTTGAACCAGAGTTAATTGGGGGGATCTATAGTCCAGTTTGGGACTAAAGTCTGTTTGAAAGGTTTAAGGATACGTTAGCCATATTTAAGGCTAAGATCAACTTAAACGGGATCGTTTAGATCCAGCAAAAGAGCAGTTGGCTCTATTGTTCCAGTTTAGGGACATAGTGGTCCATCGCTAGTTTAAGGACATTGCGGTCCATGTTAAAGACGTCGGAGTCCATGGGTTTAAGGACCCCACAGTCCATTGTTAGTTTTAAGACATCTCGGTCAAGGTTAAGGACGTTGTAGTCCATGGGTTTAAGGACCCCACAGTCCGTTGTTAGTTTTAAGACATCTCGGTCAAGGTTAAGGACGCCGTAGTCCATGGGTTTAAGGACCCCACAGTCCATTGTTAGTTTTAAGACATCTCGGTCAAGGTTAAGGACGTCGTAGTCCATGGGTTTAAGGACCCCATAGTCCGTTGTTAGTTTTAAGACATCTCGGTCAAGGTTAAGGACGTCGTAGTCTATGGGTTTAAGGACCCCATAGTCTGTATCTTGGTTTAAGGACGCGTTAGTCCATGAGTTTAAGGACCTCACAGTCCATATTAACGTGTGGTTGTTGGGACCTGTCACCTCTCTGACGACGTTGAAGGATTACAACGACAGATGTCAGAGGAGTTCAGAGATGTACCCTTGAACCGATGAGTTTGTTGAAAGAGCAGATGTGCTCAGTTTAAGATGATTTGAGGACTTATGGCCAATTTGGGCTAAATCCAATTATGTTTGAAATATTGACCCTCTGTTGGTCCATTGAAAGAGAGGCTTTGCCTCTGAAACTTAGCTAATTGGGCTAAAGCTAGTGTTAAACACTAGAAACCAACAGTGTTGAACACTGGGAATAAGATTACCAAATTAGTGTTAAACACTAAGAGATAATCAGTGTTAAACACTGGGAACAGGGTTTTCACATTAGTGTTAAACACTAAGCAAATCAGTGTTAGACACTTGCAAATAGAGTTTTCCACATTAGTGTTAAGCACTAAGAAAATCAGTGTTAAACACTGAAGATAGAGTCTTCAGATTAGTATTTAAACACTATGGAGAGAGGGGTCACGTGTGGACACGTGAGAGCGCCCTGATTCCCCTTATTTTATTCTGCAGGTAAGTGTTTTACACTTTAGTTCTGGCGGCCATCACGTGCGAGCACGTGATGAAGGCCCATGCTCTGTGCGTTATAATGCTCACTAGGGGTCACGTGGTGACACGTGAGGGCGCCCTAGAGCTCTTTTCTATTCCTTGTGCTTCAGAGGTCACGTGGGTCACGTAATGCACTGCCTCAAAGGGCTTTTTATAGATCTTTTGGGAGGGTCACGTGGTGACACGTGACCCTGCTTTTCTGTAGTTGTCTAGAAGATCTGTTAATCCCTTTCAGGAATTAAATTCCTCGTAGGGTTGAACCCTGACAATAATTTCAGAGGAATTAAATTCCTAGTTCCTTTTGAAGAGTTGAACTCTGAATTTTCTGTAGGAATTAAATTCCTCATATATGTGAAGAACTGAATAGGGTTAAACCCTATAAAAGCTTTAAAGAACTAAGCCCACACTTTCTGTTAGAGAAATTATTTAAGGGAATTTATATTCTTGTTGTTTTAACAGAACTAAGTTCTTAACTAGGGTTAAACCCTGATTCTTTTCATTTTGAAGGAATTAAATTCCCATAACACAGGGTCAAACCCTAATTTTATTTTGAAGGAATTAAATTCCTATAGTTCTGTGAGAATTAAATTCTCGTGCTTCCATTCCCTCTCTATACTTTGGATCTGCATGGCAGGATCTCAACCCATTGAGAATTAAATTCTCAACTCAAGGGGAGATGTGCACTGTACAGGTCCTCCATCAAAGAGAGAAGAGATATGTCCTTCTGTCTTATATCAGAGTTAAACTCTGTTGAGAATTAAATTCTCTTTTCTTTCAATGAAACTTTCCCTTTCTTACCTAGGGTTTTCTTTTGCAGAAGATCCAAGTTCCTCTAAAGTATCAAGGCTCTCTCTCTTTTCTTCTCTCTGCATGTATCTCTTTTGCGTGTCTTTTGGCACCTATTTATAGGAGAAGCAGCCGAGTCAATTAGTTTTTTGGTGAATCTTTCATTGAGAGATTTGATTTGCATCCATCATTCATCTAGACCTTTGGATTATTAGGTGAATTTTATTCACCATTGGATTTTAAATCCAGAGATTCTCCTTCGTTATTTCGGTTAGATTTTAAGGAGAAATCTTTCCAAGTTCGGGATTTTCCCATAGATAGATGATATTCAATCATCTTTAAATCTTTAATTCAATCGGTTGCTTTGGAAAGATTTAAGAGATCTTTTCCCAGAATTTAATTCTGCTAACAGATAGGCTTTGAAAGCCGGTCACGTGTGGCTACGTGACCCTTGGTCACGTATGGCCACGTGACCCCCTTATAACGAGACCTCTTCTTCCTTTCTGCTTTCTGGTTGCTGCTTAACCGTCACGTGCCACCACGTAATCCCTGGTCACGCGTGAGCACGTAACCCTTGTCTGGACCCTTTTTCTTGATTTAACTAGAGAACAAATATGCTGCTTTTGAGTATCACGTGGCAGCACGTGACCCTGGTCACATGGAAGCACGTGACCCCTTCCGAAGCCCTTTTCCTTGATATAGCTGATTGTGCCTTTGCCGCTGCTTTTAGGCATCACGTGCCAACACGTGACTGCTGGTCACGTGTGAGCACGTGACCCTTTTCTGAGGCCTCTTCTGTAGGCTTTCCTGATTTTAAATCAGGAAACAGTTTTATGTTGGCCACCTATTCCGCGGCCTCTTTTTCTTTCCTCTCGAGCATTCTTCAGAGGAATTCAGCATCAGTTTCTTGTTCCTGATGCTGCTCTGAGGTCTCTGGATTTTCTTTCGGCCCAGTGAGTGTGGCCATTGCAGTCAGCATCTCCTGAAGTTTTTGCTACTGTTGCTCCTGAGCTTTTGTTATTGATCAGGTAAGCGGTCGATGACCCGTAAAAATACGGCTTTCCTCTTTTCCGGAAGCCATATAAACTGTATATGTTACCATGCCCCCAGACTTAGGGCGTTTAGATTCAGCGTCCTTGCGGTTCGCCACGGTCACAGGGGCTTTCTCCGGCCTCCTTCTCTTGTGAGCGGTTAAAGTTAAAGTTGAGGGAGCCGTTGCAGCGGGCACCTAGACGGATGGAATCTTCTGTGGTACCACGGGATGGCTCTTTTCTTTCCGAGCTTTAATCTTCTTTGGTTGGCGATAGTAGTCTTGTTCAATCACCGATTGCTGTACCTGTCGTCAGAATTTATAAATTTTGGAGGACAGCCGCTGAGGGGGCTGCTCCGGCTTCTTTTCTGTAGCATTCTCCACAGGTGAAGGAGATCTTTTCAGTATGGCAGTTGGAGAGTTCTTACGGACCCTCCTAAGCGGTTCAATGTTGTTCCCAGTTAGAACAGCAGCATCAATTTCCCCCATGGAAGTTGGTGGAGTCAGTCCAGAAGAGGAGCTGCCCCCAGCCTTCCTTACTCGGCGCCAGTGACGACGGCGAGCATGTCGTGCGGATGGAGTTGTCTCAGTTGTAGGGGTGACTTCATCATGCCCCCTGTTTTGGCGAAGGGTTGTCGCCGACGTCAGCCTCTTAAAGACCGATGTCCATTGAGAAGCAATGTCCAATCTGTCAAAGACAGACCTCTGGGTAAGGGGAACATCTTTGAGGACTTTTCCTGGAGCGGGAGCTGGCATGCAGTCTTGTGAAGACTGACTTCTTGGCAGAAGAAGCCTCTCCGATGATTTCGTCCGCTTGAGCCGGGATGGCTGCTTCAGGTATCGCGGGCTTTTTGGCGTTCTGGCCCTGTCTGTTGAAAACTCAGGCATTGAAGTTGGGCGACCCGTTGAGAAGGCTGCAGAAGTGGTAAGTCGATCAAAGACCGACTTCTTTGGGGTTTCTTGCGACAACAGCGGGGCATTGGACCTCATCGGCGGGATCATAGTCCCAAAGAATAGCCCAGTGATGGCCTGAGTTACTTTCTCCACTGGCATCTTGAAAAGGGAGGTCGCTTGGGGCCCATAGGTTACACCTCCAGATGAGACGGAACGGGAGTTGCAGCTGGAGCAGTTAGAGGCCATTAATGTCCTCTTTTCTGCATGAGAGCAAAACCAAATCTAAGTACCTCGAACCCAAGGGCAACCATATTAAATCGCGATTCGTTTACGAACACGACACATGAAGTGTGGAGTGGAAAGAGGAAAAGGTCCCACCGGGCGTGCCAGAATCTGTTCTCCGCCGAAAGACGCGACCGGGACGTTAGGACGTCCGGGCCTGAATTTCGAGGGCAGATGCTAATTGGTGTTATCCGTCCATCTCTCCGAAGATACCAAGTTGATTTATGACACCGTGTATCGAAGGTTTAAACGGATGCGGCCAATGTATCAGATTTCGTCAGATTCCCCCTCGTTGAGGGGTTTTTGATTGTGGGGACACTCTTCCCTGCAGGCACAAGCCCCTGGAGTTAATTACGCTACCGCATCACGATAACCACTTTCTCCTTCTCCAGATGGTCACTTCGTGTCGTGTATCTTTGTTTTGTTTTTGGTTGCCCGTGGATTGTATACGGAGACTAATTTATATTGTCGCCCGTAGAACGTGGATTAGTCCAAATCCATATTTTCTTAGATTTGGGTTTGGGGTTAGGTTTAAGGATACGTTAGTTTCATTTGAGACCAAGATCAACTTAAACGTTTGTTAGGGATACGTTAGTCTAATTTTAGACTAAGATCAACTTAACGGGATCGTTTAGATCCAACAAAAAAGCATTTGGGCTCTATTGTTTAGTTTAGGGACATTGCGGTCGATTACCAGTTTAAGGACATGGTGGTCCATTGTCGCCATTTTCAAGACAAATATTAGTTTAGGGATATTTCGGTCCATTACCAGTTTAAGAACATGATGGTCCAAGGTTAAGGACATCATAGTCCATGGGCTTAAGGACCCCACAGTCCGAGGTTATGGACATCATAGTCCATGGGTTTAAGGGCCCCAAGTCCGAGGTTAAGGACATCATAGTCCATGGGTTTAAGGACCCCACAGTCCGAGGTTAAGGACATCATAGTCTATAGGTTTAAGGACCCCACAGTCCAAGGTTAAGGACATCATAGTCCATGGGTTTAAGGACCCCACAGTCCAATTTAAAAATGTCATAGTCTATGAAATGTATGGTTGTTGGGACCCGTCACTTCTCTGAAGACGTTGAAGGATTACAACGACAAATATCAGAGGAGTAAAGAGATGTGCCCTTGAACCAATTTTGGTTGAGAGATCTGTAGTCCAATTTGAGACTAAGATCAAAAGATTTATAAGCATATGGGCTCAGTTAATCTGGATTAAGGACTTATGGCCAAGCTTGGGCTAAGTCCAATCAAGTTAAAATGTTTAACATTTATTTTAGGCTATTGAGCATTTATTTGGGCATGGCCCTTTTTAACAATGCTGAGTATTGATTTGGATTCTGACAATATTTTTGTTTTTTATTGAATGCTGAGCATTCATCATAGCTCTGGGGCTTATTAAAGAACAATTTATGTTCTATCAGTGCAGTACATGGTGAGCTTGGCACTTTGCGCCAGTCAAAGAGCGCAGTGCGCTTCTGCCGAGTAGCGCACACGTGAGGGACACGTGTTGCGCTTGGTGCTAAGCGCTAGATGATGGGCGTATTGCGCCAGTTTATGAGCGCAGAGCGCTATCTTATGAGCGCAAGCGCTATCTGTTCAGTGGCGCACATGTGGGGAGCACGTGGTGCGCTTAGCGCTAAGCGCTAGTCTTATGAGCGCAGTGCGCTATATCTGGAGCGCTGATGCTCTTTAAAGTTAAGAGCGCCAAGGCTCTGCAGCGCTTTGCACTAGATGTGGAATGCTGAAACGCTTCTTTTATGCAATTTAGACCAATTTGTGCCCTGAGAATTAAATTCTCTTTTTATAAGAGACTTTGTCTCAAGGTTCTATGAACAAAGTTCTTATTTTATAGGAGATGTTTCAATCTCTTATTTTGGTGAAAGGCTTTGCCTTTATGGATCTGTGATTCTAAGAGAATTAAATTATTCTCCTCCCTTTTATAGTGAGATGTTTATGATCTTCTGAAAGACAATTTGTCTTACAGATCTGTGATCTGTAAGAAGAATTGTGTTCTTCTTCTTATTTTATGATGAGATCTTTTGATCTCTTTTTGAAAGACCTTGGTCTTATAGATCTATGATCTTTAAAGAAGTGAATTCTTCTTTTTAATTATGAGATGATTTTATCTCTCTGTTCATCACTTTTTTTACCTTGAAGAAATTCTTCTTTTCCTGAGAGCTTGGCTCTTCTTTCTGAGATCTCACAAAGCTTATGGGGGGTTTCCTCTATTTGCTTCTGTATATCTGAGACTTGAAGTCTGGGGGCTTTTATATAGAGCAAGCTGATTTGTTCAATCAGTTAAGGAGATCTTTTCTCTAATTGATTTGGGGATTCTCCCACCGTTGGATCTTTGATCCAAAGGCTTCTGATTTACAGAAGGCAATCTTCTTGTTTTTAACAAGATTGGGAAATCTTTTCATACAGAATTTATTCTGTACTTTTGGTGATTTTTAATCACCATTGGATCATTGATCCAACGGTGCTCTGATTTACAGAGCACAATCTTGTTATTTGGAAGATTTTGAGGAATTTTTCCTTAACAGAATTTAATTCTGATTAATTAATGATTTATCATTATTATTGGATCTTTGATCTGACGGTGGGGAGATTTTAGTTTCAGCGCTAGCGCACTCGTGCTTTGCACGTGGTGCGCTGCTTAGGGCGCAGCGCACCTAGCGCTAGCGCACACGTGCTTTGCACGTGGTGCGCTCCTTAGGGCGCAGCGCACTTGGCGCTGCTAAGAAGCATTTGCTTTTTTTCAAAATTTGAATTTTAGACAGAGTTTTGCTCTGATTGGGGGAAACATGCACCTCATTGCGCCTGTTTGCTTTTTTTGAAACTTTACATTTCTCCATATATTGCACGTGCAACCCTTGGGCTTCAAAAAATTAAAAAGAAAAAATATAAAAATAATTGGGTATGATGGGAATCGAATATACAGGCTGCGTCACAGCAGTGCAGAGGCTTTACCAGTGAGTTACAAGTTGCTTCTTGTTTTTATTAAAAAAATTAACTTTTAACTCTTACACAGACTATAATACTGTTTTCTGTACAATAACAAGAAAATTTCTGTACAGTGATTTCAGAGTCGTTACAACTTCGCATTTTTACGGAAATTCCTCCTCAAGGAATTTGACATCTCGTGACTCGATCTCGGTTGTAGTCCCATCGTCATGCTCACCTAAGAACACATATCCCTTAGAGTTTGTGGAATAGCGTATAAATATGCACTTCTTTCCTCTAGGGCCCAACTTTCTACACCGATGTGAAGTGTTGTGCACATAGACAGCGCACCACCATGGACTTAAGTGATCCAACACTGGCTTATCGTCCGTCTATAACTCGTAAAGTGTGGACTGAACCGATCAGAAGTCACTCGATTAAGAACATAACATGTTGTCATCAGCGCATCATCCTAAAACGATATAGGAAGATTGGCATTCGCTGTCATTCTCCTAACCATATCCAGCAATGTCCGATTTAGTCTCTCTGCAACACCATTTTGTTACGGAGTGTAAGGCATCGCCAGCTGTCTGATGAACCTTTTTTCTTCATACAGTTCCCTGAATTGAACCGACAGATATTTTTTACCGCGGTCCGTGTGTAAAGCCTTAATACTTTTGCTCAATTGATTTTCCACTTCGCTGATATAGCGCTTGAAACAATCCAAAGCTTCAAACCGGTGGGAAATCCAAAACATGTGCCCATAGTAGGAGTAATCGTTTATGAAGGTGATGAAATAAGGCGCACCGTCATGTGTCTTCACATTGATTGGTCCGCATATGTCAGAGTGAATAAGTTGCAATGGAATACTCGCTCTCTTTACCATTCTGAATGGCTTCCTAGTGGCCTTACCCGTGAGACAATACTTACACGTAGACAGATCAAACTTGGCAAGTGTGCCAAGTAGGCCGTCTCTGGCAAGCATTTGTTGCGCCACGGCAGCGCCCCGGTCGTCTACTCGAGGCCAAAATGCAGAATCAAAAATTTTCTTAACTTTAAACGGACGCTACCGCGGACAATATACCCGGATCGTAACCATTAACCTAATCCTAGCAATCAAGAGAATGTGGTAGAGAGCTATACCAAGCGATCCGTGTCCTTCGGTCTTTGTCTCCACTCCGATCTCCCGCGGAATCTCCGTCCGTCACCTCCTCGTTGGAAATGGCCCCACGTCGCCGATATCTTTTACGGGCTCCCACCTCTGGACCGAGGCAACTCAGGCGCGAAATTGGCTAGCCGACGCGTCCAAGAGAACTGTAGGTTGTAGTGTAGAAAACCTTTGTCTCAATGGGGTGAAGTTTCCTTTTGATGGAGAAGAGAATCAAAGAATTTTGGAGAGAGGTTGAGAATTTAGCAAGCATGCAAATGAGATATGAATAATTCCCCCATCAAAAAGAACTCTCTCACTTCTCTCATTTTGTGTGGTTGGCCCTTAATCAAGAGGAGCAATCAAGAATAAAAGAGAGGTGAGTGTAGGAAACATAAAGGGGGGACCACATCCAAAGGAATGATAACATTGTCACACTAAATCAAATCCATTTCTAATCTCAATTAATGCAAGACTTTTGGTGCAAAAGGAATCTCATCATGATGAAGCCACAAAAGCAAGAGACCCCTCCACAATAAGTTATTTGCAAACTTGAAAATAACCCCCTCCATCACAAATGTCCGGCCGTGAAGGAACAAAGGAAAACCGGCCGGAACGAAATGCAAACTGGCAACTACAGAAAACTGATCCCGTAATAAATTACAGGAAAACCCCACTACTGCATTTACATGCCCGCCTTTGTATTCCCACTGAATACAAATGCAAAGAGATAAAATCTACACTGTCTAATACTAGGATCCGGCTTAAGCCAAAGCCGGCTAGTAAAATCCGTTCGATCACGATCCGTGCAATACCGCACGTATCTGATCGAACCCTGCCACCTCTACAGCGTTTCGCCCGAAACTTGAGTAACTGTCTGTATGGGGGACTCTAAAGACTCGTCAATACTATGGCTGTGGATTTAACCACTAGCACGTCAGAGGTATTTGCCATACGTAACGGGCTATCAGCTATTGACTAAAAGGGACGTCGATGAGCGAACTCATCCTGACACCCTACTGAGCCTGTCAGTGACAATATCCGTACAGTCCGGTCCGTTCGTCTATGAGCATCGCATGGCGGGCCTAGGGGGTTGGTAAAAGTCAGACCCCCAAAAGCGGTACAAGTCGTGTCGGAGTGTAGCCCAGAACACCCTGAGATACTACTGGAATACCTACCAGTAAATCTCCTACCTCGGCCGAGGGCTTTGTGTAATGGCTCTCCTAGACACAGTGCGACCTCACTCCCAATACCGGGAGAGACGAACCCCTGCAGATCCGCCCACTGCCTCCATGTGGCTCGGGACTGTACCCAACTAAAACCTGTTTGCACGACTCCTTTGAGCCGTGGTAGGGTAGTAATCAAAGTACAGTGGGAACTCACACGAGACAAATGACGATCTCAGGTCGATGAACTAACCTGTACACATGTCACCTGGGAACTGCTATCTGACGTCAGGTATAAGACCAACTAGCATGTTCCCGGTGAGTCCTGTCCGGTGTACTCATAACCCAATGAGCACCTGTATACATCTTAGGTGAACCAACTGACACCAGTGGCTTGTGAGACCGGCCACCGCCCCTCGTCGGGATCTCGACTGTATACACTAGTCTACTCTGGAGTATCGATGCCCTGTCTCGAAACTCCCACGACTGGGGACCTTTTAAGGATGTGCTTATAGACTACCAGCTCCCACGTATATGATCGCCCTCATACTGCTGGCAGTCAAGCAAGAATCCTAGGGGCCCTATCAACGTGTAATAGCGACATGTCAAGTCACCTAAAGCAGTACACGATGATAAAAATAAACCAGATAGCATACTATCATCTTGAGTAAGACTGTCTTACCGGTATAGGTCCTCCCTCAATCATTGCAATCACGTGCCTGTAATCCAATAATTGACTCTGAGGGCACTATCTCCAACAGCATTGTCATCCTGTCCTGCTCAATGTGACCTAACTTTTTATACCATAATATAGATTCATCTACAGAACTATTCACAGCATACGAATAAGCAAATAAAGCATTTTTATTGACAAAAGAGTCACAATCCAAAATAATAAGGTCATTTATAAGGCATCCAAAACAAAACAGAGAATTATTTAAAAGAAGTTTTATAGGATTATTCTCATATAAAAAGCTAAATCCTAAGCTAACTAGCTTAGCCACTGATAAAAGGTTCTGCCGTATCTTTGGAGCATATAAAATATTATGGAGAAGTCACTCATTTCCTGAACTCATAGGTAGACGATATGTCCCGGTTACCTGCACCTCAACATACGAATCGTTCCCCATATAAATCTTTCGGCCCTCAGCTGGTACCCTCCTATACTCTACGAACCTTTCCATGTCTCAAGAGATGTGGTCCGTGACTTCTGAATCTACAATTCACAAATTTGTAGAGTCAGCCATCATCACTATACTAGCAACTAATGTTGTATAATTATAAGAGAGAGATAGAGTTTACTTTTCTAGGCCCCTTGCAATCACGAGCAAGGGACCTTGTTTCCCACAGTTGAAGCATGCATTCCTCTTAGCTCATCTTTTCCCGCGCTTCTTGGGCTTCATATTTTCATCATTCGCATCTTTGTTCGATTTCTTGTAAAGCCCCTTGCGTCTAGGCCTCTTGACCTTCGGCTTAGAGCCTTCAGCTGCCATTGCTAAGGATGATGGCTCTTAGCCTGGAGGGCGTCCCTATGCTCTGCTTCAAACTCAACTTTAGCCCTTACGTCCTCGAACATATTCATGTTTTCAGCATGGCTTAAAAGGAGTTTTGAGATCATCCCATAAACAAAACATAGAATTATTTAAAATAAGTTTTATAGGATTATTCTCATATAAAAAGCTAAATCCTAAGCTAACTGGCCTAGCCACTGATAAAAGGTTCCGCCGTATCTTTGGAGCATATAAAATATCACAGAGAAGTCACCCATTTCCTGAACTCGTAGGTAGCCGATATGTCCCGATGCCCTGCACCTCAACATACGACTCGTTCCCTATATAAATCTTTCGACCCTCAGCGGGTACTCTCCTATACTCTACGAATCTTTCCATGTCTCAAGAGATGTGGTCCGTGACTTCTGAATCTACAATTCACAAATTTGTAGAGTCAGCCATCATCACTGTATTAGCAACTAATTTTGTATAATTAAAATAGAGAGAGCTTACTTTTCTAGGCCCCTTGCAATCATGAGCAAGGTGACCTTGCTGCCCACAGTTGAAGCATGCATTCCTCTTAGCTGATCTTTTCCCGCGCTTCTTAGGCGTCACATTTTCATTATTCGCATCTTTGTTCTATTTCTTGTAGGACCCCTTGCGTCTAGGCCTCTTGACCTTCGGCTAAGAGCCTTCAACTACCATTGCTAAGGATGATGTCTCTTAGCCTGGAGGGCGTCCCTATGCTCTACTTCAAACTCAACTTTAGCCCTTACGTCCTCGAACATATTCACGTTCTCAGCATGGCTTAAAAGGATTTTTGAGATCATCCCATGAATCGGGTAGAGCACGGATGACGGCCTGAATTTGCTACTTATTTGTTACGCCCCACCCCCAATACAGAGAGTATTGTGCGCTCTGGCCGAAACCGTACGGTTTTGCCCTTTTTAGGACGAACCGAACCCGAGCAGGGGCCATTTCGCAGGAGGTCATCCATCCCAAGATTTTCCTAGTTCGAGCACGCTTAACTACGGAGTTCTCAAGCTCCTGTAGTGCTGATTCACTTAAAAGGTGCATCTGTATTGAAAAGTGGTATCATTTCATTTATAGTTCCGGATTTGCCCTCTTTTGGAATGTATTATCCTCCATTGTTCAACAGTGGTTCCCACGGATTCGAGAGGTGGCCCCCCACAGATTCAAGAGGTGTCCCCCGCCCCCTCCCCCTTAGCATGACACTTGGCGTAGCATTTTATTCCGTGTGGCACTTTATTCCGTGAGCAGAAACCGGGTCTTGACATTTTTCCCACCTTTGAACAATGGTTCGTCTTCAAACCACAGACCTACTATTGAGGGACCAGCTCTGATACCATTCTGTCACATTCCACCCCCAATACAGATGGTGTTATCCGCTCTGACCGAAACAGCACGATTTTGCCCCTTTTAGGGCGAACCGGACCCAACTAGGGGCCATTTCCCAGGAGGTCACCCATCCTAAGATTTTCCTAGTTCGAGCATGCTTAACTACGGAGTTCTCAAGCTCCTGTAGTGCCGGTTTACTTAAAAGTCGTCTCTGTATTGAAAAGTGTTATCATTTCATTTATAGTTCCAGATCTGCCTTCTTTCGGAATGTATTATTCTTCATTGTTCTACAGTAGGTCCCATGGATTCAAGAGGTGGCCCCCATGGATTCAAGAGGTATCCCCCGCCCCCTTGGCATCACACTTGGCGTGGCACTTTTTTCCTTGTGGCACTTTGTTCCGTGTGCAAGAACCGGGTCCCGACATTATTGCTGAGTGCAACTTCAGCAATTCCGAGATCCCTGATCATCGATGCCATCATACGAAAATAAAACTTGATGTCTTGCTCTGTAGTCATCTTGTACGAATCCAGCTTGATAGTCGGCGCTCGGATCCACATCGGTGAGACATATTCAAAGCGAGCATCAAGAGCCTCCTAAAGTCTCTTCGCTATCGAATAGTCCTCAAACTCACTGATAAGATCGTTCCTCATTGCGGCTAACATGATTTACCGTGCTGAACGATCTTTCTGGACCCAGCTCTTGTATTGCTCCTCAGCCCTCCTATGTTGCTGAGTGAATCTCTACACCGGTTCAGGCATTTCTATCTTAGTACAGTCTTGCATTTCTTGCTCATTTAGTAAGAATCAGATCTTTCGATGCCAATCGAAGAAATTATCGTTGTTTAGCTTTTCACTCTTGGTGAGATCGGCGATAATCGTTTTGGAAGTCGTCTGTTTAAGAAAAAAATTTATTTTACGTGTGTTAAGACTATTGGCTTTTAATGGAGTATCATTCTTTTCTAAAGAACACTTCGTCTTCAATCCATCTTAACAAAAATAACGACTTACATCCCGAAGAAAGAGAAGAAGGTCTACGGCCCCAACCACATCCTTCAAAAATATTAAATTTAAAATTTTGTTAAAATGGTTTAAACATTTTTAGAAGCGGAATAAATAGGGTAGATGAATCTTAATTCATGCTTCTATCACGAAATCTCCCCCTTGAAACTTGTCAGATTTTATTAATGCATGCATCATGCGTTTTTATTCATGGAGTACGCCATGCACGTCACAATATGCAACAAAACAATCTAACAAATTTCACTTTTTATTACACTGCCCTATTTAATCCTGTCCTTTTTATTAGGATTTTTCATTTTTCGTTAAATTGGCACGCGTCCCGGATGCTCTCACTGGACCAAACTACCCATACAATCTCTAAGATTTTATGTGAGAATAAATTTTGAAACTTTTAATGAAGGGAAAAAACTCCGAAAAAAATATAACTTCCAAAATTAAAATAGTGTAAGCTCACAACCCTGTGGAAAACTTTGAGTGAGATTTTTTTTTAAAGTTTTAAACTGCTTTTATGTGTCTTAAACCCCAAGATAATTTTTTTTGAAGCATATGTGGACCTTCCCTAAAAATTTCCTAAAATTTTAGAATTATTTAAAAGAGAGAATATTTTCTGAATTTTAAAAAAAATCAGAAAAGTAAGAACTCAATAGGGCTTAGCCTGCACGTGGCTCAGCTTGGGCTGCCCTGCACGTGGAGGATCAGCCTAGGCCCAACTGATCCTGGCCTGCACATGCCCAACACGTGCACATGGTTATGGTTCTGGGTTGTCCAAGACCCGAAAAATAACTTTTTTATTTTAATTTTTTTTATTTTCTGGATTTATTTTTAAAATAAAAAAAATCCAAAAAATAATTTAAAATCTTTTACAAAATCCAGAAAAATTTCAAAAAAAATTCTAAATTTGTTTTTCAAATAATAAAATATTTGGACTAACCAAATATCTTATCTCAAATCCCACATATGTACCAAAAAATTTAGGCCTAGGGATTTTGCTTTTCCAAAAAAAAAAAAATTTGGCACAACTACACCCAAGAGCGGGTGTTGGGCGCCAACAATATAAGATACAACAACCCCTTCTAGTATAATTAGTTTTCTATTGTGTCCTATAAACTATTATTCAAAGCGAAGCTTTTGACGCTGCTCTAGGAGATGAGCTCCTTCAAAGTGGACAATTCTCTTGAAAATGACTTTTGGCACAACTACACCCAAAGAGTTTTCAAAAGGACAAAAAAGGCTATTAGAATCTTTCTTTCAAAGGAGTAAGCATCTGACTTTCGGATGAGAGAAAGAAGAGAGGACAAAGAAAAATCAATTCACTCCATGTGATCATGTCTGCCACTTGCTTTATGGATGCACTATGCATGTTTCTTCCACGGTACTTTCTTCATCTTTCCCCCAAAAATAAATATCAAAATGCTAATCCAATGGAAAATGATTCCAGTTACACCATCACAAGTTATGCATATGAATTCTATAAAGCAACCAGATTGAAGTCATCTTCTATGCTTTGCTATGTTGATCTTGTTCTCTTCCAACAAAATTTACCAAGAAAAATATTCAACTCTCCATATATCTTTTACCATATCAATTTGTTAGTTTTTTACTGCTCCCTCTTCGGTTTGAGTAAGCTGATCTACTGCAGCCTAATAAAGTTGCTAGTGATCTTCTCATGCCCCATAAACCTATCAGGTTCTTGTTTCCCTAATTCTTATCGCAGAACAAATGTGATGCTGAAAAATCATGTCATGCAAATAAACTAATTGGCATCGGACTTAGCAAGCTTCGAGAGAATAACATTATACCCACTTCCTCTTTCTTGTCCTCCTGAAGCCCTCCTCAAGTGGCATTCGACCAAAAGGACCTGTCACCTGCTGGGTTAAGACTTAAATGTTGTAAAATGACTCTCAATACGTAAAAGTAGAAATGGGATCTAGTAAAATGAAGATATAACATCAACCAGCAAATGATATTTGTATAGAAGAGTGCATGGATAGAATAAACAATGTAGCTAATGGAAGGGGAAACTAGCTATAAACAACAAACAAGAGGGGTCGAGGGGTCGGGGGATAATAAATAAAAATAACAGCACAAGTTGAAATAAGGAAGGAATGCATACGTTAAGTTACACCATACGGATCCAAATCCAATCACCCTGTGATTGACTTGCCTGGCTATATCGCCATGCGACATGCCTGGGATTCCCGACAATCTCGCACCCCGTGCGACGAGCCAGACCCCTAGTCCGGCTATATGTAAAAAAAAATAAAGCGGTCATCGGATAACCACTTTGGTCGCTCGATGTTCAGTTGATAAAACTGCACATTTGTATTACATTTTTCCTACCATTTTCATATTAAAAAAGGACTTTATTATAATATATTATACATATGAGGGTTTATGTGTAAAAACACTATTTTCCATGTGTTAATATATTTTAATTAGCATTTGGTAGAAAAATGTATGCAAATAAATTCATTAACCTAATCCTAGTAGAACTAAGTCTACTAAATATTATTTGAGATTATTGTGCAGAATTTTCCAAGTTGTTATGCAGAATTTATCAAGGAAATCAAATTGTTGAAGAAGACTTGTCTAATTAAGAAGCAAAAATTGGAAACCAAGTCTAGAAGGAATCGAGAAAAGATTTCCAGATTCTGAAGGTGCCTAGGATTGCCACATGTCACAAGATGCAAGCCCAAAAATTTCAGTCAAGAGATCCTGACCTTTAAGCGCGGATCCGTGGCCATATCCACCCTTGGGCCGCGGATCCACCGCAATTCTATGGAGTTAGAGGAAGAGATTTTTTGGGGTGAATCTATGCTATATTTTACCAAGTTTTCAACCTAAAGTTTCTGGCTTTGCACTATAAAAGGGCACCGAGAGCCTCTTGAAAAAGTTATCAATCCGACGAGATCACGAAGTCTAAGACGGCTCACGCATCCAGGCTGATCATCAACGGTTTATTTACTTCCTTAGAAGAGATCGAGAAGCAAACTAGTATTTGTAATCATTTTCTAAGGTATCAAAGTGTAATGAATATTGTTGATTAATAAAGGTAGCTCTTTTTCTTATTCTATGTCTTAGTAGTTTAATTATGCATTTTCTCTCCATCTCTTTTTCTCCCAATATGCGCGAGTAATTCTCCGCTTGTTAGGGTTCGTAGGATTAGGATAGGCTAATGGATGATGAACATCTCTAAACCCTTTCTAAGTCCTATAAAGTTTATGAACTTTATCAAAAGAATCATTAACATTCTAATCGGGCGCGCTTACAATTTTTTGTTAGTTCCGACCGCGATTTGAGATTAGATTAATGATTGATTTGGTAAAGGCTAGATATGAACGGAGTTCCGTGTCGAGATAAGGGTTAAGAGTGGGATTCCTTTTCCCTCCAGAAACCCTAATCTACACGCATCACCGTCGTTCTAGTTTTAAATCTATTAAAGGATAAAAAGGGTAATTTTTAATTAATCGTCCATAACTACTAAATCCTAACGAACCCTACAAGCCCTCTTATTATATTAAATACATCCTTAAATAATCTAGATCTATAATTTTGCATTCTTGCTTAACGTAGATCTAGAAACCATTCTTCAAAATTCTTTATCCCTCCTCTCTTTCTCAACATATCTAAAGTAAGATTAAAAGGTTCAACGTTTCCCTGAGGACGACCCGTACTCACCTCGGTCTAGCTACACGCGACACCGTTCTGATTGCGGTTAACTACAAAACACACTCTTTCGAACCAATCAAATGGCGCCGTTGCCGGGGATACGTGCGTAATTTTTTATTCTTACTATTTGTGTTGAATTCTTAGACGATTCATATCATTATTAAAACAAAACTGCAAATTACATATTTAACGATCTGTGTGTGAATTTTGCGAGGGAATCTGGAGTCATGGACTTGAGGAAACAGCAGATCTAGGGTTTCACACTTCTCTGGTATCTTTCTTAACTCTTTCTCTCTCTTCTAAAATCCAATAAAATCTATTTTCTGCAGGATTCTTTGCAAAATAGCGCCGCTCAAAAATCTTTTTGCAAAAGTTTTGTGATTGGTTTTGTTTTGCATATTTTAATACGGACTTTAAGGGGCAAAGACCAAATCAAGATTAGGTGGGGATTTCATCACCCTTCCTAAACCCCACAAATCACAAACCGAGCATTTGCATCAACCCTACAATAATTTAAAAAATATCTAGACCAGACTTTAAGGACTGTCGCGCTCAATAAGGACAGAGGAAGGTCGTGGGTAATCTATCACTTATCCGCATTACTTTTGTAGTGTCTAGGCAAGTGTGTCAAAGGCTAGTGGTTTTTAATTAGGCCCACTACTGTGGTTCCTTCCCACTTACCTGGCACTTACCTGGCTACAAGGGTAGTACAGAGGCGGTAGAGGATTGACCCTGCGGCTTGTCCTTTGGAAGTCTAGGAGAGGTCTAGAGACTGGACCTAGGTAACCATAGTTCTAGGGTTATGCATTTTTGTGTGATTTGTCTTAATCCGTCATTTTTCAAAACAAACCAATTAATTTCTCTCATTTTTGCCCCTTGCCCCTTCTTCTCTTCTTATAATGGGTGACCTAAACAGAAGAACACTTGCCGAGCTTTGCTGTCCACAACCAGATATCTCTTGTTTTCGTAATCCCTTCGGTATACCGTCCGTCTCTTCCATGTCCTTAAGAGATCATATAGAACAAGAGGAAAGAAACAGTTGGCCACCTCAGTCTAGGTCTTATCAACCGTATCCTAATCCTACACCTGTTTCAGTTCATACCCAGAGTGAGGATGCCCCTAGACGAATGTCCATTGCTGAGCACATAGCTAGGTCTAGAGGCCAAAGTTTCAACCCGGACCAATATCAACCATCACCTCTACTTTCCAAAGAAGAGTTTGATAGCCAACCGACCATCCCATATCAATATTCTTCTTATCATAATATTGATCCTACTCCTACCCAATTTTCGCAACCATTCTATTCCTATCAATCCAATCCGACTTTTCCACCTTCTCTAGACAATTCTTCTAATCAGTCAATTGGGAGTTTTAATTATCCACAGGAATTTCAATCTTATACCGAAACCCCTTATCAACCAAAGTCTAGTCTTGAGCGGAAATTAGAAGAAGGTATAGTGATGATGAACCGCATTAGAGAGGAATGGAAGGAAAGCATGGCTAAATATGAAAGGGCAACGAGTTCCGAACCAGCTCAAAATTTTTCAGTATATAATACGGGCATCGGACAAAATGAGAATTTGGGTAGAGAGACAGAATTATACACCCTTCCTAATCAAACCTTCCATTTCCAAACTGAAATCCACAACTCCAGTTTCATAGATTCATCAAGTACAATGTCTGATAAGTTGTGTGACTTGTAGTGTTTGATTTACCCGACTGTGAAGGGTCCATTTCAAGTGAAACCATACCCAACCCTTGTGATCTCTACACCTCCACTCTTGAACCAAAACTGATTGAAAACAATACTTTTGATGAGGTGTTTGAGAATTTTAACCTTCACTTGAATGAGGTAATTGACGTTGGGGATATATTGATTGATGAACCCGAAATTTTGGATGATTTTGTCCCACCAATTCATCAAATCCTTTCGCTTCCTTATGGTCATCATCTTGAGCCTTTAATTCTTTCCGAACCCCAAATATATCTTGAAGTTGATGATAATGGTATACCCGAAGATCAGACCGAAATACAACCTCCATCTTCCACATCTGGTTCAACAGCACTCGACATACCAATTTGTTTACCCATTTCACCTTCTACTTTCTCCGGTTCTTCTTCTGTTCCTATAGTTTCAGTGAGTTTTGATAAATTACAATCCGTTAATTCAAGTTCAATAATACCAGAAATTCAACTTGATTTGGATATTTTTGAAAATGAGGTAGATGAGTTTTTCGAGTCCTCTACCTCAATAATTTTTGAATCAAGTAGGATAAATTCTGGCACAAAACTCTTTGACAATAAAATGTTCAATCACACCATTGATAAAAGTTTTGAAGAACTTTTTGCTGACGAACTTGAATTTTTAAACAATACGGATTTTGTGATTGATCAATCTCCACCTATAGAGGTTGAACCATCACCATTCCTTCTTCCTAATCATTCACATTCATCCCCATTCTTTCTTTTCTCTAATTTCAAACCCTTTCCAGACCACCTCTTATTCCTTCCTCATTTTTTCTTGACTCGATACAACACATTCTTCCACCAACCTATATGCTATACTGATAAAATCATTGAATGGTTGGTGTTAACTTTTGGTCTTTGTAAAATCTTACTTTGACCAAATGACTCACCCCCTCTTAAAATGCTTTGTATTGTCTAACACATGTTTGAGGGGGGTATATTTTTGGCTCTTGAACATTACTTTTGTCCTCAAATTTGTGAGCCAAAAATAAGTTTGGGGGAGGATTTTCACTTTCATATATTTTTGCCCCCATTAATAATTTCCCCCCAAACTTACAGGTTTTTGTGATTCAGCGGATAGCAACAGTGAGGATATTGTTGAAAACAAGTTTGGGGGAGGTTTGTGCTTATTTACACATCAATTTGCATCATATTTTGCATAAGCATAACATTTTCAAAAAATTTCAAAAATTTTCTTTTATAACAAAAGAGTAGAAAGTGAAAAATTACATCCAAAAGATAGGAATAGTTTAAAAAAACCAAGAAAATTAGAAGTTTTCTTAAACGAACTAGTAATAAATAGTTATGAGCTGTTGTCCCAAGGGTTAGTAAGATGAAGGAAGTCACTAATCTGAGGATAAAAATAAATCTGAAAAATAGTTTCTATTCTGGAAGCCAAACATTTGAATGTTGATACCCTACTATATGCACTTACACACGTCTTGAAACTCGGGATAGTAGAGGATACCTTGAAACGCTCTTGTCTAAAAGCCAAAGTATGAAGGAAATGAAAAAATAAAAAAAATGAAGAAAATATAAAAATGGTGAAAAGAAAAATGAACACTGGTTTTGTTATCGCCAAGGCAGCAATAAAAAAATATAGCGAGGGTGCCTCTTCA
Organism: Agapanthus africanus; assembly: GCA_030015575.1. Lineage (NCBI taxonomy): Eukaryota > Viridiplantae > Streptophyta > Magnoliopsida > Asparagales > Amaryllidaceae > Agapanthus > Agapanthus africanus. Next base: position 422,929,814 of record JASDDO010000029.1, read on the forward strand.
TCTAGTGCCCTAAGGCCAACTGGTCTGGGAGTCACTGCTAAGCCTTAGGTGGTGCAAGACGAGAAAAATACTATCACCTAATCAGCAAGCACACGAGTAATCGGTCTGTTAGTACCTCAAGAAGTATTAACGGTCGCATGAAAATGTGTGAGCAAATTTAAATATTCATAAAATTAAAAAGTATTGAGGCAAATGGACAAGAGTATGATAGCTTGAATTGAATTCTCCGGGTGTAAGGATGTCCATTACACACACGTAGGGTTATATGATCAATGTTTGGACGAAAGGTAGGAATGAAGAATAAAGATGATGTTTTATTGAGGGATAATGTGATTTCTAACATCTTTTCATGACTATTAAGATAGGGCTCATGACAACTGAAAAGCTAGTGTGGTTGGAAACTCTTATTTTCAAAGCCTTTCTTTTATGGTTCTTATCTTTATATGTAAATTTCACCATCTCTCTTTTATTATGGGATTTTGTGGGTGTAATCCGCTGAAAACCCTCAGGAGACAACACTCCTCCTACTAGGGACACCTAGAGGTTTAACGGCTTGTTGCACGTGCTCAGTGCAATCGTGTCTGCCTACGAAAGTGTGCTTAGTTTTCTCCTTTCTTTTTCTCCTCTTGAATAAACTAGTTTGCTCGGGACGATCAAAGATAAGTTTGGGGGTATTTGTTCAGTTGATAAAACTGCACATTTGTATTACATTTTTCCTACCATTTTCATATTAAAAAAGGACTTTATTATAATATATTATACATATGAGGGTTTATGTGTAAAAACACTATTTTCCATGTGTTAATATATTTTAATTAGCATTTGGTAGAAAAATGTGTGCAAATAAATTCATTAACCTAATCCTAGTAGAACTAAGTCTACTAAATATTATTTGAGATTATTGTGCAGAATTTTCCAAGTTGTTATGCAGAATTTATCAAGGAAATCAAGTTGTTGAAGAAGACCTGCCTAATTAAGAAGCAAAACTTGGAGACCAAGTCTGGAAGCAATCGAGAAAATATTTCCAGATTCTGAAGGTGCCTAGGATTGCCACATGTCACAAGATGCAAGCCCAAAAATTTCAGTCAAGAGATCCTGACCTTTAAGCGCGGATCCGCGGCCATATCCACCCTTGGGACGCGGATCCACCGCAATTCTATGGAGTTAGAGGAAGAGATTTTTTGGGGTGAATCTATGCTATATTTTACCAAGTTTTCAACCTAAAGATTCTGGCTTTGCACTATAAAAGGGCACCAAGAGCCTCTTGAAAAAGTTATCAAGCCGACGAGATCACGAAGTCCAAGACGGCTCACGCATCCAGGCTGATCATCAACGGTTCATCTACTTCCTTAGAAGAGATCGAGAAGCAAACTAGTATTTGTAATCATTTTCTAAGGAATCAAAGTGTAATGAATATTGTTGATTAATAAAGATAGCTCTTTTTCTTATTCTATTTCTTAGTAGTTTAATTATGCATTTTCTCTCCATCTCTTTTTCTCCCAACATGCGCGAGTAATTCTCCGCTTGTTAGGGTTCGTAGGATTAGGGTAGGCTAATGGATGATGAACATCTCTAAACCCTTTTAAAGTCCTATAAAGTTTATGAACTTTATCAAAAGAATCATTAACATTCTAATCGGGCGCGCTTACAATTCTTTGTTAGTTCCGACCGTGATTAGAGATTAGATTAATGATTGTTTTGGTAAAGGCTAGATATGAACGGAGTTCCGTGTCGAGATAAGGGTTAAGAGTGGGATTCCTTTTCCCTCCAGAAACCCTAATCTACACGCGTCACCGTCGTTCTAGTTTTAAATCTATTAAAGGATAAAAAGAGTAATTTTTAATTAATCGTCCATAACTACTAAATCCTAATGAACCCTACAAGCCCTCTTATTATATTAACTACATCCTTAAATAATCTAGATCTATAATTTTGCATTCTTGCTTAACGTAGATCTAGAAACCATTCTTCAAAATTCTTTATCCCTCCTCTCTTTCTCAACACATCTAAAGTAAGATTAAAAGGTTCAACGTTTCCCTGAGGACGACCCGTACTCACCTCGGTCTAGCTACACGCGACACCGTTCTGATTGCGGTTAACTACAAAACACACTCTTTCGAACCAATCACTCGACATATAGCACATCGTAACATAATTCTTATCCAGTCAGGACGACTTTGTTAAGCGCTCTCACTGTCGCCATACCCTGTATACAACAATATGGTTACTACTCCAAGCAGATGACGTCTTGAACTTGTCTCACCTTCGTATACATGCCTAGCATAAAGGGGATCTCTTGTGTGAACGGGATCCTACCTGCTGGCGTATTTTGTCAAATGTGTGCCATGCACACATCGTGTACCTCGTATACTTAAATTTGTACTCTATGTCAGAAATAATCAAACAAAATAGATATATCCATCCCAGATAATAAAAAAAGAAAGAAGGCTACACACCATCAATCATAAAATATACGTCTATAAATTCGCCACCCATAAATGAATAACTCAAACATAATAGAAAGCCACTACATGTCTAAATACATGGTCGTCGCCAAGGATGTAGCTCTAAGGCCTTAGTATGCTGTACAAAACGCATCTCGGTAATTCATTCGTCAATGGGTCCATGACCATCTGATCCGTAGGGATGTACTGCAGCTTGACTTACTCTTTCTCCTGCCTCCTAATAAAATAGTACAGAATCTGAATGTGCTTAGACTTGCCGTAGTATATCGGATCCTTCGAGTATGCAATGGCCGACATGTTATCGCAATTAAGGATCATCATATCCTTCGCATATGGCACTATAGTCGGATTCTCCAAGAATCTGCATAACCAAACTGCCACTTGTGCCACAGCACAACCCGCCACGTATTCCACCTCATGGTGGAAAGGGAAATGCAATCCTGATTCTTACTTCACCAAGAGATGGCCCGGCCATTTAGTAAGAAGGTATATCCTAACGTGGACTCTCACTCATCCAAATCGCCACCCTAGTCAGCATCTGTTTAGCCCTGCAAGCGAGTGTCTAATTTTCCATAGCACAAAGTATAGTGGGCTGTCCCACTTAGATACCGCAAGATCCGCTTCATCCCTTTTCGATGAGCAACACCGGGGTTGAACTGATATCTACTCATCAGTCACACTGCATAAGATATATCGGGTCTCGTACACACCATAGCATACATGAGACTCCCGATAGCGCTTCTATAAGGAATATTCTGCATCTACCTTTTCTCTATTTCGTTCTTGGAACACTGCTTTAGACATAACGCATGATTCTTTGCAATTGGAGTCCTAATGGGTTTGCAACCATTCATGCCAACCTGTTCCATGACTCTTTTTAATATAAGTCTCCTAAGACAAACCTAAGGTCCTCTTGGAGCAGTCCCTCAAAATTTGAATCCCGAGCATGAACCGGGCATCGCCCATGTCCTTCATCTTAAAGGTGGAGAACAACCAACTCCGAGTGGCATTTATGGTCTCTATGTTGTTCCCTACCAGCAAGATATCGTCGATATATAACGATAGAATTTCGAAACTCTTACTAGCTTGTCATAGGTAGACATAATTGTCCAGATCGATCATCTTAAAACCATAGCCCGGTACGATTTTATAAAATCGAAAATACCTGAAAGACTATTTCAAGCCATAAATAAACCTCCTCAATTTGCACACCTTGCACTCGAGACCTTTGGCTTTGAAATAGGTGGGCTGATCTATATAGATCTCCTCTTCCAGTTTCCAATAGAGAAAAGCCATCTTGACGTCCATTTGGACTAATTCAAGATCCATCTATGCTATTAAAGCCAGAACTAGGCGAATGGCGACAATTTTCACAACAAGGGAAAATGTCCCATCATAGTCAACACCACTCCTTTGGGGCCCCTTCGCTACCAAGCATGCTTTGCAACACTCGATTGTCCCATCCACCTTCCGCTTAACCTTGAAAACCAACTAGTTCTCAATGGTCTTGCATCTGGCAGGAAAATCAACCAAGTCCCAGACTTGATTCTTCCTCATGGACTCAAACTCCTCTATCGCGGCCTTCCACGCTTCCGCTATAGGTCCTAAAATAGCGTTCTCGTAGGACTTGGGTTCCGCAACATCATGCGGCACAAACATTAACGCTTCCCCCTCAATCTCCAAGCGTCGACGGGGTCCTTGTCCATAAGACGATCTACAAAACGGTTGAGATTCCGCAAATGGCTTCGAGTCATACGCAGGTATCTCACTCCCACTGTCCCCAAGTAGTAGAAGAACCGATTCCTTTTCTAATTCTGGATGATCGGCGGTCTCCTCAACTTCATATAACCCCAAATCCCTAACTAATTCGCCTTTTTACGGAAATTCCTTCTCGATGAATTCTACATCTCGTGACTCAATCTCGGTCGCGGTACCATCGTCATGCTCACCTAAGAACACATATCCATTAGAGTTTGTGGAATAGCGTATAAATTTGCACTTCTTTTTTCTAGGGCCCAACTTCCTATAACGATGTGAAGTGTTGTGCATATAGACAGCGCATCCCCATAGACGTAAGTGATCCAACACTGGCTTATCGTTCGTCCATAACTCGTAGGGTGTGGACTGAACCGATTTAGAAGTCACTCAGTTAAGAATATAAGGTGTTGTCATCGGTGCATCTCCCCAAAACGATTAAGAAGATTAGCATTCGCCATCATGCTCCTAACCATATCCAGCAACATCCAATTTCGTCTCTCTGCGACACCATTTTGTTGCGGAGTGCAGGGCATCCCCAGCTGTCTAACGAACTCTTTCTTTTCACACAGTTCTCTGAATTGATCCGACGGATATTTTTTACCGTGGTCCGTGCATAAAGCCTTAATACTTTTGCTCAATTGATTTTCCATTTCGTTGATATAGCGCTTGAAACAATCCAAGGCTTCAGACCGATGGGAAATAAAAAACACGTGCCCGTAACTTGAATAATCGTTTATAAAGGTAATGAAATAAGGCGCATCACCATGTGCCTTCATGTTGATTGAGCCGCATATGTCAAAGTGAATAAGTTGCAATGGAGTACTCACTGTCTCCATTCCGAATGGTTTCCTAGTGGCCTTACCTGCGAGACAATACCCGTATGTGGACATGTCAAACTTAGCAAGTGTGCCAAGTATGCCATCACTGACAAGCATTGTCATCTTGTCCTACCCAATGTGACCTACCCTTCAGTGTCATAATATAGATTCATCTACAAAACTATTCATAGCATACGAATAAGCAAATAAAGCATCTTTATTGCCAAAAAAAGTCACAATCCAAAATAATAAGGCTATTTATAAGGCATATGAAACAAAACAGAGAATTATTTAAAATAAGTTTTATAGGATTATTCTTATATAAAAAGTTAAATTCTACGCTAACTAGCCTAGCCACTGATAGAAGGTTCCGCCGTATCTTTTGAGCATATAAGATGTCTTGGACAAGTCACTCATTTCCTGAACTCGTAGCTAGCCGATATGTCCCGTTGCCCTGCACCTCAACATACGACTCATTCTCCATATAAATCTTTCAGCTCCCAATGGGTACTTTCTTACACTCTACGAACCCTTTCATGTCTCAAGAGATATGGTCCGTGACTTCCAAATCTACAATCCATAAATTTATAGAGTCGGACATCATCACTGTAATAGTAACTAATGATGTATGGTGAGAAGAGAGAGTTTACCTTTCTAGGCCTCTTGCAATCACAAGCAAAATGACCTTGCTGCCCATAGTTGAAGCATTCATTCCTCTTAGCTGATCTTTTCCCGCACTTCGCAAGCTTCTTGGGCATCACATTTTCATCATTCGCCTCTTTGTTCAATTCTTTGTAGGACCCCTTGTGTCTAGGCATCTTGGCCTTCAGCTTGGAGCCTTCAGCTGCTATAACTAAGGATGATGGCTTCTTAGACTTGAGGGCGTCCCTACGCTCCGCTTCAAACTCAACTTTAGCTCTTACGTCCTCGAACATATTCACGTTCTCAGCATGGCTTAAAAGGAATTTGAGATCATCCCATGAATCGGGCAGAGCCCGAATGATGGCATGAATTTGTTACTTATTGCTGAGTGCAGCTCCAGCAATTCCGAGATCCCTGATCATTGATGCCATCATACGAAGATAAAAATTGATGTCCTGCCCTGCAGTCATCTTGTACGAATCCAGCTTGATAGTCAGCGTCCGGATCCACATCGGTGAGATGTATCCAAAGCGAGCCTTAAGAGCCTCCCAAGATCTCTTCGCTGTCGGATAGTTCTCAAACTCACCGATGAGATCGTTCCTCACTGCGGCTAACATGATATACCGTGCCGAATAATCTTTCTGGACCCAGCTCTTGTACTACTCCTCAGCCCTCCTATGTTGATGAGTGAAGCTCTTCACCGGTTCAAGCATTTCTATGTCAGTATGGTCTTTCATTTCTTGCTTATTTAGTAAGAATCGGATCTTTCGACGCCAGTCGAATAAATTATCACTGTTTTGCTTTTCACCCTTGGTGAGATCGGCGATAATCGTTTTGGAAGTCATCTGTTTAAGAAATAAAATCATTTTAAGTGCATTAAGACCATTGGTTTTTAATGGAGTATTATTCTTTCCTAAAAATGCTTCGTCTTCAATCCATCTTAACAAAAATAATGACTTACACTCTGAAGAAAGAGAAGAAGGCCTACGGTCCCAACCACATCCTTCAAAACTACTAAATTTAAGATTTTGTTAAAATTATTGAAAAACGGTTTAAAAATTTCTAGAAACGGAATAAATAGGGTAGTTGAATCTTAATTCATGCTTCTATCATGAAATCTTCCGCTTGAAACTTGTCAGATTTTATTAATGAATGTAGCATGCGTCTTTATTCATTAAGTATGTTATGCACATCACAATATGCAACAAAACAATCTAACAAATTTCACTTTTTATTACACCACCCTATTTAATCTTGTCCTTTTTATTAGAATTTTCATTTCTCGTTAAATTGATATGCATTTCGGGCACTCTCACTTGACCAAACTACCCATACAATCTCTAAGATTTTATGTGAGAATAAATTTCGAAACTTTTGATGAAGGAAAAAACTCCACAAAAAAAAAATATACAACTCTCAGAATTAAAATAGTGTTACCTCATAATCCAGTAGAAAACTTTGAGTGGGAAATTTTTTTTCAAAGTTTTAAACGGCTTTTATGTCCCTTAAACTCCAAAATAATTTTTTTAAAGCATATGTGTACCTTCTCTAAAAATTTCCCAAAATTTTAGAATTATTTAAAAGAGAAAAAATAATTTCTGAATTTAAAAAAAATTCAGAAAAGTAAAAAGCTTTTCTGTTTATTTTCTTTAAAAAAATCTGACCCATCTTGAGTTTGCTGGGTCAGCCCAAGCCCAATGGGGCCTATCCTGCATGTAGCTCAGCCTGGGCTGACCTGCACGTGCAGATCAGCCCTGGCCCAACTGGCCTTGGCCTACACATGCCCAGCACGTGCAGGTGCCGATGGTTCTGGGTTGTTCTAGACGAGAAAAATATCTTTTTTATTTTAAAAAATGTTTAAATTTTCTGGATTTATTTTTAAAATAAAAAAATCCGAAAAAAAAAATTTAAAATCTTTTACAAAATCCAGAAAATTTTCAAAAAAAAAAAATAGATTTGTTTTTCAAATAATAAAATATTTGAGCTAACCAAATATCTTATAGGGTTTGGGATTTTGCTTATCCAAAAAAAATTATGGCCTAACTAACACAAAATTTCACCAAAAATTTACAAACAAGATCCAATCTTTAGAAGAAAAAAAATATTCTCACAATTTTGATTCATGGCCAATCCCCACATCAAGAAACATTTTATAATTATCATAACATCACAAGAAAAATAGATCTAATTTAGAGGACATATGATGCATAAAAATAAATAGATCGAAAGATCTGTTTCCGTCAACAACCCTAATAATTGCATATCTATAAAAATCGATAAAAAAATTTGATCTAACCTATAGACCGAGAAAACACAAATTTGAGTTGCTATAATTTTTAAAATATAGATCTAACTATGGACTACGAACGTGGGTATTGAAGGCTCTGATACCAATGTAGCATTTAGGTGCATAGATCTTAATATCAAATCATGCCAGCAGAAATAGAAGATCTACACACAAGGTTCTACATGAATTCCCTTAGCCTGAAAGTGGTGAGATCATTATCCTCGCCTATGCTGGCACAACGAACTTTGACCTTCGCCTAATGAAGAAACTTTGAAATCAAAGACGATGCTCACCCTAACATAGCCACCTGGTTAATACAATCGTGAAGACAGACACTCACCAAAATATTCCAGACAAATATATAAATTATATACAAACGCAACTTTTTATAATTTGCACAGCTTCTCCTCTTCTTAATTACAATGTAACCTCTGAGTCATTAGGAAACATACATACATATGCACATCCTGCGCATGCATCCTTGATCTGTTAAAGCACTCAGGACCACAATATCAATTAATTTAATTAGTTAACAATAACATTCACTTCAAAAGGGGAGAAAGCAATAGAATTTTGAACGCTTCAAAAGGGGAGAAAGCAATAGAATTTTGAACACGCTCATGTATGTATGTGTGTGTATGAGAATAACGGAGGAACAATGTCATAAGAGGAAGGGAATTTTCTCCTATGACGTCAAAAATTACATGTGTGTGAGAATAATGAAGGAACAATGCCATAAGTGGGAATTTTCTCCTACGGCGTCAAAAAATACATGTGTGCATAAAAATAATGAAGGAACAATGCCATAAGCAGGAATTTTCTCCGACGATCGTCGACCATTATCCTCATCTCTATCATCTAAGATGTGGATACAAAAAGAAAGGCTCACAGGTTCCAAATCCTGTGCATCCTTGATCTGTTAAAGCAGTCACAAACCATAGAATTGATGTATATATAAAACCCCAATAAAAGCTCCCTGTTTGCAACAGTTAATTTACATGATTTGGAAAGAAAAAACACACATAAAAAACAAACAAAAACAAAAGCAAACAAAAATCCTTGTACTATCAGACTAATACATCATATTACAAAAACAGCAGTTTAACAAATTAAGAGGTGGCTGCGACACACGATTTCAGAAGCTCATTTCAGAAGCTCGATGTCACCAAATTTGACAGGCATTGTGCTGCTTCACAACAAGAAATATATAGCAGCTTAATTACAAAAACTGGCTTCAGTTGACCCTTCAATGTTTTTGAATAGGGCCGGGGGAACTGCTCTGCTCTCAATGTTCTTCACAATAACCTGTGCATAAAAGGCAAACAACTAACATCAGCAGTACCAATATAATATATAAATATAAATGCGCTTTTTCCAAAAGATCCTATATAGTCTTGATGATATCTCTGGAATTATTATTATTTTTTGTTTTAAGAAAAAAAAAACACACAAACACACATTAAGGACCAATCGATAAAAAAAAACTAATCAACTCATTAAATATCCATGGTTTCAAAAATAACTGCCCACTATGTATGAAGTGTAATCAAGCAATATTAGCTTAATTTACCTTATATCGGGGATGTGATTAATCTGGTGGTGAAGTGGGCCGCCCTCTCCGTACTTATCCTTCAACTGTGGGTTGCATCTCCATAAGACTAGAATTTGCAGAGAAGAGGGCAGGTTGGGTAGTGACTCAATCTTAGGGCAGCTGATTATACGCAGGAACGTGAGGGAAGAGAGCTTCTCCAGGTTGGGTAGTGACTCAATCTTAGGGCAATCCAATATAGACAAATCCTTGAGGGAAGAGAGCTTCTCCAGGTTGGGTAGTGACTCAATCTTAGGGCATTCCCGTATATCCAACTCCTTGAGGGAAGAGAGCTTCTCCAGGTTGGGTAGTGACTCAATCTTAGGGCAATCCCATATACGCAACTCCTTGAGGGAACAGAGCTTCTCCAGGTTGGGTAGTGACTCAATCTTAGGGCACCCTGATATATCCAACTCCTTGAGGGAAGAGAGCTTCTCCAGGTTGCCGGGCAACGAAGGAAGATTCTCGCAAGCTTGGAATTCCAGGACTTGGAGGGAGGTTAGTTGCTGAAGCAGGTCCTCTTGCTCAGCAGTAAATGGTGTCTTCTGCTCGCATCCATAGATTCGTATGCCTTGGAGAGAATGGAGGCATTGTTCCGTTAACAACGCATGAAGCAGCAATGGGTCGTCGATCCAGAGTTGTCCATTAAAACATGACAGGCGGCTGTCCATGTCTCCTTCCAATGATCCGGTTGTTGTTGTGAGCAGCTTGGGGCATCCATGAACTTGTAACCGCTTCAAGGATGTGAGTGCCTGCAAATTCCCCATGCATGCAAGGCCCGGAAGATCACTGATGGTCAGCCACTCAAGTGCTGTACGTAGATCAGGAAGTGAACGCATGCTTGGAGAGAATGACACGTTGGATATCTGCAACAAGGAAAGAGAGGTGAGGCCACTCAGGCATCTTTCCAATACAACATCTCCGCTCATGTCCACTCCGGATATTTCCAGTGATAAGAGGGATGAGGGCAGAGCGATTGCACCCTCACCATGCTGCGGCGTTAGGATCAGCTTGGGACACTCACGAACAGTTAGAGCCTCAAGGGAAGGGAGAGTTCCTATTCCCTCGAGCGACCTTAGATTCACACAGGAACGAATGGATAGCTCCGTCAGCGCTGTCAGCACGGGACCAAGGAGAAGGGATGTGATCGATGGTAATTCACGCAGCCACAGACGTGAAAGAGAGTCGAAGTTTCGCATGGATGCGTTGAGCGTGTTCTCATCTAGTCCAGAGCAAGCTTCAATTGACAAATCATCAAGGGAAAGCCGCGGCCGCCGCTCGTCTTTATCACCGTCATTAATGCTGGAGGACAATAGAGTATTAATTCCTGGGCATCTGCGTATGCTGACAGTTACAAGGCTGTGAGGGAAAGGGGACAGTTGCATCAGCTTAGGGCAATCTTTTACATCAAGATTTTTCAGACGACTTGGGAGATGAGGAACCGCCATCAGATTGAGGCAACCGGACAATTCTAGACACTGCAGATTGGGAAGCCAATCTTGATTATTTATCATCCAATTTGGTGTCTTGGAACCCGGGTACACATTGATCGCAAGCTCCCTGAGATTCGGATGGGGCTCGAGGCCTTCAAGAACATTCTCACTACCAGCTATGTCATCATGAATGCCATCCATGCCCCAATTCAATCGCAATCTTTCCAGATGCCTTTTGAGATTTAACTTTGCCTCGATGGCTTCCGCCTTATTTTTAACACCCTCAAGGCTACAAATTGAGAGTGATCCTCGAAGCTGCTGCAAATTCTTCAGTTGTCCTATCCTGTGTTGTCGGATTCTCTTGGAACAATCAAAGCAGTCTAGTGTCTGAAGCGAAGTTAGTTTTCCAATATTTGGTACCATTGAACATATATGCCCACTTGGTTCCAAATATTGCAAGTTCACTAAATTGCTGAAGCTTTTTGGTACTCTGATAACCCCACATTTGGATAAATATAAAAATTGAAGGTGGTAGAATTTCCCCAGTGGCTCTGGTAACTCATTCACACATAATGGTAAATGCAAATATCTTAGATGTTGCAGCTGACCTATAGAGCAATCCAGAGATCGTGCTGTCTTAATACTGATATCAACATGCAGAACCCGAAGCCTTGTTAATTTTTCAAATACTGCCTCTGTGCCGTCAAAGATCAGAGTCCGGCCGGACCTCGTTTGCAAGTACATGAGCGTGCGCAAGTTCACGAACTTCGATATGTCAGGCATGGGGTGTGTCAACAAAAGATAAATGAACCACCGTTGCTGGAATACGACCTGGATCATCATCATCATTTTCGACTCGAAAACAATAACCTTTAGAGGCTCTTTCGGCTACATCATGCAGCAGGTCGTGAATGACATACGCATCTTTTCGGGTTGGGTGACTCTGGAAGAAAGAATAGGACAACAATTCATCAAAGTATTCTTTTCCTTTCTCCAATACTGTCATCCCAGTCTCATTAGGCGGCGCCTCAACAAAGCCTTGTGCAACCCAGAGCTGCACCAACCTATCCAGATCCAACCTAACCATATATCGATTATCTTCAGGGAGCAAGCTGCAAAATGCATAACCTTTAGGGAACAAGCTGCAAAATGCAAAGCAACGTTGTAGATACGGGGGCAGATGCTGAAAGCTCAGCCGAAGATAATCCAAAGTGTCGCCCATCATATCTTGTTTAAGAATATTTCTCCATGCATCCACACCAAGTTTCTTCCTCAACAGACTTCCGACTAACCTTGCTGCTAAAGGAGACTTCTTCAGCTTCTCCAAAATCTTCTCTTTTATATCTGCTAATTTGTCATCTTCTATTGCTTTATTTTCATCGTCTAATGCATAATGCTTCAATATGGACCAGCAAACATCGGTTTTTAATTCCTTCAGCGGGACAACATTTTCATATTTGATTCCTAAAGTCAAGGCCACTCTTTCCATGCGAGTTGTTATGAGAATTCTGCATCCTATATTCCAAGCCTTAGCGAGAGGAACGAGCAATTTATCCCATTCACCCCTATCTTCACACCAAATATCATCTAAAACAATGAAAAACTTCATCGATTTCAACATTTTCTCGAGTTTCATCTGAAGTGCATCAAGATTATCAATGTTAGCGCATTCATCTCCACCTGGCCCAATAGATTCTATAATCTCTCTTGTAACTCTACGCATATCGAAATTACGCGACACGTGAACCCAAATCCTCTTACTAAAATGACTCTCAACTCTCTTGTCGTTGTAGACGTATTGAGCCAAAGTAGTCTTTCCAGCCCCTCCAATACTGCCATGTATAGCATAAGCAATGACACGGTTAGTGCTAGTGGACTCATGGGACCCCTCGTTAATCAACAAATTGATGAGATGATCACGTTCCTCGTCCCTCCCGAAAACAGGGGTCGACAGACCAGAGACAGTGGTTTGCTGGTGCTTCATGGTATCGGGTTGTGGAGCGGTTTTAGTGATGAGATTAAGAAGGGGAACCAAACTGTCCGCCTCGTCGGCGGACCTTTTCAGTTTCTCCATACTAGCCTTCAATGCTGTTTTGAGTGAAAGAGGAGCAAAGAACATTTTTGCCTTCCCCTTCAACTTTTTGACGGAACTAGGAAGGGGGCTGACATCGTTTTTGATGATCTCGTATTGGTACTGGTCGAGCACGTCTTCGGCCTCGTCAGCGGCGGCTTTCAGCTCCATCAGCCACGGCTTCAACTTATCGGCACGGATCGTCTCTGCCGCCTCAAGCACAGCCTGGATCTTGGGGAGGATGACGGTCTGCAAATTTCGAAGCTCTTCGGATGTGATGTCGCCTCCAAAGTAGGAGGAGTAAAGCGTGTTGCCCAATTTACCGATGATTGGGGAGACGATTGAAACAATGAGGCTCAATGCTGCTTTCTCCATTGCCTTCAATCTAGAGAAAAACAAGAGGAGAGAGATGAATACAAGAGCAATTAAGGTGATAGAGTGAAATTTGGTGAAACGATGGTGATAGGGTGGAAATGGATGAGTTTAGCTAATCTAGCAGAACATCCAATTGAATGGTTCCCATCATTAAACTAACTAAGCTAGCAGAACACTAGAGTTCTGAACTCCACCGACGTTTTCTATCAAAGTTGATACGACTAAATGTTAACTTTTCATTCTAAAGACATGGGCAGAGCCTGTTTATGTGGATCAAGATATGTTTTCTCAATTAAAAGCCTAATTTTAAATTGATATCTCCGTCTCAGCTTAGGAAACACAAATAAAGTTAGCACTTTTAATAGGAAGGCTTCCCCCCCTCCACCCCCACTCCCAAAAAAAAAAAAAATTTCTCTTATTAATTTGAATAAAAAAAATATAGAAACGGTTTATTCATCATCATCCGTGCTGTGATATATTAGATCACAGTTAACAACTAAAGACCAAGATATATGTTGTATGTACTTTAATTATTTTAAAAACTTATCTGACACGTTCAATTTTTGTTCCCTCTGGATGATAATTTGAGGATGCAAAGCCCCGTCAGAATTGTTTTATCAATTGATATATCCAAGGCTGTTAAATGAGCCGAGTTTTAAGTTGTTCTGCTTAGCTCGTTAATTTAAACTAGCTCAAAAAATTGTTCAAGCTCGGCTCGTTTATCTCCCAAGCCTCGAGCTTTATCAAGCCTATTCAAAATCTAGAATAGCTATAAATATTTACAAAAATATGTGAAAAACATATAGATGCTTAAAATTATTGCCAAGCCTCATGAAGAACTAGTTCTTGTTTAAAACCTTGTTGAAATCTAAATTCTTTCCATAACAGTAGTTGACCAAACTACTTATGAGAGATTGAATTTCAAGTTAATACCGACGAGTTAATCAATATCATATGAATCTAAGAATAAGAAATCAATTTATTATTTCTACTAAATACTAATTAAACAATAAACAAGCCGAGCCTGAAGGAAACTTACAATCAAAACAGCAACAGCCCTCGTAGAAATCAAAAGAGGGATCCTTGGGCTGAGAGCTTACGATGATAGAGAAGAGAGGGTCTTCTCTTCTGTGTCCATCAACCTTTAATAATCTTCTTTTGTTTTCTTAATTTCAAAGATTCCCAGACAACGTACCCATCAACCTTTAATGAGATTGTCCTTTTCTTTTTACAAGATGCCTTCTACGAAACGTTGCTTTTTAATAAACGTGGTCGGCAGGTCCCATCTCTGCCGTGTGCTGAACGATATATTATAACTGCACGAGCTATAAATAAGCCGAGCCTGAACATGAGCCAAATTAAAATAGGTCATCTTTATGTTTGCTGCTTTATTTATCGAGTTTAAATTTGCGTTTAAACTCGGCTTGTTTATTTATCAAACGAGCTTGAGCGATCTTTTAACGAACCGAGTTTGTGAGCTTCAAGCTTTTTAAAAGCACTAGATATATCTAAATTTTCTTAGAAATATCAATTTAGGCACACGTTATTTTTTTTGTTATATGGCAAAAAAAAAATAATGATGACAGCAGTTTGCAAGAGAGGAGAAGATGAGTAACAAAGAAAGATTACACAACATACAATATATTGCTCCATCTATGTTACAATAACAATATATATAACCACCATCACGTGTGATAATAGCACAAGGCAAAATGTACCTTATCTCTCTTTTCAATGAGAAGTTTTTATATATATGGTGTATTGTTATTGTATTGTTTTGTTCTATGTAATTAAGAGTGTCTCTTTAGTTAAGTCTTGTTCATTGTAGACAAGCGGGGATCATATACGCCCCCAAAATAAAGAGCCTTGAGTACTAGAAGAAAATAACCTATAACTTACAAAATTAAGTGAGTACCCAAAATTGCAGTCATTTTATTCGCAAATTCGAACTTGCGCCAAAAATGCGCTTCATTCCTCCGTCTCATCTCCGTTCACACACACACACACACACATAATGGAAGAAAGATGTCATAGAAGGGAATTTCCTCCATTTGCATCGAAAAAGTACGTTATCTCTTATTTTTTCCGACGATCGGCACCTATCATCTTCATCGTTATCATCTAAGATGTGGGTACACCGAATTTCACGTGATTCTACAACTTTTTCACCGTTGATTTAGCAGTAAAAAGTTCTGTTGTCAGTAAACCGTTAATTTTGAACCATAATCGCCAAATTAACTTCATTACAGAATAGCACATGAAGGCAAAATGAACCACAATCGCCGCGCATCATGAGATACAGCAAAATTTTTACAGTAAAAGTAGAGACGAATCTTGAAAGTGTAAAGATGTTTTTAAGTGTTGGTGTTTGTTTTTAGTGATGGTGTAAAGGTAAAAATATGTGTGTCATTATCAACTTTATGCAACGGTAACTCTGGCTCTTGTCTATCAAGAATATATAACTGCTTTTAACACTCTAGCTGTTTGTTGTTGTTTTAGAAATTGTGGTAGCATGTTGAGGGACCTTTTATGACAGAAATTCAGGAATATTTTACAACATATTTTATAATCTGTGTTTTAAATGTAGAAATCAAATTCTGAATTGTTAAATCTAATGCATCAAAACTAAGGTGTTTCCATGCTAGTGCATCCAAAATCTAAGTTAAGCCCTCCAAGCTATAGAATTTGTGAACTAAAAAATAGAGAAAAATATATATAGAAAAGAAATATACTAAAACGAATCGTGTGCATGCGTGCGTGCATGCGTGAGTGTATTCTTTTCTAATATTTTGAAAATTAGTCAAACCATCATCTATGAAAATTTCAATTCTTATAACATAAACTGGAAATAGATATATCCCTAACACACAAACACATGCATTTAGACATAATGCATAAACCTAAATACACAAACATATTTTGACATAACATATATTTCAGATCTTTTTCTCAAGTTGGTAGATGACTGATTGAAGATCGAGGATGTTAAAATACGGAACTTACATGAACCATCCTAAAAGCACCTGAGAAGAAAGAAATAAATTATATTTTTGTTAAAAGTATATAATCCATAAGAGAACCAAATGAAAAAATTTCATGCAGCTTGCATGCCAAATCAGTTGAATTATCATACAACAACCAACATGTATGCTTCATTAGGTAATTATTACCCCTTTCAAGTTGTTTATAAGCATCTACACCTCCGAGACGAGGAATGATCATCTCTAAAAATTTAATCTAACATGATTATCAACAAATACAAGGGTGTGGGGATTCTTGACCTTACAACCAAATTATGATCACAATTGAATTGCGATCCACGGCATGTCTTCTATTTTATTTTATTTTATTCTAAGAAATTAGCATGTTTATTCAAGTTGACCTATGTGTAATGTCTCCCTGGTGTAAGCTCATGATGTAACCCAGTGAAAGAAAAATTCAAATATAATCGAGTTGAGTTTTTTTCAGAAAACATAGGCAGCAAATATATAACCACACTTAAACCGGTAAAAATTTGTATCGTTACATGAGTAGACATTGAAATACCTTGAAGAAATTCTGTTTAGCGAATAATATAATCGAGTTGAGTTTCATAAATACCTTGAACTTTCAATTACTACCTAATGCTGCTTTCGGTAAAAATTTGTATGGTTACACATCTTTATTGTTTCACAAAAAATGGTGAAATTATTAAATTGATAGACTAAGATGCTTATATCCAATTTGCTAAGAGGAGGAGAGAAATGGCTTTGGAAGGAGATGTCAATAGGTTGATGTCTATATTTTGGATTTCACCGCAGTTTTTGATCTTCAGGGTCTCGGAGATGTTTATTGCGGTCGAGCTGATTGAGTTCTTTTACAAGCCGTCATTGGAGGGGATGCAATCATTTTGACTGCAATCATTTATTGCTCTTACTCATTTGGCTTCCTTTTGAGCTCATTGTTTGTTTCATTGGTGAATAGGGTTAAGTATAAGCTATGCTTCATCAAAGGGTTGGCTTAGTGGTAAAGTTTTGTTCGATTTATCATTATTTTCTGTTGAGAAAATTCTACCCGAGTGTAACTCGCTGACGGAATTCCTTTTCCTTTCCTTATCCCTGGAACGTCCGTTAGATGATGACGGAATTGATGAAGAAGGAGATGATGAAGTGGAGATCACTAATGAAGACTACGCGAAGCTCACGACCAGTTATTAGGAGTAGTTATTTTTCTTTCAGTTGCCCACCGGTTTAAGGCTTGCTTTTTTTTAATCAATCTAATCAAACTATTTAGTTTACTTTCAGTACTTTGGGATGTAATAATTTTAGTTAATGGACATAAATACTTCTGCTTTTATTATCGGTTTTGGTACATTGCCTACATGATTTATTTATATGCTTACGTAAATGTATCGAGAAAAGACCACCTTCGATACAGTTAGGTTGCGGACCTTAGCATGTCACTGTTTCTGTAATTTTAGGAAGCGGGGCGTGACAAGTTTTAGTGGTGTTCCATGCAGGTCCTGGATGTACTAAAATGAAGCCATTAACTGAAATTATTATATTTGTGAATCTTATCCACTTATATCGTCTTCATACATCTTCCAGTATTCGTTTTATCTTCCTTTGCATTCCGTGTTCTGATCATGACCTTTCTTTTTTGGGCCATGGCCAATTTAGAAGCCGTACCCCTTCCTGACAAGGGTAACATGTCAGATATTATCTTTGAGGCTACACTCGGTTATTCAGACGACGAGGTCGTAAGACCACCTACTTTTATCTCCGACAGCGACACGGAGGACGAGGAAGAAGAAGCCCCGGCAGAAGAGGAACCTATCGAGGAAGATCCCGAAGAAAAGGATTCCATAGAGGAGGATCCCATAGAAGAGGGGCCGGAAGAAGAGGCCCCGGCTGAAGAAGAGAATCCGGCGAAGTTAGAACCTGTAGGAGAAAACCAAGGAGAGGAGGTTCCCACTAGGGAAAAGGAGCCCGAGGATGAGGCCACATCAGAAAAGGAGGAGCCGAAGGAATATGGTCCATACATGTGGGTTATTGGAGAAACCTTCTATATTCGAGGGGAAGCTTACCGTTGCGTACGACACACTCCTCTATGTCTCTACCGTCGGGATATCCCAGGCCCACCCCATTACTATAATTTTGTGGGGAAAGTGAACGCTCGCCGTGCTAGACTGGCACAATCACATCCGTATGCCAAATAGGAGGAGATTGGATTTAGTTAGTTTAGTTTTTGTTTGGTCTTTGAAAGTAATGTATAGCAGAAGGGTCATGTTCTTTCTTTTCAGTTGTACTTTTGAAAGTATGAATAATAAAAATTTCTGTCGCAAATAAATCTTCTCTTGTGTCACATATCCATAGCATTCCTTATCTTTACATACATTAGCTGTACTCTTCCCTTGCAATAATTATCATACTTTCTTTCAAGCTACTATCTCGTTCCATTCTTGAACTCTTTGGTAACCTAACTCCCGTCCTTTTTCCAGATAAGCTATGGTAGGACGTCACTTCAACCGAAACGAGCGGGAAAACAAGGACGATGGCACCGCTGCTCAACAGGCAACAATAATGCAATTGTTACAGGACCTGCTAGAGAATCAACAACAACAAACCGCTATACTGCAAGGGTTGTTA
The DNA here is from genome assembly GCA_030015575.1 of Agapanthus africanus. NCBI lineage: Eukaryota > Viridiplantae > Streptophyta > Magnoliopsida > Asparagales > Amaryllidaceae > Agapanthus > Agapanthus africanus. The sequence goes on from JASDDO010000029.1 coordinate 422,948,878, forward strand.
AGTGAGAGCTTGAGAGAGGCTCGAAGTCATAAAGCAACCGCGAAACAGTGAAGAAGATATTATGATTCTTTCAATGCGACATTTAGTTAAGAATCACTATAATCCTTCTTAATTCCTTAGCTTCGTTAGTTGACTTTTTCTATACCTCTCAAGTCTTCTTGCATGCCCCTGTTATACCTTTCTTGTTAGTTCAGAAACATCTATAAACTTCTTTCGACTTCTAAGTTTTTACGTATTTCCGATTCTTGGTATCTAAACATGTCTTAGACTTTGTCCTTTGGACGATACATCAACTCCCGAGAGCGACACATAGAGCAAAGACGTATCCTGACAGGGTTACTGATTTCCGTGCCTAGTAGTGGCTTACTCCTTTGAAAATTTCAATTATGAAATTATTCTAAGGAGGGTAGATCGTAACGATCACACCCATCCTTGTTATGTTTAACGAACCCGGAAGTTTTAACATCTACTACAATGCTTTAGGGAAGAGACTTGGTGATGTGATGTATCAGCACGCCAAGATAGCGGTGTATGCACCGAGACAGCTGAAGATTCACGAACACAACTACGCAACCCATGATTTAGAACTCGCTGCAGTTATCTTTGCACACAAAATCTGGAGGCATTATTTATTGGGGGAGAAGGTGGAGATTTATACCGATCACAAGAGTTTGAATTCTATCTTCACTCAGAAGGAACTCAATATGAGGCAAAGGAGATGGCTGGAATTGATGGCAGACTTTGATATAAATCTGCAGTATCATCCAGGGATGGTGAATGTAGCCCCTGATGCTTTGAGTCGACAGACGATGGCTTTGAGTCTTGCTACTCACTGGAGGAACCTACAGGACCTTAACGATTTAGAGATGGAGGTAATCATGCTATGGGTACCCTCGTCACTTATGAATATACAAATTCAGTCAACGCTTATCGAACGGATCAAATAAGCTTAAACTGGAGATGCAAGATTACAAGAGATTCGAGAGCAGGTAGAAACAAACTTGTGAACTGGTCTCATCATTCATGAAGACGGGTCACTAAAGTATGGAAGCAGAATCGGTGTGCCGAAGGGCGAGATCAGAGAGGAATTGACGAAAAGGTGCACAGTTCTCCATACTTCGTTCATCCATGTTTACCACCGAAGACTGGACTGAGACGTTGGGATGTCTAACCTGAATTTGGGGGTAGATGCTATTTGGACATATCCACCCACCTCTCCGAAAATACCAAGTTGATTTATGACACAGTATATCGGAAGTTTGGATAGATGTGGCCGATATAGTATACTTTATCAGATTCCCTCTCGTTTATGGGGGGTTTTTATTGTAAAGACGCTCTTCCCTACAGGCGCAAGCTCCTGCAGTTAATAACGTTATGGCGTGGCGATAATAACTTTCTCCTGCTCTGGTATTTCACTTCGTGTCATGTTGTATTTTGTTTATTATGATTGCCCGTAAATTGTATACGGAGACTATTGTATGTCATCGCCCGTAGGGCACGGATTAGTCCAAATCCATATATTTATGAATTTGGGTTTTGAACTTAGGTTGTATGTTCCATCAGTTCAAAAAATATTTTATTTTATTTAAAGACCGTTAATCTGGTTTGAAATTAAAATCAACTTAAATATATATGTGAGCATTTGGACTCAATTTATTTTAACTAAGAATACATTAGTCTTGTATGAGACTAAGATCAATTTATCAATGGGCTCAGTTGTGAGGAAATTTCAGAGACTTAGCAAATTTGGGCTGAGTCTTGGGGCTTTTTCCCTCATCAAAAGTGCTAAGCACTTAGTCTTTTGACTATGGATATGATATCCAATTACTGCTCTGGTATTCATATGCATATCACGTAAGGCGCTCGGAATTGGGCATTGCCCTATCAATTCTAAGCACTTAATCATTTTGACTATAGAGTGATGAGCACTTTCTTTCTTTTTTATAGCGCTCACGTGAGGCGATGGATCTTTATTCATGGGCGCTCACGTGTGAAGCACATGCGGCACTGAGTTTTCTTTTTGAACGCTCGAATGCGTTTCACGTGATGCGCTGCAATAGTGCTAAGTACTATTCTGTTTTGCTGTCACGCCCCGTTTCCCGGTGTACGTCGAAGTGGACGCGACGAGGTCCGCTGCGTATTTACTGTGAAGTAAATACGCTAAGCGTATCTAAGCAATATAAAAGTAAATCACAAGAGACAAGAGATATCGAAATAACAACAACTTTATTAATAATATTCTTTTGTACAATGCATGAAAAGTAAATACAACTGAAATGAAAAGCAATGCCTAAACAGTGGCATAACAGGAAATTAAAATACTGAAAAGAACAAGGTACAATATCTAAAGCTCGGGATCTTCGTGAAACTACTCCAAATCTTCACCGGTGGGCTCGATCTCTGCTGAGTCCAAAGCACCTGACGACATTCAAAGAAGAAAGAAATAGAATGTCGTCAGCGAACAGGTCGCTCGGTAAGTCCCAAAGATAAGGAAGAATTAGAAAGACAGAATAAAAGTATTTGTTAAAGTATCATGTTGCAGAATATTATGGAATATTGTGTTAATACCGTTGTTTGTAGCTTGGTACAGAAGGATGCCAGTGTATACGAGAGGGGTCTCTATACGCTAAAGACCAGGGCAAACGGAAAGTACAAGGAACCGTTAAGCCACGGTACAACAGCAACGGAATATAGGTTAGGTGTCTTAATCTGACCAATACGTGCCACCTTTAACACCTTCCGTACCAATCTACCTCTTAAACCCCGTAGTGTTTTGACAGTATTGTTGTATTGTATTGTGTAAGTTGGATGACTGACCAAAACTATGATATCAGTAAACAGATTGTAACTGCATAATTAGGTAAATGGAATAACGGAATAATGGATGTATATCCATGCTTTGGTTCAGTCAAGTTATATAGATTGTTAACTGGATTCCGAGATTCATGTATTCATATTGAGTTGGAATATTAAAGAATATAGATTGACTTGAATTATATTCAAGTCAGAAATAATCAGACTCAAACCCGAGTCAGACTAAAAGAAATGTAATTTGAAGTTCTATAATTGTTAGGGTCATTATTGTAAATTATAAAACTTGAGGGCGTTTTATGTAAAAAGTACATTTGTATAGTTTTCAAGATACACCTCAAGTATTTACTATTCGTCTTTATGGTTATAATGAATGTGATTTTATTTTGTCTTATTTCTAGTGAAAATATCCTAATTATATAAATAAAGGTATTAATTTGTAATATTGAAATTCATGGTATTTTAATGTAACTTTTAATCTTATAATTTTTAGAAAAAGGTGGAAACTTTATCTTATAATAAAATAGGTGTTTAAATGATAAATATACATATGTTTATACAATAATAATTTTCAATAAATATTTTAAATTTCCAAAATCTCATTTTTCTTAAATGTCGTATTTTAACCTTTCGAGATCGAATGCTCCTTGCGGAGGTCTAAATCTCGCACTACTAAGCCCGAGAGTGCACGATAAACCGTACAATCCCTAACGAGTTCCCCAAAGGTGGGTTGTAGTGGCGCTTTGCAAAGATTTAATAAATACTAATCATTTAGAAAACAGTTTTATAAAAATAAGGTATTTATTTGTAAAAGGGTGTAAATTTCCGTATTTTAGATTCTAGGGTTTCCTAAGCCAACTAGCCTATTTCTAAATAGTCTAAACGACAAGTCATTAGAAGCCTCAAATCGCCTCTTCACCGCCAATTATGGCCAGGTAAGTACAAGTGAGGAGGGAGGGATCCGCTCAAGAATCGTGAGGCGGGCCTTTTAAAGTTACCCAAGCTCACTTGCCTAGTCTAGACACCATAAAGTCAGTTTAGATAAACGATCGATGTGCATGACATATCATATTTTCCTATTAAAAGGTTTTGTTTTAAAATTGTATACAACTTAGAACTTTCAGAAAAGATTTATAAAGAAAATGGTATTTTAATGTAAAGTCTTGTATTTTCGTATTCTAAGTTTTGATGATATCAATTAGGGTTGTATTTTCGTGTGTGTGGAGGTAGGTCATTACCTCGTGATCTACGTTAAGGTATATCAATTGTTAAGGGTTAAATGTGATAACTAAATATTGTGGTATTTAAGTGAAAGAAATACGATATATGAAAACGTTATCATTTCATGTGAAAAACTTTATCCAAATTGATTTTTAAGTGATTAATAGTCAACATGAATATATTTAAGCATTATGTAATTTGTGACAAGTGAGTTTTGATAGAAAACCGAATCGGAAATCGGTTAGTTTCGATTTCCGTCGGGTTTTAAAAAGTCGTATTTTTCTTAAAAGAAAAGAAAGATAGAAAGAGGGGGACTTACGGGTTTGGACAATCTAGAGAGTGCTAGGAAGGTAGTGGGTTGTCGGGCCTCGAAACGTCGCGAAGGGTCCTAGTATGATCGCCGGAATTCGTCGTCGATTTCGGCAGCGCTTCGCCTTTCGCTCTTTTTCTAACGTACCGAGTTCTCTTGAATTTTTTAGAGAGTGGACTTAGGAATATAGAGTGAAAGAGTATAGGGTAGGGGTGTTTATATAGGGCTAGGCTAGGGTTAGGGTTTTAATTAAAAAAATATAAAAATATATTAAAAAAACATTAAAAATCATTAAATTTTGGAATAAAAGTAATTTATTGAGAATCTGGTAACCGATCAAAGAAAATAAAGTATGCAGGGGGAATTACCAGGTCAACACGGAGAAATTCCGTGTTGACGACTCGGCCGTCCGGCCGAGTCCGGCTAGCGGCACCGGCCCGAGTCCGACCGGCGGCGCTGGCCCGAGTCGGGGTACCATCGGGTGGGGAAACTCCTGGGGGAAATTTTGGTGTATTTAGTTTTTTATGTTCAGTGTAAATTTTGAGAGTTATGGCTGTTTGACTGTTGACTTTCCAAAAAAAAAATTAAAACAAAACAATATAAAAATAATGTGGGGCATGGGATTCGAACTCTGGTGGCTTGGTTCAGCAGTGCAAGGTATTACCAATGAGCTACAAGCTCCTTCTTGTAATTATGGAGTGAAATAAATACTTAAAGAGATATCAGCTGTAATAAATACTCCAAGTATACATTGAATTTAAATCAATTCTTTGTATATTAAAAATGGAGTTGTTACAGTCTACCCTCCTTACAAAAATTTCGTCCTCGAAATTTACAACTTTTATTTGAGGACTAGTTTACAAAGAGGTGTGGATATCTAGTACGCATTTCATCTTCCCTTTCCCAAGTGGACTCTCATGGAGTGTCTTTCCACCACATCACTCGAACCAAGTTAACTTCCTTGTTCCGAAGTGTCTTCGCTTTCCTGTCCAGGATCTCCACGGGCTGTTGCTCACAAGACAAATCAGGCTGTATAGTGAGCTCGGAATGATCGAGAACATGGCTGGGGTCACTCACATACTTTCTGAGTTGGGATATATGAAACACATTATGCACTCCTTCCAATGAAGGTGGAAGCGCTAAGCGGTATGCCACTTCGCCGACTCGTTCGAGTATGTCGAACGGTCCAATGTATCTCAGACTCAACTTACCCCGTCTTCCAAATCGGATCACTCCGTGGTTCGGAGATATCTTCAGGAATACGTGATCTCCTGGCTGGAACTCCAAGTGTCGTCTCTTTGCATCAGCCCAGTACTTCTGTCGATCTTGGGCTATGCGCATCCTTTCTCTGATAGTACGAACCATATCAACAGTCGCTACTATCATCTCTGGTCCAAGAAGTTCCCTATCTCCGATATCGTCCCAACTTAATGACGATCGACACTTCCTTCCATACAGTGCTGCAAAAGGTGACATTCCTATGCTTACTTGGTAGCTGTTGTTGTACGAAAACTCCACAAGATGTAGGTGATCTTTCTACGATCCTTTGAAGTCTAGCATACATGCTCTAAGCATATCCTCCAAGATCTGAATAGTTCGTTCCGACTGACCATATGTTTGTGGATGATAAGCCGTGCTGAAGTTCAGACTTGTTCCCAAGCTTGCTTGCAGACTCTGCCAAAATTGCGATCGGAACCTGGTGTCACGATCGGAGACAATGCAGACCGGTACTCCATGGAGTCTCACAATTTCCTGTAAGAGTTCATGGGTATCAGAGATAGTACATTATGAAGAGTTTTAAATCTAAATTAGATTATTACCTCCATGTACTTCTTTGCTAGTGTCTCAGTTGATTGGCCAACTCGAAATGGGATGAAGTGAGCCGACTATGTGAGTCGATCCACAATGACCCATATGGCATCGTTACCCTTTGTGCTGCGAGGAAGAGCAGTCACAAAGTCCATCGTGATGTGTTGCCACTTCCATTCTGGGATTGGTAACGGTTGAAGTAATCCAGCAGTCCTGTGATGTTCAGCCTTTACTTGCTGACACACCAAGCATTTTGCGACGCTTCTGGCTACTTCACGCTTCATTCCATGCCACCAATAATTCTGACGTAGATCTTTGTACATTTTGGTACCTCAAGGATGTACCGAATAGGGAGAGCTGTGAGCTTCTTTCATTAACTCTTCTCGTACAGGACCTTTTGGTACACACAATCTGCTGCCGTATCTCAAAGATCCGTCTTCATGGATGATGAAATCTGTTCTGAGTCCATTCTCCACTTGTTCTCTGATCTTTTGCAACTTAGTATCGCTGGCTTGAGCTGTTTTGATCTGATTGACAATAGTTGATTGAACTTGTAAGTTCATCATACTTGAAGCATTACCTGGCATGACTACTTCAATCTCCATCTGATGCAAGTCTTGTTGAAGCTTCCACTGAGCGGTGAGATTCATTGCTAAGGGTTGGCGACTAAGAGCATCAGGTACTACATTCACTTTCCCTGGGTGATATTGCAAGTTGATGTAAAAGTCCGCCAAGAGTTCTAACCATCTTCTCTGTCGCATATTCAACTCCTTCTGAGTAAACACATACTTTAAGCTCTTATGATCCGTGTAGATGTTCACTCGTTCACCAAGTAGATAATGACGCCAAATTTTGAGAGCAAAGATGACTGCTGCCAATTCCAAATCATGCGTCGGATAATTGCGCTCATGGATCTTCAGTTGTCTTGAAGCATAAGCCACAACCTTACCGTGCTGGTGTAGAACACATCCTAATCCCTTTTCAGATGCATCGCAATGCACTTCGAATCCTCCAGATTGATCCGGTATGACGAGAATAGGTGCTGATGTCAACCTTGACTTGAGTTCTACGAAAGCTTGTTCGCATGCTTCTGACCACACAAATTCTTCATCTTTACATGTGAGCTTGGTCAGGGGCGTTGCTATCTTTGAAAAGCCTTCAATAAACCTTCTGTAATATCCAGCTAAACCTAAGAAACTTCGAATATCCGTCACTGACTTTGGTGTAGGCCATTCGCTAACTGCCGAAACTTTCGCTGGATCCACAGAGATTCCTTCTCCTGATACGATATGTCCAAGAAAACCAACTTGATTTAACCAAAACTCGCACTTGCTGTACTTGGCATAAAGCTGATGTTGTCAAAGAGTTTCCAGGACAATTCATAGATGTTCTGCATGCTCTTTCCGACTCTTAGAATACACCAGGATGTCGTCGATGAAGATGACAACAAACATGTCTAAGTACTCTCGGAAAACTTGATTCATAAGGTTTATGAATATTGTAGGTGTGTTGGTCACTCCAAATGGCATCACTAGAAATTCGTAATATCCATAGCGAGTCCCGAAAGCTGTTTTGTGAATATCAGCTTCCTTGACCTTTACTTGATGATAACCTGAACGAAGATCTAATTTAAAGAAAACACAAGATCCACTTAGCTGATCGAATAAATCATCGATGCGCGGGAGTGGATATTTGTTCTTTATAGTGACTTCGTTCAAGGCTCTGTAATCGATGCACATTCTGTATGAACCTTCCTTCTTCTTCACAAGTAGTACAGGTGATCCCCAACTTGAAGTGCTGGGACGAATCCATCCTTTCGCCAGTAATTCATCCAACTGTGTTTGGACTTTCTTCAAACCTTCCGGACTTAAACGATATGGTGCTTTGATCACCGGTTGTGCTCCTGGTACTAAATCAATACTGAATTCAAGAGCTCGGTCGGGAGGCAAACCTGATATATCGTCAGGAAATACATCGTTGAACTCTCAAACCACATCTGGTCTTGATTCTTCCTCTACTTGAGCTGCTGCAACTACTGCTTCTCTTGGCTTCGCTTTGTAGGTACTTGGCTCCAGTGTACGGTCTCCGCTTTTGAAATAGAAGACCGAATGGTCTGGAATCTCGAATACTATCCTCCTTTGATGACAGTCGATGGTAGCATAAAAAGTTCCAAGCCAATCTATTCCTAGAACCACATCGAAGTTTGGTATGTCCAGCACTTTGAAGTCAGCATAAAACTCTCGACTGCAGACGACGACTGGACACATGCCGTATCCCATAGTTGCCTTTAGAACGCCATTTCCAGAACTGACATTCCAGCTGGATACAAGCGGTGAAACTGGAATCGCATGGGTTCGGACAAACCGTTGCGACATAAAGTAATGTGATGCTCCAGTATCAAACAGCGCAAGTGCAGGGATTGAGAATACTAAGATTGTACCTAAGGTATGTGGGATTTATTTTAAGTATAGGAAATATGTAACTAAGTAGTAGAAAGGCAAAGTTTGAAAAGAAAAAAAAATTTACCAGTGATGACTTGGCCAGTGGCCTCAGCTTCTTCCACGGACATCATAAAAGCCTAGCGCCTAGGTACATTCCTCCTGGCCTGAGGAGCATTCCTCAGAACATTCCTTTGAGCTTGATGGTACTGACGAGGAGGTGGTGCAGCTTGTGGTCATCTGGGTAGTGCAGGTAGTGCAGGTCTGGGAGCAGGTGCCTGAAGAGCTGGTCGCTGCGGATAGGTAATTGCTGGCCTGGGTGTAGCAACTGGGTTCTGCCTTTGGGGACAAGACCCAATATCGTGAGTAGCTGAGCCGCAGACTAAGCAAAGGCGGTTGGCTCGACGACAGTCCTTCATTATATGTCCAGTTCTCTTGCAGTAAGTGCAAAAGGCTGGGCTAGGACGATGGGTTGGTACTCCGGGTCGCCTTGGCATGAAAGGTGGCCTGGACGAGGCTCCACCTGCCATCGGTTGGCAGGGCGTTTGACTCCTGTAGACTAAGGTCTGCCTCTTGCTTTTATTACTGTTAGTTATATGTATGCCCTAGAGGCCATTACTATACATTGGATGTATATTGTAGCGGATGCTTGGACATATATAGGGAGGACTTTCTTGCTCGACATGATAGTATGCTATCTGGTTACACTTTACCTTAACGTGTATACTGATTGTCTCTCTGTTACATGTTGGTAAAGCCCTTAGGATGTGTACTTGACTACCTGGACTATGATGCGGATCATACTAGTGGGGACATGGTAGTCCATAAGTACATCCTTCAAGGTCCCTAGTCGTGGGTGTATCGAGACGGGGCATCGATATACCAGAGTAGACCAGCGTATACCTTCTCGACCCATACAGATGGGCGATGGATGATCCCATATCCATTGGTGTTTAACATCAGAGATGATATATGGGTGCTCAGTAGAGACTGGGTACACTGGACGGACTCGCCGAGAACTCCCAGATGGTATTATACCTTACGTCAGATGGCAGTTCTCTGGTGACACCGGTACAGGTTAGTCTGTAGACCCGAGATCGTCATAGAGTCTTGTGTGATTCCCACTGTGCTTTGATTTCCACCTTACCACGTCCAAGAGGGCGTGCAAAACGGTGGTTTTTGGGTACAGTCCCGAATCACATGGAGGCAATGAGCGATAGGAGGGGATTCGTCTCTCCCGGTATAGGGGGTTGATGTTGCGCTGTGTTCGATTGGCTATAACAGGAAATCCCTGGCCAAGGTTGCTGAGATTTACTGGTAAGTGTTACCAGTAGTTTCTCGAATTGTTATAGGCCTCATATCGACACGACTTATCGAGCTATTGGGGTCTGACGTTTACCACCCCTAGGCGAGATATGCGACAGATCAGACGATCAGACCGGACTGTACGGTAAGTGTTACTGGTTGGGTTCACAGGAGTGTGAGCGGGCTTGCTCGTCGATCTTCTGATCGCTCAATACCCGGGTGGCCGTTACGTTTAGCAGACCGCTTGCGGCTTGTGGATGTTTGATATGATCACCATCCGCTACCGGCGTATTGACGAGTCTTTAGAGTCCTACACAGAGGTTTCCTGGCTCAAGCGAAACGAAATAGGAGCGCATATGAGATATGTGCGGGACCGAGAATAATGCGTGTATGTGATACTGTATTCCATTCTCGCTATGAATGTATCGATTGGTTATATGGGATATAACCTAGATATCGAATCAAGGGTTGATTCGATAAACCGATACATAGGATACCAGTCGGTTATATGCGATATGACCGGATCGTTAAATCAAGTGTTGATTTAATGATTTAATGTATAATTATATATTTGATATATTACTTTGCATTAACTAGTATTGGTTCACTTTATATGGATTTTCTCACTTGATGTGCAAGTTGTATATGTGATATACTTTTGTGCACATGTTTGTATCATGTTTGATGATACTTGCTCATTTGGTTAAGTGTAAAGAATTAAACCTAGGTTAAGTAAATGGTTAGGGTTATTATTCTTTTATCTTTTTAATTTGGATTAAAAGGAAATGGCAAAAGAAAACAAAAGGGTTGCTTTCATTCTTGTTTCTTTCTTGAAGCTCATGAAGACTTTGACCAAGTGACCATTTTGTCTCATGCTTAACCCTAACCATTCCACTTAACCATGATTCATTCTCTACACTTGACCATGGTTTGATTATGATAAGTATTCATTTTTCTTTTCAATTTAAAATTAACTTATTATATTCATTCTTTTCTTCTTCTTCATCTTCATCACATGAAGAAAGCTTGCTACAACAATGGCAACTTGAGAAAACAAGTGAGAAATCCAATTCTAAAGTGAACCCACCTCCTATTTCTTCATCCTCTACCTCTTGCCAAGTAGTATAGGGTGTTCTCTTCACAAGTTTCATGACTTGGTGAAGTGGGAGCTTGATCTAGTGATGCCTCGACGTAGATCATCTTCGGCATCGACATCGACGACCTAGCCCGCCCATTTCTCCGACGAAGCCGACGCAAGAGTCCGGGATCCGATTTGGACAGCGGAGGGACTTCATTGCGGAGCTATGGAGGTGGAGCACCGGATCTACAAAGGTTGTATTTCCGTTCTTATAGTTAAGTTGTTAACTAGTTTCTTTTGTCGCCTAAAATCTAGTTAACGATCCGTATTAGGGTTTCTTGGCACCCGTAAAAATTGAAATTGGCATGGTTGATGCCTTGTGAGACCTCAATTGCGTGCTTAGGAACCCTACAATTACTGCCTCATAGCTGCGGGCAGCTTCTAGAGCATCCTCATGAGCCAAAAACTTTCTTGTGGCTAGAGTAGCCTGAATCTCCGTGTCCAGTCCTTGTTGAAAGCGACGGGCTCTGATATCGTCCGTCGGTATCAAGTGTGCCGCGAATCTGTTTAAAGATTGTGTTAGCTGTGTAGTATGTGATATTTAAAAATTGAACTATTGTGACATATCTTACCTGCTTAACATAGTGAATTCAGCATCGTATTCATCTACTGATTTATCCCATATTGAACCCTGTTGTAGATGAATAAACTGTTGCTCCATTGCAAACCTGGCAGTCACAAGGAAGTATTTCACGTCGAACTTCTCGCGAAAGGTCTTCCATTCAATCAGCTGTACCAGGCGGCTTTCTTCCGCCTTCCACCAGTTGCGAGCATTATCCGTAAGCTGTAGTTTTGCTACACGGATCCAAGCGTTGTCTGGCATTTGAGCTGCTGCCAGATCGTCTTCGATGCTTTGTGCCCATTCTTCCGCTTCAAGAGGGCTTACTTTACCAGAGAACTGCTTGGGATGTAAAGTCCTGAATTGCTTTACTCTCGGTGCGTCAGTCTCGGGACGGTTCAGAAGTTGTTGCTGTCCCTCGAGAAGGCTGCGGATCGCCTCAAATAGCATTGTTTGCTCAGTGGGAGGTGCAGGAACAGCTGGTGCGAGAGGTAGTGCTGGAGGGGTGTTGTTGACGTTGGTGCTGGTGTTGTTCGGGGAATCCATAACCTTGAAGAAAAATTTGGGTTAGGACAGATTCAAATACATGAAGTGATAAGATTCAAGGAATAGAAATTTGCAAGATTCAAGGAACATGAATTGTAAAGAATGTTTTAGTTGCTGGTTCTTGTATTATATTGCTTAGGTTGTTCATGCAGACCAGAACTGCATGATAGGGATTCATACAGCTCTGACCTGTATGGGCCACCAACAAAACCTATCACGCCCCGCTTCCCGGTGTACGGCGAAGTGGACGCGACGAGGTCCGCTACGTATTTACTGTGAAGTAGATACGCTAAGCGTATCTAAGCAATATAAAAGTAAATCACAAGAGACAAGAGATATAGAAATAACAGCAACTTTATTAATAACATTCTTTTGTACAATGCATGAAAAGTAAATACAACTGAAATGAAAAGCAATGCCTAAACAGTGGCATAACAGGAAATGAAAATACTGAAAAGAACAAGGTACAATATCTAAAGCTCGGGATCTTCGTGAAACTACTCCAAGTCTTTACCGGTGGGCTCGATCTCTGCTGAGTCCAAAGCACCTGACGACATTCAAAGAAGAAAGAAATAGAATGTCGTCAGCGAACAGGTCGCTCGGTAAGTCCCAAAGATAAGGAAGAATTAGAAAGATAGAATAAAAGTATTTTCTAAAGTATCATGTTGCAGAATATTATGGAATATTGTGTTAACGCCGTTGTTTGTAGTTTGGTACAGAAGGATGCCAGTGTATACGAGAGGGGTCTCTATATGCTATTGACCAGGGCAAACGGAAAGTACAAGGAACCGTTAAGCCACGGTACAACGGCAACGGAATATAGGTTAGGTGTCTTAATCTGACCACCTCGTGCCACCTTTAACACCTTCCGTACCAATCTACCTCTTAAACCCCGTAGTGTTTTGACAGTATTGTTGTATTGTATTGTGTAAGTTGGATGACTGACCAAAACCATGATATCAGTAAACAGATTGTACTACATAATCAGGTAAATGGAATAACGGAATAATGGATGTATATCCATGGTTTGGTTCAGTCAAGTTATATAGATTGTTAACTGGATTCCGGGATTCATGTATTCATATTGAGTTGGAATATTAAAGAATATAGATTGACTTGAATCATATTCAAGTCAGAAATAATCAGACTCAAACCCGAGTCAGACTAAAAGAAATGTAATTTGAAGTTCTATAATTGTTAGGGTCCTTATTGTAAATTATAAAACTTGAGGGCGTTTTATGTAAAAAGTACATTTGTATAGTTTTCAAGATACACCTCAAATATTTACTATTCGTCTTTATGGTTATAATGAGTGTGATTTTATTTTGTCTTATTTCTAGTGAAAATATCCTAATTATATAAATAAAGGTATTAATTTGTAATATTGAAATTCATAGTATTTTAATGTAACTTTTAATCTTGTAATTTTTAGGAAAAGGTGGAAACTTTGTCTTATAATAAAATAGGTGTTTAAATGATAAATATACATATGTTTATACAATAATAATTTTCAATAAATATTTTAAATTTCCAAAATCTCATTTTTCTTAAATGTCGTATTTTAACCTTTCGAGACCGAATGCTTCTTGCGGAGGTCTGAATCTCGCACTATTAAGCCCGAGGGTGCACGATAAACTGTCACGCCCCGCTTCCCAGAGTACGCTAGATTGGGCACGTGACATAGCCAAGCATGCTACCTGTGGGTAGGAAGTATCCATCCACGGTCACATTACGGCTGTAGAGATATCAAGAACAAGATAAAACTATCTAAAACATGTCCATAATCCAGAATAACAGGAGTCAATAATAAATAAATGCGGAAGCAAATGATCCAATACAAATAACTGAAAAATGTGTCCCATAATGCGGGCTCACATCAGGAAATAAATACAGGAAATAAAACTAACTACTACTGAACTCACATCTCAGCCTGCTGGCTGAAGTACTCCTGCTCAGAATGCAACAACGGTACGGAATCTGGGCCATGCAAAACCCAGACGTCAGCGCGTCATGTCATCAAGTAATATAATATGAACAGTGTAGCAGGCAATGTAATATAAACATGAATACAGCAAGAATAACAATAATATGAATCATACCAGTACAGGGTAGCGTGTAGTGGGTAAACTAAACTGTTCTATCAGGTTTTCTATTCTAAAGTCTTTGAAATCAATTGATAAATCATCGATGTAACTCAATAGTATCCCGTGCATGCCCGAGACCACGGTCAAGACCCTCGGGGCTGAATCCGAGACGTGCCGCTAGGCAGTAACAGGTAGCAGGATGGGCGAGTGATGTCAGCATCATCACTCCGGGGCTGGCCTAGCCCGTAAGACTGATCAGAACAGGTATCGAACTGTTGAGTTACAAGTCAGGTTTCACCTTTGATTTCCCTATACCCCCAAGTTATGTATGTCAAGTCAGGTATTCAGTAGTCAAGAACTAATGCCAACACAGGATCAGGTAAAAGCAGGTTTGTCTGGATAGACAACAGGAACGGTCCATGAGGACTACATGTTATATTTGTTGGCATTAGATACAAGATCAGGTAACAGGTAAAGCCATGGTACATCAGGTCCAGCCAGGTAATGTATAAAGATGTCATGTCATGTCAAGAGTGTACGGTACCATGTCATGTCAAGTAGGAAGTGTAACAGGTCATGTCAAGTAGGAAATGTAACAGGTCATGTCAGGAAGCACAAGATGTCATGTGGGTGCTCATAATCAAACTAACATAAGCATGTGTATAAATAAACAAGCATGAGTACTATCAGAACAATAAACTGGAACATGTAATATGATGTGCAAATAGATATAATTTCAAGGATATGGATGCACAGTTATCGATTAGGGTTACATTTATAGTTCCAATATTAATTAGGATGCAATTTATTAAACATGGAGTGTTAATATCACGTTATTATGTAGTAATGTGATCTATGGATGCAATTATATGTATCTTAAATGCGATGGATGCAAACGGGTATCCGAAAAGTTATAAAACTATAAAATGGTAATGTGGGATGTACAACTAAGCAATATGTGATATAAATATTGATATAATAATATTAATATGGATAGCATATTCAAAACGATTAATAACTATAAAAGTGGTATTGATGAACCATGCACAAGAAAGTTCCGTTCAGAAATTCAGCGTCACCCTAATTTGTAAAATAGTTTAAGAATAACAAACGTTCTCCAAAAGGGACGTGTCTTATACCAAAACAAAAATAATTTAATAAGGTTTTCAGTTTTATAAGTATAAGCATCTCAGGTTGTCCCTACAAAAAGTTATGAACATTCGAAATTGAAAGTTTGCTGCTGGAATTTCCCTGGATAGCAGTTTGGAGACATTTTCATTTGTATTTTATGTTATTTAAACAATTTATTTTGCAAGTAAATATTTTATAGAGTTATAGTATTCTGAGTTAGCTTCATAACGAACTAAAGAACGTATACTAATGATTTTTCTATGATTTATAATGAATTTTATACGGTAAGGTGTACAGTAAATTTCAGATTTGTCGTATCCGCTTTTCAACGACGTTTCATATGTAAACAATAATATTTTAAATATATAATATCATAAAATGCAGATTATAAACTAATTAAAGATAATAATAAGAAATATTACGACGATATATATTTTAATTGATATGGATGCAGTATAATATAATCTAGTATGTCACAAGATAAGTTTTCATGATCTAGATTTAATATGATATAAGCGGATGCAAACGGAATATCGAAACGTTATAAAATTAAATATGGGGTACTAGATTTAAACTACAGGTATGGTATTTATTTAAATAGGTATAAAATGAATTATATAGCATGTAGCAAGCTTAACTTGCCTCGATGGGTCGCGAATCGGGAAAACGGAACGTTAACCGTCGGCGGGGAAAACTCGCGATGGGCGCACGGTTCACGGAATGAACCCAAACGACGAACAAAGGAACCACACGGGTCGGGGTACCTCGTTGGAACGTCGAGAAGCATCACCGGCACGATGGAATTCCGGCAACAAAAGAACAGTTAAAAAAAATGAGAAACGAGACATGAAGCAAGAAGAGAAAGAATGATAAAGAGAAGTACGAGAGAATATATGAGAGAGAGAGAGAAAAAGTGGAGAGAGAGAGCGAGAGGGAGAGAAGAGGGAGAGAGAGAAAGTGGAGAGATAGAGAGAGAGAAGTTAAAGCAAGAGAGAGAGAGCTGCAGGTCGGGGCCTACGGAATTAAAAGGAACGCAATTGGCTAAAGGGGAATCGTTAGTTAGGGATAAATATTAATTAAAGATTCAAAACATTTTAAGGAACAGTAGGATATATATATATATATATATATATATATATATATATATATAGGTTAATTTAAAGATTTAAAAGATAGGTAATGAACAGTAAGATATCAGGTTAGTTAGAAAAATATATGCGATGGTTTTAATAATATTAAAATTTGGGATTTTGGCGCCAAATAAAACATTTCCAAATCGCGTCCGAGTTGAGTCCAAAAATTTGAAATTGAAATAATAGGATTTTAAGCGGGATCCAAATTTTAAAATTAAGTGTTTTATGATTAAAAAGTATACCCCCAAAACGGACACATGTACGCGCGCGTAGCCGTCCAAACTCGCCCGTTTCACTGAACGGGACGAGAACACAATGCACGGACGCTACCACGAGGCTAGGGGTGTCAAGTAGGCCAAGATGAATATTTTCAATTTTATTTTAGATGCCAAAATTTGTTATATGTAGAAATGACTTTACCGGGTAAATTTTACAGTAAGCAACAAATAAGCAAGTTAAATGAAATGAGTACCACATTATGCTCAAACAGTAACTGAAAATAGTAGCATTGGGCTCGGGTGTTACATTATACCCAACTACAAAAAGAACTTCGTTCTCGAAATTCCACGAATACAAAGATAGATAACTACAAGAAAAGGTGAGGAAACTTCTGCCGGATTTCATCTTTTCGTTCCCAAGTGGACTCTCCATGCGAGCGATTACCCCAAGAAACAAGCACAAGGGGGATAACCTTGTTCTTAAGAACCTTTTCCCTTCGATCCACGATTTCAATCGGTCGCTCCTCAAAAGTCAAGTCTTCTCGTACTGTTAGCTCCGAATGATCCAAAACGTGTGTTTCATCTCGAACATACTTATGGAGTTGAGATACGTGAAACACATCGTGCACATTTGCCAAGGACTGCGGTAACGCCAAACGATACGCTACCTCACCAACACGCTCCACGATCTCAAGGGTCCAACGAATCGAGAACTAAGCTTTCCTCGACTTCCATAAGGAATCACCTCTCTAGTCGGTGATATCTTCAAGAATACCAAATCACCCACAGTGAACTCTAGAGGTCTTCTTGACGTATTTGCCCAACTCTTCTGTCGGTCCTGTGCTGCCTTCATATGATTTCTGATAGGGTTAACCTTCTCAACTGTCTGCACAACCAAATCTGGTCCCAATAATCTTCGTTCACCGACATTGTCCCAACAAACAGGTGAACGGCATTTACGACCATACAAAGCTTCAAATGGAGCCATCTGAATAGTTGCCTGAAAACTATTGTTGTAAGACAACTCTACCAAAAGTAGATGGTCCTCCCAAGACCCCTTGAAGTCCAACATGCATGCTCTCAACATATTCTCAAGAGTTTGGATCGTTCTCTCCGACTGACCATCAGTTTGAGGATGATAAGCTGTGCTAAACTTCAATCGAGTCCCCAAACTTTCTTGTAAACTCCTCCAGAAGTGTGATAAGAACCGAGTGTCCTGATCGGACACGATGCTCACCGGCACTCCATGCAATCTTACAATCTCCTGCATGTACCGCTCTGCCAAAGTCTCTGTTGATTGACCAACCCGAAAAGGAATAAAGTGAGCTGCCTTGGTCAATCGGTCAACAATTACCCATACTGCATTGTTGTCTTTTGGACTCCGCGGTAAAGTCGTCACGAAATCCATGGTTATATGTTCCCACTTCCACCGAGGAATCGGAAGTGGTTGCAATAAATCAGCAACCCTTTGATGTTCAGCCTTAACTTGCTGACACACCAAGCACTTTGCCACAAAGCAAGCAATCTCCCGCTTTATGCCCTCCCACCAGAAATGCTGTCGAATATCTCGGCACATCTTTGTGCCTCCTGGATGTACAGAATAAGCTGAACTGTGTGCCTCCTTCATAAGCTCTTCACGATCATCACCCTTTGGCACACACAAACGGCTACCATACCTCAAAGAACCATCTTCGTGGATCAATAAATCTGTTCGTAGCCCAGCTTCAACCTGCTCTCGAAACTTTTGCAGTCTAGGATCCTGCGATTGAGCTGCTTTAATATTCTCGATCAAAGACGAATGTACTTGCAGCTGCAACAACTGTCCCGTAGAACGCGGTAGCACAACCTCCAAGTAAAATCTTCGAAAATCTGCGACGATCTCCTTCTGCATAGTTAACACCTGAATTACTGGTAACCGACTAAGCGCATCCGGCACAACATTAACTTTCCCCGGATGGTACTTAAGATCAAGATCGTAGTCAGCCATCAGCTCCAACCATCTACGCTGCCTCATGTTAAGCTCCTTCTGTGTGAACACATACTTCAAGCTCTTATGATCTGTAAAAACTTTGACTCTTTCGCCCAAAAGGTAGTGTCTCAAAATCTTCAAAGCGAAAATCACAGCCGCAAGCTCCAATTCATGAGTTGGATAATTCTTCTCATGGGTCTTCAACTGTCTCGATGCGTATGCTACAACCTTCCCATGCTACATCAAAACACATCCCAATCCTTTCCCAGATGCGTCGCTGTGAATCAGCAATCCTCCGGAATTGTCTGGCACGGTCAGAATGGGGGCGGTTATCAACTTCTGCTTCAACGTATCGAAAGCTAACGCACACTTATCTGCCCATACAAAAGGTACCTCCTTACGCGTAAGCTTGGTCAACGGCTCTGCCAGACGAGCAAAGTTCTCCACAAATCTCCTGTAGTATCCGGTTAATCCAAGGAAACTTCTTATCTCAGCAACATTCTTTGGAATAGGCCAATCTCGAACTGCTGCAATCTTTTCTGGATCGACGGCAATGCCATCGCCAGACACAACATGCCCCAAAAACCTTACTTCCTCCAGCCAAAACTCGCACTTACTCATCTTCTCATACAATTTCTCCTGTCTCAATGTATGCAGTGCGATCTTCAAATGCTCAGCATGCTCTTCAAAACTCTTCGAGTAAACCAGAATATCGTCAATGAATACCATAATGAACTGATCCAAGAACGGTGAGATTCGGTTCATCAAGTCCATGAATACTGCCGGCGCATTCGTTACTCCGAAGGGCATCACTAAGTACTCGTAATGTCCATACCGAGTTCGGAACGCCGTCTTGCGAATATCTTCTGTTTTCACTCGGACCTGATGATATCCGGATCGTAAATCCAGCTTCGAGAATACCCTCGCGCCACTAAGCTGCTCAAAAAGTTCTCCAATACGAGGGATCGGGTACTTGTTCTTGATAGCCACCCGGTTTAATTCTCGATAGTCGATGTACATCCTTCTTGTGCCATCCTTCTTCTTTACTAGAAGAACTGGAGCTCCCCAAGGCGAGTTACTGCTTCGAATCCAACCCTTTTCAAGCAATTCAGCAACCTGTTTCTTTACTTCTTCCAACTCTACTGGCGCTATTGGATAATACGCTTTAGATACTGGCGCTGCACCAGGAATAAGATCAATTGCGAACTCCACGTCTCTCCTCGGCGGTAAACCCGATATATCTTCAAACACGTCCATAGAATCACGAACAACAGCCGGCTCTTTACTTTCATCACTTCCATTGATGCAAGAATATTGTTTGTCGGCCTAGCCCTAAACTCGACCGGCCCGACCGAACTGCTTCCTTAACGCAACTGATGTCTGCTGCAAACTCCCTTTCATCCTAGATAAACTCTGCTGCTTTTGGCTGATGCAAGTATTTGTGAGAAAGTGGTCAAACCCAGGGAGACAATCTGCCTCTGGATGTCCACGTCCAGTCTGCGCATGAACCTCCGTGCCCTATCTGCATCGTTGGCAACTAAAGGTCCAACAAAACTACCAAGTCTCGTCTATTCTGCTACATGCATATCTACGGGTGCTCCCTTCTGCTTTAGTCCGATGAACTTCTCTTCCATTTCCTCCCGTGCAATCCGCGGGAAGAACTTCTCCAGGAAACTCTTAGAGAAATCCGCCCACTTGATCGGCTTGGGCAAGCGGGTCTCCTCAACAAGCCACCATTCTCGGGCGTAGTCCACTAGCTGAATGCGTACCACAACAACTTTTTTTTCATCTGGAATCTGTGCCGCAAAAAGCAAGTTCTCTGTGTCAACTAGCCACTGCTCCACTAGCAACGGCTCTTTTAAACCAGTAAATGTAGACGGACCCAACTGCCTGAAATCTGCTACGGTCCCTACTCGGTCAACTGGTCTAGCTTCAACATTGTTCACAGACTGTTGAACGATCTGCAAACCTTCCCGAAATGAGTCCGCTTGCTGCTGGATCAGCTCGGTTTGTTTCTTTGATTCTCCAGCATTCCTCTTATCACTCCAAGCATGGCGGCTTCGTCTACACGCCTCTGGTATGTCTTCAATTTCTTACCGGCCATAATCCTAAACTCAAAATACCCAACATTAGCATGATGATAGATTTTGAATATAGATCAAGACTAGAACTCCAAGATACTTAAATAGAGTACCGCATTGTAACTATGCCGCGGTATCATAGCCACAATTACATAACTCTATCCAAGTCGCCTAAGTCCTAGAGATAACAAGGAATCATGTTTTCGAATCGATATGCAAAGAAAGTTTGCACATCGTAAAAGATATAATCAGGAAGAATGTGATTCAAGAATGGTAAAACGGTCAAGGTGGCAGGACATGTTTCCTAAACACGGGTATTCTGATTCGTGTATTGGGTACAATACCCAACTACAAAAGAATCAACCCGACTATCCTATGGCTCTGATACCAAAAGAACCATGTCACGCCCCGCTTCCCAGAGTACGCTAGATTGGGCACGTGACATAGCCAACCATGCTACCTGTGGGTAGGAAGTATCCATCCACAGTCACATTACGGCTGTAGAGATATCAAGAACAAGATAAAACTATCTAAAACATGTCCATAATCCAGAATAACAGGAGTCAATAATAAATAAATGCGGAAGCAAATGATCCAATACAAATAACTGAAAAGTGTGTCCCATAATGCGGGCTCACATCAGGAAATAAATGCAGGAAATAAAACTAACTACTACTGAACTCACAGCTCAGCCTGCTGGCTGAAGTACTCCTGCTCAGAATGCAACAGCGGTATGGAATCTGGGCCATGCAAAACCCAGACGTCGCGCGTCATGTCATCAAGTAATATAATATGAACAGTGTAGCAGGCAATGTAATATAAACATGAATACAGCAAGAATAACAATAATATGAATCATACCAGTACAGGGTAGCGTGCAGTGGGTAAACTAAACTGTTCTATCAGGTTTTCTATTCTAAAGTCTTTGAAATCAATTGATAAATCATCGATGTAACTCAATAGTATCCCGTGCATGCCCGGGACCACGGTCAAGACCCTCGGGGCTGAATCCGAGACGTACCGCTAGGCAGTAACAGGTAGCAGGATGGGCGAGTGATGTCAGCATCATCACTCCGGGGCTGGCCTAGCCCGTAAGACTGATCAGAACAGGTATCGAACTGTTGAGTTACAAGTCAGGTTTCACCTTTGATTTCCCCATACCCCCAAGTTATGTATGTCAAGTCAGGTATTCAGTAGTCAAGAACTAATGCCAACACAGGATCAGGTAAAAGCAGGTTTGTCTGGATAGACAACAGGAACGGTCCATGATGACTACATGTTATGTTTGTTGGCATTAGATACAAGATCAGGTAACAGGTAAAGCCATGGTACATCAGGTCCAGCCAGGTAATGTATAAAGGTGTCATGTCATGTCAAGAGTGTACGGTACCATGTCATGTCAAGTAGGAAGTGTAACAGGTCATGTCAAGTAGGAAGTGTAACAGGTCATGTCAGGAAGCACAAGATGTCATGTGGGTGCTCATAATCAAACTAACATAAGCATGTGTATAAATAAACAAGCATGAGTACTATCAGAACAATAAACTGGAACATGTAATATGATGTGCAAATAGATATAATTTCAAGGATATGGATGCACAGTTATCGATTAAGGTTACATTTATAGTTCCAATATTAATTAGGATGCAATTTATTAAACATGGAGTGTTAATATCACGTTATTATGTAGTAATGTGATCTATGGATGCAATTATATGTATCTTAAATGCGATGGATGCAAACGGGTATCCGAAAAGTTATAAAACTATAAAATGGTAATGTGGGATGTACAACTAAGCAATATGTGATATAAATATTGATATAATAATATTAATATGGATAGCATATTCAAAGCGATTAATAACTATAAAAGTGGTATTGATGAACCATGCACAAGAAAATTCCGTTCAGAAATTCAGCGTCACCCTAATTTGTAAAATAGTTTAAAAATAACAAACGTTCTCCAAAAGGGACGTGTCTTATACCAAAACAAAAATAATTTAATAAGCTTTTCAGTTTTATAAGTATAAGCATCTCAGGTTGTCCCTACAAAAAGTTATGAACATTCGAAGTTGAAAGTTTGCTGCTGGAATTTCCCTGGACAGCAGTTTGGAGACATTTTCATTTGTATTTTACGTTATTTAAACAATTTATTTTGCAAGTAAATATTTTATAGAGTTATAGTATTCTGAGTTAGCTTCATAACGAACTAAAGAACGTATACTAATGATTTTTCTATGATTTATAATGAATTTTATATGGTAAGGTGTACAGTAAATTTTAGATTTGTCGTATCCGCTTTTTAACGACGTTTCATGTGTAAACTATAATATTTTAAATATATAATATCATAAAATGCAGATTATAAACTAATTAAAAATAATAATAAGAAATATTACGATGATGTATATTTTAATTGATATGGATGCAGTATAATATAATCTTGTATGTCACAAGATAAGTTTTCATGATCTAGATTTAATATGATATAAGCGGATGCAAACGGAACATCGAAACGTTATAAAATTAAATATGGGGCACTAGATTTAAACTACAGGTATGGTATTTATTTAAATAGGTATAAAATGAATTATATAGCATGTAGCAAGCATAACTTGCCTCGATGGGTAGCGAATCGGGAAAACGGAACGTTAACCGTCGGTGGGAAAAACTCGCGACGGGCGCACGGTTCACGGAATGAACCCAAACGACGAACAAAGGAACCACACGGGTCGGGGTACCTCGCTGGAACGTCGAGAAGCATCACCGGCACGATGAAATTCCGGCAACAAAAGAACAGTTAAAAAAATGAGAAACGAGACATGAAGCAAGAAGCGAAAGAATGATAAAGAGAAGTACGAGAGAATATATGAGAGAGAGAGAGAGAAAGTGGAGAGAGAGAGCGAGAGGGAGAGAAGAGGGAGAGAGAGAAAGTGGAGAGATAGAGAGATGAGAATTGAAAGCAAGAGAGAGAGAGAGAGCTGCAGGTGGGGGCCCACGGAATTAAAAGGAACGCGATTGGCTAAAGGGGAATCGTTAGTTAGGGATAAATATTAATTAAAGATTCAAAACATTTTAAGGAACAGTAGGATATATATATATATATATAGGTTAATTTAAAGATTTAAAGGATAGGTAATGAACAGTCAGATATCAGGTTAGTTAGAAAAATATATGCGATGGTTTTAATAATATTAAAATTTGGGATTTTGGCGCCAAATAAAACATTTCCAAATCGCGCCCGGGTCGAGTCTAAAAATTTGAAATTGAAATAATAGGATTTTAAGCAGGATCCAAATTTTAAAATTAAGTGTTTTATGATTAAAAAGCATACCCCCAAAACGGACACATGTACGCGCGCGTAGCCGTCCAAACTCGCTCGTTTCACTGAACGGGACGAGAACACAATGTACGGACGCTACCACGAGGCTAGGGGTGTCAAGTAGGCCAAGATGAATATTTTCAATTTTATTTTAGATGCTCAAATTTGTTATATGTAGAAATGACTTTGCCGGGTAAATTTACAGTAAGCAACAAATAAGCAAGTTAAATGAAATGAGTACCACATTATGCTCAAACAGTAACTGAAAATAGTAGCATTGGGCTCGGGTGTTACATAAACCGTACAATCCCTAACGAGTTCCCCAAAGGTGAGTTGTAGTGGCGCTTTGCAAAGATTTAATAAATACTAATCATTTAGAAAACGGTTTTATAGAAATAAGGTATTTATTTGTAAAAGGGTGTAAATTTCTGTATTTTAGATTCTAGGGTTTCCTAAGCCAACTAGCCTATTTCTAAATGGTCTAAACGACAAGTCACTAGAAGCCTTAATTCGCTTCTTCACCGCCAATTATGGCCAGGTAAGTACAAGTGAGGAGGGAGGGATCCGCTCACGAATCGTGAGGCGGGCCTTTTAAAGTTACCCAAGCTCACTTGCCTAGCCTAGACACCACAAAATTAGTTTAGATAAACGATCGATGTCCATGACATATCGTATTTTCCTATTAAAAGGTTTTGTTTTAAAATTGTATACAACTTAGAACTTTCAGAAAAGGTTTATAAAGAAAAGGGTATTTTAATATAAAGTCTTGTATTTTCGTTTTCTAAGTTTTGATGATATCAATTAGGGTTGTATTTGCGTGTGTGTGGAGGTAGGTCATTACCTCGTGATCTACGTTAAGGTATAGCAATTTTTAAGGGTTAAATGTGATAACTAAACATTGTGGTATTTAAGTGAAAGAAATACGATATATGGAAACGTTATCATTTCATGTGAAAAACTTTATCCAAATTGATTTTTAAGTGATTAATAGTCAACATGAATATGTTTAAGCATTATGTAATTTGTGACAAGTGAGTTTTGATAGAAAACCGAATCGGAAATCGGTTTGTTCCGATTTCCGTCGGGTTTTAAAAAGTCGTATTTTTCTTAAAAGAAAAGAAGATAGAAAGAGGGGGACTTACGGATTTGGACAAGTTAGAGAGTGCTAGGAAGGTAGTGGGTTGTCGGGCGTCAAAATATCGTGAAGGGTCCTAGTATGATCGCCGGAATTCGTCGTCGATTTCGGCAGCGCTTCGCCTTTCGCTCTTTTTCTAACGTACCGAGTTCTCTTGAATTTTTTAGAGAGTGGACTTAGGAATATAGAGTGAAAGGGTATAGGGTAGAGGTGTTTATATAGGGCTAGGGTTAGGGTTTTAATTAAAAAAATATAAAAATATATTAAAAAAACATTAAAAATCATTAAATTTTGGAATAAAAGTAATTTATTGAGAATCTGGTAACCGATCAAAGAAAATAAAGTATGCAGGGGGAATGACCAGGTCAACACGGAGAAATTCCGTGTTGACGACTCGGCCGTCCGGCCGAGTCCGGCCGGCGGTGCCGGCCCGAGTCGGGCCGAGTCGGGGTACCATCGGGTGGGGAAACTCCTGGGGAAAATTTTGGTGTATTTAGTTTTTTATGTTCAGTGTAAATTTTGAGAGTTATGGCTGTTTGACTGTTGACTTTCCAAAAAAATTAAAACAAAACAATATAAAAATAATGTGGGGCATGGGATTCGAACTCTGGTGGCTTGGTTCAGCGGTGCAAGGTATTACTAATGAGCTACAAGCTCCTTCTTGTAATTATGGAGTGAAATAAATACTTAAAGAGATATCAGCTGTAATAAATACTCCAAGTATACATTGAATTTAAATCAATTCTTTGTACATTAAAAATGGAGTTGTTACATTTGCTTTCTAACGCTCACATGCTATCACATGATGTGCTAAATTTTCTCTTTTGGGCACTCACGTGTGAAACACGTGAGGCGCTGAGCCCTTTAGAGATTTACTCTCGATTTATCTTTTGAAAAGAAATTAAACTTCTGTTAATGACGTTTTGGCCATTGATGATCATCAAGATATTTGTTTTGAAGATCTGAGATCAAGTTTTTGAGAACTAAGTTCTTATGTTCTTTATTATAAGAACTAAATTTTTTATAGGGTTAAACCCTGTTTTCAGAGGAGTTAAATTTCTGGAATGTAACTTCTATTTTTTCTTTCTTCTTTTTTTCGTTGTTTTCTTAGACCTAGTTTTTCCTCTAGATGTTGAGTTCTGAAGAACAAAATCTTTCCGATGAGAATTAAATTCTCAACTTATGGGAGATTTGTCTTGTGGATCTTAGATCCAGAAGGGTTAAACCCCTGTATTTTATATGTACTAGGAAAAAGAGATATTTTTAATCTCTTCTTTTTTTTTACCTAGGGTTTGAAAGGAGTATAGGGCTTTCTTCAACGAGAGAATTAAATTCTCGGTTTTAATTTCTATCTTTTTGTTTGCAGAAACTTATGGGGGTTTCTCTCTCTATGAGACTTGAAGTCTCGGATCCTTTATATAGGTAAGGCAAACTGTTGACCAGTTTGAGAAAATCTTTCATTTGAGAGATACCAATTGATTTAATTGGTCTCAAAGATTATTCGGGGAATTTTACCCACCGTTGGATTTTTGATCCAGTGATTTCTGTTTTACAGAATATATTTTATTGTTTTTAACAAAATTAAGGAAACATTTTCCCATATATAGAATTTTATTCTATCTCTTGATCCAAACGGTGATTTTTAACCACCATCGAATTTTTAATCCAAGGGTTTTTTGTTCAACAGAGTATATCTTTCTTGTTTAGAAAGATTAGGGAAATATTTTCCCATATTGAATTTAATTCTACCTTTTACTTATTTTTAAAAGCATCATTGGATTTTTGATCCAATGGCTCTCTGTTTAACAGAGAATATTGTTCTTATTTCATTTGATCAGGAAGATATTTTTCCCTAATAGAATTTAATTCTATCATTCCAATAGAATTTAATTCTATCATTTAATGATTTTTAATCGCCATTGGATCTTTGATCCAACGGCTCTGTTTAAAAGAGAATATCTCCAGATTTTAAGGAAATATTGATAATGTAGAATTTAATTCTACCCAGGTAGACCCGTTTTAAATTGGGTGATGACGCTCACGTGCTATGCACGTGAACACAGCTTAACAATTTAATTCTTACTGCAATAGACACCCACGTGTATTACACGCTGGCGTTCACGTGCCTTACATGTGAGGCGCTACCTTAAGATTTAATCATATTAAAGACTGGCGCTGGCGCTCATGTGCCTTTCATGTGAAATGCTGCCTTAGAATTTTAATCCTAATAGAGACAAGCGTTTACGTGCGTTGTATGCCGGCACTCATGTGTCTTTCACGTGAGGTGCCGCCTCATTTTATGAGTGAACAAATGCCCCTCGCCGTTATTCTCACGTGGTTTGCACGTGAGTGCTACAGTACCCAATTTTGAGCCATCTGATCCGTCTTAAGATTCGGGGAATCTGAATCGACCCCCATCAGTTTAAATAGGGCATTAAATCCTAGGCGATTTATTCTCCATTAGAGCTTAGCTCTTGTTTCTTGAAGCTTAGTTCTTCATTTTTCACAGATCTACATTGTAAACCCTCGCTGCCAAAATTTTCTTGGTAAGAGTCTTCTTCAGCAGAGCTTAGCTCTTACCTTTTATAACATTTTGGAAAATTAGAAATATTAATTTATAATTTTAAATATGAATATAACGAGTTTACAAAAATGAAATCGCATATACATTTTGGTATCGGATTGATATCCGCAAAAATGTAATTATTTTGGTAAAAAAATAAAGAAAATGTATGATATCATAAAAATGATATTTAAATTGTTTTAATATGACATGAGCTTTTATTATAAGATAATGGTATTTAAGTGTTATGATAAGTGTTGGATTTCTTTTAAAAACATGAAGGTATTTATTTGAAAAAGTTTTTTTTTGTTATTTGTTAATAGGGTGGGTATATGTCTAGGTTAGAATAAACCCTCACAACCTCCACACCACACACGCACCCTCACCTCACTCCACCTCATGTTTCTACCTTTACACCTCCTACTTGCTCTACACAAATTCTTGAAACCTCTTTTTCCTTCAAAATCAACTCATGACTTATCACCCTTACATTGAACCAATACTTCTTTCAAGCTCCAACACCAAAAACTTTCAAGCATTCATTATATCAAAAGATAATTAGAGGGTTCCTTCACTAATATTGTGCATATCACCAAGCTAGAGCCTCTACAACCTCTAAGAGCATCAACCATGCATTTCTTGAGCTGGAATTTCCTTGTGCACCATCCCTATAGGTAAATCTCACTTTCTTTGCAAGTCTTGTTTTGACTAATATCATTTTTCATAGTGCAAATATCTGAAAATAGGATTTTGTGATGTTAAACTTGAATCTGGAACTATTAGGTTAATCCACTAGAAAAAATAACAATACTGGGATATGTTGAGACCAATAGAAGACAACCCCTAAAGCCCGAGCCCTTAAGTCCTTAGTTCACCCGTCGGTTCTCCCCAATTTCCCGCCGCCGCCGGTTTTTCAGTGTATAGGTGTTTTGGGTTTTGGCCAGTAGCTTTAATTGGTGATAATTTAAGCTACTGTATTGTTTGTTTTGTCCTACATTTCATATAGAGAATTCTGGGAGTGTTTTAGTATTGTTTTAACAATGTTTTCGATATTTATGATACGGTTTTTTGTATTTCTATACCTCGACTGAATTATTAACGTTTGTATGTTAATGTCAGGGGTATTTGGTAGTATTTGGAATAAGTAAGCTATAGGTTCTAACCTATGTGTGCTTAGCTCATTGTTTTCATTTTGATATGATTTTTACGCCAATGTGTTATAACTACGATTGTAAGTGTGATCGCGAAGATTTCTATGACGGCAAGAACGGACAAAGCAATCGTGGATTTCTTCTAGCTCGACAAATTGGTGAGTAGATTTATATCTACGAGGGAAGAGGGAAGAGGGAAGTCGGGTGGATGGCAGATAGCACCCCCGCAACCACTTATATAGAATAGTTATGATATAACTAGTGTAAAGTGATATGTTAGCTAACTTAGTTACATTATATTGGTGTATGGTGAGTACCTAGTAGAATTCATATGGCTATGGTTATACCTGGATATATGGTATTGGGGTTAGACGTACGTGACGATAGGCCTGTACGATATGGATATGATATTGGATGGATATAGTACGAGGAAATCATATCGTACTTATGATGACGAAGATAGTGTGCCGAATACGGCCAAGTTTCGTTTGGACTCGTGAAGTCATGAGTTATCCCGACTTAGGACGTTACGATTGATTGAGCTATACTCTTTTAAAAATCACGATTCGTTTTCACTTTTAAATGATAAATGAAAAGGATGCGATGCTATTTCCAAAACGAATACTATTTTAACTTAATGCGGCTTCCTTATTTCAAAATAACGTTTCGTTCTATTTTCAATGATAATGGTATAGCTCATAACAATTAGTTACGTTTAATAATTACGTGATACACTTAGATTTCCTTTATATGTTTGCGATACGCTTACCGATTGTATACGTTCTTTTTTATACAAACACACTGATAAAACACTACACAACTACCAATGAGTACCATGTTGCATGAGCACAGATGCATATGTTACATTACATCTCATTGGTACTGCCATGACACTGTAGGACCGCTATACCACGCGATGTCTATATAAATGCCGATACGATGCGTTATGAATTCCCTATATCCGGGGAATTGGGTTGTATTTATATGCTATGGATATGGGTAGAATTACATTCTGCTATAAACACTTATAGAACACTTGCACAAATACTAATGATTGCCATACTGCACTAGCACAAACGCGTATGCTACACTACACATCATTAGTATTGTCATGACTTAGTAGAATTGTTGCGATTGTTTGCACGACTAACTATATTTACGTACGATGCCTTTATTACCTGTTGATTTATTTGCGAATGCCATTACCATGGGTATTCGTATTTGATCGTTATGAGTTTTTATGATGTTTTTACCTTCGATGATATATATCAGTGGTATGGGACGCTGATATATATATATATATATATTGATTATATCATCAGAAAGATATATGTAATTATTATTCTTCTTTGCTTGTTATTTCTGGATACGATGAGTTGACGTCCACCATAAGCTTGATATTTTCTGATTTGATTTTATTCTGAACCGAATGGGTGAGCTACACGGTTACGAACATGCTATATATCCAGACTGAGTGAGGGAGTATACAGTCGAATACATGATGGACCCGGTCGAGGATGAGGGGGCATTTAAGGCGGGGAACCTAGCGAGGACACTATATACCGGAGATAGATGTGAGCACGGCGGATATCCAGGGGATACTAACCGGGGATAGGGATATCGAGGGGCGGCCGATCTGATGAGACAGTGTCGACGATATCTGGATTTGCGTGTCGGTGATGGACACAAGAGATTTGATGATTTTTGCATGTCGGTGATGGACACGGGAGATATGATGATTTAGAATGTCGATACTGGACACTCATATATTGATGTTCTGTGATCATTCGAGATACGCCGTTATAGTTATGCGATATAGTGGCCGATCAAGACTGATCCGGAGGACCGTACCTTAATACTATTTTACCAGTTGATACAAATAAAAGGGTTTCTAAACGAGCTATAGTCTCATTATTTTGACGTGTCTAGAATGACACAAGGATCTTTTAAACAGTAAACCTCTTAAAACTCTTTACTAAACAACGAGACGTATATCTTAAATATAATACATATTATACTTCATACTATTACGTCCGCTTCTTATGCCGTGACATACGTATCCCGCGGCTATTTTAAAAAGGGGTTTTACATACATATTTTGGCTACCTTATAGGTTTATACCCGGATACATGTTATATATATATGAGATGATATATTTTGGGTTTACGTGATCGATAGTGATGCATTTATTGTATTTATGCATTATATATATATATATATATTAGTTAAGGATATGATAATACTATACTAATGACCTAGGTATATTGTTATACATATCGATTTCTATCTTGTGATATAATTTTATTCACCGAGTTGGGCACTCACCCATGTTGTGCCCCAGTTTCTTGCAGGATATACCGCTCGGACCGTCTGCGACTTGCGGCACACTCTTTTCTTCGGTGATTGCTTTGGTAGGTGGGCTACTGTTGTATCGTATCCACACTTATATATATATATATATATATATATATATTCTTTTGTATCTAGTTAAAACTCCATCGACCTAGAACTTGTATATTGTGGATATAGAAGCGAGACTTAGAGTTTATGTGTATGTGGGCGTCACATTCGTTGGAGTCGACTTTTTATACTTGTTGGTTTTGTTTCGCTTTTCTTTTCTTCTCCATTGGGCGTCGTAAATTATCTGCGTGGTTGCTCCGCCGTTTGGGCGTGGAAGTTGGCTCCTGTTAGGATGCTTTATATATTATTATGCGTGTATCAGGTTTTATTCAAAATTTACAAAGGAGATGCTGCCGATTTTAAAACGTTATAGATACTTTTCAAACACACTTATTTAGATTTTAATGACTATTTTTAAAAATGATTCCATTTAATGACTATTTTTAAACTTCACCTCTATTATTTTCGTAAGAAGGTTTAGATTCTGGGCTTTTGGCTTATTTGGATCGCATCGATATCTTTAGACGTCACGTGATTTAAGTGTCAATCACGTGCCACTTTCGGGTCGTGACACCTTCAGAATTTTTTTAGAAGATTGACTCCATTTTTAATCACAGCGCTTAGCTCTAGGAATATTCTTGAAGTTCTGACTTCATTTATAATCATAGAACTTAGTTATAGGAATTTTAATATTAAATCGTCTTCCCTTGGGGGATTTTCGTGAAATTTTAACTTCATTTATTATCAACAGAATTTAATTCTGATTTTAATTTCATATTTTCTCCCCTTTGGGGATTTTCTTGAAATTTTAATCAACGGAGCTTTGCTTTGACAATTTATCGCATAATTTAGTTCTGATCTCAATTTTTAGATCTTCTTCCCCTTTGAGGATTTCCTTGAAATTTTGATTAACAGAGCTTTGCTCTGAAACATTTGATATCAAATCTCTTGTTTGGAGATTTTTATGACTTAACTCTATTTATTTTGTAGAGTTGTGCTCTAATCTTAATTGTTTTTCCTTTTGGGGAAATCTTTGGTATTTTATACCATTTTTTATAAAACAGAGCTTAGCTCTGAAACTTTATTATTATTAAAACCAGCCTTAGAGATTTTTTTTAGATTTCTCTATTGGACACAGGTTCCAATCATTAATGCGCCACTGATAGTTCCATAAAATGAACTCATATCTCTTGGCTGACGCTTCTTTTAGCCTTTTTTTAGGTATAATGGCCGGTCATTTGTATGATATCGAGGAGATTGTCTCTTACGAAGAAATTCGCCTTCAAGGTCGCCTTCAAGGCCAATAATATACTGCAGCCCAATGCGATCAGGTGATGCGTCGCTTCAATGATTACAGCGGTGAAGAACATTTATTTAGGGCAGAGAATAAAAGATTAACTAGGGTAAGGAATTAAATTTATCTAGGGCAAGAATAGAAAATTAACCTAGGGCAGAAAATAAAGAACTTACAAAAATGATGCTCTCCAAAAGAATGCTGAAATTTATTAATGAAGAGAGGCATGAAAAGAATACAATGAATTAGAGTTCCTATTTATAGAGGATAGGAAATCCTAGGTTACAATTGATTCGCATGTCTACATTTACACAAAAACCCATAGGAAGACCTAGTCAAAGTAGACTCTAAATTATGGTAAAAACCGTAGCCCCTCACTGCACAACATGGCCGCGGAACCACGGCCCGAGGCCTAGTTTGGCCGTGGTTCCGTGGCCAAAAAATGGAATTGGGCCTTGAGATTTCGTGGGCTGGCTCTGGTTGTTTTGGGCTTCCTGTATCTTAGGTTCTTCTCTCAGATTGGCTTCGAGGTTTCTTTCAGATCTCCAGTGAAGATTGTAGTGGACTTTTACTGTTTCTTCGTGTCGCTGCCTTTATACTTGGTGAACTATTGTTCATTGTTCCTCACAATGTAGACGCGATCAAGATTTCACCATTTATCATTCGTAGTCTCACTTTTTCATTGCCTTTTCATTGTTTTCACTGTTCTAGATCCAAGAACCTGTAACCTGTAATATGTAGCAGACATGTGTCAAAAGCACCTGTTTATTTATAAAACGAATAAGAATGGGGAATATAATAATACAATATTATGGTGTGAACAACAACCTCATTCTAGAATATTCCCTCCAACAAACTTCTTCTAGAAGATTCTTTCTAACAATCTCATTTTGGAGGGAAAAATTCAATTGAGATAGTTCATTTTGGAGGGAAAATTCAAATGAGATGGTTCATTTTGGAGGGAAAATTCAAATGAGATGGTTCATTTTGGAGGGAAAAGTTGTTCATTTTGGAAGGAAATTTGAAATTTGAATTCTAGATCTAAGGTTATTATGGCTATAAAAGGAAACCTAGATTTAGGGTTCAAGGTTGTTCATTAACCATTACACACACAAGTAGAGTGACACAACTTGTGCATTCAAAACCCTAACCCTAATCCAATCAAATCCAAGCCAAATTCAAGATCCCCGAGTACAATTCAAGTAAGAAGCCTTCAACCTTTTAGGAGCGAAGCCGATCTTCATCTGAGTAAGTGACCCAAGACGATCCGCGACTCACGAAGACGAGCAAAGCCAAATCGACGATCGAGTTCTTTCCTAATTGTAGATCTTGAGAGAATTGTAACGAAATTGTTGATAAATAAAAGATGAAATTCTTTATCCTGCTTTCTTTACATTCTTGCATCATGATTCAATCTCAATTCTTGATTGTGTTTGTTATTATGATGTTTTAGTAAAACTCCGCTCGTGAAGGAGTCGAGAGAATCAATAGATGATGATGTTATAAATCTTAGAAACGATTCTTAAGTCCTATGAGTTTTGTAAACTCTTGTAAATTGAAGAATCAACGACCTAGTTTCGAGCGATGCTTTCTTGATTGTGTTCGCTCTTAATTAGGGATCCACGATCGATTATTGAATTTACTAGAGGCTAGAATGTGAATGAAATCAACGAAAGGATAAGGGATAGATGATGAAACCCTAATTTCCGTAAGAAGTCCCTAATTCTCATTGATCATCATCGATCTAGTATCAAATCATCGATGGATAAGAAAACGTAATCAATAGATTTCATCACGTATATAGATTTGATCGATTCCTACGAGCCTCATTTCGATTCTTGATTATTGGATTGAATATCATCAATTCTCAATTCTTGATTTTAATGTTCTCTTGTTATTAGATCTAGATATTGATAATTCTTGAAATTCATTTTTAAATCTTGAATTGAATTGTCTTTTCTTTTCTTTCTTTAATCTTCAATTCATCTAATTCAATTACGAACGGATCACACTTTCCCTGTGGACGATCCGCACTCGCTAACGCGCTATAATCGACACCGTTATTGATAGCGATCAAAAAATTTCTTTGGTTGTGATTTCTATACATTTTCTAAAACTACACACCGAGAATTCATTCAATCAAATGGCGCCATTGCCGGGGATAGTATGCTAATTTGTTCGTTTTTGAAATTTGAGTTGAAAAATTTATTCTATCAAAATTTTTAGATCAAAACTCGCGCAAACACTAAACGATTCGTTGTAATTTATTGCGAGGAAATCTGCAATCTGTGGAGCAAGTGGAAAAAGATTCAGATCATTTCAGGGAGTTCATCAAGTGAACAGAAGTCTGTAGAAATTTTTTTGTGCAGGTAGCTGACCAAACCACCGTGCATCCGCGGTCAGAACATAATCATTGCGGCAGAACTGCGGCTACACTGTAGGTACAGTGCACGGAAATTTCTCAGGTAACTTATATCTTTCTTATCTCCTTCTCTGTCTGCTCCAATAACAAATTTGTTGCAGGTTTCTTTGCAAAATTCGCAGCGCCGCAAAAATTAAAAAAAATTGTGCGTGTTTGATCTTGGTTGTTTGCATATTAATACGGAATTTAAGGGACACAACCAAATTCAGATCAGGTGGGGAGTTCATTAACCTTCTTAAGCCCCAAAAATCACAAAATTGCATCCGCATTACCCTCATTAATTAAAAGAAATCTAGACTTGACTCTAAGGACCATCGCGCTCACTTAGGATAGAAGAAGGCCGTGGGTAATCCATTGTTTATCCGCATCTCTTTTGTGGTGTCTACGGCAAGTGTGTCTAAGGTAAGTGGTTACTTAATTAGGCCCACTACTTACGTAGTGGAGAACCTCCCACTTACCTGGCGCTTAGCTGGCCACAGGAGAGACAAAGAGACAGTGGAGGATTGATCATGCGACTTGACTTTTGGCAGTTAGGAGTGGTCTAGAGACTTGACCTTGGTGACCATTAGACTAAGGTTTTGCTTGTTGCATTTGTTGTGATTTGCATCATTTTTTTTTTCAAAAATCCGTATATTTTTCAAAACAAACACCACTTCATTCAG
This sequence comes from Agapanthus africanus, assembly GCA_030015575.1. NCBI lineage: Eukaryota > Viridiplantae > Streptophyta > Magnoliopsida > Asparagales > Amaryllidaceae > Agapanthus > Agapanthus africanus. The sequence continues at coordinate 422,984,580 of JASDDO010000029.1, forward strand.
TTCCCTTAATTATATCAGCACTGCCACTTGTGCTAAACCCTTTAGTGCAAGCTCGGCCGGACACGGGATTCTAGTGTCCGTCTTGTCCACGTTTTTCCCTATCGACCCCAAGGTCGGTATTTCTACCTTTTCTTTTACCCACCACCACCGTGATGGACGGTTATCCATCAAACTTTTACACCACTCTGCCACCGCCCGCAGGTGTGCAGAATCCTCCACGCATCTCTCTCCAAGAGAAATGCTATCCTTCACGTGTTCCCCTTTCCACCTGTCCTTCTATACCACCTGCCAACGGGGAAAATTTTGAAATCAATCCCCAATTCATCGAACTGTTACCCAAATTTCACGGTCTTGATTCTGAAGACGCATACGCTTTTATCTCCAAATTCGAAAACGTATGCGCAGTGATTGGAACGTCACAATTGTCTGTGGATGCTCTGCATTTACGTTTTCTCCCATTCACTTTGTGCGATTTAGCCGAGAAGTGGATTTACAACACAAACACACATTTTATTTCAAAATGGGATGAATTTGTTACAGCATTCCTAAAAAAATTTTATCCCAATCACAAGACCAGCCGTGTTCGGAGCGAAATCTTCAAATTTACCCAACTTCCTAATGAACCATTTTGGAAATGGTTTGAACGGTTCAAGGATCTTCTTATCCAATGCCCATATCACGGAATCTCCAGATGGGATTTGTGTCGAATTATCTATGAGGGGATTGATCTCACTACTAGACAGATGCTTGAAACCATGTGTCATTGCCAATTCCTATCTAAAGATGATGGCGAAGCTTGGAAATACTTAGAAAATTTAGCTCAAAACACTTTACAATGGGAAAGTGTTAGACCACCACCGCCTAGAGAAGATGTCAATCAGCTCGATATTTCCGTCATAATGAGGGCTGAAATGGCCGCAATACAAAGGAAACTCGACGCTATAGAAAACAAAATCTCTTCAGCCTCTCTAAATCAATACACACTTCCCAAAACCGTGTGTGGCTGCTGTTCAAACCCATCACATTTGACGGAAGAATATTCTTTGAATGTACCGTTTTAAGGTCACACTAATGCTGCATTTCAGCAAAGACCTGGAAACGATCCTTCTTCTTTCTCATATAATCAAGATTGGAGAAATCGCCATGATTTTTCTTGGATCCAACACCAATCTCAATACACGAATCTAAACCAAAACACTTTCCAAAGGGTCCCTCCATAGAAATAGCAATCACCACAATTGAGTCAGCACCCCTTCCAAACACAAAACTTTCAAAATTCGGTCAACACACCTGCACCGTCTAACCCTTTGCAGTTGACCGGTACTGATGATTCCTCTTCATTCATGAACTTGCTTTTGACAATTCAGTCTTCCGTCGATAAAATCAAGAAAAACTCTGACTCCCAAAGTGAGAGTATTAAATCGATGGAAGAACAAATTGTACAATTAAAAGCCGCAATGAGTGAAAGAGAAAAAGGGAATCTTCCAGCTCAACCCCTACCTGATCCTGAACCTTCACATTACACAAATATGGATGCACTTACCACGTTGAGATCTGGAAGAGTGCTAGACAATCATGTGGGTAAACAGATTGATGTTGAGGAATCAGGTGAACCCCATGCTTCCACTTCCACTTCCACTCACACTTCTACTTCTTACCCTATTTCGTCTAATTTACCGTCTTCTTCCGAGCCTTTTCTCCGTTTTCCCAAAGGCTCGAACACTCCACCCACTTCATCCTTCCCACCCTCACAAACTTCTACACAAATGTTGGACCCAACACTTATTGATAGAGCTCCATTTCCAAATAGGTTGAGACCTAACAAACCTAATGCCCAAATGGAGAAGCTTGTAGACATGTTTAAGCAAGTTAACATCAACATCCCTTTCCTAGATGCCATCCAACAAGTTCCGTCCTATGCGAAAACTCTTAAGAACTTGTGCACTAGGAAGAGGAAGACTCAAGTGCCCAAGAAGATATTCATGGCAAAGACTGTAGACACGACTTTCCCCCAACAATTACCACGGAAGCGTAAGGACCCTGGCTATCCTACTATTTCTATTTCTATTGGGGGAAAACACATTAACCGTGCTTTACTTGACCTTAGCGCTAGTGTTAACTTGCTTCCATATTCAGTCTATGAGCAATTAGGTATCAGAGTGTTAAAGCCCTCGAGCATAACTCTCCAAATTGCTAACCGATCAATCACCAAACCTAGGGATGAACTGGATGATGTGTTAATAAAAATCGGGGAATTTGTATTCCCTATGGACTTTATTGTAGTTGATACAGAGCCTATAGCGAATCCACGGAATCAGATTCCGGTGATTTTAGGTCTCCCCTTTTTGCCCACTTCCAATACTATCATCAACTGTCCTAATGGCTCTATGACCCTATCTTTCGGGAATAGGTCAATAGAGCTGAACATTTACAAGTTGGGAAGTGTACCCTCCGAACCTACTGCTCAAGTCTGTTCTGTCGAATTAATAGATGTCGACAGCAGCGAATTTGACGATCCTCATGATACTGATCTTGACTCTTTTCATACGTCGTTGTTTGACCCAACTATGTATCATACACATACGGACTCTTCCACCGAGTTGTCCGGGTCAACAACTAACACTGATTATGAACTGCTTTTAGAGTCTGAAGATCACCCTGCACTTTGTGACGACATTATTCTTCGGGGTATTGATGAGACTTTTGAGGAGATCTTCGCTGATGAACTTGCATTTTTGAAAAGCACGGGTGTTGAGATGAATCATCTCCCAATCAATGAAATTGAACCTCCACCCCTTCTTCTGGACTGTAAAAAGAATGCGAGTAATCCATCACATTCACTGCATCGTCTCTCCAAAATGAGACGCACACACATTTTATTCCACCCCTTACCTTTTCCCCACTTCTTCTTCCACTAACTTGAGCACTACATTGATAAAATTTTCGAATGGTTGGTGTTAACTTTCGGTCTTTGCAAAGCTTAGAATCGACCAATGATTCTTGACCCCCTCATGTGATTTTCAAAGATTAATATGGCTTAACACAAGTTTGGGGGGGTATAATCTGGCTCTTGAAAAGAAAATTTTTACACAAAAAATGATGAGCCAAAAATAAGTTTGGGGAAGATTTTCACTTAAATATTTTTTCCACCATTAATAAAGTTCCTCCTAAGCTTACAGGTTTTTGAGATTTAGCGAATGGAAACAATGAGGACACTGTTGAAAACAAGTTTGGGGGAGCTTTATGCTTATTTTTGCATCATTTGCATCATACTTTGCATAAGCACAAAACATTTTTGAAAACCTATAAAAATTTAAAAATTTTCAAAAAAAAAACTAATAATAATTAAAAAAATTTGTACATAAATCAGATAATAAAAGATTAGATAGTGAAAAATTACATCCAAAAGATTAGATAGTGAAAAATTACATCCAAAAGATTAGAAAAATTTAAGAAAACCAAGAAAATTAGAAGTTTTCTTAAACGAACTAGTAATAAATAATTATGAGCCGTTGTCCCAAGGGTTAGTAAGATAAAGGAAGTCACTAATTTGAGGATAAAAATAAGTCTGAAAAATAGTTCCTATTTTGGAAGGCAAACATTTTGAACGTTGATACCCTGCTATTCGCACTTACACACTTCTTGAAACTCGGAATAGTAGAGGATGCCTTGAAATACTCTTGTCTAAAAGCCAAAGTATGAAGGAAATAAAAAAAATGAATAAAATATAAAATGGTGAGGAAAATGAACACTGGTTTTGTTATCGCCAAGACAGCAATAAAAAAAATATAGCGAGGGTGCCTCTTCACCTAGTGCCTTAGAACAACTGGTCTGGGAGTCACTGCTAAGCCTTAGGTGGTGCAAGACGAGGAAAAACACTGTATAAGCAAGCACATGAGTAATCGGTCGGTTAGTACCTCAAGTAGTATTAACGGTCGCATGAAAGTGTGTGAGCAAATTCATATAAATATTCATTAATTAAAAACTACTGAGGTGGATGGACAAGAGTATGATAGCTTGAATTGAATTCTCCGGGTGTAGGGATGTCTTTACACACACGTAGGGTTATATGATCGATGTTTGGAAGAAAGATATGAATGAAGAATAAAGACGATGTTTTATTGAGGGGTTATGTGATTTTTAACATTTTTTCATGACTATTAAAATAGGGCTCATGACAACCGAAAAGATAGTATAGTTGGAAACTCTAATTTTCAAAGCTTTTCTTTTACAATTCTTATCTTTATATGTAATATTCACGGTCTTCCTTTTATTATTGGATTTTTTGGGTGCAATCCGCTGAAAACCCTCATGAGACAACACTCCTCCTATTAGGGACACCTAGAGATTTAAAGGCTTGTTGCACGTGCTCAGTACAATCGTGTTGCTTACGAAAGTGTGCTAGTTAGTTTTTCTCTTTCTTTATTCTCTCTTTCTCTTTTTAATAAAACAGTTCGCTCGAGACGACCGAAAATAAGTTTGGGGGAATTTGATCAGTCGAAAATATTGCATTTTTAACACGACAATTTCCCTTCCATTTGCACTCATCTTGAAGTATTCGGTATAAGTATAGCACATATTAGCAAAACAGCCATAAAATACTAAATTACTTGTGTTATACTTTAAAACCATATTTTGAGGGAAATTGAATGTTTATCATTGCATCGCATTATCTTTGTATAGCGCAACACTTGTCTCGAGAATCTGTGTAGGAAATTCCCGGAGAAAAGCCAAAATAGTTAAAAGTGCTGATAAAAATGCGCCAAATCCAAGACTTGAGATCTGGCAGTGATCAAGGAAGAATTATGAGATTCAACAAATCAGAAAAAGACCAGAATGTCAACCCAAAACAAGAAAAGAAATTTGAAGCAGCAAGGCTATTATTAGGCCGTGGATCCGCGGCCCAATACCCGTTGCCGCCGCGGATCCGTGGCAATCTGGTGACGTCACTGCTTCAATTTCCACATGTGGCTTTCCTGTAACTAACAATGCTTCTAGAAGACTCCAGAATAACACGTGGCTTCACCAAAAGGCTCTGCATAACAAACTCACTCTAGAATATTCCTTATAACAATCTTCTTCTAGAAGGCTCTCTCCAACAACCTTCTTCTAGAAGCCTCCTTATAACAACCTTCTTCTAGAAGCCTCCTTGTAACAATCTCATTCTAGAATATTCCCTCCAACAAACTTCTTCTAGAAGATTCTTTCTAACAACCTCATTTTGGAGGGAAAATTCAAATGAGTTGGTTCATTTTGGAGGGAAATTTGAAATTTGAAATCTAGATCTAAGGTTATTATGGCTATAAAAGGAAACCCAGGTCTAGGGTTCAAGGTTGTTCATTAACCATTACACACACAAGTTGAGTGACACAACTTGTGCATTCAAAACCCTAACCCTAATACAATCAAATCCAAGCCAAATTCAAGATCCCCGAGTACAATTCAAGTAAAAAGCCTTCAACCTTTTAGAAGCGAAGCCGGTCTTCATCCGAGCAAGTGATCCAAGACGATCCGTGACTCACGAAAACGAGCGAAGCCAAATCGACGATCAAGTTCTTTCCTCATTGTAGATCTTGAGAGAATTGTAACGAAATTGTTGATAAATAAAATGTGAAATTCTTTATCTTGCTTTCTTTACATTCTTGCATCATAATTCAATCTCAATTCTTGATTGTGTTTGTTGTTATGATGTTTGAGTAAAACTCCGCTCGTGAAGAAGTCGAGAGAACCAATAGATGATGATGTTACAAATCTTGGAAACGATTCTTAAGTCCTATGAGTTTTGTAAACTCTTGTAAATTGAAGAATCGACGACCTAGTTTCGAGCGATACTTTCTTGATTGTGTTCGCTCTTAATTAGGGATCCACGATCGATTATTAAATTTACTAGAGGCTAGAATGTGAATGAAATCAACGAAAAGACAAGGGATAGATGATGAAACCCTAGTTTCCGAAAGAAATCCCTAATTCTCGTTGATCATCATCGATCTAGTATCAATTCATCGATGGATAAGAAAACGTAATCAATAGATTTCATCACGTCTATAGATTTGATCGATTACCATGAGCCTCACTTCGATTCTTGATTATTGGATTGGATATCATCAATTCTCAATTCTTGATTTTAATATTTTCTTGTTATTAGATCTATATATTGATAATTCTTGAAATTCATTTTTAAATCTTAAATTGAATTAGCTTTTCTTTTCTTTCTTTAATCTTCAATTCATCTAATTCAATTACGAACGGATCGCACTTTCCCTATGGACGATCCGCACTCGCTAACGCGCTACAATCGACACCGTTATTGATTGCGGTCAAAAAATTTCTTTGGTTGTGATTTCTATACATTTTCTAAAACTACACACCGAGAATTCATTCAATCAAATTGTTGAGATTGCGCAAAATTTTTCAAGGCTAAAAATCAAGGGAATCAAAGTTGTTAAGAACAAACCTGCCTAATTAAGAAAGCAAACTAAGAAATCAATTCTGGCAGAAACAAAGAAAAGATTTCTAATTTCTAAAGGTTTCTGAGATCGCCACGTGTCACAAGGAGAATATCCCAGAAGATCAAAACCACCGTTCCATATACAAGACCGCGGATCCGCGGTCAAACCTACCCGTTGACCGCGGGTCCGCCGCGGTTTGGAAGATTTGTGCGCTGCGCGTCACGTGTCAAACACAGGCGCACTAGCGCAGTTGCGCACTGCGCTGCGCGCCATATGTCAAACACAGGCGCGCTAGTGCAGTTGCGCTGCGCTCCGCGCTGCGCGCCATGTGTCAAACGTAGGTGCGCTAGCGCCAAGTGCGCCAGCGCTGGGATTAAAAGAGTTCCCCACCGTTAGATCAAAAGATCTAATAATAATAATAAATTATTAATTAATCAGAATTAAAATTCTGTTCTGGAAAGATCTTTCCAATCTTGTTGAAAACAAGAAAATTGCCTTCTGTAAAACAGAAGCCCTAGGATCAAAGATCTAATGGTGGGGAAATATCCCTAAATCGATTAGAGAAAGATCTCTTCAACTAATTCAACAAATCAACTAGCCCTATATAAAGACCCCAAGACTTTAAGTCTCCGATAGAAAAAACTCTCTAAAAACTTTGAGAAAAACTCAAAGAGAAAGAAAGGCAAGTCTTTGAAGAAAGAAGATCATTTTCTTCACCTTTAAAGGTAAAGAATTATATTCTTGAAAAACAGAGATGAAATCATCTCATTAAAAAAGAAGAACCATATTCTAAAAAGATCAGAGATTTAAGAACAAGACCAAGGTCTTCAATAAAAAAAGAACAATATCAAAAAGATCTAATTATAAAAGATTAAGAGAAGTACTTTACTTCATTCACAGATCTTTTGATCTATAAAGGCAGAGCCTTTTGATAAGAACAAGAACTTTGGTTCTTGAATTTTGAGGCAAGGCCTTCTTTGAAGAACAAAAAAACTTATTATTTGATCTTAAATTTGATCCGATGCGCTCTGCGCTACTGGAAAGTTCTTTGCACTCTTGAACTGCGCCCTTGCGCTTATTGGACTGGCGCACAGCGCCGAAATGCGCCACGTGTCAACCACAGAACAGTTTGCGCTTTGCGCTTCTAATAATAGTGCACTGCGGTTGGCACTCAGCGCCAAGCGCGCCACGTGTCACTCACTGGCACAGCGCACTCATAAAGCGCAATGCGCTAACAAACCAGCGCTTAGCGCTAAGCGACACGTGTCACCCTTTTGTGCGCTAGCGCAATGCGCTCTTTAATTGGCACAAAGCGCCTGATGCGCCACGTGGTGCGCTGTCAAACATACGTTGTTCTGATAAATGTCATGCATTATTAAAAGGGCAGAGCCCAAATAAAGGCCTAATAGGAAGAACATGAATAAAAATGTTAAACATTTTTAACTAGACTTAGCCCAATTCTGCCCATAAGTTCTCAATTTAAATTGAACTGAGCACACCTGCTCTTCCAATCAATTTACACCCGGTTCGAGGGTACATCTCTTTACTTCTCTAATATCTGTCATTGTAATCCTTCAACGTCGTCAGAGAGGTGACGGGTCCCGAAAACCACACATTACTACGGACTGTGGGGTCCTTAAACTCATGGACTATGACGTCCTTAATCTCGACCGTAATGTCTTAAAACTAATACCGGACTGTGGGGTCCTTAAACTCATGGACTATGACGTCCTTAACCTCGACCGTGATGTCTTAAAACTAACACCGGACTGTGAGGTCCTTAAACTCACGGACTATGATGTCCTTAACCTTGACCGTGATGTCTTACAACTAACACCGGACTGTAAGGTCCCTAAACTCACGGACTATGATGTCCTTAACCTTGACCGCAATGTCTTAAAACTAACAACGGACCGCAATGTCCTTAAACTAATTATCGACCGCAATGTCACTAAACTAAACAATAGAGCCCAATTGCTCTCTTGTCGGATCTAAACGATTCCGTTAAGTTGATCTTAGTCTAAAAGTAAACTAACGTGTCCTTAACAAACGTTTAAGTTGATCTTAGCCTCAAATAAGGCTAACGTATCCTTAAACACAAACCCCCCAAACCCAAATCTAACAAAGATACGGATTTGGACTAATCCACGTCCTACAGGCGACAATATAACTTAGTCCCCGTATACAATCCACGGGCAACCGAACACAAAACAAACACACACGACACGAAGTGATCATCTAGAGAAGGAGAAAGTTGTTACCGCGATGCGGTAGCGTAATTAACTGTAGGGGCTTGCACCTGCGGGGAAGAGCGTCCCCACAATCAAAAACCCCTCAAACAAGGGGGAATTTGATGAAGTATGCTATATCGGCCGCATCCGTTTAAACCTTCGATACATGGTGCCATAAATCAACTTGGCATCTTCGGAGAGATGGACGGATAGCACCAATTAGCATCTGCCCTGAATTTCAGGCAAGACAGATCTACGAGGTCGCGTCTCTGTGTTCGGAGGGGAACAGATTCTGGCACGCTCGGTGGGACCTTTTCCTCTTTCCACTCCATATTTTGTGTGTCGTGTTCGCAAACCAATCGCAGTTTTCTAATGGTTTCCCTTGGGTTTTGATGTACTAAGATTTGGCGCTTTGCTTGGTGCAAAAAGCAAAAAGATCAATGGTGTTCACCTGCTCGAAGTGTTCCACATGCAAATGCAACCCACGTCCTGCCTCAACTAGGGGCATAACCTACGGGCCCCAAGCGGCTTTCCTGTTCACGATGCCCGTGGAACAAGTTACTCAAGCCACTACGGGGCTGCTTTTCAGGACCATGCTCCCGCCAACGAGCTTCATCGCCCTCATGCCCGTACCAGAAGCTCCCAAGAAGTCGGTCTTCGATCGACTTACAGCTACTGTGGCCCTTCTCAACGGGTCGTCCAACACCAGCGCCTCGGTCTTCTCCAGATTGGGCCAAAATTCCTGCGGGCCCACAATAAAGCTTGCAGTCCCAGAGAAGGTTATTCTTAAGGGAGCAACCAACCCTGCTCCCGAAGTCGTCAAGATGGCTTCTCCAACCAAGGGGTCGGTCTTTACAAGCCTGACCGTTTCAACTCGCACTCCCGCTCCTGCTACTCAAAGGACATCAGTCTTTAACTGGCTGACACCAGCAACGGCCCCTCACCTGAACAGGGGCCATCCCCATCACCGAGCCAACTCCATCAGCTCGACATGCTCGACGTCGCCACTGGCGCCGAGTGAGGAAGGCCGGGGACGACTCTCCCTCCGGGCTAACTCTATCAACCCCAACGGCGGAAATTAATGATGTTGTTCCAACTGGGAACAGCTTTGAGCTGCTAAATAAGGTGTGTAGGAATTCTCATACCGCCGTACTGAAAAGATCTCCTCCTCCGGTGGAGAATGTTATGGAAACAGAGCCAGAATAGTCCCCTCAGCGGCTGTCCTCCAGGATCTACAAAGTCTGGCGGCAGGTCCGGAACTCAGTGGTTGATCAAGACTACCCTCGCCGGCAAAAGAGGGCGAAAGTTCAGCAAGAAGAAAGCCATCCTGCCAAGCCACGAAAAGCTATCTGGGTGCCAACCACGACGGCTCCCTCATCTTCGACTGAGAAGAGAAGGCCGGAGAAGACCCCCGTGCTTGCGACAAATGTCAAAGGCACTGAGCCCAAACGCCCTAAGTCTGGGGCCATAACGGTCCATACCGTTTACATGGCATCTGGGAAGGAGGATAGCCGCGCTTCTACAGGCCACCGACCACTCACCCGATCCATCACAAGAGCTCAAGAACAGCAACAGCAGAAGCTTCAGGAGATGCTGACTGCCATGGCCGCACTCACCGGGCTAAAAGAAAGCCCGGAAGCGTCATCGGAACAACGTCGCGAACACGAAACTGATGCTGAATTCCTTCACAGAATGCTCGAATAGAAAGACAAGGAGGCTGCGGAACAAGCAGCCAGTATAAAGCAAATGGCTCTACTGTTCCAAGACATGGTGGGCATGATGATCCAGCCGGATCCCCCAGCTGAAGATCCTCTAATTATCCTCGAAGAAGACAGAGGAGAAACGTCAAATCCACCTCCGGCTCTTTCAACAGCCAAAGAAGAAACAATCTTAAGGCTGACCTGGATGATTATATTGCTCAACAAATACGAGTTCACTAGGAAAATGAAGCGGCCGGCCAAGTCGTCAAAACGGGGCGATCATATCCGGGCTGGTATGATCAGATAAAATACCCGTCGGGCTACACGATCCCGAAATTCCATGTCGACAAGGGGACAGGCAATCCCCATCAACATGTCGCCCAGTTCAGGGCTCTTTGTGGCAACACCGGTGGTGATGATAAGCTCTTGCTTCGCCATTTTGTCGGCAGCTTATCGGAGACGGTGTTTGAGTGGTACTCCGAGCTTCCAAATGACTCCGTCAAAACTTTCGCAGAGATGGAGTTGCTATTCACCCAGCGATTCGCAAGTGCCAGTAAACGCACCCTAATAATGGCATTGATCAATGCCAGGGTGAAGCCAGGCGAGACGTGGGTTCAGTACGCAATCCGATGGCGAAATCTGTGGTCAAAGTGCGAACAACGCATCGAAGAACCACCAGTGGCGGGCATGTTCGTGGGCACCCTAGACCCTCATGCAACTATTCAACAGTTCATGATGTTCTTTAAACCAACAACGTTCCTGGCTTTAATCGATAAGCTAGCCCAGATGGATCAAATGGGTCACAAACCGTCTCCCCCGAAGCCGGAACCGTGGAACGACAAGGGTAAAGGGAAGGAAACCTTCGTTGCGAACACCCGACAGCAGCCCAGTGCCCCAAAACTAGCAGATCAACTGGAAGGGAGATGGCGCTATTATAATGAGAAAATGAAGCGTCCTTACTCATTCCCACGGGACAAAATGAAAAGATTGTTCGAGCTGGCGGTGCGCAACAGGCTTATCAACTTGCCAAATCCAAGGCGACCACCGCAACCTAGCGAAATGAATAATCCCAATTATTGCCCTTACCACCAAATGGTAAGCTATCCAATCGAGGATTGCTTCATCTTTAAAGGATGGATCGAAGATCAGTGCCTACAAGGCAAGTTTGCGCTGTCTGAGAGGTGGAAAGTAAAACCACCACAACCGCACACTCCTAAGAAGAAGGACACACCGGGGGCAACGTGTTCTTTTGTTGAAGAAGCTCCATGGGAGGTCGTGTTTTCAGCCAAAACTAAAAGGATGCTGAATGATTTCCAGACATGCCCGGCGATCAGGTGAAGGAACCCGCTGGAATCCCAGATCATCGAAGGGATGCTAAAGCCGCACCCAACTCCAAAGTTTGGTAGTGATAGCCAAACCACTCATACCCAGCCGTCAAAATCTTCAAAGAAGAAGAAGAAGAGATCCAAAAAGCCTGTGAAGCCTGGTGACAAGCGCACAGACTTACAGAAGCAGATTGACACGCTGGAAGAGTATAATCAGAAGGCACGAACTCCAATTACGCTCCAAGAGTTCCTCAGCCGCGTCCTTGAGAACGAAGATGATGGAGAAGACTCGTCGGATGGATCTGAGGATTATGTAGCAAGCCGCCATGTGATCTCCAATTCATCACTAGACAATGAAGAAGCTCCATGCACAGACAGACCGGGGGTAGGTCCCGAGACGGAACTTCTACGGCCGTCAGACGAAATGATCGACGCCTTCCTGAATGAGATTCATTTGAAAAGTAAAGCCGATCAGGAGCATGAGATGGCCATATTTGAAAGAGCCAAACGCCGGCGACTATACGAAAGAGTCGAGACACTCTTTGCGGATAAAAACAAGTTCAGGACAAGGAAAAGGTTCGCTAAAGCCATATCAATGGGAATGAACCTACCGCCCTCCGAAGGAAACACTCCCGATGAAGCAAAGATGCATCCTAACTACTGCTCGTATCATTGAAAGATTTCGCACCCTACCGAGGAGTGCAATACTTTTAAAAGATGGTGGCAGGGATATGTTGCTTACCGGCAACATTTTAAGCGGATGAAACGCAAAACTCGGTGGGAGCAAAGAAGTACGACTGAGGAGTATTTAATACAGGTAACCGTCGCATGGTAAACACTAGGGGATCACAAATTCTCACTTTCGGAAGTGACTCTGACGAAGAGATGGCTCTTGGCCCTCTCTTTAAAGAATCCACATTGGGGAAGGAGGAAGAACCAAACGCCTGTGAAAACATTCAGCTGCGCAATCGCACGCTTCCAGAAAAGAATCTCGGATCCACGAGTAGAAAAGATAAGGGAAAAGAAAAGGTCCCCGAGGATATCACCCTGGACGACCAAGTCATGAAAGAGCTGACCACCAAAGACCCGCAAAAGAAGAGTGAGGTGGATTATAACGTTCTGGCACACTTGAGAAAGTTACCCTCACAGCTCAGTATTCTCGACGCCCTTCTACTATCCAAAGAAGCGAGGGATTCATTGATCAAGGCGATACAAGAGCCAGAGCAATTCCAAACTTTTCTCGCCGAAGAAAAGATGAAGGACGAGCTAGAGGAAGTACGCACAGCCGATATCACCTTCGGCTATGAAGACCTCCTCCTTGGACGTGCGAGCACAACCGTCCCCTCTATGTCTCGGGATACTGCCACGATATAAAGATAGGCAAAATCCTGGTCGACAATGGGTCTTCCGTCAATCTTCTCAACGTGCGAGTATTGAAGGAAATCTGCATGAGCGTCCAACACCTCGCTCGTGATAAGATTACCATCTCCGGTTTCGACTCCCAGTCATCGCGGACTCTTGGGTCTGTGATATTGACATTACGATTCGATCTACTTGTCACGGATATTAAATTCCATGTCATTGACGCCAAGACATGCTATAACGCTTTACCAGGCCTTGGTTACACGAGTACAACATCATCCCGTCTACACAATATCAGTGTATGAAATATTTCAAGGATGGTCTCGAGTATACCGTAACAAGAGAGCTGAACCCGTTCTCCGTGAACGAAGTCCGCAAGTATGAAGATGCAAAATATTTCTTTCCAGATTTCGAAGACACGGAGAGATGTCACAGACCGGAGAACAAAACTATCACTACCATTCCAGTCTTCGGGGGTGATATTGAAGAAGAGGAAGAGATAGTTTATTCAGGTCCACCCTAGCACAACAAGCTAGGACCGTCCTCTCCTATGTTGATCTTTGGCAGCGACTCAGAAGATGAGGTCCATACTATATTCTCTGCTCGGCCTTCAATACAAACATTCGCTGATAAAAGGCAAAGTTTGCAAGTTGACATGGTTCCGCCCAAACATCATAAAGAACTATACGCACTTGATACCTATAGTGTAGAAGAGCTGCAGACGTTCTATGTCCTCCAAGATGAAAAGGAGAAAAGGCAATCCTATTTTACAGCTCCGAGGAAACCAAAGTGAAGAAAGAAATCTGGTACGGCGCGGATTCTACACTTGACAGGCTCCAGCCCATCCGTCTACCTAGATATTACACAGAAGGCTTGAAAAGGCTATTGAAACACCAAGGGATACCCTTCAAACAGACCGCTCAAAAATCTAAGTTCTATGACAGGATCTGGAACTGTAACGCTTCGAAAATCGTTTAGGCAGTTTTTCGGTAATCGGCTAAATTAGCAGCCTTTTCCGTAAAAATTCAAAATAGGTATTTTTCATTATAGACCTAATTATACAAAATTTAGATAAGATATTACTATAAATTGGTCACTAAAATGTCACTTAAAAATTTCTAGTTAATTAAAAAAATTTCCTTAACTAATTATTTTTAATATTATTTTAAGCTTTTAAAAATACATTAAATTAGTGATAAATACAAATTTAATTAGGTAAATTACACACTTAGGAAACATTATAAACTAAAATTTAGTGTAATAAAATTTTATCAAGACTTTTCAAGATTTTAGTTCTATGGTTAAAAAATTAAAACAAAAATGGCTTAAAAGGGGGTTTTTTGTAAAATTTGTATGATATGCATTTAATGCCTTTGAAGAGACTTTCCTCCTAGAAAATTCTACACATTTCCCTCACTTTTCCCCCCATCATACCCCTGGCCGAATCCTACTGCAGCAGCTTCCCAATTTCCCTTCTCTTTCTTGCTTCAAAATTGCTTCAAAAATCAACAAAAATCCATAAAAATTCACAATTTTCCTTCACAAATTCAAACCAACACCCTAATCCATCCTTTCCCTAACCCTAATTTGTTTGAGAAGTGGAGAAAGGAGGCCACTTTGGAGGCTTAGTGCAAGGGAATCATAACTTGAGAGGTATAAGTTTTAAACTAGTTGTTAAATTTGTAGTTTAAGCTTGCTAGAATTAGTAGTTTAAGTGTGAAATGTGGTTTAATTTGTTTGCTCATGATTTTCAAGAGAGGTGTTGATGCCCTAATTAGGGTTTGTTGTAGGATAAGTGGGTTTAAGTTAGGGTAGTGGTTATCTAGTTGGTTAAAAGGGTTGTTTGTGCGGTGTAGCAATCGCTACACCGTTAAATCGCGACAATTGCATCGATATTTCTATATCAATGCTTACTTGTTTTTCTAAATTTTTAGGAGGTGATCTAATTGCGTTATATTAGCGATATAATTAGCATCTCATAGAACTATTAGTGTACGCGAATGCGGGGTTTTGTCTAGTCGGGTTTTAGCTTTGGCGGTTGCACCGAAACGGCGATTTTAGTTAAGGTTTTAGCGATTTTCGTGCGTTTTCCGCGCACCGAGTGCACGTTGTGATTAATTCGAGAGTGTCGATCTTTTCATATTGTGAGTTGCATCATTTCAGGAATCTATAATCTTATATTGTGTGTTATGCAATTCTAGGAAAGGTTACGGAAACATCAGACGCGGCGCGCAAAGGCAAGGCGGTGGTTAGATCGGATTAGTGAGACTTTTAGGTGAGTAGATGTATTCATCTATGGGGGGATCGTCTGGATGGCGCGAGGCGTCCTCTAGTAGGGTTACTTTATTTCTTACAAGATTTGCGTTGTTAGTTAGCTAAACCCCCCTCATTCACATTGCATACCTTTATAGCCAATCGTCCGCTAGATTGCATGGATATTCATATACACATGTATGATATCACTTCATAGGACACGAACACCATTACCATTGGCTCCTGTTGCACACGCACTATTCATGTGACACACACGCCTTTGGTAATTGCCATGCCACGAGCACCATAGAACCTGTTTAGCTTAGTGTCACCAAATGCATCATACATGATATATGAAATCACATAGCATGTATATACTATATACCTCGCATCATCATTATACTTACATAGATTTCTAGCCACAAATCACATCGCATACCTTGATATCATAGACATTTATCATATACAACATGTTGGGTATTATAATTTTCTTGAGGATTTCAGTATTGTTGCAATTTCTGGATTTTGGGGGAAACAGCAAGAATTTAACAAAAGTTTATATTTATCATTTCTTTTAAAACAAAGTTGCGGTTTTCTCGTGATGTATGTGTCGTCCACCATGAGTTTTCATGTTTTCTGTTGGATTTCGAGACCCGATTCGAGGAGTGGATGAACCATCTCGGGTACATGGTGGGCCCGGTATGGTACCCCAGGGCAAGAAGATCGAGTTGTAGACGATGAGCTTGGCAGGAGAAGACTACCTACCGGTGATGTCTGGCGCGGCGAATATCCGGAGGATACCGACCGTTGTCGTGCGATTTGATGATATGGGCCGATCCGGACTGACGGAGCCCGATGTATTGAGACATTGATACAGTGAGACATTGAGACATATGTGTTTTTCATATTTGGTGTCGATGCTTGACACGAGTTTCAGATGATTTCTTGATGGTATTTAGCTATTATACAGATATTCTTTTTCTAAACTTAAGAATGCAGAACTCATAGCATTTAAAACACTTAAAGATTTAGTATTGACATTTCATACATGTGCATGCATACTAGAGGTATTACATCACATCTGCACATATATGTTGTGACGCATTTGCGTGCATTCTTACGATAGCCTTACTAGATGTTATATTCTACTCACGAGCTGGCAACTCACCCCCGTTGTGCCACAGTGTCTTGCAGGTCGGACTCATCAGCCTAGTAGCGACGACTTATCTTATTAGTGACTTCTTTTGCTCAGACTCGCGACATTGCTCGTAGGCAGGTTGCGAGAGCACTTTTATCTCTTTTTGTACTATTTTTGTATCTAGAATTCTGCATCTACCACTTCTTATGTGTATATGCAACCTAGTGATGAGGCTGGGAGATTTGTGTATATGTGATTTCTTTTGGTCGAGCTCACTTGAGCCGACGTTGTGTTTTCTTGTATTTTGCATTTCTTTATGCTCTTTTCTTGATATTACACACACACACACACACACACACACACACACATATATATATATATATATATATATATATATATATTGCGTGTGGTTGTGATCCGCCTTAGGCGAAGAACTAGCTCTCGCTTGGGGATGCCGTTTTGTGATTACAAGTTATATATCTTGTTGTACCCATTTCGGAGGATAGAAATTTACAAAGGAGACTCTGCCAAAATTTTCGGAAATTTTTTGAGGTTTTTAAAAAGGGGTTCAATGCAACTTAATTGATTTCAAGTTGTTTTCATGAAAGCTTTTCCTTCACTCTTTTGATTTTGGTTTAGATTTTTCTGAGCTTTGGCTGACTTAGGTTACGTTACGCCTTTAGACGTCTCGTAATCTAAGTGCCAGTTACGTTCCGTACTTTCGGGTCATGACAGGAACGTTCCCGGAACTCAGCGCAAGTTGCCCAACGGGAGAATGGAAGCGATTGGGTTTGGATATGTTCGGTCCAAGAAACGGGAGCTACTCCGCGACTTCTACGTCATACATGACTTTGATAAAGAAGGAGATGCTCACTAGGAGAATGCTAACCCTGAACCAGAAAGAGCTCCCGACGTGAAAATACACAGTCCGTCGTTCGAAGAACAAATAGACAAGCTTATAAGGGAAGCTGGTCAAAAAGTTCGAGACCACCATAATCGCGAAATGGCCATCTAAGAGAAAGCAAGGACGCAACGCCTTCTTCAACAGGCTGCGAAAGATGAAAATGCCCCTCCCTATCAACCTGTTGTGTAAAAGGCCCGACGCAGAGGCAGAAACAAGTCAAAGAGCGCAAAAAGCATTCGACAGCGACAAAGCAGGACCAAGAAATCACGCGATCGGGAATCGAACGGTCCGGATTTTTTCCTTATGAAGAAAATGAGTCGAGCATACTCTTTTCCTCAAGACAAGACAAAGAAGATACTTAACTTCGCTATAAAACATCAGATGATTATACTTCCGGAGTCGAAACACCCCGAGCAAGCTAACGAGGTCTCTCACCCAGAATATTGCTCTTATCACCGAGCAATAGGACACCCTCTCGAAGACTGCTTCATCTTCAAGAACTAGGTCGAAGATCAATATCAACTTGGCAAATTTGCTCTATCAGCAGTTGGAGGGTAACATCGCCGCAGAAGCATGAACCCAAAGCTGTGAGAGTAGAACCAGAACAACATCGGTCTTGGAAGCGAGCTCGTACTTGTCATATGATAACACTATCAAAAGAAGAGCCTGAGGATAGAAATGACCTCCCCTGGTGCTTCGAAAACAATGATGAGGTGATCTCAGAATTTCCACCGGCGCCAAAAGAGATGGAAGATAGAATATATACCACTGCAGATAACCTCAAGAAAATTGATTTGGGGACAACAAGTGAGCCGCGACCGACATTCGTCAGTGAGCTGCTATCTGAAGAAAGGGTGGCCACGCTAAAAGACGTGCTTATGCAGCATAAAGATTGCTTCGCATGGAACTATTCCGAAATGCCAGGATTAGATCCAGAGATCGTTGTTCACAAATTGGCGATATCCTCGGACGTCAAGCCAATCAAATAAGCACCGAGAAGAATGCGGCTCAAGCTTGAGATGAGCATTAACGCCAAGGTCAAGAAGCTGATCGACTCTGGCTTCATCCAAGAAGTTCAGTATCCTGACTGTATCGCCAACATTGTCCCAGTGATGAAGAAGAATGGGACAGTACGCATATGTGTGGACTTTCGGGATCTCAATAAAACCTGCCAGAAGGATGACTTCCCGGTACCAGTCACTGAGCTAATGATAGACAACACGTCCACTGACGAAGTTTTCTCCTTCATGGACGGCTCATCAGGATATAATCAGATAAAGATGCATCCTGAAGACCAGAAGCACACCGCTTTCCTGACCCCTTTGGGTATATTCTGCTACAAGGTGATGCCCTTCGATCTAAAAAATGCCGGTGCCACCTATCAGAGGGCCATGACGAGGATCTTCGATGACCTCATACATGAAATCGTCGAATGTTATATCGACGACCTCGTGGTTAAAAGCAAATCATACGAGGAACATCTCGAACATCTGAAGATCGTATTTCAACGCCTTCGACAATACAACTTGAAGATGAACCCTCTCAAATGCGCGTTCGGAGTCTCCTCGGGCAAATTCCTAGGATTCATTGTCCGGCACCGAGGTATCGAGATAGATCCGTCAAAGATCAAAGCGATCATGGAAATGCCTCCGCCAAGGACTCTCAAACAATTGCGGTCTCTCCAAGGGAAGCTCACGTATATCCGGTGATTTATAGCCAATCTCTCTGGCAAGTACCGTCCTTATAGTCACCTGATGAAGAAGGGGACCCCGTTCATCTGGGATCATAAATACCAAGGCGCGCTGGACGAAATCAAGCAGTATCTGTAGAATCCGTCGGTGCTAGCCGCTCCGGTCAGGGGAAAACCCCTTATTCTTTATACAACAGCCCTCGAAGGTTCCTTAGGCGCATTATGGGCACAAGAGAATGACCAAGGGAAAAAAGAGCTCTCTATTACTTGAGTCAAGTCCTCATTTGGGCAGAAAGAAATTACTCTCCCATCGAGAAACACTGCCTGGCATTAATCTTCGCGACAACGAAACTCTGGCACTATGCATTGGCGCATGAAGTCCGTCTTGTATCGAAAGTGGACCCTCTTAAATATTTGATGTCAAAGGCCATATTGACAGGGCGGCTCGCTAAATGGGCCTTGCTCTTGATGTAGTTCTCAATAACTTATCGACTTCTTAAACCAGTGAAAGTCCAGGCTATCGCCGATTTCCTCGCTGAACATCCGATGCCGGTTGATTTTCACTTGAATTGTGAATTGCCAGACGAACATGCGTTTGATGCGATCGATGGTGGTGATATCCGGTGGGAACTTTATTTTGATGGAGCGTCTTCCGTGAAGAAGCGCAAACAGAACACGCCTATAATCAAATCAGGGGTAGGCCTTATCTTCCTAACCATACGAGGAGGAATAATGCGCTACGCCTTCTCCTTGACAGAGCTGAGGACGAACAATGAAGCCGAATACGAAGCTTTGATAGCAGGCCTCGAGATCGCCATCGACATGGGAATTGAAAACCTCCTCATATACGGAGACTCCCAACTGGTCGTTAGTCAAGTAAATGGCGACTATCAGGCGTGTAAACCAGAGTTGGTGAAATACGGCAAAAGAGTGCAGCAACTGCTGACTCAAATTCCTTCATACACCTTAGAAAGCATACCGCGTGCGGAAAATAGCAAAGCTGATTCATGGGGACTTTATCCATCAGCATCCAAATCCACTATATCCAACGGTGGCTAGCTGGCCATTCGAAATGTAGGGAACTGATATAATCGGCCCCATCGAACAGGCATCGTCCAGAGGACATCATTTCATTTTGGCGACAACTGATTAGTTCTCCAAATGGGCAGAAGCAGTACCGCCGAGAGAAGTGAAGACAGAAAATATCCTCCATTTCTTCAAGACGCACGCTATTTATCGGTTTGGAACTCCGCGACGGATCATCTCTGATAACGGGCCTGTCTACAGAAGCCACAAGATCAGCCGCTTCGCACAATATCACAACATAGATTGGAGATACTCCTCAGTTTATAATCGCCGAGCTAACGGTCTAGCTGAAGCTTTCAACAAGACCTTGACGAAGATCATGAAGAAAACGGTGTCCCGAAATAAGAAGGATTGGCACGAGAGACTGCATGAAACTCTCTGGGCATATCGAACTACGTTCAAGACGGCCACGAACACAACGCCGTACACGTTGGTATTCAGTACAGAAACTGGACTCCCTCTCGAGATAGAGTTACCTTCTCTACGAGTGGCAGTCCATTACGAGCTAACGGGCGAAGGGAATGCTCACCTTCGACTTGAGGAGCTTGATGCCCTTGATGAAACCCAGCTCATAGCGCAACAAAATCTGGAGGCTTATAAAGCAAAGATAATGCGCTCTTACGAAAGATTGACTAGGCCGAGAACATTCCGCCAAGGCGAACTCGTGCTAGTGGTCAAAAGACCTATGATCCCCAATCGCGCCAAGCAGGGAAAATTCGAGCCGAACTATTAAGGTCCGTACATCATAGACAAGGTCTACCAGGATGGAGCCTATCTACTCATGGACATGCATGGTGAAAGACCTTTCAGGCCAATAAACGATCGCTTCCTGAAGAAGTACTACGCTTGACGAGTCACGACCTAGGTCAATGATATATGGCGACGACTATATCCGCTCGCTATCTTTCTAAGCCCAAACTCTATAAGTAGTAACCGGCTTACTTTCCAACGGACCGAAACGTCCTTAAACTAACAGCGGACCAAAACGTCCTTAAACTAACAGCGGACCACTATGTCTTAAAACTAGCTGTTGACCGAGATGTCGAGAAACTACGGTGGATTGCAGCATCCCAAAGCTAATACAAAAAAAAAAGAGAATAAAAAAAAGAGAGAGAAAAAAGAAAAGAATAAAAAAAAAGAAAACGGTACTGTTTCCTGATTTAAAATCAGAAAAGCTTATGGAAAAAGCTTCAGAGGAGGGTCACGTGCTTACACGTGACCAGCAGTCACGTGTTGGCACGTGACACCTAAAAGTATCGGCAAGGCGAGTTCAGTTTCCCAACTACATCAAAGAAAGGGGCTTCAGAAAGGGTCACGTGCTCCTACGTGACCTGGGTCACGTGTCGGCACGTGACATTTAAAAGCGGCTTCAAAGGCAAACCGGTTCCCTGATCAGATCAAGGAAAAGGCTTCAGAAGAGGTCACGTGCTCCCACGTGACCAGGGTCACGTGTTGGCACGTGATAATCAAAAGCAGCAGATTTGTTCTCCCGCTAAACCAAGAAAAAAGAGTCCAGACAAGGGTCACGTGCTCACACGTGACCAGAGGTCACGTGGTGGCACGTGACGGTTAAGCAGCAACCAAAAGACAGAGCGCAAAAAAGAAAGAGGAGGGCTCGTTACAAGGGGGTCACGTGCCCACACGTGACCAAGGGTCACGTGGCCGCACGTGACCAGCTTTCAAAGCCCATTTGTTAACAGAATTAAATTCTGAGAAAGACCTCTCAAATCTTTCCAAAAGCAATCGATTGAATTAAAGATTCAGAGGTGATTAAATATCATCTATCTATGGGAAAATCTCGAATTTGGAAAGATTTCCCCTTCAAATCTAATAGAAATAACAAAGGAGAATCCCTCGATTTGAAATCCAATGGTGAATAAAATTCACCTAATAATCCAAAGGTCCAAAACGAATGATGGATGCAAATCAAATCTCTCAAGGAAGATTCGTCAAAAACTAATTGACTCGGCTGCTTCTCCTATAAATAGGAGCCAAGAGACACACAAAAAAGATATATACGCAGAGGGAAGAAAAGGGAGAGAGCCTGGATACTTTGAGGAATTTGGATCTTCTGCAAAAGAAAACCCTAGGTAAGAAAGGGAAGGCTTCTTGAAAGAAAAGAGAATTTAATTCTCAACAGAGTTTAACTCTGATATATAAAACAGAAGAACATATTTCTTCTCTCTTTGATAAAGGATCTGTAAAGTGCACATCTCCCCTTAAAGTTGAGAATTTAATTCTCAATGGGTCGAGATCCTGCCATGCAGATCCAAAATATAGAGAGGGAATGGAAGCACGAGAATTTAATTCTCACAGAACTATAGGAATTTAATTCCTTTAAAATAAAGTTAGGGCTTGACCCTGTGTTATGGGAATTTAATTCCTTCAGAACAAAAAAAAAACAGGGTTTAACCCTAATTAAGAACTTAGTCCTGTTGAAACAACGGGAATTTAACTCCCTTAATCATAATTCTTTAACAGAGAATGGGAGTTTGATTCCTTAAAAGCTTTTATTAGGGTTTAACCCTATTCAGTTCTCCTACAGAAAATTCAGAGTTTAACTCTATTCCAGAATATAAATCTTCAGAAGGAAGTGGGGATTTAATTCCTCTGGAATTTTAAGCTTGTATTAGGGTTTAACCCTACGAGGAATTTAATTCCTGAAAAAAAAGATTAACAGATCTTCTAACAACTACAGGAAAGAAGGGTCACGTGTCACCACGTGACCCCCCTAAAAGATCTACAGAAAGCCCTTTGAGGCAGTGCCTCACGTGACCCACGTGACCCTTGGCAGAAGCTTTAACATACCTCATTTAGACGCCCGTCACGTGATGACACGTGATGCTCCAAAAGAAATGCGATCTCCTCAGAAGAATAAATAGAGGGAGGGCGCTCTCACGTGTTGCCACGTGACCCCTCTTGCCTTAGTGTTTAACACTAAATTGGAACTCCCGAATCCAGTGTTAAAACACTGTTGGGCCTTAGTGTTCAACACTATTCAGAGAACTTTATTTGCAGTGTTCAACACTGATTACCTTAGTGTTTAACACTAATTTGAGATCTCCATTGCCAGTGTTTAACACTGATCTGTTTTGGTGTTTAATACTAATTTGAAAGCCTTGTTGCTGGTGTTTAACACCAATTATCTTTTAGTGTTAAACACTAACTTGTTAATCTCATTCCCAGTGTTCAACGCTGATTGGTCTGTAGTGTTTAACACTAGGCATTGGCCCAATTGGCTAAATGGCCAGAGACAAAGTCTCTCCTTTAATGGACCAACAGGAAGCCAATATTCCAGACATGATTGGACTTAGCCCAAGCTGGCCGTAAGTCCTCAATTCGTAATTAACTGGGCTAGTGGGCTCATAACATAATTAATTGGTCTTGATCCCAAATTGGGCCAAGGACTATTTAATCCACTCCGGTTCCAGGGTACATCTCTTCACTCCTTTGTTTCTTGGTATTGTAATCCCTCAATGTCTTCAAAGAGGTGACGGGTCCCGATGACCACATATTGATATGGACTGTGGGGTCCTTAAACCCATGGACTACGACGTCCTTAACCTTGACCGAGATGTCTTAAAACTAACAATGGACTGTGGGGTCCTTAAACCCACGGACTACGACGTCCTTAACCTTGACCGAGATGTCTTAAAACTAACAATGGACCACAATGTCCTTAAACTACCCATGGACCGCAATGTCCTTAAACTACCCATGGACCACAATGTCCCTAAACTGGAACAATAGAGCCATGCATGCTCTCTCGCCGGATTTAAACGATCCCATTTAAGTTGATCTTAGCCTTAAATATGGCTAACGTATCCTTAAACCTTCAAACAGACTGGGCTATGAATCTCCCCCAATTAACTCTGGTTCGAGGGTACATCTCTGAACTCCTCTGACATCTGTCGTTGTAATCCTTCAACGTCGTCAGAGAGGTGACGGGTCCCGACGGCCATACATACGATGGACCACTATGTCCCTAAACTGGAACAATGGAGCCCGAATACTCTTTTGTCGGATCTAAACGATCCCGTTAAGTTGATCTTAGTCTTAAGTTAGACTAACGTATCCTTAACAAACGTTTGAGTTGATCTTAGCCTCAAGTATGGCTAACGTATCCTCAAACCAAACCCCCAAACCCAAATCTAAGATAAGACAGATTTGGACTAGTCCACGCCCTACGGGCGACGACATAACTCGGTCTCCGTAAACAATCCACGGGCAACAAAACATAAAGTAAACACACACGACACGAAGTGACCATCTGGAGAAGGAGAAAGTTGTTACCGCGATGCGGTAGCGTAATTAACTGCAGGGGCTTGCGCCTGCAGGGAAAAGCGTCCCCACAATCAAAAACCCCTTAAACGAGGGGGAATCTGACGAAGTCTGCTACATCGGCCGCATCCGTTTAAACCTTCGATACATGGTGCCATAAATCAACTTGGCATCTTCGGAGAGGTGGACGGATAGCACCAATTAGCATCTGCCCCGAATTTCAGGCGAGACAGCCCATGTCTCGGCCGTCCATTCGGAGGGGAACAGATTCTGGCACGCCCGGTGGGACCTTTTCCTCTTTCCACTCCACACTTCGTGTGTCGTGATTCGCGAACCAATCGCGGTTCGCTAATGGTTGCCCTTGGGTTCCAAGATACTAAGAATTGGCATCTTGCTTATTGCAGAAAGCAAAGGATCGATGGCTTCTACTTCTGCGAAATCCTCCAACCGCTCAGACTGCAATTGCGACCAACGCTTTGCCTCGCCAGGAGGTATAGCCTACGGACCCCAAGCTGCTTCGTTATTCATAATGCCGGTGGACCAGGTGACTCAGGCCACTACCGGATTGTTCTTTGGGACTATACTCCCACCAACAAGCTTCGCGGCGCCGGTGCTGACAAGGGAAGCTCTCAAGAAGTCAGTCTTTGATCGTCTTACCCCTGCCGCGGCTCCTCTCAACGAGTCGCCCAATGTCAACGCCTCGATCTTCTCTAGATTGGGCCAGAAATCCTGCGAACTCATCATGGGGCCTACAATCTCAGAGAAGGCTGCTTCTAAGAAAGTGGCCGCTCCTGCCCCCGAAATCGTCAAGGTGGCTTCTCCGGCCAAAAAGTCGGTCTTTACAAGATTGACGGCTTCAGCTCCCGCTCCTGCTGCCCAAAGGACATCAGTCTTTGACAGGCTAACACCAACAGTGACCCCCCACCCACACAGGGGGCCAGACGAAACCATTCTTACCGCTGACCCAACGCCGTCCACTCGACACGCTCGACGTCGCCATTGGCGCCGAGTAAGGAAGGCTGGGGGCAACTCCCCCTCCGGGTTGACTCCATCAGCCCCGATGGCAGAAGTTAATGCTGCTGTTCCAACTGGGAACAGCTTCGAAATGCTAAATAAGGTGCAAAGGAATTCCCCTACTGCAGTGCTAAAGAGGTCTCCTTCCCCATTAAAAAAGGTTGTGGAAATAAAATCAGAACAGCCCCGATCCCCTCAATGGCTGTCTTCCAAAATCTATAAGGTTTGGCGGCAGGCCCGAGACTCGATCATCGATCCAAACTTCTCCCGCCAGCACAAGAAGCTGAAAATCCAACCGGAAGCTGGTCACCAGGCTAAACCCCAAAAGGCTGTCTGGACGCCCACCTCAACCTCCATGGCTCATAAAAGGAGGAGGTCAGAGAAGATCCCCCAGCCTGCAAAGATGGCTAAAAGCACTGAGCCCAGACGCCCTAAGTCCGGGGGCATGGTGGTGCACACTGTTTATATGGCTTCTGGAAAGGAGGAAAGCCGCACTTCTATAGGCCACCGACCGCTAACCCGATCCGTGACGAAAGCCCAGGAGCAACAACAAAAGCTTCAGGAAATGATGAATGCTATGGCCGCACTTACCGGGCCAAAAGAAAATCCAGAAACGTCCCCAGACGCACGCCAGGAGGAAGAAACCGACGCTGAATTCCTTCGCCGGATACTGGAGAAGAAAGACAAAGAGGCTACCGAACAAGCAGCCAACATACAATGTATGGGCCTTCTCTTCCAAGATATGATAGGAATGATGATCCAACAGGACTTACCCGCCGAGGATCCCCCAATCGTTCTTGAAGACGACCGAGGAGAAACGTCAAATCCACCACCAGCCCTCTCAACGGCCAAGGAGGAGGCAATCTCTAAGGCTGACTTGGTTGACTACATAGCCCAGCAAATCCGGGTTCATCATGCGACTGAGGCAGCTGGTCAGATCGTAAAAATGGGGCGGCGGTATCCGAGCTGGTATGACCAAATCAAATACCCGCCAGGCTATACGATACCAAATTTCCACGTGTATAAGGGGACCGGCAATCCCCATCAACATGTCGCCCAGTTCCGGGCCCTCTGCGGTAACACCGGCGGTGATGATAAACTGTTGCTTCGCCAGTTCGTGGGCAGCTTATCAGAAATAGCGTTCGAATGGTATTCGGAACTCCCGAACGATTCTATCAAGACGTTCGCTGAAATGGAGTTGTTATTCACTCAGTGATTCGCAAGTGCCAGCGAACGCACTCTAATAACAGCATTGATTAACGCCAGGGTAAAACCAGGCGAAACTTGGGTCCAGTATGCTATACGCTGGAGGAATTTGTGGTTGAGATGCGAACAACGCATTGAGGAGGCACCCGCAGTGGGCATGTTCGTGGGGACCCTAGACCCCTACGCAACTATTTCCCAGTTTATGATGTTCTTTAAGCCAACCACATTCCAGGCTTTAATCGACAAGTTGGCTCAGATGGACCAAATGGGTCATAGACCACCTCCCCCAAAGTCGGAACCTCGGAATGACAAGGGTAAAGGAAGGGCAACCTTTGTCGCGAATGCCCAACAACAACCTAACGCCCCGAAACCGGCAGATCAAATGGAAGAAAGACACCGGTATTATAATGAGAAGATGAAACATCCCTACTCGTTCCCACGAGACAAGAAGAAACGGTTATTTGAGCTGGCAATACGCAACAGACTTATAAACCTACCAAATCCAAGGCGACCGCCGCAACCCACCGAGGTGAATAACCCTAACTATTGCCCTTACCATCAAACGGTAAGTCATCCGATTGAAGATTGCTTCGTCTTCAAAGGATGGATTGAAGATCAATACCTCCAGGGGAAGTTTGTACTGTCCGAAAAGTGGAAAGTGAACCCACCACAACCGCATACTCCTAAGAAAGCAGATACACCGGGGGCAACCTGCTCCTTTATTGAAGAAGCTCCATGGGAGGTCGTGCTATCAACTAAAACCAAAAGAATGCTGAGAGACCTTCATGCGTGCCCTGCGATCGAATGGGAGGACCCTCTTGAACCTCAAATTATCGAAGGGATGCTGAAGCCCCGCCCAACTACGAAGACTCGTGATAAGGGCCCAAATACGCACGCCCAACCGTCAAAATCTTCGAAGAAAAAGAAGAAGAAATCCAAGAAGCCCGTGAAGCTTGGAGACGAGCTCACGAACTTGCAGAAGCAAATCGACACGCTGGAAGAGTATAATCAAAAGGCGCGAACTCCTGTCACACTGCAAGAGTTCCTCAACCACATCTTTCAAGAGAGAGATGATTGAGAGAGCTCGTCGGATGAATCCGAAGAGTATGTGGCGAGTTGTAACGTAATCTCCCACTCGTTTACCGATGATGGGAAAACTCTTGGCACTAAGAAGCTGGAGGCAAAGCCTGAACCAGAGCGTGCTTGGCCAACAAATGAAATGGTCAATGCCTTTCTAGACGAAATTAGTCTAAAGAGTAAAGCGGATCAGGAGCGTGAGATGGCAGCGTCAGAAGGAACCAAATGTAGGCGACTGAACGAAAGAGTTGAACTACCCCCGCCAGAGCGAAAGGCATCCGAAGTAGACAAGAAGATATTCAAAACGAGGAAAAGGTTTGCCAAAGCCATGTCAATGGGGATGAAGCTACCACCCTCGGAAGGAAACACACATGATGGGGTGGAGAGGCACCCTGATTATTGCGCGTATCATCGGAAAATCTCACACCCCACGGAGGAGTGCGACGCCTTTAAGATATGGTGGCAAGGATATGTTGCTCGTCGGCAACATGTTAAGCGCATGAAACGCAAGAGCCGTCGGGAGCGAAGAAGTACTGTCGATGGGCACAACAGAACTACTGGCAACTGTTATATGGCTCACGCCGGGGGGTCACAAGTTCTCACCTTTGGGAGCGACTCTGATGAAGAAATGGCTTTGGGCCCTCTCTTTAAAGAATCCGTTTTAGGGAAAGAGGAGAAATCGAAGGCCTGCGAGAACATTCAGCTGCGCAATCGCACACTCCCAGAAAAGAATCTCGAGCCCGTGAGTAGAAAAGATAAGGGAAAGGAAAAAGTCACTGAAGATATCACTTTAGATGATCAAGTCATGAAAGAGCTGGCTGCCAAAGACCCTCCTAGGAAGGGTAAGGTGGACTATAACATCCTAGCGCACCTAAGGAAGCTACCTTCTCAGCTTAGCATTCTCGATGCCCTTCTATTATCAAAAGAAGCGCGAGACTCATTAATTAAGGCGTTACAAGCACCTGAGCAATTCCAAGCCTTCCTCGCCACTGAAAGGATGAAGGATGAACTGGAGGAAGTGCATACGGCCGACATCACTTTCTGTGACGAAGACCTCCTTTTCGGGACGTGCGACCACAACCGTCCCCTATATGTCTCTGGATACTGCCATGATATCAAGATAGGCAAGATCCTGGTGGATAATGGATCCTCCGTCAATCTCCTTAATGTTCGGGTGTTGAAGGAAATCTGCATGAGTGTGCAACACCTCGCTCGTGACAAAATTACTATCTCCGGTTTCGATTCACAATCGTTACGGACTCTCGGATCTGTGATACTAACATTACGCTTTGGACTTCTCATCACAGACATCAAATTCCATGTCATTGACGCCAAGACCTGCTACAACGCCTTGCTCGGTCGTCCTTGGCTACACGAGTACAACATCATCCCTTCTACACAACATCAGTGTATGAAGTACTTTAAGGATGGTTTCGAGTATACCGTAACAGGAGAGTTAAACCCATTTTCCGTGAACGAAGTCCGCAAATATGAAGATGCGAAGTACTTTTTGCCAGATTTCGAGGATACAGAAAGGTGTCGCAACCCGGAGAACAAAACCGCCGCCACCATCCCTGTTTTCGGGAGCGATACAGAAGAAGAGGAAGAGATAGTTTATGCCGGGCCATCCCAACGCAACAACCTGGGGACGCCCGCCCCCATGTTGGTCTTCGGAAGTGATTCAGAAGATGAAGTTAATGCCGTGTTCTCCAATCGGCTGTCAATACAAGCACCCCCTGGCGATGACCATAGTTTGCAAATCACCATGGTACCACGAGAACACTACAAGGAGCTCGACACACTTCAAGCTCACAATGTGCAGGACCTGCAAACATTTTACGTCCCTCCTAGGCAAAGGGGTGAGAAGGTGATCCTATTCTACCGGTCCTCAGAGTCAAAAATAGAGAAAGAGATCTGGCATGGCGCGGATGCTACACTCGACAGGATCCAACCCATCCGTCTGCCCAGATACTATACAAATGGATTAAAGAAGCTATTGAAGCGCCAAGGAGTACCCTTAAAACAGACTGTTCGGCAGGCTCGGTTCTACAATAAGATTTGGGATGTCCCTGGGACTCAACGCAAATTGCCCAACGGGAAAATGGAAACACTCGGGCTTGGATACGCGAGAACCGGAAAATGGGAACGGGCTCACAGCAGCTACGCTATATATACCTTTGATGAAGAAGAGTATGCCCTGTCAGGAGATGCCAACCCCTCATCGAAACTAGACCCCGCGATTGAAGCGCCGAGTCCGTCGTTTGAAGAACGAATGGACAAGCCTATCAGGAAAGTGGGTCAGAAAGCTCGGGAAGACCATAACCGCGAAATAGCCATCTACGAGAAGGCCAGGACGCAACTTCTATTTCAACAAGCTGCAAAAGACAAAGATGTTCGTCTTTGTCAACCTGTTGTACGAAAGGCCCGATGCGGAGACGGAAATAAATCAAGAAGCGAAAAGAGGAACCGACAACAACGACGCAGGATTAGAGGGTTACGTGATCGGGTATTGCACGGCTCGGATTTGTCCCTCATGAAGAAGATGAGTCGAGCGTACTCCTTCCCCCGAAACAAGACGGAAAGGTTACTCAAGCTCGCTATAAAACATCAAATGATCGCGCTTCCAGAGTCTAGACACCCTGAGCAAGCTAACAAGGCTTCTCGTCTGAGCTATTGCTCTTATCACCGAGCCATAGGACATCCTACCGAAGACTGCTTCACCTTCAAGAACTGGGTCGAGGACCAGTACCAACGGGGCAGATTCGCTTTATCCGACGGCTGGAGGGTAACGCCGCTACGAAAGCATGAACTCAAGGCCGCAAGAGCAGAACCGGATCCACCTCAGTCCTGGGAGCGGATTCACACCTGTTATACGATTACGATATTAAAAGAAGAGCCCGAGAACATGTATGACCTTCCCCGGTGCTTTGAGAACAGCGATGATGAGGTGATCTCAGAATTTCCGCCCGCTCCGAAAGAACTGGAAGATGGTATACATACTACTGCAGATAACCTCAAGAAGATTGAGCTGGGATCGGTAGATGACCCGCGACCGACATTTGTCAGCGAGCTGCTATCTGAAAAAAGGGTGGCTGCGTTAAAGAACGTGCTTCTACGGCATAAAGACTGCTTCGCGTGGAACTACTCCGAGATGCCAGGATTAGATCCGGAGATTGCTGTGCATAAATTAGTAATATCCCCGGATATCAAGCCAGTCAAGCAGGCGCCAAGAAGGATGCGACTCGAGCTTGAAATGAGCATCAACGCCGAAGTCAAGAAGCTGATCGATTCTGGATTTATCCAAGAAGTCCAATATCCCGACTGGATCGCCAATATCGTCCCGGTAATGAAGAAGAATGGGACGGTACGCATATGCGTGGATTTCAGGGATCTCAATAAAGCCTGTCCAAAGGATGATTTCCCAGTACCAGTAACCGAGCTAATGATAGATAACACGTCCACTCACGAGGTTTTCTCCTTTATGGACGGTTCGTCAGGATACAATCAGATAAAGATGCATCCCGAAGACCAGAAGCACACCGCTTTCCGGACCCCTTTGGGTATATTCTGCTACAGGGTTATGCCCTTTGGTCTAAAGAACGCTGGCGCTACCTATCAAAGGGCCATGACAAAGATCTTCGACGACCTCATACATGACATCGTCGAGTGCTATATCGATGACCTCGTAGTAAAGAGCATGTCATACGAAGAGCATTTAAAGCATCTGGAGACTGTATTTCAACGCCTTCGGCAATATAATTTGAAAATGAATCCCCTCAAATGCGCATTTGGAGTCTCCTCGGGCAAATTCCTGGGATTCATCGTTCGACACCGAGGTATTGAAATAGATCCGTCAAAGATTAAAGCGATCATGGAAATGCCTCCGCCAAGAACCCTCAAACAGTTGCGGTCTCTCCAAGGGAAGCACGCATACATCCGGCGATTTATCGCCAATCTTTCAGGCAAATGCCGTCCTTACAGCCACCTGATGAAAAAGGGAACTCCATTCGTTTGGGATCACAAATGCCAAGGTGCACTAGACGAGATCAAGCAATACCTGCAGAACCCTCCGGTGTTGGCTGCGCCGGTCAAGGGAAAACCCCTCATTCTTTATACGATCGCCCTCGAAGGTTCCTTGGGCGCATTATGGGCACAAGAGAACGATCAGGGGAAAGAAAGAGCACTCTACTAGTTAAGTCGAGTTCTACTGGGGGCAGAAAGCAACTACTCTCCCATTGAAAAACATTGCTTGGCGTTAATCTTCGCGATAACAAAGCTCAGGCACTATGCATTGGCGCATGAAGTCCGTCTCATTTCAAAAGTGGATCCCCTTAAATACTTGATGTCAAAAGCCATATTGACGGGACGACTCGCTAAATGGGCCCTGCTCTTGATGGAGTTCTCAATAACGTATCAACCTCTCAAGGCAGTGAAAGGCCAGGCCATTGCCGATTTCCTCGCTAAGCACCCGATACCGGCCGATTCTCCTCTGAACTGTGATTTGCCGGACGAGCATGCATTTGATGCGATTGTTAGTGTATATGCCCTAGAGGCCATTACTGTATCATACTAGTATGTATATTACTTGATGGAAGCTTGGGATATTCACAGTTGTACAGACAATCTTGCTCAATATAGTAGTATGCTACTTGGTTTGTCTCTGCTTTAATGTGTACATGTGTGTTTATTTATTATATCACCTATACGCATTAGTAGAGCCCTTAGGATCTTTGCTTGATTACCGGCGTTGTGATGGCGATCACACTCGTGGGGGCTGGGTAATCTACAAGCACATCCTTATACACGTCCCTGGTCGTGGGAGTATCGAGATAGGGCATCGATGCTCCGGAGTAGACTAGCGTATGCGCTTCTCATCCCAGCACGGGAGACGGTCTGTCCCACAGCCGTCAGTACGTCGTACTTGAGATAGTATGCGGGTGCTCGTTGGGTTACGAGTACACTGGACAGGACTCGTCGGGAACTGATGGTTGGTATTATACCTATCGTCAGTTATCAGTTCCCAGGTGACATGAGTACAGCTTAGTCCGCTGACTTGACACTGTCGCTTCGCCTCGAGTGTGTTCCCACTGTTCTTTGATTACTACCCTACCACGGCTCTACTGAGTCGTGCAAACAGATAGTAGTTGGGAGCAGTCCCGAAGCACTTGGAGGCAGTGACGGTTAGACAGGATTCGTCTCTCCCGGTATTGGGGGTGGACATCGCGCTGTGTCTAGGAGAGCCATTACACGAGTAGTCCCTGGCCAGGGCAAGCGAGATATACTGGTAGGTTTCCAGTGTTATCTCAGGGTGTTTTGGGCTTCACTCCGACACGACTTGTACCGCTATTGGGGGACTGACGTTTTACCGCCCCCTAGGCCCGCCATGCGATGTATCAGACGAACAGACCGGACTGTGCGGAGAATGTCACATTCAGACTCAGTAGGAGTTCAGATGGGGTTTCACCTCGTCAGCCTTCTTGTCGGCATCTACCTGGGGACCGTTACGCACAGCTAGTGCCGCTTGCGGTCTGTGGTTAAACCCACTGCCAGCGTAGTGTCGAGTCTTTAGAGTCCCACACAGAGGGTATTCGCCTCTGGGCAAAACAGAGTAGAGGTCGCATGGTTTTGCGACAGGGTTCGTTCTCATCCGCGCACTTGTGCACGTTTGGAGTCCGGACGGATTATACTGGCAGGCTCTGGTTTGAGCCAGATACTGGTATATATATTTGGGGTTGCTTTTATATCTTGGTATTCTTGTTCCTCGGAACGAGAATGCAGGTGTGTATACACAGTTGCTTGAGGCGGAGGATGAGGTATTTCATTAGGGTTTCGGAACGGGTGCGTTTGCACAGTTGACAGTTTTCATTTTCCAAACCCTAATGGATTTATGAATTATCTATTAATAATAGTAATTAAATGAGAATAATGTTATGGTTGATTTTGTTGACTTGTTGACCATGGTTGACTTGTTGACCATGGTTGAATGTTGACCACCATCATGCTTTAAAAAAAGTCCTCCTTGATTCATGCTTACATGAAGCATGGTAGTGGTCATTCCAAATTGCCATCAACTATTCTCATTTTGAATTATTATCATTTAGATAATTCTTTTTCTTTTTGATATGGTTGCAAAAAGAAAATGAGAGCTCATTCTTTCATATCCATTCTCTCTCCTCTCTTCATCTTCTTCTTCCTCTAGCTCAAGGTGATTCCTTCTCATGTGTTGAGATTCCTTCACCTTGAAAAGAAAACAACCCCTAGACACTCTCTACTCTCTCTAGGGTTCAAGGTTTAGCAAGCCGGAAATCCTAGTTCACTCAAAGATCGAGGAAGAGCCCAAAGGTCGAACCTTCGAGGTGGATCCATCTTCGACGGAAGAAGGCGACGAGAAGAGAACCATTCAAGCTTCTACAAAGAACAAGAAAGAAGAACAACAACAAGAAGAGAAGGAGTTCAAGTTTAGGTATAACCATCTTCAAAGTAGCTAACTCTCTTTAGCTAGTATGCTAGTTTAGTTTAGCAAAGATCCGGCTTTTACGGTCCATGTTACAAAGTTCAGAAAAAATTTTGATTTACCGTTTCCGCAACCCCGAAAGTACCGGGAGAGGTAACGTGGACCTAACAGTGGTATCAGAGACTAACTAAACATAAACTAGCTTGGTAGTAAAGTGTATCGAAGTTCGAAACGAAAAAATCGAAAAAACCAAGTTATAAAAACCTGAGTTTCTGTTAAAAAGTTTTCTGGTCAAAACAAAATTTGTTATATCCCAAAAATCATCTCAGGCTTTTTATAAGAAAACCACCAAAAACGATGCAGCAACTCAACCAAAGAGCCGCGCTTCCGCGGCAAGAGCAAGCTCTTGCCGCGGAACCGCGGCCAAGTTGGTGAGTTACTGCATCGATTTTGGTGTAGTGTGTTTCTGACATGGTTTTAGGATTTTTTAGATATATTATATGTGCCCAGACTTTCCAGAATAGAAATTCACTTTTGGGGTCCTATAATTCCGTATTTTTTTCGAACTTCGCTACACTTTGGCTATGTTGGTTATATCTGTGATGTTTGCATGTATTGAACGTCGGCTAATCGCTATAAGACGATTAGTCGGGGTTATACATGATCTGTGTTTGATATTGGAATGTGTATATGAATGTGTTGGACTGTCGCGGGTGAATAGCCGGGGTGGATGTGAGATGAGCTTTTGTTTTTCTTTCATTCATTGTAAATGTAAATTGATGTAATAATATTATTTGTTTGGCCGCACAACCGGGTCGGGGTTGTAGCCGTCATTGTATAATTCTTTTTACTGTTTTTGCTCCTAGGATAGACCCATGGAGGGGGTGCACAAACTACCGAGTACTTGGCGGGTAGTTTGCCGCACCCGTAGGGGTCTTGGGTGGGGTATTTGGCTATTCACCGCGACCGTGTTATCCGCTTTTCGTTCCAGGCTCGAAAGGATTGCGGATTGCTAGTATATCCAATGTATTCATCTGTGATCTGTAATGTCTATCATTGCTTTACTATTTAGGCGTTGCTTATGTTTTACAGACGCGCTAGCCCAGCCCCCGCTCTGTCGTTAGTTAAGTAACCTAACGAGTAATGACGGGGCCCCGTGGCGAATGCGAATGGCATAAGCGTACGTCATATTTTGGTTGTTTTCTGCAATGGTAGGATTAAATGATGGGACGCATTAAAAGAACTAATGCAAGAATATCACGCATTAAAAGAACTAATGCAAGAAAATAAACCTAAAAGACGTTGTTGGAACAATTTTTTCAAAAAGCTGTTATTGCAAGGACGTTCATTTTTGTTTTGCATCGCGGTATTCGGTTATGAATACCCAGCACCTCAGTCGACGAGGCAAGGGCCGAGATCCCTTCACCGGGAGTGACCCCTTGGACAAAAGTTTGCGTCAGGGTAATAACTTCACTATAGTCGATTATTCTTGCTTTGCATCGAGGTATTCATCTTACGAATGCCCAGCACCTCACTCGACGAGGAAAGAGCCGAGATCCCTTCACAGGGAGTGACCTCTTTAGCAAAAAGTTTTTCGCCACTATTTTTTCAAAAGAATACCAGGTTCCTTCAACGATATCAAGTTCATTACGTTAACGGGTTTTTCGCCAAAAACCCAGCCGTAGCCCTCCGTCATTTCTTACAAGTAACACTTAGTATTCGTGCTGCGTTTGTTGACTCCGTCAAGGCGTAGTGTACGGTAGCTAAGTGCTGCTTGTTTGTATCGGTATATGGGATTGATTAGGACAGTCGTATAACCTTGTTGACTCCGTCAAGGGTTATGCGGGTGGGTTTAATGCAATCCAGATAATGACAGGTTGAACTTGACTAGGACCTTTTGATTTGTTGACTCCGTCAAGATCACTTGGGTCCTAGGGGCAAAAACCACATCGGGAGTTTCAAAAGAACTGAAACTTGCAGATTTAGCATACCTTCTGGAGTGTGGTGACTAGAGTGGATTCCATCTAGGTTATCACACAATGACAGTTGGATCCCGATCCCACTGATGAGTTGGTTTACTCTCGGGAGATTATTTCACTTAACGATCAATGCTATAAACCTAGTAGGTGTCTAGAAAGGTGTTAGCGGGGTTACGCCCCCAGGGAAAAGAGGTTCTTTAATTAAGGAACTTCGCGAAAGCGTTGGAAAACCTCCCTCGAAGTACCGACACTAGCCTGGCTGAAAGGTTAAGCAAGTATTGTGACGTGAATTAAAACCCGGCTAGTTCTTCTTTTAAAAGGTTTTAAGAAGGATTTGAGGAAACAGTGGGAGACACCCTGGTTAGATAAATTAATAAACCAATCTAATCTTGCACGAGCATACGCTGAGTGTTTCTTTTCTCTCTCTCCAGGCAGCAACCTTTTCACGCCCTAATCAAGATAATAAAATGTATCGCTTGACCGATCCGAATTCTTATTCGGGACTGGGGAAAGTTGGTTCAGCTCTAACTTGTGACAACAGTCATGAGTATGAGAATGGGAAAGGGGATTGTATGGATTTCCAGGATACCCAGTCGAAGAAGAAGCATGGTTTTGCATCTACTTCAGGTGTTCTTGTAATTGAGAACTGTTTTACGGTCAGCCCTACCTCCTGGGTACTTGATACCGGATCAGGATCTCATATCTGTAATTTATTACAGGGACTGAGAAAAAGTAGGAAAGTTGCACCGGGTGATATGTCGCTCAGAGTAGCGAACGGAGCACAAGTTTATGCGGCAGCCGTCGGTGAATATCACCTAGTATTGCCAAATGGCAAGACTATGATTTTGAACGATTGCTACTATGTACCCTCTATGGTTTGCAACATCATATCAGTTTCTTTACTCGATAAAGATAGATATAAGTTTGTTCTTGAAAAGAATATCATGAACATTTACCTTGATAAGGTACTGGTTGCAGAGGGTACACTGTTTAATGGTATCTACGTTCTTAATCAGAATACAGTTCTCAACATACAAAACACACGCAAGAGGAAGAATTCAGATACGAATGAATCCTACTTGTGGCATTGTAGACTTGGTCATATCGGAGAGAAAAGACTGAGTAAGTTGCATAAAGATGGACTCTTGAATGCGTTCGAGTTTTCATCTTATGAAACTTGTCAGTCTTGTCTCAAAGGAAAGATGACCAAATCTCCGTTCACCGGACATGGAGAAAGAGCAGCAGAGCTCTTGGGACTCATACATAGTGATGTATGTGGTCCGATGTCTATACATGCAAGGGGTGGGTTCTCGTACTTCATCACATTCACTGACGATCTCTCTAGGTTCGGATATGTGTATCTGATGAAACACAAATCTGAAGCTTTTGAGAAATTCAAGGAATTCAGAAAGGAAGTAGAGAACCAGACAGGCAAAAGTATCAAGATCCTCCGGTCTGACAGGGGAGGGGAGTACTTAAGCACGGAATTCCTAGATTACTTAAAAGAGAATGGTATTCTCTCTCAGCTTACTCCTCCTTATACACCACAGCACAACGGTGTTTCGGAGCGGAGGAATCGTACCCTATTGGATATGGTTCGCTCCATGATGAGTAGTGCTGAGTTGCCTCTTTCATTTTGGGGACATGCGCTTCAGACAGCGGCGTACCTATTGAACTATGTTCCATCCAAATCAGTGCCTAAGACTCCATATGAAATATGGAGTGGAAGGAATCCGTATCTTAAGCGATTTAAGATATGGGGTTGTCCAGCCTATGTGAAAACACAGAAACCGGACAAGTTAGAGGCACGGTCAGTTCTCTGTAAATTTGTGGGATATCCTAAAGACTCATTAGGATATCTGTTCTACCACACTGAGGAACAGAAGGTGTTTGTATCTCGCCACGCCACCTTCTTAGAAAGGGAGTTTCTTGCAAAAGAAACTAGTGGGAGTTCGGTAGAACTGGAAGAAATTCAGCGACCACAAAATGTAACTGAAAATTTGGAGGAACCGCTAGATTCAATAACCCCAAACGAACCTCAGCCACTCCGCAGATCTGGTAGGATTTCTCATCCGCCCGAGAGATACTACGGTTTTCTCATAGACGGGGATCGAGAGGATTGCATCTTGGAAGAAGATGACCCTACCAGTTTCAGGCAGGCCATTATCAGTAGGGACTCTGATAAGTGGCAGGAAGCAATGCAATCCGAAATGGAGTCCATGTACGCCAATAAAGTGTGGACCTTGGATATTGCTCCACCTGGGGTAAAACCCGTTGGATGCAAATGGATCTACAAAAGGAAACTTGGTGTAGATGGGCAGGTGGAAACCTATAAAGCTAGACTCGTTGCAAAAGGTTTCCGTCAAAGACCTGGTTTGGACTATGACGAAACTTTTTCTCCGGTGGCTATGCTCAAATCCATTCGGATCCTACTTGCCATTGCTGCCTTCCATGACTATGAAATCTGGCAGATGGATGTTAAAACGGCTTTCCTAAACGGTTGTTTGGAAGAGTGCGTTTACATGAATCAACCAGAAGGTTTCGTAGACAGTGGGAGCAGCGGAAAGGTGTGCAAGTTGCTTAAATCCATTTATGGATTAAAGCAGGCATCGCGGAGCTGGAACATCTGTTTTGATGAGGCAATCAAGGAATTTGATTTCATCAAGAACGAAGATGAACCCTGTGTTTATAAGAAGATTGTAGGACGAACTGTCGTATTCCTAGTCTTGTACGTGGACGACATTCTTTTGATAGGAAATGACATTCCTATGCTACAATCGGTCAAGCTATTTTTGTCACAAAGGTTCTCCATGAAGGACCTGGGTGATGCCTCGTACATTCTGGGGATCAAGATCTATAGAGATAGATCCAAGAGACTATTGGGACTTTCGCAGTCCAGGTACATAGAGACCATACTAAAGAGATTTAGTATGGAGGGTTCCAAGCGCGGTAACATACCCGCATTGCACGGAATTACCCTCTCCAAGAAGATGTCTCCTAAGACTGACGAGGAGAGGGTTCGCATGAGCACTATACCCTACGCTTCGGCGGTAGGATCTATAATGTATGCGATGCTATGTACAAGACCAGATGTAGCTTACGCGTTGAGCACGGTAAGCCGGTATCAGTCAGACCCAGGGGAGGACCACTGGATAGCAGTGAAGAACATTCTCAAGTACCTGAGAAGGACTAAGGAGATGTTCCTGGTTTACGGTAATGGAGACCTCAGGGTCGAGTCCTTTACCGATTCAAGCTTCCAGAGTGACAAAGATGACAGCAAGTCTGTCTCGGGTTTTGTGTTTACCCTCAACGGAGGGGCGGTATGTTGGAGGAGTTCCAAGCAGGATACCGTCGCAGACTCGACGATGGAGGCTGAATACATTGCTGCAAGCGATGCCGCAAAGGAGGCGGTCTGGATTAAGAAGTTCATTAGTGAACTTCAGGTGGTTCCGTCCATTGTAGACCCAATACCTTTGTATTGCGATAACAATGGGGCTATAGCTTTAGCGAAGGAACCAAGGTCCCATCAGAAATCCAGGCACATCTTAAGGCGGTATCACCTGATCAGGGAGATCATTGATCGACAGGAGATCGAGGTGCGGAGAGTGGATACAAAGGACAACACTGCGGACCCATTCACAAAGGCTTTACCCCAGACTCAGTTCGAGCGGCTGATCGAGATGATAGGTCTTCGATACGCCAGTACATGGCCTTAGTGCAAGTGGGAGATTGTTAGTGTATATGCCCTAGAGGCCATTACTGTATCATACTAGTATGTATATTACTTGATGGAAGCTTGGGATATTCACAGTTGTACAGACAATCTTGCTCAATATAGTAGTATGCTACTTGGTTTGTCTCTGCTTTAATGTGTACATGTGTGTTTATTTATTATATCACCTATACGCATTAGTAGAGCCCTTAGGATCTTTGCTTGATTACCGGCGTTGTGATGGCGATCACACTCGTGGGGGCTGGGTAATCTACAAGCACATCCTTATACACGTCCCTGGTCGTGGGAGTATCGAGATAGGGCATCGATGCTCCGGAGTAGACTAGCGTATGCGCTTCTCATCCCAGCACGGGAGACGGTCTGTCCCACAGCCGTCAGTACGTCGTACTTGAGATAGTATGCGGGTGCTCGTTGGGTTACGAGTACACTGGACAGGACTCGTCGGGAACTGATGGTTGGTATTATACCTATCGTCAGTTATCAGTTCCCAGGTGACATGAGTACAGCTTAGTCCGCTGACTTGACACTGTCGCTTCGCCTTGAGTGTGTTCCCACTGTTCTTTGATTACTACCCTACCACGGCTCTACTGAGTCGTGCAAACAGATAGTAGTTGGGAGCAGTCCCGAAGCACTTGGAGGCAGTGACGGTTAGACAGGATTCGTCTCTCCCGGTATTGGGGGTGGACATCGCGCTGTGTCTAGGAGAGCCATTACACGAGTAGTCCCTGGCCAGGGCAAGCGAGATATACTGGTAGGTTTCCAGTGTTATCTCAGGGTGTTTTGGGCTTCACTCCGACACGACTTGTACCGCTATTGGGGGACTGACGTTTTACCGCCCCCTAGGCCCGCCATGCGATGTATCAGACGAACAGACCGGACTGTGCGGAGAATGTCACATTCAGACTCAGTAGGAGTTCAGATGGGGTTTCACCTCGTCAGCCTTCTTGTCGGCATCTACCTGGGGACCGTTACGCACAGCTAGTGCCGCTTGCGGTCTGTGGTTAAACCCACTGCCAGCGTAGTGTCGAGTCTTTAGAGTCCCACACAGAGGGTATTCGCCTCTGGGCAAAACAGAGTAGAGGTCGCATGGTTTTGCGACAGGGTTCGTTCTCATCCGCGCACTTGTGCACGTTTGGAGTCCGGACGGATTATACTGGCAGGCTCTGGTTTGAGCCAGATACTGGTATATATATTTGGGGTTGCTTTTATATCTTGGTATTCTTGTTCCTCGGAACGAGAATGCAGGTGTGTATGCACAGTTGCTTGAGGCGGAGGATGAGGTATTTCATTAGGGTTTCGGAACGGGTGCGTTTGCACAGTTGACAGTTTTCATTTTCCAAACCCTAATGGATTTATGAATTATCTATTAATAATAGTAATTAAATGAGAATAATGTTATGGTTGATTTTGTTGACTTGTTGACCATGGTTGACTTGTTGACCATGGTTGAATGTTGACCACCATCATGCTTTAAAAAAAGTCCTCCTTGATTCATGCTTACATGAAGCATGGTAGTGGTCATTCCAAATTGCCATCAACTATTCTCATTTTGAATTATTATCATTTAGATAATTCTTTTTCTTTTTGATATGGTTGCAAAAAGAAAATGAGAGCTCATTCTTTCATATCCATTCTCTCTCCTCTCTTCATCTTCTTCTTCCTCTAGCTCAAGGTGATTCCTTCTCATGTGTTGAGATTCCTTCACCTTGAAAAGAAAACAACCCCTAGACACTCTCTACTCTCTCTAGGGTTCAAGGTTTAGCAAGCTGGAAATCCTAGTTCACTCAAAGATCGAGGAAGAGCCCAAAGGTCGAACCTTCGAGGTGGATCCATCTTCGACGGAAGAAGGCGACGAGAAGAGAACCATTCAAGCTTCTACAAAGAACAAGAAAGAAGAACAACAACAAGAAGAGAAGGAGTTCAAGTTTAGGTATAACCATCTTCAAAGTAGCTAACTCTCTTTAGCTAGTATGCTAGTTTAGTTTAGCAAAGATCCGGCTTTTACGGTCCATGTTACAAAGTTCAGAAAAAATTTTGATTTACCGTTTCCGCAACCCCGAAAGTACCGGGAGAGGTAACGTGGACCTAACAGCGATTAGCGGAGGTAGCACCCGATGGGAACTCTATTTCGATGGAGCGTCCTCCATAAAGAAACAGAAACAAGGTATCCCAATGATCAAATCGGGGATAGGCCTCGTCTTTGCAACTCCACAAGGAGGGATAATGCGCTTCGCCTTCTCCTTAACAGAGCCGAGGACAAACAATGAAGCTGAATACGAAGCTCTGATAGCAGGCCTCGAAATCGCCATCGACCTGGGAATTGAAGACCTCCTTATATACGGGGATTCTCAACTGGTCGTTAGTCAAGTAAATGGTGACTACCAAACGTGCAAACCGGAGTTGGTGAAGTACGGCGAAAAGGTGCAACAACTATTGACCCAAATTCCCTTCTATACTTTGGAGAACATACCGCGCGCGGAAAACAGCAAAGCAGACGCGTTGGCCAAACTTGCTAAAGAGTTGGCGGACGAAAACCTCGATGATGTAAGAATCGTGGTACAAAGCCGTCGAGTGCTCGCCCCGGCAGAAATACCTCCGGAATTATATAAAGAAAAGGGGGCGACTGAGCAGACGACCCTACAAATAAAAGACCGTGAGAAGGCTGAGGACTGGAGGGAAGTCTTCATAGACTACTTTAAGTCCCACCGAATGCCCAAAGAAGCGTCCTCAAGACATCAGCTCATGAAACGAGCTCTATCTTTCGCTTTCGTCAACGATACTCTATACAAGAGATCGTTTGATTCTCTATGGCTGAGATGCTTAGGACCTGACGAAGCAGAAAGAGTCATTCAGGAAGTTCACGACGGACTTTGCGGTTCTCACCAAGCAGGCCTAAAGATGAAGTTAAAAATTAAACGGATGGGTTATTACTGGCCCACGATGATCCAGGACTGCCTCGAGTATGCGAAGCAATGCCACTCGTGCCAGATTCATGGAGACTTTATCCACCAACATCCGAATCCACTACACCCAACGGTGGCTAGTTGGCCATTCGAAATGTGGGGGACTGACATAGTCGGCCCCATTGAGCCAGCATCGTCCCGGGGACATCGTTTTATCCTGGCGACAACTGATTACTTCTCCAAATGGGCAGAAGCAGTACCACTGAGGGAAGTGAAGACGGAGAATATCCTCCATTTCTTCAAGACGCACGTCATCTATCGGTTTGGAACCCCACGGCGGATTATCTCCGATAATGGGCCAGCCTACCGAAGCCATAAGATTAGCCGCTTCGCGCAGCCGCACAATATAGACTGGAGATATTCTTCAGTTTACAACCCACGAGCTAACGGTCTGGCCGAGGCCTTCAATAAGACTTTGACGAAGATCATAAAAAAGACCGTTTCTCGGAATAAGAGAGACTGGCACGAGAGGCTGCAAGAAGCCCTTTGGGCTTATCGAACTACATTCAAGTCGGCCACGAACACAACGCCGTACGCGTTGGTATTTGGGACGGAAGCAGTGCTCCCCCTCGAGATAGAGTTACCCTCTCTACGAGTGGCAGTCCACCACGAGCTGACGGACGAAGAAAATGCTCACCTTCGGCTTGAGGAGCTTGATGCCCTCGACGAAACCCGGCTCATAGCGCAACAACATCTAGAAGCCTACAAAGCAAAGATGACGCGCTCGTATGAAAGATTGACCAGGCCGAGGACATTCCGCCAAGGCGAACTCGTACTAGTGGTCAAAAGACCTATGATCCCCAATCGTGCCAAACGGGGAAAATTTGAGCCAAACTATGAAGGCCCGTACATCATAGACAAGGTCTACCAGGGTGGAGCCTATCTACTCATGGACATGCACGGTGAAAGGCCTTTCAGGCCAATAAACGGCCGCTTCTTAAAGAAATACTATGCTTAATGAGCCACAGCCTGGGTCAATGATAGATGACGACGACTATGTCCGCTCGCTATCTTCCTAAACTCAGACTTTATAAGCAACAGCCGGCCTTCCCATAACGATGGACCGAAATGTCCTTAAACTAACGATGGACCGAAACGTTCTTAAACTAACGATGGACCGAAACGTCCTTAAACTAACGATGGACCGAAATGTCTTTAAACTAACGACGGACCGAAACGTCCCTAAACTACTACCGCAACATCCTTAGGCTGAAGAGATAAAAAAAAGGAGAAAAATAAAATGAAAAGAATAAATAAAAACGGTATGTCCATAAGCAAAAAGGGCATGGATGAAAACCCGGAAGGGCTCCGTGAGTAAAAACAGCAGGGCTACCGGCGAGTGTTCGTGAAAACCCGAAAGGGCGCGGCCTCGTAAAAAAAAAGGAGAAAAAGAAAATGAAAAGAATAAATAAAAACGGTATGTTCATAAGCAAAAAGGGCACGGATGAAAACCCGAAAGGGCTCCGTGAGTAAAAACAGCAGGGCTACCGGCGAGTGTTCGTGAAAACCCGAAAAGGCGCAGCCTCGTAAAAAAAAAGGAGAAAAAGAAAATGAAAAGAATAAAAAAAACGGTATGTCCATAAGCAAAATGGGCACGGATGAAAACCCGAAAGGGCTCCATGAGTAAAAACAGCAGGACTACCGGCGAATGTTTGTGAAAACCCGAAAGGGCGCAATCTCGTTAAAAGACACTTATAAGGTCCTCTCGACCTTGTAAGAAGAAACCACCCGCGTGAGATCCTTACGACTCACAAAGGAGCAACACACTTAGGAATCCTCACGATTCCTAAGGAGAAAATACACTTGCAAGATCCTCACGACTCGTAAGGAGAACTCTCTTATGGGACCCTCACGGCTCATGAGATTTGAAAGTCTTAAGTTACAGAAACCTAAACCTGTTCTTAAGCAAATCCCCCACAACCTTCGATGCTGCCCTACAAGTGGCTCAATACTGACCCTTGTATACAATCCACGGGCGCGAATAAACATTTCCCCAG
Source organism: Agapanthus africanus (assembly GCA_030015575.1). Lineage (NCBI taxonomy): Eukaryota > Viridiplantae > Streptophyta > Magnoliopsida > Asparagales > Amaryllidaceae > Agapanthus > Agapanthus africanus. The sequence goes on from JASDDO010000029.1 coordinate 423,029,422, forward strand.
CAAAGTCCAACCCTTGTAGGTCCTCTCGACCCATAAGAAGAAAGCCCTCTTGTAGGATCCTTACGACTTACAGAGGAACACACACTTAGGAATCCTCACGATCCCTAAGGAGAAAATACACCTGCAAGATCCTCACGACTTGTAGGGAGAAATACCTTTGTGAGACCCTTACGGCCCATGAAGTCAAAAGCCTTGGTCGACAGGACCCTTAATCCTGTTTGCTGAGCCACCTTTGTTCAACATCGATAAAGGCAAATGATGATTCGCTCCCGGCAACATTCCAGTCGCAGCGATACTGATGCTAAGATTGGTATCAGATCCCAAGTTCCACACTCGCGATATATATAAAAAAAAATCAGCGAGCCAAAAATGCATATGAAATAGCCGAAATGATGGGGCAACTTACAATAAAAAAAACAGCAAGTAAAAATGTATGCATGAAAAATAACCGAAATGATGGGGCAACTCGCAATAAAAAGCAGCGAGTAAAAATGAAATAATAGCCGAAATGATTGGGCACCGCGAAAAAATAGCCGAAATGATAGGGCAATCGCGACCTTCGCGATATAAAAACTGAAATGATAGAGCATCGCGGAAAAAGAAATAAAATAAGAATAAAATTTATGCCCTACAGGTGATGTTACATCAACCCCTGTATACAATCCAGGGGCGCGAACAAAAAAGAAAGAAAGGGAACATACCTCCCCCCAGGTTTCATCATAAGAAGAAGAAAAATCTCGACGGGCCACAAGCAACCTAGAGATCATCCCAACACTCGTCTCGTAACAACGGACACAACTTCAAGCTAAGCGGAACAACGGCAACTCCCAGTTCCATAGCTCGGCGGTATACATATCGCCAACAGTCAAACCACCATCCCGTGAAATGCGGATACAATCGACAAAATTCCTGGTTACGTGGAACGCGGATAACATCACTCTTTGACCCCGTGGAAAACGTCCAGAGCGGATCCTGGTCCTCGCAGAGCACGACAGTGAACCCGTGTGAAGCATCCAGAGCGGAGCCTAGTCCTCGCCAAGCACGGCAGTGAACCCGTGTGAAGCATCTAGTGCAAAATTCCTGGTTACGTGGAACGCGGATAACGTCACTCTTTGACCCCGTGGAAAACGTCCAGAGCGGATCCTGGTCCTCACAGAGCACGGCAGTGAACCCGTGTGAAGTATCCAGAGCGGAGCCTAGTCCTCGCCGAGTACGGCAATGAACCCGTGTGAAGCATCTAGTGCAAAATTCCTGGTTACGTGGAACGCAGATAACGTCACTCTTTGACCCCGTGGAAAACGTCCAGAGCGGATACTGGTCCTCGCAGAGCACGGCAGTGAACCTGTATGAAGCATCCAGAGCGGAGCCTAGTCCTCGCCGAGCACGGCAGTGAACCCGTGTGAAGCATCTAGTGCAAAATTCCTGGTTACGTGGAACGCGGATAACGTCACTCTTTGACCCCGTGGAAAATGTCCAGAGCGGATCCTGGTCCTCGCAGAGCACGACAGTGAACCCGTGTGAAGCATCCAGAGCGGAGCCTAGTCCTCGCCGAGCACGGCAGTGAACCCGTGTGAAACATCTAGTGCAAAATTCCTGGTTACGTGGAACGCGGATAACGTCACTCTTTGACCCCGTGAAAAACGTCCAGAGCAGATCCTGGTCCTCGCAGAGCACGGCAGTGAACCCGTATGAAGCATCCAGAGTGGAGCCTAGTCCTCGCCGAGCACGGCAGTGAACCCGTGTGAAGCATCTAGTGCAAAATTCCTGGTTACGTGGAACGCGGATAACGTCACTCTTTGACCCCGTGGAAAACGTCCAGAGCGGATCCTGGTCCTCGCAGAGCACGACAGTGAACCCGTGTGAAGCATCCAGAGCGGAGCCTAGTCCTCGCCGAGCACGGCAGTGAACCCGTGTGAAGCATCTAGAGCAAAATTCCTGGTTACGTGGAACGCGGATAACGTCACTCTTTGACCCCGTGGAAAACGTCCAGAGCGGATCCTGGTCCTCGCAGAGCACGGCAGTGAACCCGTGTGAAGCATCAGAGCGGAGCCTAGTCCTCGCCGAGCACGGCAGTGAACCCGTGTGAAGCATCTAGTGCAAAATTCCTGATTACGTGGAACGCAGATAACGTCACTCTTTGACCCCGCGGAAAACGCCCATAGCAGAGCCTGGTCCTTGCCAAGCACGGCAGTGAACCCGTGTGAAGCATCCCGAGCAAATACCGGACTGTGGAGTCCTTAAACCCATGGACTATGATGTCCTTAACCTCGACCGTGATGTCTTAAAACTAACGATCAACCACCCCGATTCCCTACGGATTTTGCCTTGGTTTAAGGGTACATCTCTTCACTCCTTTGATACCTGGCGTTGTAATTCTTCAACGTCTTCAAAGAGGTGACGGGTCCCTGCAACCAAACATCAGACTGTGGAGTCCCTAAATCCACGGACTATGAGGTCCTTAACCTTGACCGTGATGTCTTAAAACTAACATCGGACTGTGGAGTCCCTAAATCCACGGACTATGAGGTCCTTAACCTTGACCGCGATGTCTTTAAACTACAATACCTGGAGAAACCCCTGACTCCGTAAAACACGGACAAGGGTGACCACATCCGGCACCTACAAATCCTCACGACCTGTAAGGAAGAAAAACTCTCTTGTGAGATCCCTACGACTCTCAAGGGAAAACCCGCTTAAGGATCCTCACGATCTTTAAGAAGAACTTGCACCTATAGGATCCTCTCGACCCATAGGGAGAAAAACTCTTTATGAGACCCTTGTGGCTCATAAAATGCAAAAGCCTTAGGAAGCAGATCCTAACCCTGTATCCTAAGCCATCACTGTCCTGCGAGGAGATCAAGATGGAATATCCGCAGAATACATTCAATGAAAAGGGGACACACCATTGAGAGGAAAAATGTATCTTTTATTCATAAGCCAAAATGGATACAAAGTACAATTCATGAAAGAAACAAAAAGAAAGATACTCTTATCAATGAGTATGTACAAAAAAAAGGAGAAAAGATACAAGTCCTCAAGCCGGCGGGCGGTGCAATAATTTTACCAGCTCATCGTTCTGTTGCTGAGCCACGGCTTCATGACGCAAGATCTCCAGAAGACGAGCCTCCGCCTGAGCCTGCTGAGCCTGATACGAAGCAAGCCGAGCTTCGAGCTATTTCTCAGTGGCTTTATGAGCCTCGAGCCTCCCACGAGTGAACGTGGCAGCTTTATCGAGAGCCACCACCTCTTTTATGGACTCCTGGAGCACTCGCCAAAGTTCGTACGGTTTGTTGGCCTTGGCCATGAGGCTGGCCTGAAGCTTGCTTAGCGCCTTAGAGGCCAATTCCCTCTCCGAGAACTTGCGGCCAAGCCTCTTCTCGCATGACGTCATGTTGGCCGCACATCGTGCTATCAGACCCCCCAACTCCGCTTTTGCAGCCACGGCTTCCGAGGAAAGGCGAGAACATTCGAGAGCGTACAAACAAGCCTCCACCTTCCTACAGAACTCTACCCAGACCTGCACCACCTCCTCGCTATGATAGGTGGCGAGAAAAGGAAGAGAGCCGTTAGCTTCAGCGGCAAACGCTTCGGCTGTAATCGCGCTGCCAGCACGGAGCTCCTCAATGAAAGATGATAGGGAGACAAGGCTCAATTGGGCCAAGCGTTCTGAAGCCTGCAAAGCGTAAGGACCGGGCGGCATCACGATGCGCGATTCCAAAGCCATGGAGACTGGCAGGGCTGTTCAAATTTGGCAAATGTTAGTAAAACTCTTAAACACAGAACGAACGGGACTATAATAAAAATGTCACTCACCGACAGTCATGCAAGTAGGAGCTGAAGGTTCCCCTGGCCCTTCAACAACCTCGACCTCATCGTCAGCTTCCAAAACTATAAGAGACATCAACGTCATTTCGCGAAATAGTAACAATGCTATGGCAAAAAAAATGGCGAATGACGCTAACCTTGCCCAGAGGAAAGGACAATACGCTGAGGGGAGATCGCCTGCGGAGCTGCCATCTCCAATAAATGTTGAAATGACTGTCGAGGCGACAGATCAGCGATAGTGGCCGCCAAACCGCGCAATTCTGGGAAAGATAAAAAGTTTAGACTATGAAAGGGTTGATAAATTAAAACGCAAAGGGATACCTTCAACACTCCTCCCATTCTGAGCCGGGGGGATAGCAGCTTCAACGGTCTCCGCCGTGACCTCAAGCTCCAACAAAGGAAGAGTAGTCCCGACTACCTCTCTTCCAGTTTCTAGGCCGCCCTCAGTAAGAGTCTTTGGGGCGGCGACCTCCAAAGGAGCCTCCTCCAAAGGAGCCTCCCCCAAAGGGGCGAGCGCTCCCTGATCAAGAACCGCCGCTGGAGGTTCTACCATGAGAGGAGCAGCCTCATCAGCCCCCTCCACATCAAGCAAGGCTTCATTGAGAATTCCGGCGGGCTTTAGCTTTAATGGGCCCGTAGAGAGCTCCTCCAGCGTCGAAGATTCTGCACGATTCAAATAAAAATAATGGTACATATGCACGGGCATAAATAATCGGAAAGACTACAAAAGGAACACAACGCACCTATACGCAAAGAAGCCCTCAATATGGCTTCTTCAAGCCGCTGCTCCTTCTCAAGGAGGTAGGCTCGCCGGGGTTCAAGGGTAGACTCATGACCGCCGATCCATAAAGAAAGTGCATCAGCTGCGTCTTCTGAAGCGGCCTGCTTCAAAGCCCTTTCCCCCCATTCCTCCAGAGGGCCGATAAATCGCCGCCGAATCCACGAAGGGTCTTCGTAAAAAATTACGGCGGGGTAAGATTTCTTCGGAACCTTGGCGTTATGAGACGCGTCTTTTGAACGCCGTATGGCCTCAGCCAACTGCGCGGCCTCCTCATCAACCGAACTCGGGAAGAGAAGCCCAGCGTCTGACTCTTGCAGGGCCAATGGTTCGTCTTCAAGCATAGGCTCAGACTCCGCCACAGAATCAAGCGGGGTGGTGGCCGCTTTCCTCCGCCGTTTAGACCCAGAGCCGGTCGCTGAGGATGACCGCTTCCTCCCTCGTGAAGCCTTAGGGCGGCGCTGCCCACATCGCCCTCAGCGCCCTCATCCCTGTTACTCTCACTCGGTGCCACAACCGAGGATGACATCGCCATTGTCGACGCCACAGGGGCGGTGCCGCCACCGGCAGGGGTGCTACTACTGGGGCCCGTTTACCCCGCGATCGAGAACCCAAGGGCATACCAGCTGTTGGAGTAAGGTATACCCCTGACTCCCCCGGAATAAGCGCGGTGCCAATCTCCCTCAAAGGGAAGCGGACCGGAACCCTCGGTCGTAACTTAGCACCCGAAACCTGAGGAGGGGCGTCGTGACCAAGAAGCACCCTTCTTTCTTCAAGAATAATTGGGCCGATCCGATGAAGATACCAGCCCGTAAATGCACCCATACACCGGGGCATGTACTCGGCTTCAGGGACCATGAAACGGGAGCCGGTGTTCAGCCTCATGAAATGATGAGCGGCATCGCGAACAGCATCGAGCGAAGGGATCGGGGCGACTATAAAAGCCTCGAAAGGAATACCCTGGTCGTATCCAAGCTGCCGGGCGAATCGATGCGGATTGTACCGCATAAAAAGAGCTGCGCTGTCCTGGCGAAACACCAAGTAGCCCGGTCTAATTGTATACAAATGCGTGGCCTCCCGGGGCTTCAAAGAAGGTGCGTTGTCTTTCGACTGGTCCCAGAGTTGTTGAACGGGACCCGAAGGAGTAGACAAGACCCGATCATTAAAAACCAACCCGCCAGCGGTGGCATGAGGAGAAGTCAGCACCCGAATAGCCCCGAATTGAGTTGGGTCAGCAGCAGAAGCACCCACCAGTCGCATAAGTCGCGGGAAGGGATAGGCGTCGTAAAAGGCGGGCCTCTGATGCATAGCGAAAGCCCCCAGCACATGCATTTCGACCCAGGACGTGAAATAATGAAGCGAAAAGTTCACTACATCCACGCCGGGTGTAGAGGTATTAGCTGCGGTGCCCAATCCATGATAAAGGTGCGCCAAGGCCGGGATGCCGATGGCCAACCGCGTCCCCTCAGCAATACGATGAGCCGGGTAGATGACCGAGGCTCTCATGAAGCGGCGATGCATGGGGATAACGAACCAACTGAGCCAAACACTAACAAACCCCACAAAGAACGTCTCTTCGTCCATGCCTGGGACAGCAATGGATTCAAAAGATATCGGCGACATAATAGGGATGTAGTACTGAGGTAAATCTGATTCAGTGGTCGGCAGCCTCTTCGGACCGAACCCAAAGGGGTCTCCAATGTTGGCAAACTTCGGGGCTGTCTTCGATAAGGCGTCCTCGCGAAGGAAACGAGCAATGAAGCTCTTGAAAGTAACACCTTGTTCTTCGGATTCGGTGAATAAGCGGTCGAAGATACCTAGCGCCTTGATTAAACTGGGGCGCTTGTGGCGAACGGCATTCTCAGCAGACAGGCCGTCAACCTGGGCGGGCTCGGGTTCAAAAACGTACTCGCCAGAAGGCAGCAACTCCTCATACAAACTACCCCTGATTGGCAACCCCGAGATGTCATAGAATTCTGCTAGAGAGATCGAGACCTCGCGATCTCCTAGAATGAAAGTGTTGGTGGGAAGATTCCATTGGTTCAAAAATGCCTTAACCCACCAGGCATGCGGGGACTTATAATGGAATAGTGACGCGTATATGGCCTGATAAAGCCCGACTTTCTGCAACCGCGCACGATGGGCGGAAAGGATGTAGCGAGCCCAGAGAAGGTAGCCCGTAGGATGCCTAGGAGTGAACCCTATCTTATAAATTTGCCCCCACGGGTGGGCCTCACCCTGGCAGATACGCCGTCCCAAGATGTCTATGGCCGGGATCGGATGGTTCGGAATACCGGTCGTCGAAGGCTCTAGCCTCCCCGTTGGAGTCCAGTTGGGCATTTCCACAGCAAAAACCGTCCTCGGAGGGTCCATCGGTAAGAATGGGAAAGTGGGCTCCGTCGGCACCGCGCAAAGAAAACTTCGGCGACCCTGAATAATCTGACTATACCAAGATCCCCATTGAAGAAGGTTGGTGCAGTTCGGGTCATGGGCCCGAATCATCTCCATCGCTTCCTCATCAGATGGTGACTGAGGAAAAGCAGCCTCCGAGCGAGAAAAGGGAAAGCGTGGAACAGAAGCCATCGCACCTGAAATCCAATAAAGGAAGACCGTTAAAAGAAAAGTCAGCAATATATATTCATGCATGAACATGAAGACTAGTTAAAGAAAGCAACAGCAGAGTTTTCTGGGACCATTGGCTACAAAACACATGGGCCCCACAGAATCCGGATGACGGCTCATTAATAATGAGACCAAATGGTTACAATAAAACAAAGGGAATATCCCCATTTAATAAAGAATGATGACCATGCACATTCCCCCCAACAGGATCTGTCTCGGGCTCTGCAATGAATCCAACAAGATCAAAGGAATTAAATTCCCACAGAAGACATCATTACAAAGCCCCTATTTCATTAATTGCAGAAGAACAATCTCGGGCCAAAAGACCCCAAGAAGCCTCCGTGTGAAGAAATCGAGTCCTTCATTGGAATTAAATTCCTTATTAAGAAAAGGGAATTAAATTCCCAGAAAGCATTTTTTGGATGGAATTAAATTCCATGGAGTTGAAACGCCATCATCATCTCCCCAAAGATCATCTAAACTCTAAGAGATCTACAGTACGAAGGTTAGGCGGTTTCATGTTCTTATGGAAAAACTTGAAGAAAAATGGGTTCCTTGTTAAAAAAGAGTAAAAACCCTTGTTTTGGATTTAAAATCCAAAGTAATGTGGAAGTTCGCTGTTTGTCCAAGAACATTACCTGAGGAGGAAGAGTCCTTTTAAACAGAGTTAAACTCTGAAAATGTTTCAAGGCAGAGAACTAAGCTCTGGAAGCGAGAATTAAATTCTCAAGGGAAAAGTTCTCAGAAGAAGAAGATAAGCAAAGTGAAGGCTCTTCTGAAGAGACAGTGGTATTTATAGAAGGCGATGGAAACGTTTCATCTCCCCAAATCCATAAAGGAATCCAACGGTCACAAAAGCTGACAGCGTTGCACTCACGTGCGGACACGTGAGAACAACGCTATGGGGGCATTTTTTTCCTGATTTAAAATCAGAAAAGCTTATGGAAAAAGCTTCAGAGGAGGGTCACGTGCTTACACGTGACTAGCAGTCACGTGTTGGCACGTGACACCTAAAAGTATCGGCAAGGCGAGTTCAGTTTCCCAACTGCATCAAAGAAAGGGGCTTCAGAAAGGGTCATGTGTTCCCACGTGACCTGGGTCACGTGTCGGCACGTGACATTTAAAAGCGGCTTCAAAGGCAAACCGGTTCCCTGATCAGATCAAGGAAAAGGAGGTCACGTGCTCCCATGCGACCAGGGTCACGTGTTGGCACGTGACAATCAAAAGCAGCAGATTTGTTCTCCCGCTAAACCAAGAAAAAAGAGTCCAGACAAGGGTCACGTGCTCACACGTGACCAGGGGTCACATGGTGGCACGTGACGGTTAGGCAGCAACCAGAAGACAAAGCGCAAAAAAGAAAGAGAAGGGCTCATTACAAGGGGGTCACGTGCCCACACATGACCAAGGGTCACGTGGCCGCACGTGACCAGCTTTCAAAGCCCATTTGTTAACAGAATTAAATTCTGAGAAAAACCTCTCAAATCTTTCCAAAAGCAATCGATTGAATTAAAGATTCAAAGGTGATTAAATATCATCTATCTATGGGAAAATCTCGAATTTGGAAAGATTTCCCCTTCAAATTTAACAGAAATAACAAAGGAGAATCCCTGGATTTGAAATCCAATGGTGAATAAAATTCACCTAATAATCCAAAGGTCCAAAACGAATGATGGATGCAAATCAAATCTCTCAAGGAAGATTCGTCAAAAACTAATTGACTCGGCTGCTTCTCCTATAAATAGGAGCCAAGAGACACACAAAAAAGATATATACGCAGAGGGAAGAAAAGGGAGAGAGCCTGGATACTTTGAGGAATTTGGATCTTCTGCAAAAGAAAACCCTAGGTAAGAAAGGGAAGGCTTCTTGAAAGAAAAGAGAATTTAATTCTCAACAGAGTTTAACTCTGATATATAAAACAGAAGAACATATTTCTTCTCTCTTTGATAGAGGATCTGTAAAGTGCACATCTCCCCTTGAAGTTGAGAATTTAATTCTCAATGGGTCGAGATCCTGCCATGCAGATCCAAAACATAGAGAGGGAATGGAAGCACGAGAATTTAATTCTCACAGAACTATAGGAATTTAATTCCTTTAAAATAAAGTTAGGGCTTGACCCTGTGTTATGGGAATTTAATTCCTTCAGAACAAAAAAAAACAGGGTTTAACCCTAATTAAGAACTTAGTTCTGTTGAAACAACGGGAATTTAACTCCCTTAATCATAATTCTTTAACAGAGAATGGGAGTTTGATTCCTTAAAAGCTTTTATTAGGGTTTAACCCTATTCAGTTCTCCTACAGAAAATTCAGAGTTCAACTTTATTCCAGAATATAAATCTTCAGAAGGAAGTGGGAATTTAATTCCTCTGGAATTTTAAGCTTGTATTAGGGTTTAACCCTACGAGGAATTTAATTCCAGAAAAAAAAAGATTAACAGATCTTCTAACAACTACAGGAAAGAAGGGTCACGTGTCACCACGTGACCCCCCATAAAAGATCTACAGAAAGCCCTTTGAGGCAGTGCCTCACGTGACCCACGTGACCCTTGGCAGAAGCTTTAACATACCTCATTTAGACGCCCGTCACGTGATGACACGTGATGCTCCAAAAGAAATGCGATCTCCTCAGAAGAATAAATAGAGGGAGGGCCCTCTCACGTGTTGCCACGTGACCCCTCTTGCCTTAGTGTTTAACACTAAATTGGAACTCCCGAATCCAGTGTTAAAACACTGTTGGGCCTTAGTGTTCAACACTAATCAGAGAACTTTATTTGCAGTGTTCAACACTGATTACCTTAGTGTTTAACACTAATTTGAGATCTCCATTGCCAGTGTTTAACACTGATCTGTTTTGGTGTTTAATACTAATTTGAAAGCCTTGTTGCTGGTGTTTAACACCAATTATCTTTTAGTGTTAAACACTAACTTGTTAATCTCATTCCCAGTGTTCAACGCTGATTGGTCTGTAGTGTTTAACACTAGGCATTAGCCCAATTGGCTAAATGGCCAGAGACAAGGTCTCTCCTTTAATGGACCAACAGGAAGCCAATATTCCAGACATGATTGGACTTAGCCCAAGCTGGCCGTAAGTCCTCAATTCGTAATTAACTGGGCTAGTGGGCTCATAACATAATTAATTGGTCTTGATCCCAAATTGGGCCAAGGACTATTTAATCCACTCCGGTTCCAGGGTACATCTCTTCACTCCTTTGATATTTGGCATTGTAATCCCTCAATGTCTTCAAAGAGGTGACGGGTCCCGATGACCACATATTGATATGGACTGTGGGGTCCTTAAACCCATGGACTACGACATCCTTAACCTTGACCGAGATATCTTAAAACTAACAATGGACTGTGGGGTCCTTAAACCCACGGACTACGACGTCCTTAACCTTGACCGAGATGTCTTAAAACTAACAATGGACCGCAATGTCCTTAAACTACCCATGGACCGCAATGTCCTTAAACTACCCATAGACCGCAATGTCATTAAACTACCCATGGACCGCAATGTCCCTAAACTGGAACAATAGAGCCATGCATGCTCTCTCGCCGGATTTAAACGATCCCGTTTAAGTTGATCTTAGCCTTAAATATGGCTAACATATCCTTAAACCTTCAAACATACTGGGCTATGAATCTCCCCCAATTAACTCTGGTTCGAGGGTACATCTCTGAACTCCTCTGACATCTGTCGTTGTAATCCTTCAACGTCGTCAGAGAGGTGACGGGTCCCGACGGCCATACATACGATGGACCACTATGTCCCTCAACTGGAATAATGGAGCCCGAATACTCTTTTGTCGGATCTAAACGATCCCGTTAAGTTGATCTTAGTCTCAAGTTAGACTAACGTATCCTTAACAAACGTTTGAGTTGATCTTAGCCTCAAGTATGGCTAACGTATCCTCAAACCAAACCCCCAAACCCAAATCTAAGATAAGACGGATTTGGACTAGTCCACGCCCTACGGGCGACGACATAACTCGGTCTCCGTAAACAATCCACGGGCAACAAAACATAAAGTAAACACACACGACACGAAGTGACCATCTGGAGAAGGAGAAAGTTGTTACCGCGATGCGGTAGCGTAATTAACTGCAGGGGCTTGCGCCTGCAGGGAAAAGCGTCCCCACAATCAAAAACCCCTCAAACGAGGGGGAATCTGACGAAGTCTGCTACATCGGCCGCATCCGTTTAAACCTTCGATACATGGTGCCATAAATCAACTTGGCATCTTCGGAGAGGTGGACGGATAGCACCAATTAGCATCTGCCCCGAATTTCAGGCGAGACAGCCCATGTCTCGGCCGTCCATTCGGAGGGGAACAGGTACGTCCATAAGCAAAATGGGCACGGATGAAAACCCGAAAGGGCTCCATGAGTAAAAACAACAGGGCTACCAGCGAGTGTTTGTAAAAACCCGAAAGGGCGCAACCTCGCTAAAAGACACTTGCAGGGTCCTCTCGACTTTGTAAGGAAAAACCACCCGCGTAAGATCCTTATGGCTCATAAGGGAGCAACACACATAGGGATCCCCACGATTCCTAAGAAGAAATTACACTTATGAGATCCTTACGACTCGTAAGGAGAATCCTCTTATGAGACCCTCACGGCTCATAAGATTTGAAAGTCTTAAGCTACAGAGACCCGAACCTATTCTTAAACAACCCCCACAACCTTCGATATTGCCCTACAAGCGGCTCAATATTGACCCTTGTATACAATCCACGGGCGCGAATAAACATTTCCCTAACAAAGTCCTATCCGTGACTAGGGATATGTCTATTTGATGAACAACCCTTGCGAGTCCTCTCGACTTATAAGGGGAAAACTCTCTTGTAAGATCCTTACAACTTAGAAGGAGCCATACACTTGGGAGTCTTCACGACTCCTAAGGAGAAAATGTACCTATGAGATCCTCATGACTCGCAGGGAGAAATACCTTTATGAGACCCTTACGGCACATGAAGTCAAAAGCCTTAGTCGACAGGACCCTAACCTTGTTTGTTAAGCCACTTTTGTTTGATTTCGACAGAGGAAAATGATGATTCACTCCTGGCAATATCCCAGTTATAGCGGTGCTGATGCCAAAATCAATGTCTAATCCCTAGTTTGCAAGCAAAAAGCCAGTAATCCATACATGCATACGAAATAGCCAAAATGATGGGGCAACTTGCGACAAAATCAGCAAGTAAAAATGTATGCATGCAAAATAGCCGAAATGATTGGGCAACTCGCAATAAAAAGCAGTGAGTAAAAATAAAATAAATAGACGAAATGATTGGGCACCGCGAGAAATAGCCGAAATGATGGGGAAATCGCAACCTTCGCGATATAAAAAACTGAAATGATAGAACATCGCGAAAAGAAATAAAATAAAAAAAATATATAAAATGAAATTTATGCCCTACAGGTGATATTACATCAATCCCTGTATACAATCCAGGGGCGCAAATAAAGAAAGAATCGCACTCCCCCTCCCCAAGGTTTCATCAGAAGAAGAAGCCAAATCTCGATGAGTCACAGATAGCCTGGAAATCATCTTAACATTCGTCTCAGTAGACACAACATCAAGCAAAGCGGAACAGCGGCAACTCCCAGTTTCATGGCTCGACGGTGTACAGATGACCGAGAGTCAACCCCAGGTTTCATCAGAAGAACCCTTCCTGGCTACGTGGAACGCGTGACCCCGTGGAAAACGTCCAGAACGGATCCCGGTCCTCACAGAGCACGGCAGTGAACCCGTGTGAAGCATTTAGAGCGGAGCCTAGTCCTCGCCGAACACGGCAGTGAACCTGTGGGAAGCATCTAGAGCAAAATTCCTGGTTACGTGGAACGCGGATAACGTCACTTCTGACCCCGTGGAAAACATCCAGAGCGGATCCTGGTCCTCGCAGAGCACGACAGTGAACCTGTGTGAAGCATCCAGAGCGGAGCCTAGTCCTCGCCGAACACGGCAGCGAACCCATGGGAAGCATCTAGAGCGAAATTCCTGGTTACGTGGAACACGGATAACATCACTTCTGACCCAGTGGAAAACGTTCAAAGTGGATCCTGGTCCTCGCAGAGCACGGCAGTGAACCTGTGTGAAGTATCCAGAGCGGAGCCTAGTCCTCGCCGAACACGGCAGTGAACCCGTGGGAAGCATCTAGAGCAAAATTCTTGGTTACATGGAACGTGGATAACGTCACTTCTGACCCCGTGGAAAACGTCCAGAGCGGATCCTGGTCCTCGCAGAGCATGGCAGTGAACCCGTATGAAGCATCCAGAGCGGAGCCTAGTCCTCGCCGAACACGGTAGCAAACCCGTGGGAAGCATCTAGAGCAAAATTCCTGGTTACGTTGAACACGGATAACGTCACTTCTGACCCCGTGGAAAACGTCCAGAGCGGATCCTGGTCCTCGCAGAGCATGGCAGTGAACCCGTGTGAAGCATCCAGAGCGGAGCCTAGTCCTCGTCGAACACGGCAGCGAACCCGTGGGAAGCATCTAGAGCAAAATTCCTGGTTACGTTGAACGCGGATAACGTCACTTCTGACCCCGTGAAAAACGTCCAGAGCGGATCCTGGTCCTCGCAGAGCATGACAATGAACCCGTGTGAAGTATCCAGAGTGGAGCCTAGTCCTCGCCGAACACGGCAGTGAACCCGTGGGAAGCATCTAGAGCAAAATTCCTGGTCACGTGGAACGTGGATAACGTCATTTCTGACCCCGTAGAAAACGTCCAGAGCGGATCTTGGTCCTCGCAGAGCACGGAAGTGAACCCGTGTGAAGCATCCAGAGCGGAGCCTGGTCCTTGCCAAACACGGCAGTGAACCCATGGGAAGCATCCAGAGCAAACATCGGACTGTGAGGTCCTTAAACTCACGGACTATGATGTCCTTAACCTCGATCGTGATATCTTAAAACTAACAATCAACCATGATGATTTTAAGCTAATTTCACCTTGGTTAAAGGGTACATCTCGTCACTCCTTTGATATTTGTCTTTGTAATTCCTCAACGTCTTCAAAGAGGCGGCGGGTCCCGGCAACCACGCATAACATTGGACTGTGGAGTCCTTAAGTCCACAGACTATGATGTCCTTAACCTTGATCGTGATGTCTTAAAACTAACATTGGACTGTGGAGTCCTTAAATCCATGGACTATGATGTCCTTAATCTCGACCGTGATATCTTAAAACTAACATTGGACTGTGGAGTCCTTAAATCCACGGACTATGATGTCCTTAACCTCGACCGTGATGTCTTAAAACTAACATTGGACTGTGGAGTCCTTAAATCCATGGACTATGATGTCCTTAACCTCGACCGCGATGTCTTAAAACTAGCATTGGACCGTGAGGTCCTTAAACTCACTGACTATGATGTCCTTAACCTCGACCATGAGGTCTTTAAACAACGGTATCCTAGAAAACGTCCAGAGCGGAGCCTGGTCCTGCCAAACAGGCAGTGAACCCTAGGGAAGCACCCAGAGCAACCCCTGACTCTGTGAAATGCGGATAAAGACAACTTCACCCATCACTTGCGGGTCCTCACGACTCGTAAGGAAGAAAATTCTCTTGTGAGATCCTTACGACTCTCAAGAGAAAACACACTTAGGAATCCTCACGATTCTTAAGGAGAAAATCACACCTATGGGATCCTCTCGACTGGTAGGGAGAAAATTCTTTATGAGACCTTCACTACTCATAAAGTTAAAAAGTTTTAAGTGACAGATCCTAAGCCTGTTTTCTAAGCCATCGTCACTCTACAAAGAGCCTAAGACTGACAGCTATACACTATCTACAGACCACACCTGCTAAAGTCACATGGCAAACAACATAGCAAGAAAGAAGAAAGCATAGAAATGACACAAGACATTACGAAGAACGTGTATCTTTTATTCATGAATTCGATTGGGTACAAAATACATCTTATTAAAGAATAAAAGAACAAATACATTTTATTCAAAATTACAAATGGTACAAAACTTTTATTGAGAGGAAAGCGCTTTTAATAATCTGATCAGCCGCTCGCGCACTTCCCTCATCCCCTCTTCCTGATCGGCTGTCGCGGCCAACTCTGCTTCGACCTGGGCTCGCTGCTGCAAATAAGATGAGAGTTGTTCCTCGACGGCTCGCTGAGCTGCTTCACGATATTGTGCATCACGCTCAACGACATCGAGCTTCTGCTTCAATATTAATCCATCAGAGATACATTGCAGAAGGCCTTCGAAGATAACTTTCACCTGGGCAGCATTCGCGTCGACCTCAGCATGCAGTCGAGCAGACTCACTTGAAGTTTCCTTATATTCCCTTCGCTTTAAAGCCACTTCTTGTTCAAGATGGCGGAAGTAAGAAGCGCTCTGCTCGATCCATGCCGCCCGTTGAGTGCTCATAACCAGAATCTCAGGTGCGAGACGCTTAAGCTCGAACTCATGCAAGCAAGCCTCGATCTCTCGGCAGCGATTAACCCAAGACTCAACGACACCCTCACCATGAAAGTTCATGAGCGTCACCAGCATAGGATTAACCTCTGCAGCAAAATCCGCGGCAGATGTGGGAGTCTCTGCGTCGAACTCCTCGATATACTCGCTCAACATGCGTAGGCTGGTCACAGCACCTTTGGATGATGGACGCCTTGAAAAGGGCCCGGCCGGCATTATAATACGAGACTCGAACGAGGTTGGAGTCGATGTGATTGCTGCAAAATAGATCATAATCAGATGTCGGCTCAAAAAAGAGAATAAAGAAAACAAGCACAAAGTAGAGTCTACTATACCGGCTGCAGCAGAGGGCAGAGCTGGGAGTACTGGTGGCGCAACGACAGCCTCGACCCCTCCTTCAATTCGTAAGGCTACAAGCAACATAAAGAAGAGATTAGAAATAATGTGACTGCCCATTAAAGAAGAGGACGTCGTTTAGATAAAAAAAACTCACCGACACCAGCAGGCGGACTCGTCTCGGACAAGAAGGAGAAGTGTGGGTGCAGCACCTGGTACAGGTGGTCAAAATGGACTCCTGCAAAGACGCAATAGTACAACGTCAGTACATAAATTATGCAGCCTAAAGATAATACTGATGAGTCATAAATCCATACCTTCCAGCATCTGTGATGGTGCGAGAGAAGGAAGAGAAGTGGTCACCGTCAGAGCGGTAACTGACGGCGCTCCCTCGGGTAACGCGGCATCTGCACTAGCAGCACCTGCGTTAGAAACAAGATAAACCCTGTCAGGAAGGATTGCAGAATAAAAAGAAAGACGGTAACCCAAAATTTACCTGATGAGTCGCCAGCCGGAGCCGTGATGAGGGCGTCACTTGATGCAACGATAGCGTCCCCCTCCTCCATTGGGGTGGTCTCACCTCCCGTTGCCTCATCCCCTGACTCCACAGGAACCGTCATCACGCTAGCGACGCCGGGAGACGATAAGGAACCATAGGAAGGGAGAGCGATAATCGGAGCGGTGCCCGGCTCTTGAGAAAGAGCGGCCATCTCGTGCTCAGCGACCATGCCCGTTTCGCACGTTACCACCTCGGGCTCAGTGGTCGCAGCCGTTTCATCTACTGCTGCCTCAGGCTCGGCCATAGCAGCCGTCTCACCCGCTACCACCTCGGGCTCAGCGGTTGCAGCCGTCTCGTCCATCGCTGCTATAGGCTCGTCCATAGCAGCCGCTTCATCCACTGCTGCCTCAGGCTCGGCCGTAGCAGCCGTCTCATCGGCCGCCACCTTGGGCTCGGCATTGGTAGCCATCTCGGGCATAGCAGTCGTGACTGTCTCGTCAGCTACTATCTCGGGCCTGGCAACTACGGCTACATCGCCTACCGTCGCCTCGGGTTCAGCAGCTACCTCCTCCACCGTCCCCTCAGGCTCGACGGTCGCCGCCACTCCTCCAGTAAGACTCGGCCCTGCAGGACAAGATATATAAGAACTGATAGTTTAAAACTTTGACAACAAAGCCTTAAAAACACATTACCTGAGGCGGATTTACCGTTGGCTTCCCGAGATGCACGTGTCGCCCGCCTATGAGCAGTAGACAAGGCGACCGGGAGCTCCTCTGAAGGAGTAGCAGCGGGAGTAACGGCGCTTGAACCTGCTCCCACAGCCAAAGCAGCACTACGTTCCCTTGCTGCGCGCCTCAGGCGCTTCCTTTCCTCCTGGGACGTCACGACAGACATTTTGGAAGCCTCCTTCAGTAAGGCGTCGTCGTCCGTGTTCAGGGTCGCCTCCAGAGCCGTCAAGGCTTCCATCATCGGCTTTTTAAGTAGGGCATCTTGCGGCAATCCCGAAGAGGCCGGGACTTCGGTAGCTGGCCCCGGGAGAATTCCCGCATCGGCTTGCGAGGTAGGTCTTATGGTCCCAGCGATAAGACAAAGAGCGGGTCAGATTACTCATAAGATATGGAAGCAGAGATATAGCAAACCGAAATGTACCAAGGCCCAAAGATGCTCTGAGTCGTTCCTCCTCCTCGAAAGTCTTGAAAGAGGCAGTAAGAGCTTCTTCAGTAGAAATTCTTATTAAAGACGGAAAAGCGTTAGTCAAAAACAACGATAGAGGTACTATGCAATGACGAAAAATATAACTAGTAATTACCTGATTGCGTGAGTTTAGCCAACCACTCATCACGCCTTGCTAATCGCTCAGATGCTGCGATGGCGGCCGCCAGATCAGTGTCATCCGGCGGCATAAATAGGCCCTCGTTGGTCCCGTACTCACTCAAGTCCTCGCTATAAGAAGCATGAGGTTCCTGACCAAATGCAACGTCAGCAGAGAGGATCGACTTCTTCTTCCTCTTCTGCGCGCGAACCCCGGTCGCACCCAAAATAACCTTACGCTTTGTGGGCACCTTGGGACGGCGGGTCCCGATGTCCGAGCCCACGCCGGATTCGGGCGAAACCATGTTTACCGTCTCCATGGGAACATGGGGTGCTGAGGGCACGTCCACAGGATCACAGGGCAATTCACATATGGGGATTAGCACACGTGGAGGCTCAACTCCAGCATCTCCTCTTAGTGGAGGAGGGACAGGGGTCCTTCTCTTTAAGGGGACGTTGCGATCGCTGGCGGGGGGCGCACTTTTACGATCAAGCAGCAGCCGCTTCTCTTCCCTTATGAATGCGCCCATCGCGTGCTGATACCAAGCCCCGTATACGTTGAGGGCCCTTGGAATAAAATTCGGCTCGCTAATGAAGAAGTGGGAACCCGTGTTTAACTGCATAAAGTGATGCAGTGCGCTCCGTATTCCCTCTCTAGTGGCCGCAGGCTCTTCCAAAAACGCCTCCAGTGGGAACCCCTGGTTATAGCTTAGCTGCTAAGCAAAACGATAGGGGTTGTACCTCATAAAAAGCGCCGCCTCATTTTTCCTGAACACGAGGAAGCCCGGCCTGATGGAGTATAGATGTAGAATCTCCCGAACTTTCAACACGGAGGCCCCGTCCTTGAAATTGTCTGGCAACGCCAGCACCGCCTTGGAGGTTTCCGGGCCGATTGTCAAGACCTTGTCCGTAAAAGACATACCCACTCTGACCGTGCGCGGATGAAGAAGCAACCCCCTAGCCTCTCGCGGAGGAGAATTCACGATAGAAGCACCGATCAGCCTCATAATTCTCGGGAATCTGTACTTCTCGTAAAACGAGGGTATTTTATGAATACCAAATACCCGAGCACGTGCATTTCCATCCACGAAATAAAGTAGTGCATCGGGAAATTGGCAGCTTGCACCCCCGGTTCAGTTGCGTCCGCTACCATGCTAAGACCATGGTACAGATGGGCCAACCCGACAATCCCGATGACCAATTGTATGCCAGCCACCATTCGATGTGCTAGGTAGAAGACGGACGACCTCATATAGCGAGGGTGCATGGGGAGCGCAAACCAACACAACCATAGCCCTAGAAACCTGAGAAAGAAAGTCTCGTCGTCGATGCCCGGAGCAGCGATTTCCGACAAAGGGATGATTGCGGCATCGGGGAGATAAAAGCCTTTTTGATCAGCTTCCAGTGCTGGTCGACGATCTAAGCCGAGGCCGAAGGGGTCGTCGAGCTTGGCAAATTTTTTTCCCCGTTGCGATAGAATCTCCGGTCGAAGAAAGCGGGCAATGAAGTCTGCGAAACTAACTCCCCGGCCTCCCGATTCCAAGAAAAGACTCTCATACATATTCAGCACTTTTATCAGCCTCGGAAACTGGTGCTGAATAGCATTCTCCGGTGTTAGGTCCATCACCAACGGCTTTGTGGCAAAAACATATTCATCCGGAGGAAGCAGCTCCTCATAGTGCACCCCCTCGCTGGCAGACCGGAAATCTCAGCAAATTCTTCTAGAGAGATGGAAACTTCCATGTCCATTAGAAGAAAGGTATGGGTGAGGATGTTCCATTGCTCCACAAACGCCTTAATCCACCATGTCGGAGGAGCAGAATACTCGAACAGCGAGGCGTAAACTGCATGGTATAGACCGATCTTCAGCAGGTGCACCTTCTTCGCTGATAAAATGTACCTGGCCCACTGCAGATACCCTGCCGAGTGTCGAGGAGTCAACCCGATGTTGTAGGGTTGTCCCTAAGGGTGCGACTCGCCCTGGCATATGCACCGTCCCAAATATCCAAGGTTGCCGGCAGCTGCATGGGTATGGCAGCAATCGAAGGTTGAAGAAGACCCTCCGAAGTCCAATTAACGACCTCCAAGGCATAGTTCACCGGGGGTATATCTGCATACGAGATCGAGGAGATCGGATTCGATGGCGTCACACAAGAAAAACTTCAGCGACCCTTGATTATTTGGTCGTACCACCTACCCTACAGGTGAAGGTTTTTGTACCCCGGGTCATAGTCCTTAATCAGAGCGAGAACCTCCCGGTCTACCGGTGCTTCGGGGAATCCTCCCTCTGAGTGGAAAAACGGGAATGAGAGATCAGAAGACATGTCGCCTACAAGAAAGAACGAAATTCAATTATCAGTGTTATAATTTAATTTTTAAAAAAATCCTGACGCTCGGTATTTTAAACTTTGTAACACACTGCAATGCAGTGGAAATGGGACCAAAGGAGGACCCACAAAATCCAGATGACAACGCATCAATTAATAAGACAACCTTATCATTGGATGAGACTGTCAATTAATGAGGAAATCCTTAAAGAATATTCTCATTGAATGAGAAATCCCTCGATACAAGGAGAAAATCTCCCTTTCAGAGCAAAGCTCTATAACAGAGTGACACTTGTCAAACTTTGGTCACGAGAGAATAAAATTCCTTAAAGAGCCTAACTCTGTAATGATGATGGAAAATCCATCAAAAAGTTAATGAAAATTAATTCCTGAGAATTAAAATTCTGGGATCTTAAAGATCCATGAAAAAACCCATGAGAGTTCTTCATTAAAAGATCAAAAGATCTATATATTGTCAAAAGAGCAAAGCTCTGACCCATGGGCTAAGAAACCCTAAGGAAAGATCTATTTAGATCTATGGGTTCATGAGAGCAAGGCTCTATTTATGAGAGCCTAAAGGGGTTTTCTTTAGATCAAAAGATATATGATAGCAAGGCTCTGCTAATGGGTAAGAACCCCAATTTATTAGAATTAATTTAATTTAATTTAATTTTTACCTAAATCTAGTAAAGTTCTAACTCTTGAAAGTTCTTGGAAAGAAGAGAAAGACTCTGAGATAAAAATTCTTGAAGAGAAGATGATAATCATCTGAGGACCAAGGGTCCTATTTATAGGCGCTGAAACGCCTCCTCAACTTCTGAGTTGATCCAAGGGCTCAGATGTTGCCACCGCTGCACTCACGTGTGCACCACGTGAGCGCAACGGTGGGAGGCATTTGTTTCCTCCAATCAAAGCAAAGCTCTGTTTTGACTTTCAAAATTCAAAAATTGAAGCAACGCTTCAGATCTCTTGCGCTGCGCGCCACGTGTCAAAAGCAGACATGCCAGCGCCAGGAGCGTTGCGCCCTAGGCAGCGCACCCCCAATCAGAGCAAAGCTCTATTTCAAAATTCAAATTCTAAAATTGAAGCAACGCTTCAGATCCCTTGCGCTCTGCGCTGCGCGCCACGTGTCAAACACAGGCGCGCTAGCGCAGTTGCGCTGCGCTCTACGCTGCGTGCCACGTGTCAAACACAGGCGCGCTGGCGCCAAGTGCGCCAGCGCTGGGATTAAAAGAATTCCCCACCGTTAGATCAAAAAATCTAATAATAATAAATTATTAATTAATCAGAATTAAAATTCTGTTCTGGAAAGATCTTTCCAATCTTGTTGAAAACAAGAAATTTGCCTTCTGTAAAACAAAAACCTTAGGATCAAAAATCTAACGGTGGGGAAATATCCCCAAATCAATCAGAGAAAGGACTCTTCAACTAATTTAACAAATCAACTAGCCATATATAAAGACCCCAAGACTTCAAGTCTCAGATAGAAAAAACACTCTAAAAACTTTGAGAAAAACTCAAAGAGAAAGAAAGGCAAGCCTTTGAAGAAAGAAGATTATTTTCTTCACCTTTATAGGTAAAGAATTATATTCTTAAAAAACAGAGATGAAATCATCTCATTAAAAAAAGAAGAACCATCTTCTAAAAAGATCAGAGATCTAAGAACAAGATCAAGGTCTTCAATAAAAAAAGAAAAAGATCAAAAAGATCTAATTATAAAAGATTAAAAGAAGTACTTTACTTCATTCACAGATCTTTTGATATATAAAGGCAGAGCCTTTTGATAAGACC